>JAFJYJ010000092.1:0-1200000 GCA_019022615.1 Acacia melanoxylon
AAAGTTTTTGTTTTTTTTACATTTTCCCTATATTCACGACTTTTTCTTTTTCATGTTTTTGTTAAGCGTATGTATCATCTTATTGGAAACAATTTATTGAAAATTTTAAGTAACTCAAACCCATAAAACGTAGGAGGAAAATTATAATATCACTTTAGTTTTATTTATAAGTTCAAATTATCTAATTTTCAAATACCAATGAAAGTTAGCTAACTTAATAAATATAAACTAAATTAATAATTTTTCTAACAAAATTCGGCGTTGTCGAAGATCTTTTGAATATGAACACATCTCCTAATTGGAATTTGAATCTTGATTAAATCACGGCGTTTAATAGTATTGCTCATTTCATTGCACAAACCCTTTGGTTTTATGACTTTTTCTAGGGTTATTAAATCCGGACGAATCACCCGGTTCGACCCTCGAAACCAACAAAGCGCCACATGCCTTGATTTTGGTGAACCACTAACCAGTCACTATTTGTTTTTCATTTTTAAAATTTAATTTGATTTTTAAAATTTCTTCCTAATTTCACATTAATAACTCAAGAATATTCACTTCCTCACCGTTTTAACCATATGTTAGCTCATGGACTTTGAGAGCTACCACCTCAACTAGTTTAGAGACTAGTTTGAGTTTAATAAGCTTGCTTTTTTTCACTAAAGAATGGATTCCTGATAATACCACCGTGTTGTGCCACCCTTTAAAAGGCTGAAGAGGAAAGGAATGCTTGAGTTGTGATAAGTGTCTTGTTATTGGATTGGGTTGAGCCCAAATCCTGTTCTAAAATTTCTCAAGAAGAAATAAGTTAGGGAAAATGACATTTAAATTTCCAAAACTCCGAAAAAATTATTAAAACTTGCCAAAAACAGAGAAATGATGGGGTGAGAATATAGCTTTTTCATGTTTTGGCTTAAAGACCAAAACGCCCCCTTTATTTTTTTTCTTTTTTTTTTTCAGTATTTAGCAATTTTGTCAAAATCATTACGATTTTTGTGGGTTGTGAGTTATGACCAATTAAATAATCAGATTGACTAAAATAATAATGATTTTAACAAAAATCGTAATAGGTTTGACAAATTCATTAGATCTTTTGAAAAAAATGTGTGAAAGGAATATTTTAGTCTTTAAACCAAACGTACGAAAGACTCATATTCTCATCCCATCACTTATCTATTATTCTACAAGTTTTAATAAGTCTTTTTCCAGTTTTGAAAGTTGAAGTGTAAATATCCTTTTTCCAATAAATTAACTAAAAAATACATAACGGCTTGTTGAATAATATAGGAAAAATCTTAAGAAAATACTAGTTAAAACATCTCAAATATTTTCCAATAAAATGAGTTATATATTAATTACTTTATTATTCTTGTTAATTTTATTATTGTTATTGTCAACCATTCTTATTAATCTTATTACTATTATTGTAGATTTTAAAGTTGAAGTGATATTTTTTATCATTTTCTTAATAATATATTCACCCATATAAAAGGAAAATAGAAAAAGTTACCGATCAAAACCAGAGTCCAGAGTTTACGTAGATACTAGAAGATGGGACTAAAAATCTCAGTACAGTATAAGAAGGAATAAAAGAATTTTGTATTATAGATCCCTTTCCTGTCTCCTCAGCTGAACCGCGAACTCCTTCCTTGCCGCCAGGCGGCGTTCATGGCTGCCTCCGCCTCCAAGCATCTCAACCTCTCTTCTTCTTCTTCGAAACCTCCCAAAATTCCCATCGACGAATCAAAACCAGCCTCCATTTCCATTTCCAATCCCACTATTTCTTCTTCTCCTTTCACAATATCTCACGAAAACCTTTCCCTCTCCCGCGCCTCCCACCTCACTCGCTACGAGCTTCTCAAGCGTCGTTTCCACTATCTCAATCAGCTTTCCAAATGCTACAGAGGCTTATACTGGGCTCTCATGGAGGAGCTCAAGGCCCGGTACAGAGAATACTGCTGGGAGTATGGCGTAAGTCCATTCAGGGAAGGAAACTTGCAGGAGAGAGAGGGTGGTAATTTCGAAGGCAATGGTGAGAATAATGACTGTAATGGTTCAAATAGTCGAGCTGATTTGGATGTTGTGAACAATCACAGATGCGCTTTCGTCGGTTGTAAGTTGAAGGCCATGCCATTGACCAGGTTTTGCCATTTGCACATTCTTTCGGATTCCAGGCAAAAGCTTTACAAGGCTTGCAACTATGTTATCAAGAGGTTTATTTTTCTTGATGCTGCTTTCGATTCATTCGCTTGTCAAAGATATTTATTGTTTGCTAGGATGCTTGTGAATTATGGTACATTGCACTTGGTTTAATTGTGCCGTGCTGAAATGAATAACCCCGTCTATGTGAGTGTTTGAATTATTGCTTTGAAAGGTGGATTAATGTGTTTTGTTTCCTTCAATTTCTGAGAAATATCCGTTGTTCAGAGAATGTCTAGGCAACAAGCTTGTAGGTTTGAACCTGAAGCTAGAGATGATTGTGTTAATAATACAGATAATACCTTAGTTTCCATTATTATTTTCTTTTCTTCAGGATTTAGATAAATGAGAGGATTCAACAGCGAAAGCTTGGAGAAATGAATAGTTCTAATTATATTACTTTTGGAAAACATGTAAATACAATATCTCAATCAAGTGTGATAAACATTTTTCTCAACAGTTATGAGTCCATGTGTTATCTGGTAACATTTAAAATTACCGTGGGGGACAGAAATGCGATTGGTTTATGCAAAATTTTGTATTCAGGAACTTGTTAACCATTGCTAGTCTAGGTTCACTTAATCTATAAGTGACAATGTTAAGAATGATTCAGTTCTACCAATGTTTTGACCAACAAAGGTTGAATGAACTGTCTTCAATAAATTTGTAGTGGGAGCATAGCTGCTGGTGTTAATGCTGATCACCAAAGATGCATTTTTGTATATTTTGAAATTGCTGAGTACTCTCTTGGTATAGAATGGTCAAGTTATGGACCAAACATAGGTTATGATTTCCCTTATATTATCACCTGATACTTCTTGGATTGTGAAAAACACAATGGCTCCTATTCTCATATATATATATATATATATATATATATATATATAAAAGAAAGTATACTAGACAAGGACGCTGAAGTACAGAAAGACTCAGTGTTTAGTACTGCGCAGATTTTTCTCCTTCTTGAGTTTACAATGGAATATTACACTTTACTTTGTTTGTATGTGGTAATGGAGAAACATTCCAGTGATTGTTTTTTTTGGATCATATCGATGTTCCTGTTGGCCGCCTTTGGCCATTCTATTCTTTTGGTGGGTGATGCCTAAATATGCTTGCTTGCTTACCATCTTACTAGAACTTACACATTTGTTCTTTTATGCATGACTACCTTTCACCTCTTGTATTAATTATCAACAGAAGTGAGAAGACATGAACTTAGGTTGATTTCTTTTTTCCAATTCTTATGTTGTAATGTTGTTTCTGAAACTAATTATCATTCATAAACTAGATTTTACGTCATTGTTATTAGTTATTTCCATGGATTGATTTCTATTAAATGTGATCAATTTTTGCAAAAATAATAATGGCTACTCCTTGTGATGAGTGAATAGGAGTGACTGAGTTGTTGATGGGATATATTGTGATTAATTTTCTGTTTATATTCAGTGCCCAGGCTGGACATATAACATGTGGAAAACCTATATTGAGATCCACTACCCCTTCTCTCTGCAGCGTCCATTTCCAGAAGGCTCAGAAGCATCTCGCAAGGGCCTTGAAGAGGGCAAGCCTAAATAATTCCTCAGCATGTAAACTGGCTCCAAAGTTTCATGTCATAGTCGTAGAATATGTTCGTCAAATTCAAATGAGAAGGAGACAACTAAAATCAAATGGAAGAATAATTGTAAAGGAAGAAAAGGATAGCTGAGGCTGCAGATAGTGGTTGCAAACTCATCTCTGATACACTAGTGGTGGAAACCCAGATTTGAGATGTAATTCTAACAGTATAGGGTTCATCACCATCTTCTGTTGTAACTTCAAATTTTCTCATTTTTTTCGTGCTCATTCAAATTTTTGTCATGATTCGCTTCAAATTTCATTTGGCAACAAGCCCCTTTCGAGACTTTGTAAAGTTGGTTCACAACAAACCCCAGTGATTTAGTGTTTGACTTGTTCTTATTGAAGTTTGGGAGCATTTGTAATGTATCAGTAAATAAGTCGCCTTAAATTTAGTTCTGGTTATTCAAATCGTACTATTACTCTCTACGATACAATTATGTCAGGCAACAAAACAAAATACATTTATGGAGGGGAATATTTTATTTTTATTATGGGTTTTTATTTTGGAGACAAATCATCAAATTACTGCAGCTCAATGGGATCCGGATTTCACTCCTCACCGACAAGGTTAAATCAGAGGGTGATGGTCCACATTAGTAGTTGCATTCAACTGTCAAATCTCCTCTCTCCTTCTTAATAAACTCAATTTTATGAGAATATCTTAATACTAATCTCTCAACCGTCAAATAATGACAGTTGCTCCGTCGAATCCACCTAATCCTGCACATTGCTTTGTTAGTCTTTTATGTCTATCGCGTCGTATCACCCAACTTGTCAAATATTTTTTACGAGAGGATTGGATTGTGTGAACTGATTTTGTAGGCAACGACCACACTATCTTAGATTGGGTTAAGGAGTAATTTTATTCCGTTAATCTAAAAAAAAGAAGTAATTTTAGTCATTAGTTAAGTAAATATGCTCAACTAATAGTCTACATGTCATCCACGTCATTTTTATTAATTACAAATTTGATCTTGATGACACATGAACTTCCGTGGCACATCTCCAACTTAAAAAAATGATGTGGATGATAAGCGACATGACATTTGATCAACTAATGGTCAAAAAATTAATTAGGATAATAGGCAATGCAAAATTGCTATATATTTTAGATTTTAGGGCAAAATTGTCCCAAAAAAATTACCCCAAAAAGTCGTAAATGACAATGAAAATTTTGTAAATAGCGTTGGAAGATTTGTAAATGTTGTTGAAAGTTTTGTGATAATGCATTATTTTTTTGTTTTTCCTTCAGAGGCAAGAAAAGGCAACCAGCAAAAAATGTCGTAAATGGCGATGAAAATTTTGTAAATAGCATTGGAAAATTTGTAAATGTCGTTGAAAGTTTTGTGATAATGCATTATTTTTGTTTTTCCCTTCAAAGGTAAGAAAGAGAAACCAACAACAAACGTCATAAATGGTGATGAAAATTTTGTAAATAGCGTTGGAAGTTTTGTAAATGGTATTGAAATTTTTGTGATAATGCATTATTTTTTGTTTTTCTCTCGAGGTAAAAAAAGGAAACCGAGTAAAAAATGTTGTAAATGGCGATAAAAAATTTGTAAATAGCATTAGAAGATTTGTAAATATTTGTTGAAAGTTTTGTAACTACTAGTTTTTTTTTTAAAAAAAAACCCCCCTCACCACGTGGCGCCTAGCCGCAAGCGGCCCCCTTAGGCGAAGGTATTTTTATTTTTATTAAAATTTATTTAAAATTAAAAAGAAAAAGGTAATTTAAATTTGCGATATCTCTCATAGGTCCTTATTAACCTTTTTTACAAATTCGAGACTCACGAGAATTTTACAAATTCATAAAGTATTTATATAGGATATAGGATTTTCCCTAAAATTTAAAAGACTAAAAAGTAAAAATAAACCTTACATATTACTCTTAAAACATCTTCCCAGTGCATCGTACCTTTTGCTTTAATATAGTCTAAACTCCAAAGAGACCAATCTCAATCCGTGCACAAACCAATTCATCTCATAATATTTACATTACTTAAATAGAGGGAAAAGCAATAAAGTAATAACTTTTACTAAAAATTATACCTAATTAAAATATATGGAAAAAAATTATCTAAATAGACGATCGGTGACGTCGCGTCGGACAGCATTAGTAACGTTAAGATTACTGACACCACTCAATGAGTGGCATCACTATTAAAGACGCCACTCAAGTGGCATCAATTTTTTTAAATTTTTAAAAAAGAATTCAATATTATATATATAATAATAGAATATAATAATGAAAATTAATAAATTATATATAATATAATTAAATAAAAATAATTTAATTTATTTTTATTCATTTACCCGTTTTATATTATAAAAAAATAGATTTTTGTGGTTATAAAAAACAACATTCTATGGTAGCAATAATGATCCTCTCGGCTCTCTTGTTCTATCCATACCTAATTATTGACACAACTAGTGTGATGTCAATTAATTAAATTAAGTGGCGTCAATATTAACACTACTAGTGGCGTTAATTTGCCTAGTGAATTATTAATTATAAATAATAAAAAGAGTAAATGATAATTCTAATTAATAATTAAGGAAATTAAATTATTTAAAATTTATTATAAACCTTAGGATACAAGACTAGTTAGTAAATTAATTAAAGAACCTTGGAAAAATAGAGAACAAATATGGTTTTGTCAATTATAGGAAAGGGGAAAATTAGGAAGTTCGAACTCTCTGCATCAACATAAAAATGGAGAACAAATATGTAAGGGGTCCTATATTATATGTATCATGTACAAACAACCAAATGCATATAATTAATTACATAAAAAATAAAAGGGGAGTCTCTTCATGCGAGACACGTCCCGAGAAAGCTTTAAACATGCACGCGTAAGGTCTTCTGCAAATCTAGTAGGATGAGATGTCCATCAATGAGATCTTATTATTATTTATAATTAATAATAAAAAACGCCACTAAGCAAATTAACGCCACTAGTGGCGTCAATAATTAGGTATGAATAGAATAAGAGAAGTAAGGAGGATTATTATTGCTGCCATAGAATGTTGTTTTTTATAACCACGAAAATCTTTTTTTTTTTATAAAATAAAACGGGCAAATGAATAAAAATAAATTTAATTAATTAATTATTATTATTATTATATATAATATTAAATTCTTTTTTTTTTTTTTATTTTTTACGCCACTTGAGTGGCGTCTTTAACAGTCACGCATCAGTAATCTCAACGCCCTATTTAGATAAATCTTTTTTCATGTGTTTTAATTAGGTATTATTTTTAGTAAAAGTTGCTACTTTAGTGCTTTTCTCCTTAAAACGAGGCATACATGTTTAGCAAATCACATCAATATTTCATCTATTCCTTAATATAAAACAACAGATATTTATCTAATTTAATAAGATTAAGAACATTAATTAAGTTAGTTTATAAACGTGTTTTTTTTTATTAAACGCCTAATTATCTTCTGTAATTCCCTTAAATCTCTTTATTACTTGATCATTGTTGATGTAGCACCAATCAGGATAAATTTTTAAAAAATGATAAATATGTCTTATATTTTACATTAAGATCAACTCCTTTTAAGTGACTAGAGGAGTATAACGCAAATCTCCTCAAAATGATACTTCGCTAGTCACCTAATTGATTATTATTTTTTTAAATAGATAAGAAAACTAAATAAACTATTTAATTCTAATTCTAATGTATACTCCATTAGGGAGTAATTGAGTATAATTGAATTATACTGAGAACCAAATCCACCATTAACTAATGTTTCAATATTTAGGCAAGGCAGAGTTAGTGCTAGTGTAGTAGACCATCAAGATATCAAGCGATTAGCGATGTAATCCAATACAATATCCCGAGCCATTTGAGTCGCTCTCTCCATTTTGCATAAATGGAACACATCATTGACCGAAAACAAGATTTCCCGTGAGATTTGTTTTGCTATTTTCGTTTCATCGGTGATAATCCAACTTACGGTTGGGCGCTTCCAGATATCCGCGGAAATGCAGCTTTGGGCATTTAGGAATTGGGCGTCGTTTCTCTGTTTGGGATTTGCCTTCTTTTTCTACTTCAACCCCTATTCATCCCCTCATTCTCCGATGCCTCAACAATCTATTTACGATTTCACTGTCAAGGTCTCTTTTCTCCGCTTAGTATTTTCAATTTTTGTTGCACTGTGCATATACGTTGAAACTTGACGTGGTCAAAATTGTTTTAATTTTCATTATTGGGGTTTGGTTGCCTGATGACAGGGGTTCATATAACATGAAATTAGGAATTAATAACTGCAAAAATGGCAGAGTAAGATGGAAACCCATTATTCGGTGTCCTCGAGTTTCATAGATATTTCAATTCAAAGATGAAACCAATGAAGCCAATTCCTGTGAAGTTTATCTCTTCCCTCCTTGATTCCTATATTTCACTAGTTAAATGTATTGTTGTATTTGACAAATGATAATCTATAAACATAAGTGGAGACTCTCGACCTCACAGGAGGCTGAATTTGCCATTGCAACATCATTTTTGTTCTGTTAGCCAGTCAGTGAATGGCTTTTATACAATCACGTCACCTTCTGCTGAGTCTGGTTATGCAGGATTCAGTTTTAATTTAATTTGTCTTATTCTTTTTTTCCCTTTTTATCATAGTTGCATTCTGATTTCTACAGACTCTTGACATCTTTCCTTTCATTTATTATTTGGTATGAACTATAATTGCAGGACATTCGACAAAATGATGTTAGTCTCAGTAAATACAGTGGGAAGGTTCTCCTGATAGTGAACGTTGCGTCACATTGGTAATACTAATTGTCTCATATCCCATTTTCTCCAACATGTTATGTGTATGTGCATTTCAACCTTCCCTATGGTGTTCAAAATAGTGATCTATGTTGCTCTGCCTTGCATCATCAATCACGTATCATGGCCAATGAGGCACTTTCGGCGATAGCAATTGAGGAAGTCCAACTGTGTTAAAATGATAAAATGAAGTGTTTTAAAATTTTACATGTTATTTTCTTGTCCTGTCTTGTGACTGATTCATCAATTGTTTGAATAATCACTGTGTAATCAAAGCGTCACTCTCAAGAGTTGCTTAAAACCGTACCTGCTTGATTCTCAATGTTCCAAGGTATAAAGAAGTACCATGTTATTGTTTTCATGTCTTTAATTCTTACATTTTTTTATGCATATACGAATCCTTGTATTGATCTTGATGCTACAAAAGAAGCTATTCAAGGGCAAAAGGTTAAAGCAGAACAGAAGAAAGAATCAAATACTCCGTAGATTTTTTAAATTTAGTCCAAAATTCGCTTTCATCTAGTGAAATGATTGAACTCAGAAAATTGTCTTCAATACATACCCCAGATAAATGGTGTATGATTAGAAAAGGTGAAAGATGACTCATGTCCCTGGTTGGCTTGACTGACACATTGGTATCACATTGCTTGATTTGATGATTCCCTTACTAAATGTTCAAGCATGCCCCAAATATGCTAAGGGGAACTGTTCTTGTGATACAATTGGAAACAAGAATTCTTGAAAGCTTTTTATGACAATATTGATTTTGTATATTTACAATGTCCTATACTCTCTTATTTAGCAATAACTATAATTATTACTGCAGTGGGTTAACAGAAACAAATTACAGAGAATTAAATGCATTGTACGAGAAGTACAAGGACCAAGGTCTGTCTTTTAAGTGAAGGAAGAAACTACAATTTGAGTCATATTAGTTGAGGTTATTAATTTGGCTTGAACTGATTTTTTGTCCCTAGGATTCGAAATCTTGGCATTTCCATGCAACCAGTTTGGTAAACAAGAACCAGGGACCAATGAGCAAATTGAAGAAGCTGCATGCACAAGGTTCAAAGCAGAATTTCCTATCTTTGATAAGGTGATTTCTGATAATCTCATTGTGATTAATGGGAATAATTTAGTTTCTCTATTGAGAAATCTGTTTTTGCCGATCAATTCCACTCATGCTGTTCATGTTCATTTCTGGCGTGTAACGTGAGTTCTTTGCAATGTTTTACTCCTGTCAATCTAATCACTTCATATCATTTTATGATTATCTTAGTGAACACAAATGAAAATCATCCAAAATTGAATTTAATTATTCCAGATTGCAGTTAATGGGAAGGAAGCATCTCCACTTTACAAGTTTTTGAAAATGCAGAAAAAGGGAATATTTGGAGATGGCATCAAATGGAACTTCACAAAGTTCTTAATAAACAAAGAAGGAAAGTGGTGAGCAGATATGCTCCTACCACAGCACCTATGAAAATTGAGGTTAGATATGGTTTATTAGCTTTCTATTTCAAGTAAGGATCTCTATATTAAAGGTTAGGCAATAAGCTTTTTATATGTCCCTTCTTGCAGAAAACTATTCAGAGTCTGTTGAACTCTTCTTAAGCTTCAAGGCCTGATTTCTACAGTGTATCCGATGCTTATTCGTTATTAGGTCAGTGTTGTAATTATTTAGTTTTGGTTGTCTCTTGTTGATGGAACACTGGAGCCCACAGTATGTGTTGCACTTGCACTTGCCAAAACTTCATCAGCTGGGGCTGTCCTTCTGTTATTCTCTACAGGGCGTGGACAAGATTTCCTAAAAGCATGTTGCTGTATTCTTGGTAACTTGTCTTCATAAATTCTGGATATGTTGTGTTTCGGAAGTAAATCCCCTACTCTAACTCTCTCTAGTTATGGAGAAAGAGAAGATGTATATTGTTGTTTAGATATGATGGCTATTTTGTAACCTTTGTATTAAATCCTGTCGAATCAAAAGTTCATAGCATAGCGGACACAAAATAAAGTGTTCCCAACCATTTCCTGCGTTTTTTCATTGTTGAAGGAACATACTCGTTGTGTAGCTCGAATTGCGATTGCGAGTGCTAGTGCTTTTTCCTCAGGGTGTTCCTGAGTGATATTAATTTCATAAGATTTAAAATTTCCTATAGCTATCAATTCTAGAAACTTCTATTTTGCTTGGTTTTTTCTCTCTCTCTCTTAAAAAGGGATTTATTCAGTTCGAAAGTGATCGAAGATCGAAGGTGAACATGTATGTCTCTCCATGAGGATCAAAATCATTATAAGTAATTTGGTTTGGTATTGCACCTCTGCATAGGCTAATTGCATATGTAGTACTCTACATAGTTGAATTGTTTGAAGATATTAAGAAAGTTAATTAAATTATTTTAAAATATTTATATTTATTATTTTTTTATCAAATTATTTTACCTAACTTATAAATTGATATATAATACATCATATAAAATAATTAAATAATTTATTTACTCTCCTTAATCTCAAAAAAAAAAATCAACAGGTAAGTACGGAGCGAGTATCATATTTTGGTCAAAATACAGGATAATTTTCTCCGAGCCGTCGTTCAATAAGTAATCCTTTTTTAGATGTATTTTTTTTTTCTCATATTCCTTTTTGAGAGTTAGATATCACAAAAGTGAGCTTTTTACAAGCAAACCAATTATCGAGATTTTGATCCTTTAACTTCTGTTTTTTTTTTTTTTTTGATACATAGGCGATAGGAGAGGGGTTCGAACCCGGGACCGAAAGGGGAAGCGATTAAAATCATTTAGCTCGCACTACTAGGAGTGCTGGTTCCTTTAACTTCTGTTAGATAGCGTGGCTTCGCCCAATTTCATTTGGGATCAAGGCCCATCATTTTTTCTTTCTAAAATCCCTTTTTAAGTAAGTAGAATACTATAAAACAGCAAGGCAAAGATTCATTTTAAGGAGAATATATCCCAACCATGAGAAATAATATATGATTTGTCAATGATTACTCTTTCACTTATCAATTATAGGTTTTAACTTATCAATAGGGACTTTTCTAATACTACTCCCATTGGTTAGGACCTAAAATGATATTCTCCCTTCATTTTATTACTATTTTTATCATGGTTGTTCTTTATGTTGATTGTTATTATTATTTGGTCAAATTCATTTTAGCCTTTGATTGGCTTTTCCAATCGTGTTGATGCATGCTCTGCATATAATTGGATGGGGGAGACCTTAGGCCTGACTATTTCACAAGACTTTATAATGGTTTTAAATCTCTGTTTCATATAACCAACTTTGAGGAGTTTTCTCCTTTTTCACAAAGGTCTTCATTGTTCTAGCCATAAACCTTGATTCTCACCCACCATGATTGGATGGAGCGGAAAATTTGCATTTTTTTTATTCAGTTCAGCATGTTTTGTTGCCGCCTCGCTGGCAAATTCCTGTAGTCACCACAATCACATCTGAAATGCAATTTATCCTGGTAATCACTGAAAATAGTCGTAAACGTAGTTCGTTTCGGCCTCTTGTTGATAATTTTCGTGGCAACGCCAACAAACAAAATCAAATCAACCAACTCTTGATTAAAGCCAAAGATAGGCCTTCCATGCAAAACTAAGCAATAATTGGAGGGGGAATCTCTAACCAGAGGTGAAGTATCTTCACATTCTTTCCTTTTTTTTCCCTCCTTAGTTGCTTCTGAATACCAGCAGAATGAATTTACATCTACCCAGAAGTATACACAAGCACAAGTTAGCACGCTTCTTACTGTTAGTATCAGAGACGACAATTTTCAAATGCAAGTTTATGTTATAGAAAACGAAAGGGGGGGAATTCTACAGTCAGGTTAGTTACCTCAGCATATGCAGAGGTGATGCAAGTAGTTGGTGAAGCACTTATTGGAGGCTCTCACCACTGCATAAAAACCAACAGCTATCGTTGGAACGTGAATAGTGGACAAACATCGACAAGAAAATAGCAGCAATGGAAGACTTTATTCGAATAATTCATTTTATTTTCAAAGAAGCGGATACAATAATCAAAATATACATCTAAATATATCAGCCTAAGAAGGTCAAGTCAGGTTCATTTGAGGGCATTAAGTTGTTCCAAACCTGAAACCCTCGTTGATTCCTCTGCTCCTCAGCTAAGCTGACCTATCATTGATAGGATTCATGAGATCCATTTCCAGTTAAAAGAATAGTAGGAATGCTCGTTCCTCTGCGAAGCCGCAGATCAGATTGTTGCTCATCTAATTCTGCAGATTTTCGGGTAGCCCGTTTTTCTCCTCGAAGGATCAAAAGATTTTGACGTTTTTCAGTTGCAGAGCCTGACCGTGCACGCTACAGCTTGTGCCCAAAACCTGAGTCTTGCTTTAACATCTTCAGGATGGTCACCTGCAGGAGAAAATCAAGAATTTAACCATTAGACCTTATGGAGACTCTTTGAAATAAACTACCGGACAGCACTTTATGATCAAAGTTATATCACTTTAAGCCACGTGAGAAGTTCATTTAAGCCCACGCAGAGACAGGCATGTGTCAATATGCAGTTCAAAATATCAATGACAAGCAATTGGTGGCTCTACTAAGGGAAAATTAATCGATCCATATCGACCTGCACCTTAAAAGGACCCTGGGATATAAAATCTATCAAAGCACAAAAAGTTTTCGTTTCTAAGCCAAATCATCATGAATAAAACAAGTAAATTAAATTCACACATAACAGCATATCGTCGCAAGATTTGGAGACCTCCACATGTCAATTTGACATCTAGAGTAGAAACAGAAATCGATCTCAATAATTCCAGTCAGCAAAAAGGGAAATCAGAGAATCAACGAGTTGCCACTCACCAGGACTAGAGATTTTCCAGTTGGCCACGGAGCTGGAGGTGGAAGAACAGGAATCCGCGGGTGACGGCGGTACCTCGGGCGAACTCTCAGGCGACTTCTGATGTTCATCCATGAACTTCTGGCTCATGGAATAGCACAACTCGAGAGCCGGCAAGGTGTTGCATAGCTCAGGAATCTCATCGTAGCTGAAGCCAAAGCCAAGATCCAAGCATCCTTTGAGCTCATCCAGATCTTCATCGGTCAAGCTCTTGGTCCTGGTGAGATCCTCATCCGACGTCTCCACATAACCTTCAAGCAAAACCTGATTCTTCTTCTTGCTCTTCGTCTTGCTGCTGCTGGCAGACGCGCTCCCAAAACTGCGACTCTTGATCCTGAATCGCTCCTGCTTGGCGTCTCCTAGATCAAAGGCACACAAATCGTCGGTCCGGATCTCAGGTTCTTCATGGAAGGTGCTGGCGCGAGATAGAACTGGTTCGCAATAGACGCTTCCCATTTTTCGGAACCGTGTAGAGACTAGAGAGAGAGAGCTTATTTCTCTCGGGTGTGAGAGGAGGAGGAGAGGAGGAAGGTGCTTATAAAGCCGTGTTTGTGTTGGTCTCAAAAAGCAGCCAAGAATATGCCTTATGGGGATGATGATGATGCCTTCGCACCATACATGGTGTGTGTACATGGATGGGAATGGTGAGTGTGGACAAGATGACAGCTGTAGTGTGATGATTAGGTTGGAGAAACGGGACACGTGGAGGTGGGAGTGGGAGTGGGACCCACAGGTTTTGTTTTGTAGTTTCCATTCTGGTGACCTGCATGTGACTTTCTGAGGTCTGAGAACCCGATGCATGCAGGCTGCAGCCAAAGGCTAGAAAAGTCTTCCTTTTTTTTTTCTTTCATTCTTGTTTTTTTAATTAATAATAATAATTTCACTCCGACTTTTCCTTTTTATCTTGTCATTTTTTTAATCTCGAGTAGATAAGTCAGATGCATTATTGATATGAAGACTGATGGATACGGGTGTGTATTTAGTAATCTTTGGGGTGCCATATAAACCGCGTATTAGGAGAAATTATGAAGTCTATACTATAAATCCCTCAGATTCATAATTTTTTAAACATTACTTTTTTTTAATAATTTATTATATGAAGACTTTTTAAAATATCACTCATTACAATTTACAAGGAAAATATTTTGAGTGTAGTTTTTTTTTCCTTATACTGATTCAAATAATTTAAGTTGGAAAAATATTTTGTTTTCAAATAAAATTACTGAGTCAATAAGCTCTCCCTTAGAGGTGTGACATATATATAATACTCCCTCCGATTCTTAATTATAAGATATAGTTGAAAGCTTTTTTGGAGAAATTAAGGAAGTAATTAAATTACTTTAGAGTAATTTTTTTTCAAAGTAATTAGTTTGGTAATAAACTAATATATAATCTAAAGATCTTTAAGCGTATAAAATGATTAAGAACTTATTTAGCTTTAATCTCTCCAAACAAAGTATTTATGTCTTATAATTATCTAAAAAAAGAGGTGATATGGACAGGAACATTGGACTCACTCTAGTTGTTTGGTATTTGTAGACTGTGGCCATTTACATGTTTTTACTGATTAAATGTAAAAGACGATATGAAAATGATATTAAGAATTATTGAGTTCCTTTCATAACTTTATCCCGGTCGTATTTTTCTATTAAGAAAAAAAATAATCCATATCCAATATCAATTGATTCTGGCATACAATAATAAACATTATTGTCAGGAGGAAAATACTACTAAATTGGATGAACCAAACAAACAAAAAAGAAGAAGGCGACATACCATTTGGAATGAGGAACACACAAGTAGCAATCATAAATTAAAGGAGACAAATGGCCGACGTTATAAAATATCTGCTCAATTAGTTGTACCAAAATTAATACAATCTGATCTGATCTTCAGCTAATTGCGAAACCAGCTAGTGGTTAAAAACCATACTGATCTTTATATTCAGCCTAATTCAAGTTGAGTTAGATAGAAATCACCAGACAGCATGGATGGGCAACAAATATCTTTGAATAAATATATATATTTACATACTTAAAATTTAAACTAATGTATACATGTTAGTATAGCTGCTATCAGCTAAGGCCTAAGGGACTCAATATATATAGAGTCTTTGAGTAATACTAATATCTTTCATCCTTAATATAAAATTCATTTTAGTAAAGAAATTAAACTATAAACCATTTCTACAATTGACTCACATAAAACGTAAGAAGCGTTAAACTAAACAACGTTAGATAACTCAAAATATAAAAAGCATGCCACTATTCATCACTATCGATTTCGTAGATATTTGATTGTCTTTTCCACTTTGAGAAGAAGGTTGTCTTCAAGAGTAAAAATGTCGTGAATTTCTTCTCCCAAGATCATCATTAATTTTACTCAATGTAGCGAGAGAAACGAAAGGAAGAGACCATCGTTCCAAAATTTCTATTGTTTCTATCGACATTACCAAAACAGGATTAAGGCTTTAAGTTCAACGCAAAATGGGCGGTACCTCCTCAAAGTCTTTTGTTGATCCAAGATTCCAAGTCAAAATCTCATTCCGGCCGACAAAATAAGCACTGAGCGTGAGCCATGAGCGGTGCCAGCGGGTGAGCTTGCGAATGGAGACCGAGAATCTGAGATAGATATGAAATTAGGTTATAAGTTATCTGCCCTTTTCCCTAGTTCCCTTGTGGCACTCTGCCACTCTAACACTCTTTGACTAATTTGTTTATTTTTTAAAAAAATGAAAATGCTACAGTAATTTTGATCTAATTTTGGCCGTTTAAAAAATAAAATGGCCTGCAGTATACGCCTACTGCATTAATTTCAAATTCTCGACGTATTTTTCAAGCCTCGAAGACTCTGATGTGGCAAATTTCACCCGATTTTAAATTCTAAATCAAGGGGATGTTGAACAACATATATATGATGTTATAAATGAGATTGAATTTGTGAATTTTCATCACTTATAAAAAAGCTTTCATATTACTTCCTCCAATCCTTAATATAAGACTCATTTTACTTTTTTGGAGAGGTTAAGGAATCTAAATAAGTTAGTTAATCATAACATATTATGTTATGTATCATTTGATTATATATCATCAGTGTAAGATGAATATAAATACACTAAAGTAATCTCTTTCAAAAAATTAATTAAGTCTTATATTAAGAATTGAATGAGGAGGTAGTATTAGCTAGGCATGTCCATGGATCGAGGCCAGAGCCCAGGGTTGGGGTCAACCCGAGGTGCAGTCTAGGAGTGTTTCTCGGGTGGACAATCCAACCCGAGGTTTGGTCCTGCAGTCATTCATTTGGACTAGTCAGAAGCAATCCAAGTTTTTTTTTTTTTTTTTTTTAAAAAAAAATCTTTTCCCACTTCTAACAATAATTAAATCAACGAAACACATAGCGGACAATAAATAAACGTCTGCAAACATCTTAAATCCAATCCTAAACCCATAATAATCTTCAACAACATGTCATTGAACAAAAATACAATATAAAATAAATGCATGCTTTTATAAAGCCAAATAAATTTTATAAATCAAACCACAGATCAATATTGCAGTGAAAGAGAGTGAAAGGGAGTGAAGTCACAAATTTGGCTAGGGTGCCCAGTGAGAGATTGATGCAGTGGCTTTTTTTTTAAGAAAAAATAAATAAATAAACACTTTCGGGCCAGACCAGGATCAGGATCAATAGGATCGAACCCTCGACGAAGAAGTCGTCTACTGCGTAAATGGTGCCGGGACAGGATCGGGTCGGGCGCGGCCACCTGGACTACCGGATTTTTGGACATCCCTAGTATTAGCTAGGTTACAAAGTCATTGAGTTATTTAATAATTTGAGTAAGAGGAAGGACCACGTAGAAAGAAGTGTGTGGTGGTAGAAGAAGGTGATCGACAACAAGCAAAGCAATAAATAAGGAGAAAACGGTGAAAGCAACAAGGCACACTTGCATTGTGTCTAGTTGGGGACATGAATGGAACAAGTGAAATGTTATAGAGGCCAATGTTTGATTTGGCACAAACAGGTGGGTCTCTCAAAACTCATCAAGCATACCATATATGCCTCATCATGTTGGTGCACCCAACTTAATTGATCTTGTTCTTTTAATTGGCTTCAAAAGAGCACAATGCACAACACTTTTGCCCCCAACCAAAATATTTAAAATGTGCAATGAGGTCCCCCTTGTGTAATATAATATAATTCATCCCCCTTGTGTATGAACAACACCCTAGCTAATAGGAAGGGTACTGTAGTGGTTATGTTTTCACTACTCCTTTTTAATAATAAATTGAATAATTATATAGAAAAAGTAACAAATAATTGATGATGGATCAACATATCACACACACACATATATATGAAATTTTGGTTTACTTTGCACATCACAATTATTGGCATTCACATGGCTTTGTTCACAAGTCGTTATTTTGAATGCTGTGGTTTGCTCTCTCACAGTTTGGTCTGTGTCTTATTGCGGCTCAAGGGGCACTATCTTTGACTATGTTTAATATATTAGGAGTAATTAATTTGAAAGGGAAATTTTGTTGAATAATGGAGCTATTAACTTAGGGAAGAAGTAAATTAAGATATTATTGATTTATTAAATTTTTTTTTTTTATTGTGTTGCACTTTCTCAATCCGATGGTATAGTCTTCAATGCGCTGACTCCTTCCATTTGGATCCAAGTCTTTTCACTCACGCAATTTAAATTATTATTAAATTATCATTTTTATTTCAATTCAAATTAAATGACAATTGGCTCAAGTTGTTATATATTGTAAAAAAATGTCTTTGCCCATCTGATAATTCCCCCCAATCAAGCGAATCCAACTCAATTAACACCTAATACTATAATTTATGAAAACCGGTCATCCATCCAATCCATAGATTTATTATAAGGACAAAAATCCAATGGAAAAGACGATGAATAATATTATGGATGGACTATATATTGTCAAGCTTATGATGAGTTTAAGGAAACTCGTGACGATAGCGTAAACTCATATTGTAGATTCGAATTGTAAACTTGTAAAATTTTATTTTTATCATTAAATAAGTATTTATAGTGTATAATTAAATCATTAGAATATAAAAATGATGAAAATTTGATTTAAATATATTTTAAATATAAATAATTAAAATCAAGTACATTAACATTCATAATTTATCATGCTTAACAAAAAAAATTATATATAAAGTTATAATCAAATCAAAGAAGTTAACACAAGTTTAAGAGTGAGTAGTTAACACAGATGTCTAAGTAAAAAATATAAAAATAATAAAGGGTTAAGGTGCAAAAATACACATATGCTTTTGTCAGAGGAGCGCCAGTAGCAAGTGCTTTTCTTAGGTACAAAAGTGACTATATGGTTATAAAATATGAGCAAAAGTCACAATAACCATTAAGGTGGTGGATGTTGACTGTTAACTTAGAATGTTTGACTTAAATTAATGATGTGGATGCTGGCTAGGACAGGATTAGACACAAGTGGACCATTATTCCACCGCTTTGTTCGTCTCCTCTGGCGATTTTTCTTCATCCTGTGATTCTTCTCCTTCTCCTTCATCTTCCCCTTCCCCTTCCCCTTCCTTCTCTTCTTTTGCCTCCGCCTTGTTTTCTTGATCGCAAGCAGGCTTATCGCAGCAACTATCTGATTTATTGTTTTGTCGATCTGAATAAGAAGTTTTAACTTGGTCGCTAATCGAAGGCTCTGATTCTGAGGGTTAGACCAGTGCATTAGTGTTCTAGGATTTTCTTGCATAATCAGAAGAATTTTTTTCTTCCTCGGACGTACAACTATCTGATTTGTTATTTTGTTGATCAAAATCAGAAGCTTTAACTGGCTCACTAATCGAAGCTTCGGGTTGCAAGGGTGAGATTTGTGTATCAGTGTTCTGCAATTTTTCTGCAAAATTGGAGGAATTCTCTTCAATCTCACTTGATTCAGCATCTTTCTTCTTAGAATCACGACTTTCTATGTTGATGATTCCTTGCCTTTTGCTTCTACAACAGCATCTTGATCATCAAATTTCGTATATGTGAAAACGACACAAGAAACAGATGCCATTTGAACCCTACGCATATACCAATTTAATTGTCGAAAAATAATTAAGTAAATTAAACGACACTATCCATTCAATTTGATGATGGGTTCAGTTTTATGCATATCATAAGGAGTATTTAAAATTGCAATGATTGGTCGGCTGATTCGTTCCACACCCTTGCATCGTGCTGTGCTCCCTGATGTTGTGCTCCGTCGGGGTTGCAGACAAGAATGGGAAGCTAATAAATCGACGAGAGGGTTGCAGACGAGAAGCTATATGCAGGACACAAAGCTAAATCCTGAGTATTGCAGACGAGATGAAGATGAGAAGCTAATAAATCGATCAACCAGGGTTGGAGACGAGATGCAGATGAGAAGCTAATAAATTATATTTTGGACATAAGAAATAAATTATATTTTTTTTTTTCAGAAAAATAAATCATTCTTTTTCCAAGTCATCAAATACTCAGCCATTAAGATTCCACTTGTTTTTTATACACTCTAGTCAGCATCCACATCATTAATTCAAGTCAAACCTTCCAAGTTAACGTTGTCAACATCTACCTCCTTAACGATTCTTGTGACTTTTCTTTTTATTTTCAGAACCACATGATCGGCACTTTTTCGCACCAAAAAAAATCACTGCTTTCTTGGCGCTCCTCCGACAAAAGATACGTGTGTATTTTTCGCACCTTAACCCAATAATAAATTCGGTGTAAACTTGCAAGCTTATCCAAACTTACAATTAGCATGAGTTTATCAACAACTCAATTTGATTTTGTAAGGTAGAAACAGTAAATTTAGAGAATCAACTCACGAGTTTGACAACAATATAATGTGTATAGATATGTAAAAATGATACTCCTCCCAGGTCACAATTATAAGGCATAGTTGAATTTTTAGAGAGATTAAGAAAGCAAATTTAATTAATTCGAGTATTTTATTTTTATTTTTTTCTTCAAACTGACTAGTTTGATTAATAAACTAATATATAATCTAAGAATACACAACATATGAAATGATTAAGTAAGTTATTTAGCTTCCTTAATCTTTCCAAAAAAAGTTACCTATGTCTTATAATTAGGACGAGAGGTAGTAATTTATTAATAGGATATGGATGACGTGTTGTTTTTAGGAGATGAGAGAGAATTCGAATAACTAAGAAGGGAAACTTGTATGTATGTGGACACAAATTTTGTCATATATTTAATTGTATGGTGACAGATTGGGTATCCAAAATCAGAGGGCAAATAATGGGCCCACCCTAAATACTTAATAAATATGTTCATGTGAACAGTTGGTTGAAGAAGTTGGGAAATAATAAAAAGGAAATGAACGATTATTTGTTAGAATAAATATTAATAATAATATTATTATTAAGGGAGTGGGAATTGGGAGGAATCAATGGAATAGAAAACGAGAAGGGGCCAATAACAGCGAGGCTTTACGATGCTTTCTTTAATCTAAAGCACCCTTTTCATCACAGGCAAACATCGATCTCTCCACTTTATTTATTTTTAATTTAAATAAATAAATCCCATCCGTCTTATTCTGCTGCAAATAAAAAGAGTAAGAACCACTCCAATCCCAATTAGCTGGGGTGGTCCCACCGTCCTATCTCTCTTTTAGCTGCCTGCTCCCCACGCTTATATTATTAATATCTCATCTCATATATACCTTTTTTTTATTTAATATAAGATATATTTATCTAATTTAATTATATTAAAAAATTAATTAATTTAGTTTATATAAAATATATTATTAAAAAAATTATAAGTCATCTTCCTTTATTCCCTCATTTTATCTTCTCCTTAATTATTATAAAAGGAGCATCAATAATGATATATTAGGAATAAATTGATAAATATGAAAACTATATATTCTTTTATGGACCAAAATTAAATCTCAAAATATATCTTATATTAATGACAAGAGAGATCGAGTCTCGTTTTATTTTATATTTATAAAAACCCTTTTATATATTTCATAGTATAATATACTCATTAGGTCCTTAACATTAGGCATATCTAAGGAGTTCATTTTAACACATGTTTGTTGTATTTATCGATATTTTTTAATTTATCCTTATTGATCTTCCTCCCTTAACAATAATCAATAAGGAGAGGGAGCGAGAGGATTATGGAAGATGATTAGAATGTTTTTAGAAAATAAATATATTAACTAACTTGACTAATTTCTTTAAATCAATTAAATTAAATAAACATGTCTTATATTAATTAAGGACCGAAGGGAGTATCATACATGTTCTATTTAAAGTATCAATTTTTTTACATGATCATCTAGCTTGGTGATTATTAATCCCAATTAATGATAGTTTTCTTCATTGAGATTTGGGACAGATTCAAACTCTATATCTCGTGTGAGCATCTAAAACTCTTTAGGCAATAAGCTTATTAGTTTTTCATGTAATACTCTTAATTAACTTAAAAATTACTTTCAAACCAATTAGCCGATCGAGCCTTTTAAGGTGAGGTATGTAATACTCCTCCGATTTTAAATATAAGATAAAATTTATAATGTATGTTATTGTATTACAAACTTTATTCTATATTATATTTTAAAGTGTATTATGTATTACTCCCTCCGGTCTTAATTATAGGAACTATTTACCAGAATTTGGAAAGATTAAGGAGAAAAGTTAAATTAGTTAATTATAATTATTTTCCAAAAATACCCCTGTTGAAAATTATAAATTACTCTCTGTTCCCGGTCACTAGCAAGGCCATGTGTTGAGAGGCAGTGGCGCAATGTGTAAGCAACGCCTACCAGGGATATATATGTTCGAGTTCGACGCTGCTCAATGTCTTCTATGCCACAACTTGATGTCTGAGCCCTGCTTTTCATTGTTGGAAAAAAAAATGAAATTAATGTTTTATTAGGTTGTTTTAAGGGAAAAAATTAATCACTTTGGACAGATAGTTATAAAAAATATTTTTAAAGGAATATTAAAATTATTTTATTTAAAAATAAAAAATAAAGTAGAATCTCTCCTTGATAGAATATAAGTGTGTTGTTAAATTGATTATTGTGGAAGAAGTATTAGTAGGGGTAATATGGGAAAAGTATGACAAAAATTACTCAAAATTATTTTATAAAAAAAAAAGTATAATTGAGGTGTATATGCATTAATGAGTTGCAAATATTATTTACTTTATTAAATATATAGGTGTATTATTAAATTATTATTGTCTTTAATTATTATTGAGAAAGTATAAATAGGGGTATTATAAGGAAAAAATTGACAAAAGTTAAAACTTGCTCTTATAATTAGGACCAAAACAACTCCAAAAAATACTCATATAATTAGGACTGGAGAGAGTACCTATTAATATATAATCATCACTGACGGGGAATTAATGTTATGTGGACGGGAATCGTCCACTTCAGCGTCTCCCAGCTCCAATATGTCTTAAATTTTATATATGCAACTTTAATGTACACAAATATTATATATATCCCACCTCATCGATGTTCATTTGGATATATAAAGCCTCATGCAACTGTGATATATATATATCCACAAATTAATTTTAACAGGCAGGGTCGATATATTTTTCTAATTACAGAAGTATCCCGCGAAAAATGGAAACTAATCTTTTCAAGACACAAAGAATTCAATACAGAACTCTATCAACTAAGTCATATTTTTTTTATATATATATAATTACTTAAAGAATGATGAGAATTAACCTCCGCAACTGATATTATATATAGAGTTAGTGTACTTTCTATTGCCTGTAATTAAATAGACAATAGTGATCATGCTATAAATTTTATAATCTATATTGATCTATTATAGACTCGTATTATTAACAAATTATAATTAATATAAGGAAGAATATAATTTTTTTATGGTAATTGGAGACATAGTCAACGTAACTTAGATCAAAGTTGTTAGAATACGATTTCTTTTGAGAAATCAATCTTTGATGTTTTATTAACTTTGATCAAGTTTTCAGGGATGACATGACATTGATATTATCTTCAACGTGACAATAATTTTTTTGGCCAAGAAAAGGACCAAAGTTGATAACAACTCCAAAAATTGACTAATTAATTAAAATATAATAACGATCTTAACCTGAATTGACAACGATTTTAAGAATTAAAAACTGGATTTTTTATAACATTATATTTTAAAATCCATATAATACGTCAAAAAATGATTCCAAGTGATATACTAGTGAATACGTACACAATCAATCAGTTCAGGTGGTACAATCAACTGGCCTCTAAACTGATTTTAAGTTGCATGTCACTTCCATTTCTGGGTGGATCGATCTATCTCTCCATGACTTCAAAGTACGATCTTTACAGAATTTTATGGTCATTATTGAGACTCGTATTGGAAGAAATTTCTGATCATTTTCATCAACATCAAGATTGGTGATTGAGAAGATGAGAAAAAAATCTAAAGTAGTGTTGTGATTTTTCAAGAATAAACATGATCTAAAGATTGTAAAAAATGATGAGGAGGAAACCCGACCTCTATATATAATTCCAGATGAAAATACAAAATGTTCTTCAAAAAATTTTAGGATTAATTTTAATTTTGCCGTTAACTTGTCAAAATATTTGTTAAGTAAATATGCATTCAGCACCTAAGTTTGTTTTTTGGGGGTTATTTGATGGTATTGAATAAACTACTACAGAATATTGTAGGTAAGGTCTGATTAGATCCGAAAAAATAAGCTGAACGAATAAATCATAGAATTGAATACCGTAAGCTGCTGAAAGTAAGAAAAATATTGGGTTAACTAGCAAATCTACCTCGAAAGTATAAGTCTAGGAGCAATATCGTTTTTTTTTTTTTTTCACCGATGTTCTTCGGAAGTTTCAAAACTTGTAACGTGATATTCTTATTTTATTAAAAAACTAATGTTGATTGTCGAAAAATTGGCGTTAATCGTTAACTTATTAATGAAAATGGAAACGTTGTTACGTTTTAAAACTTAGAAGCGACATTGAGGTTAAAAAAAATTTCAGGGCAACATTGCTCATCAGTAAAAAGATTTGGGCCAAATTTACTATTTAACCCAAAAATATTTCAAGATGAATAAACCTCGACCCTGTTTCAAAAGCTGTGATTTGTTTGAAAATTATTGGAGATTTATTATGAATTCACATTAGGTGCTTCTTAGGGTACTTTTCCCTCTAATTAGAGGGATTAGACAATTTTTTTAATATTTATTTAGATTAGTTTATATCTTCCGATCTTGATTTTTTTTTTTTTCATCCAAGATCTCAAATTAATTAATTTAGGGATCTGGGGGTTACGAGGAAAAATATATCTGAAAATTGGAAATTAATTAATTTTAGATCTTGAGAAGCGAAAAAAAATTTCAAGATGCAGTATATAATTAATATAAATAAATGTAATATATATAAAAAATGCAATTAGAGAAAAAAAAAAAACGTACCTGAAAAAGGTAAATGTGAACCCGATTTATTATTGGCGTGAAATGTGAACGAGAGGGTGTGAAATGAATGACAGTGACGGGACAAAAAATAGAAAAGAAATGAATGACGGTAAGCAAAGGGAGGGGAAAGGAAAGCACGGGGTGCACGGGGACCGAAGGTGATGGGGAGTGGTGGACCCTACAATTACGACCCCCACGTGCCCTCGAGCCCCCCTCGCGGTCCCACCTGCATTTTCTTTTTAACAGCCCGTCCTTAACTAATTTTTCGAGTTCATAGTATGTGTTTAGAATTATAAGCTTATTAAGCGTTTATATTTTTACTTAGACGTATGAATATATATTTTTTAATTTTTTTATATGTTGTATTTATTTAGATTTAAATTATATGTTCTTTTTGAGATGTTCTTTTACATCCAATATATCAAATTAATTAATTTGAAATCTTTGGATCAAAAAATATATCAAAAAACTGCATATAATTTAAATCTAAATAAGTATAATATATAAAAAATAAAAAAATATATGCTTATACCTCTAATTAGAGGTATAAGTATATAATTAACACGTGGACTCCTAATTTTTCACCCCATACATTTTCTAATTTCTATTCATCTTACATCTACCACCAATTAGTTATAGGAAAAATCAATAAAAAAGTTCTGTTTAAATTTTTTTATTAATTCGAATGATCTTGAATTCAATTACCGATATTATTTTTATATAAAATTTTGAAAAGTATCAATATTTCTTATATTGGTTATTCTTATGTATAAAGTTTTTAAATAAAGACTTTTCTTATATTATTTCTCACATATTTTCTATTACTATCAAATCACGACACATGCTAAAACAGAATACAGTGTCATTGGTAGATTATTAATCACTAAAATAAAGCAATACTTTATCTGATTCTTATTATAAGACATTAATTAATAAATTTATTTAGTCTTTTTTATAAAAATGATTTCTTTATTCAATGAAAGCGTTGATTTTTTTTTTTTTTTTATGTCAGCCCCTAATTAATAAAGGTGGTGGATGAGAGTAATAATTAATATAATATTAGAATTTAGTGCAATTAGTAGGAGTAATATTGAAAATTACTTAGACTCTATAACAACTTTATTGACTATAACTGTTTTTATTGGTTTGTGAGAAAAATTAGTTGATGCCTTATAATAAGGACTAGAGAGAGTATGACTACTACTATTATTACAACTACTTCCCTGATTCTTATTATAAGACATCAATTACAATTTCTCTTATATTAGGGAAGGGTAGTTAAGTCATTAAATTAGTATTCATTTGATAAATATTTCCATATTTACCCTTACTTTATTGGGAGGAGAAAGAGAGAAACATGTTGATTGGATTGGAAATACAAAGTTAATGGGGGAAGAGAGAGAAACATGATGATTGGATTGAAAATATACAAACTTAGTGGGGGAGAGAGAGAAACATGCTGAATTGATTGAGAATGCAATAGTCAATGAAAAATATTGGTCTAATTAATGAGGGTATGATGGAAAAAACCAAATAAATTAGTCAATTAGAGACAATTGATGCGCTTTATAATAAGGACCAAAATTTTTTGACAGCTGGTCCTTATAATAAGGATTATAGGAAGTAAAAAAATTTCACTTTGTGATGGTTTTCACATAAATTTAAAAATTACTAAATAACTTATAATATAATAGAATTAATGTGAGTTTTTATACAAGTAAAATTAATGATATTTTTCTAAAATTACATTTAAACTAAATACTTTGTTAAAAATATAGCTAATATTGTATTAAAATTATAAAGTGATATAGGAGTATATTTTTAAAAATCCCAAGTGGCAATTTTGTTGAAGGGAAAATTCCCTTCAAGTTCCAAAAAACTAAGAAAATGTTAAAAAAGTCTTAAAGAATTATTAATCTCATAAATGCAGTTGTTAATCCCACATATGAGAGTAATTAATCCCATAAAAGAAGTTGTTAACGTGACATTTGAATTTTTTTGAGATTTTTTTAATATTTTCTTGTTTTTTTTTTTAATCTAAAAAGAATTTTCCCTTTAATGAATTTCGAGAGATGATGTCGTGATACTAGTCCAAGTAACCCTGACCGGAAATCAGAATTTTTATCAGCAAGACTCATGAAATCGAAGTGGCAGATACTTGGATTCAACAAAAAAAAAAAAAAAAAAAAAAAAGGGCAAAAACTGGGAGGCACGTGTTTTTGCAGCAATATTGCTTCGTAGTGAGATTACTCCTTTCTTTCTCACTATTGCTCCAAAATTGAAAGAATTTGGATTCCATTTGTCACTACAAACTATATGTATGATCACAATTTTTCTTTTTCTTTTTTAATACTCACTCATTTATTAGGGGATGATTCTTGCTTGTCCCATAATTAACAATTAAAAATTAAATGCTCGCTAATTTGTTATCTTTTTTTTTTTTTTTTTGGGTATATCAATATGGTTTCTTGTTCCCCAATTAATTAGTTTAGCCCATCAAGAGTATGCCCGTACCCTTAACCCTAACCGTCATTTTGGTATGTTCTCGTGGACTCTTTGCACAGTTTTCACACTTAAATCTCTCCTTCCCTTCCATTTCTCATTATGTAACATTTTTCTTGACATTCACTTACTTGTACTACTTCACGTCCCTGTGCTTTTGACATGAAGTATCCCTCAACATTACATATAATTGAATTTAGAGAAGGACCATATACAAGACATGTTACATTTCTAGGGTTGATTCCCATGCTAAAGAAGGCTTTGTGTGCTTGGATCCTTGCCATAAGCTCTTTCCCTCCATATCTGCTCCACCTCATCAAATGTTAATCCTTTGGTTTCAGGCACGTACACAGCCACAAAGAGAAAAGCAAGCACAGCTATACCAGCAATAATCAAGAAGGTTGAACCAGTCCCTAGAGCTACAGCAATTGAAAGAAACGACTGAGACACAATCAAGTTTGAAACCCAATTCACAGTAGCTGCCATTCCTCCACATATTCCACGATACTCTTCAGGATATATTTCTGAGTTTACGGTCCATGGTACAGGCCCCATCCCAGGCGAAAAGAAGGCAATATATAGGGCTAAACCCAAAATTGCAAGCCACCCATATAATCCATTTGTAGAGTCAGATGATTGTTTTAAGAATGACACAGATAGAAGGATCAGAGCTGTGATTACTCCAGTTAAGCTATAGAGAGCTAATTTTCTCCTGCCTGCATGGTCAATAAGGTAGATACCAAGAACCGTGCCAGCAGCATTCATGGCAGCTACTATGAGGGATAGGAGAAGAGCAAGCTCATTAGAGCGGAAGCCAGCCATTTGGACAATCGTTGGGCTGTAGTACATAACTGTATTTATACCTGTAAACTGCTGAAATGCCTGCATAACAATGTGATATTATCAGAATATTTCTAATTTTCATGGAATGATATCAAGTACAGACCCTACTTCCGATAAGCTTCCTTGAACCTAAAATGGCTTAATCAGAGAAACTTGCATTTAACAACAAACAACAGGTCATGAAACCGCAAAGCTGGCATATCATTTCCTCATCGTCTTGAATCAGAGGTCACAAAGTGCACAGACGACACAAGATGGACATCTAACAGTATATTGTACTGTAACATCATATTCTTGTTAACTTGTTAATCCTTTATTACCTGCAGTCCTGCTCCAGCAAGGAATGCAAGTCTTATTTGTTTAAATTTAAAAACATCCCAGTATCTGATCTCCTTCGTTTTCTGATGGTCTTGCTCTGACTGAACTCTAAGAAATTCAACTTCATCCTCTAAGCGAGCAAAGTCATAGATCTTAGACAGCACATTAACAGCTTCATTTTGCCTATCCTGCATAGTAAGACCAAATTATAAGATGGCTCTATGGTTAATGTCGTTTGAAGGCAACATCATGAACATAATTTTTTGTGCAATAACGCATGTCTATACCTTCACAAAGAGCCATCTAGGAGATTCCGGCAGGAAAAGCATGAAGACAAACTGAATAACTGCCGGCACACCTGAAACTCCCAGCATCCATCGCCACGTCCCTGGGACCTGTCAGATTAAGAATGGGATATTTCAATGAAATAATACCAACAAGTTGGAAACAGAATATACCCTTAGACAAAAGATCAGGTCTTTCCATCTCTTCTCATGTAATTTGTTTTGAGGTTTGGAACAGTAAATCCTAAACTTGTTAACAACTGAAAAGCTCAAGGAGTGTCAGAAAAGTTTTCAATTAATGGCCAGTGGTAAGTTTGCTAATAACGACATAGTAAACCCACATGGACCTGTCACTACACAGTCAAGCTAGAAATCAAGCTCTTCAGCTTTCCTGATTAAGCAGCTTGACATTTCACTACAAAATTATAAATCATCAGTCATTGCTTAGGAAAATGAGTTTGGATCCTTCAAAATGTCATGTTTTGGGAAAAGCATTTATAAAAGCTTTTATATTGCATTTATCATAAACTAGTATTCTCCATAGAAATATAATGAAGAGCACTTAAACCGCAGTGGTTCTTGATCTTTGTATAGCACTTCGACAATGAGCTTAGCATCATACAAAATTTTATAATTTATACTACTTATAACTATTAATTGTATGCTAAGCTAGAATAACCTCTAGCATTTTCACAAGTTACAGAAACCAAATCCAAAAAGTGAAGCACGAAAACTAACCTGTGTAAAAGCAAAATTTATGAGGTAGGAAAGAAATTGTCCCCCAGTTATCATGAGCGTATTTGTGCTTACTAATGCTCCTCTTATTTCTGATGGCGATGCTTCTGCAATATACACAGGTGCGGTAACAGAAGCTATGCCAACACCCAGACCAACAAAAAGGCGTCCCAATATGAGAACATAAGGATTTGGAGCAGCAGCCATGACAACTGATCCAATGGTAAAAATAACATCGGCCATAAGTGTCGCCTTCTTTCTTCCATAAGCATCGTCAATCCAACCACCTACTGCTGCTCCAATAATTGCACCAACCACTGCCATGCTGACAATTACTTCCTGGCAACACAGGTAAACATATTGATCCAATGAGAAAGCTTATTCAAAAAAAATCTGGAAAAATCTCAGAATTTTTGTAATAAGATTTCTTATCCTCCTATAGATGTACCGTCTGACTTTGTTCCTAGTACTACATTTTTTTTTTTTTTAAAAAAAAAGTTTGATCCATGCACAATCAAGCCTACTTCTGAACTAGAGACATTGAAAGAGGGCACAGAATATTGTACCTGTAGAAAATTGCTCTCTTTCACTTCCGGAAATTCATCTTTAATATACAGAAGAGCTCCTGATATAACACCTATAATAAACAGCATTCCCCCATGAGATACTTTTTCTTTCTTTCTTTCTTTGTTTTTTTAAAAAAAATCATAGAATAACCAAGTTATTCAGAATGGGTAACACTTTCAATAATACATTTGGTTTATATGGGTATATTGGCTCTAAGAGTGGTTCTCAGGAAAGAAAAGGTAACGAGAAATTATGAAGAAATTTATTTCTCACATCGCCTCCAATACCTTTTGAGAAAACTTACGTGAAGTCACATATTCATGTATTCAAGTCAACCTGGTTTTAACGAAAGAAATTTCTTTCAGTGTAAACCTCCCTTCTCTAAATGCTCCAATACTAAGAAAAGCGAAAAGAAAATATGTGTGCAGAGCATATGTTAGCGACCAACAAATCATGTATTTTCAATAGCTCTGGATTTCCACCCATCGAATATGGTCAAGTAAGCATAATCAATCGTTATTCTATTTCCACTCATCGACACAATTGTAGTGACCAACAATTGTGTACCTGTGTCGTAACCGAAGAGTAGTCCACCGATGCCGACGGCAGTGAGTCCCAGAATATAAGGGTTCTTGAAAAGAGACATTTTCCTCTCAGGGTGTAGATCAAAATACCCTGAGCTTCCTGGCGCGGACTGCATAATGATCGTCATCGTCGGGTACGAAACAAGAACACTCTATCTAAGCCAGAGTACAATAAGCGAATCAACACAGAAAAGCCCCAAATTGGGCCACTTCACGTTGGAAATATTCCCACCAGAAATGACCAGTGAATATATGGAAATTCATAGATTGAAAATGAGAAATAAGGTGGGAAGCGATGAATGATTTCGCAGTATCGAAAATGGATTTACACTAGGAAGGAGTTAACATCAGATTTTGGGAAAAATATGCTACACTGAGCTATGGTACTGGAAGAAAAGCTTGACGATTTCAGAATTTTTTTGAAGATTTAAATTCTGTTCGAGCAGTTTCAGAAAAAGCCGACGAGCGCCATTTCGAGGACGAGGGAACTCGAACGTCAGCGCCAGCTGGGAGCTATCGCCGTTGTGCTAATCTGACTGAAGGCTGATGTGGCGCCTGAATTTAAATTTTTTGGCAATATTGGCGCATTCAAATAAAGACTTCCAGGTCCTATTTATAAGTCACCAAATCACACAAACTAAGGAGAGGTAGGTAGTTTCAATGATTATGATGACATTTCCAACTTTACCATCTTTTATGAATGAGACATTTCAACTTTTTATTTTTCTCTCATTTTCACGTTGGCATTACTGATAATATGGTAAGAAAATTGTATGCAATCTCATTTATTTGATCAAAAGAGACTTATAAATAGGACCAAATTTTTTGATCAAAATGAGCGTATAAATAGGATCAGAATGGTACCTCCGATCGGTTGATTTTTTGGAGAGAAAAGCTAATTAAATTATTTTAGAATATTTATATTTATATTTTTTCTAAATTAATTAGTTTAACTAATAAACTAATATATAATCTAAAGATACAATTATATGATATGATTAAGTAATTTATTTAATTTCTTTAATGTCCTTAAAAAAATCAATTATATCTTATAATTAAGACTGGAGATAGTACATTAGTTCTATTACTCAAATTAATTAATTAATTAGGCGTTACATTAAGAATTATAGGAGTATTACCAAACCAATGAAATATTTCTATCTTATTAGATACCTAAAATATTTTTTGGCTATAAATTAAGGGATTATCATTTCTACTTTTAAGGCAGATAATTTTATCTGCATTAAGCTAAAATGACGTCGCTGGCGTAAGACAATCCCTTTATTAAATTATAGATTTGTAGGGACAAATAAGTTAAATGGAATGAAATTGAGGGATGGTTTAAAACTTGAGGCATAGTTGAAATAATTATCAGAAACCAGAGAGCAGAGACAAAAGCTACGGATTGCATGAAGATGGAGGCAGCAAATTCAAAAAGAAAAAGAAAAGGAAGGGATTTCAGATAATTTAATAAAGGGATTGTCTTATCTAGGTTTCCATTGCACTACGACGTCGTTTTAACTTAATGCAGATAAAACTATATGTCTTAAAAGCAGAAATGATAATCCCATAAATTAATACTATAATTGTATTCTTAATATTATTATAAATACGGTTCACAAATATGCCGTTAGAGTAAATACTTGTGTTGAATACTGTAGGAAAAAAAATACTTATTCTTCTAATGAATAAAAAAACTTTTAAAATCATAAAATAAATTCACTCAATTTTAATATAATAATTAAACAAGATTCTAGAAACAAAATAATTGAAGGGAGGGACAATAGATAAGAGCCTCTCAATGAGGGCGGTGCCATGCACGCAGCGCGAGGCGAGAGTGAGAGCTGCAGCACGGCGAGCCATGCACGTTTTGTTCGGCCGCAATCAACAAAATTATTGCATTTCCTCATTGCTTGTGTGCGTGTCTCTCTACAAACATAATCATTTTCCGGTTATGGGGAAAAAAATCATAACCAATCATTTGACCTTTATTTTTTAAGAAAAAACAATAAATTTTTTAAAAATACGGCTCTAATTAGTAAAACAGGATCCAATACTATGATGTTAGTATTTCACAGTAGCATAATTTTATTTATGTGCACAACACCTTGATATTATTTTTTTAATGTATATTATCTATTATTCAATACCCGATAGTATTTTTTAATTACATCAAACACTCTAATTTTATTTATTTATAGTTTAGGGTGTTGGAGATTAGGATACTTGAAGCACTAGAAAAATAATATTATGATGTTGAATACTGTTACGGACCCCCATCAGGCCCAATACCGATGTGGCCACTAAAGAATAGACCCAATCTCGGGATCCTCCTATATTATTGGGAAATTCCACTATTATTTATAATATCGGGTATATCGTAATCCATATCTCGGATATGATATAATGGTAATAGATCAGGATAGATCCTAGATACAGTAATCAGAAAGTACTATCTATAAATACTGGGTCGACCCTGTGCCTTAAGTACACGTTCTAAACTCAACTATTTACATTGATCACTTTGTCACACACAAGACCCTTTTGGCAGCCTAACCATGTACAGTGATCCAATATCAAAGACTAAATTTCTGCGCTGTATATCCGTATTCTACACTAGAACAAATATACTATAAATAAGATTAAGTTACTGAATGCAATTGAGAAATAATTTTAAGGAGTTAGAGTACAATTAGAAAATAACATCAATAAAATTTGGTTTGACAAAAACGCAAGATACAGACATCTAATAACCTCCTGGGGAGGTCTAACAAAAACGCAAGATACATCCTGTTGTCCAAAGCTTCTATTAGCTAGAACATCCGCACATTTGTTACCTTCCCTGTAGATATGAACAACCTTCAGATTCACAAAACTTTTCATGACATTACGTATGCACCACACGAGCCTTGACTCTTTTTCTGCAACCACCTGCATATCAGATAGCAGAGCCACTACAGAAACATAATCACATTCCAAGATAACATTCACAAAGTTAAGCGAAACAGCCAGCTCCAAGCCTGTCAATACTGCCCAAAGTTCTGCTTTCATAGCTGAGCAGCACCCCACCTTCCTTGCAAAGCCACCTAGCCATTCTCCCTCACATCCCCTAATCAGCCCTCCACATCCCGCCAACATCTGCGTACCCTTGGAAGCACCGTCGACATTTAATTTGACCCACCCACACACAGGGGCCAGCCAGCCTATATACACCTCTTGTTTGCACCCCGTAACCCTCCCAAACTCAATTCGAGCTTTCTTTATTCCCTGTACATACCCCTCTACCACATTACACATATTTACAGGTAAGACATAACCATCTTCAAAACGGCATCTATTCCTCCACCCCCACAAGAGCCAACAGGTCACCCCAAATTTCAATCTCCAAGAAGAACTTGTCTTTCCCAAATTCCAATCAAACCACCTCTTCCCATCCAACTGTGTGAACTCAGGCTCAAACCCACCCCCTCTTAGCTTCCTCCACACACTCCACGCGACTTGACAGTCTCGCATAACATGCATCAAGGACTCAGATTGATCCACGCAACAGTGACAGCTTGCTGAACCACCCAAAATTTTACAATGACGCTCAGCTGTTAAGAGTCTATCATGAACAGCTAGCCACAAAAATACCTAAACCCTCCTAGGCCCTTCCCATTTCCACACCTTGCTCCATATCCCCTCCCCCAAATCCTGTTCATTCCTCATCATATGGTACGCATCAGCCACACAATATTGGTTCTGCACTTGATTCCTCCATCTAATAAAGTCAACCCCCATCAATACATTAGGAGGCGGGACAGCTACAATGAGATTGATTCCATCCTCATTTACCCATCGCCTAATCCACTCCAAATCCCACTCCCCTGAATCATTAACCACATCCCTCACCCTGATATTTCTATCGATCAGAGATACCCCTGCTGCACAATTATCCACTAATTTATGATTCACATCAGTCCAACAATCCTCCCAAAAATTAATAAGAGCACCATCTCCTACTTCCCATACCAAATTCTTCACTATAAACGGCCAAAGTCTTCCCAACACCCTCCACAAATCTGAGTCAGAATTAGTATATTTACATTCCTTTTTCAATTCCATAGCCCTTCCATATTTCCCTCTTAAGACCAGTGAGCACAAGCAGTCCGGTTTTGACACCACACTCCACACCACTTTACCCAACAATGCATCATTCATAATCTCAAGATTCCTCAACCCTAACCCTCCATTCTTCCTTTCTTTGCATAAGACTTCCCAACTTGATGCATGTAATTTCCTCCTACCCTCCTCACTCCCCCAAATAAAATCGCGCTGTAATTTTTCCATTTGCTTCCTCACACTAGTAGGCACTACCGAGTGTTGCATATAGAAAATAGCCAATATTACCCCTACTCTCTCTGGTCTTTATTATAAGGTACCAACTAACTTTTCTCACAAACCAATAAAAATAGTTAAAGTCAATAAAGTTATCTTATAATTTAAGTAATTTACAATATTACCCCTACTAATTGCACTAAACTATAATATTATATTAATTATTACTCTCATCACTACCCCATTAATTATGGGCATACATGGAAACAAATAATTAATGCTCTTAGGGAACAAGCAAGTGACTTATAAAAAAGACCAAATAAACTTACTAGTTGGTGCCTTATAATAAAGACTAGAGGGAGTATAACACTAAGGGTCACAAAAGTCATGTCTCATTGTTTTTAAAAGACATGTGAAATGTTATAATATCAAAGGTGTGGAAACCACCTTGGTGAAATATTGTGTTATCAATAAGAAAACTCAACATAAAATAAAAGTATAACTCTTCGTATGTTTGTTATGAATCAACATATGAATTGTTCAAAAAAAAAAAAATCAACATATGAGATTTATGAATACAATAAAGGATTATAACTTCGATTGAAGAATTCCTTCATGGCCTATAAATGCTCATCACCATCAATCTACTCTTATTTTCACAACAAACAACACAACAAGAGATTAAACTCTTTGTCTTTGTTTTTTAGTGCGCACAGAAATAGTTAAATTATCACTTTATAAAAGTCATTATTGTGTTGGCTTATGTGTTAAGAGTCCAACCCATACTAAAGGGTGTTTGTTGTAGTATGCAAGAAATTCATCCATCAATTCAACTATGAAAGAAGGCAAAATTGTATTTTCATAATTAGAATTAATATCGCTTAAATTCTAAGAGACATCACTATAATTTGATGATTTTAAAGAATCTAGCTGTAATTATTTCTGGTACATAAAACCTAGTAATTAATATTTCAAGAAGGGTGGTCAAAATCAGAGTTTCCAAGAAAGCAATGGTTGAAGAGCTGCTAGCCTTAGTTCACCACGCTGCAATCGAAACCAGATAAAAGGCATTTTGTCTGGTTTGTGCGGGGCCATTTCATAGAAGATCATGCCTTTATGCATATGCTGTTAGCTTCATATTCATGGTTCTTGTAACTCTAATTCTTTATATATATTTTATATATATATATATATTCTTTCATTCTTTTCTTTCTAAACCCTTATTTTTTGTCTTTTTTATAAAAGCTCAATAAGAATTTTTAAAACATTTAATGAGTTTTTTTCTTCTCTTTTTTCCTTTGATTAATTATATGTATGACATTAATTAAGAAATTGTTGATACTTATATTTACTGTATTTTTCTCTCTTACTTGTCCCTAATAAATAAGAGTATACTTGGAATTTAACCCTTTTTTTAAACCACAAAATTTGGTTATCAAACTCTTATAAATAGAACTTGAGGGAAGATATAATAACTCGTTTAGCATATATATATATATATATATATATATATATATATATATATATATTGTCATACTCTCTTATATTTTCTACTCATTCTTCTCATTTTTTTATATTTATTCTCTCTCCTATACTCTTTTTGAAAATGGGGTATATTTAGGAAAGATATCACATTTTTTATACATTTTTTATTTTTAACTAATCTTAATTTTCGTTTTGTTTTTACACGATCAAGAAACAAATTGCTTATAAAAAAGACTTGAGGGAGTATTTTATAGATGAATCATCGCCAAGCCACCAACAAAATACCTTATTGACAGAAAATTATATACCCTTTTAGTTCTTAATATAAAACATATTTATCTAATTTGATTAGATTAAGGAAGCGAGTTAAGTTGGTTGATATGACATGTAATCTCTAAAACACCGTAGTTATTTTTCTTAATTTTCTCTTTCCCTCTTACCTTGGATTACTATTAAGCGAACATGAATAAGGTAAATTAGAAAAAGATTAACAAATATATATAAAAAAAAAATCTTATATTTTAACTCCTGAATATATCCTATATCCGTTGGCCATTCTCCTCCAGAATAATCAAAGAATCCATCGGAAGTTGCCCCCACATGGTCACTTCTAATTGACATGGTATTGCCACTCTATAAGTAACTTACAGTAACTCCGCTATCGCACCAAAAGTGATAGGAGCCACGACGTAGATCATGGAGGCTTCTCACAACAGCTATGGCGGCTTCTCACCATGGTGGTTGTGACAGAATCAAAGAAAGAGCAACTAATGGTGGATTAAGTCCCGTTGCTATGCTCTCTCCTCAATGCCCAAACCAACACAAACCTCAAAAGCTACATCGTCGAAGCACCACCACCGGTTGGCTACCGTCCGATAGGCTTTGACACCAGTGATTTTTTTGAGCGAAAGCAGACAATATCTTCAGGAAGTGCTTTAATGTTACAAATTGTATAAGAGAAGCATGGTATCGGAGAAGATTACAAATGGCCTCAAAATGAGAAAAATGGTATCAGAGAGACATGACATCAAAATTGATTACAAATGGTCTCAAGAGAGATATGGTATCAGAGTGAGAAAAATGGGATCAAAGAGGCAGGAGCAAATCGAATCTTATAAAAAGTATCGTACCAATACAAATATATTTGGATACTATAAAAAGCACAGATTTTTTTTTTTTTTCGCACAAGGAGTATTAAAAAAAGTCACATACTACTCAAATATAATTTAGGGCTAAGAGTTTTTCCACGAGTGCTTTTACTTCGGAAGTTTAAAAAATGGAGTAATTTTGCAGGGATGTTATCTCAGTTGATTTTAATCGGCTTCAATGTCATCCACGTTATTTTTGATAAAATGAAAATTTAATCTAACTTTAAAAAAGATAAAGTAGATAACAGATGGATTTCCGAACCAAATTTACACCTTAACAAAATTAAAACGGATGACATGTGAATTTATTAGGCTTGGCAAGATATTTGGTCAACTAACAATCAAAATTAACTGAAATAACAGATGGGTTAAAATTGCTCCTTTTTTGACATTTTCAAAGTAAAATTGTCCCCAGAAAAACTTACAGACTAAAATCACCCTTAAGTGAAAACTTTCCGGATAAAATTACCCTAACCCTATAATTTACACGGTTTAAACACCCGCCTCTTGGCTTAATGTAATCACAACAACAGAGTAGGAACGTCACCCAATAGTCTCGAGATGCATCGCAAGGAAGAGGGGGGAAAAACATATACGGCTCTAATATAATTTACACAGTTTAAACATCCGCCTCTTAGCTTATTGTAATCACAATAATACAGCAGGATTGTCACCCAATAGTCTTGAGATGCATCTCAAGGAACAGGGGCAAATAAATTTATTACTAAGTAGGCATTACATCACCTCATCCTCAAAGCCAAAACTAGCAAGTTTCATCCATCACTCTACCAGCCAAGGAATAATTACCAGTTCCATTCCATGTCTCCTTCGAAAAAAAGAATGTGGGTGATTCTAAATCTCAGGCAAGTCTCAATTGTTCCAATCATGTCTCTCACTAAAACACATAATCCACATATTGCAAGAGAAACAATGCTACCCACTAACGTCAAACCATATATATGCAGGGGCAGACACCTAAGCCCTGCTTTCTTGCCCAAGAAGGCTGTGTGTGTTTTGGTTCTTCCCATAAGCCCTCTCCTTCCATATCACTGACACTTCTTCAAATGTCAAGCCTTTTGTCTCCGGCACAAACACAATCACAAAGACTAGTGCAATAACAGCTATAACGCCGAGTATCACAAAACTCGAACCAAGCCCCACGGCATCCACTATTGACAGATAGCTCTCGGACATTATCACACTGCAAATCCAGTTCACGGTGGCTGCCATGCCACCACATACTCCTCTGAATTCTTCAGGGTAGATTTCAGAGTTCATGGTCCAGGGTACGGGCCCCATCCCGGGTGAGAAGAAAAGAATGTATAGGGCTAACCCTGCAACTGCGAGATACCCATAGGCTATATTTGAAGTGTCAGATGCTACAAGGTAACACCCTGTTGAGAGAACAGCCAGAGATGCAATAACACCAAATAAGCATGAGATGGCCAACTTTCTTCGTCCTGCATGGTCTATAAGATAAATGCCCAGGACCGTTCCGGAAGCATTCATCCCGGCAACAATGAGGGATAGAAGAAGAGCTTGCTGGTTGGAACCAAACCCTGCCATCTCAATGATTGTGGGGCTGTAGTACATAATTATGCTAATACCAGTGAGCTGCTGGAAAATCTGCAGAGCCAAGAATCGAGTTTTTCAAACTAGTTAATGAATTTCATCTCCAAATATATCGACAAGAACAAATCACTATCAAGTCCCATAACAATAGATATAAAGACACAATAAAAGAATTCAAGTAAAGTCACTGAAACCTGAAGCCCAGCCCCAACAAAAAATGCAGCTCTGATTTCCTTCGATTTGAAAACATCCGCGTATCTAACTTGGCTTCGTTTCTCACGTTCTTGCTCAGCCAGATTAGTAAGGTAATCAACTTCATCCTCTAAGCGTTCATAGTTATAGATCTTAGTGAGCACAGACACAGCTTCATCTCTCTTGTTCTGCACCCAAAGATAAAAATATTAAATCGAAAAGGAGGAAAGACACTAAGAAGCCATTTGGTAGGTAGAGTGGAATAGGATGTAAATGGAATTGGAAGCCCAAAAGTGAAAATAAAAAACAGAAAAATGTTATTTAGATAACTGCAATTCATCAAGTAATATGAAATATGAATGCTTTTCACCTTGAGAAAAAGCCACCTTGGAGACTCTGGCAAGAAAGTTATGAGACAAGCCTGGATAAGAGCTGGCACGCCTGCAACTCCCAGCATCCATCGCCATGTCCCAGGTACCTGCTCAATTAAGATTTCAGGAGGAGATTAGTCAGAGAATTATCAGAACCTTAAGTACAGGTAATATAATACCATTGCACCAAAAAATGATTGGGAAAAACAATCTGCTCTTGCTCTCATTTCACAAACTTTTCATTAAATACCCTTTTACTTTTAGAAATTCAAATTTTGTTAAGGCCAGCACTGCATGTGTTCCCAACTATTTTGAAATGATCTACTTCATTGACGCTGCAGTGTAACAACTGCAATACCAAGTGTGCGATTTTTCCAATAAATAATACATGTCGTTAATTTACTAGCTACAGTGAAGTGAACTAAATCACGAATGAACCCTCTCAATAGTCATACCAACTTTACGCAGGCAGCCAAAAGAGAATTATTACTTATACCATTGACATAGGATTTATTGAAAAAGATTTCAGAATTTGAGAAATTCTTGACTACTAATGATAGATACTTCGTGATATCCTTCTTTGTTCTGGGGGCACTAAATGGGCACAGGCAATCGGATGATCCAACAATTCAATCTTCAGGGTGGTAGATCAAATATAGATTTTATTTATTAGGTTCGGCTGCTCCTACTTCAGGTTACCTCAGAGATAGAGCCTTAAGGAGAGAAAAAGAACCTGGTTAGTGCACTAACTCAGACCTAGTTCTTGCACGAAATGTCCTGAACAAAGGAGCATTTCTACTATGAAATGGATATGCATTATTAAATATTTAAAAATAAGCATTACTCCGTATTTTGTATAGACGTTTAAACAATTTCACTTAAAAATATTGGCCTTTCAATTTATATTGAAATAGTGTCCATGATTTTTAAAACTCAGCTTGAGTATTTTAATGAAGGGTGTACATGTCATCTAGCCAATTTGACTCCTTCCTTTCCTTTATTGACTGCTTCATATCAAATTTGAATACAACAAAAAAATCCATGATTACTTCCTGTCTACCAAATACACTTTTTAGCCTAAAACTCACCCCATGGAAGCATCTCTCACTCTCCCTTTCCATTTGCCTAAAAAATGGTTACATCCTACCACATATGGCCCAACTTCCTAACCACCAGCTATACTCCCATAAAAACAGAATTAAACCAAGCATAGGCAAGGCACTAAAAATGTTCAGCTGTGCACTGTTTTAATCTTCTTCTTAAAATGGATATTGTGAATACACCCAAAAACAGGGGATATAACAAACTTCTCTTCAGTTATTAATGAAGCAGGAGCTGGTGATTTGAGTTTCGTCTTCACAACCCTTGTTACTTGATCAAAAATATATAAACATAACGGGCACTGTTACTATAAAAGAATGGAGTGAAATGATGAAGTCAAAAGAGATGATCAGAAAACAACAGCAACATATAGCCCCCATAATATACAGCCACTCAAATTCCTGGAGATTATTTAATAGGTTTCTTCCATACAACAATTATATACTCAAGATGGCTGTCAAGTAGTGGCAACACAATTAGGAAGGTAAAGTGAACAGTAAGATAAGCCTTACCTCTGTAAAAGCAAGATTTACGCAGTAGGAAACAAACTGTCCACCAGTTATCATAAACACATTTACACTCACTAATGAACCTCTTATTTCTGATGGTGAAGACTCTGCTATATACACTGGAGCAGTGACAGAAGCTACCCCTACCCCAAGGCCAACCAGAAAGCGCCCCACTATGAGAACCCCTGAATTTGGTGCTAAACCCATGACAAGCGCTCCAGTTACAAAGACACCATCAGCACTAAGAGTGGCCTTCTTACGTCCAAATACATCATTAATCCAGCCCCCTCCTGCTGCTCCAACAATTGCACCAACCAATGCCATGCTAACAATTGTTTCCTGGAGACTTAATGTATCATTGATCCATCACAAATACAAACAAAATAGGAGAACAAAATAGGAAAGGAGAAACAAACAAATAAATAATATGCTGCATCTAGCATTAGATGCAAAACTAATTTTGCCAACAAAATTCCTCTAATTGCAATGAGGATCTGTAACTAAATTATACTCATATGTCAATGGCTTCTTTTTCTCCTTTTCCAATAGTCAATATTGGAAAGCTCTGCATGAAAACTAACATAGCTCTCGCAAAATGTATAACCATCTGAGCAACCAAAAAACGAGATACTTCATTGCAAAATTCAATAGAGTGCAAAAGCTTGTACCTGAAGGAAGCTACTATCCCGAACATCCTCAAAGTCATCTTTAATATACAGAAGGGCCCCCGAGATAACACCTGCAATGAACAACATTCCAAATGAGGTAAGCTATCCATAAGAAACAAAGAACCTGGGAAACAAAAAAAGTCACACATATGCACGCGCGCGTGCACAAAGTCTGCATGAAGGTGAAAACCAGAAAAATCCAGTATTAAGAAATTCATTTGAAAAAATAAATAAATTAATAAGCAATCACAAATTATTAACTTTGTCCAACCTTCCAGTAGCATTTTGCTATTTCTTATTTCTCACTTGCATTAGTCATATATGATGCAGGGACACTTCAAAATGTGTCCTTGTCTAACACATGTCGGACTTTTATTCAGACATGATGTAACACGATAAGTATCATCTTGACGCAGTCTCTGTGCATGTGTTGGCTTCCAAGCTAATATGATGAGAAAGAAATCTCAGTCTTCACTCAAAATATGTCAAGCATCGCGTTCTAGGAGGATATCAATCTCAACTCCGCCCAATATTGAAATAGACATAGACATTATTACGCTCAAGATGAGCAGTTCTGCAAATGGAAAATAACATCTTTGCAGAACGAATGTTATCTAAAGTGCAAATTAAGGTTCTGGGATATCTCTCCCAAGTGGAACCAAAATTCGAAACTTATTGAAGCAGCAGCAGACAACCACCTTAACTACCTCCTGATTTCCCATTGCCATTCCCTTCTCACAAACGAACCTGATGTGGAATACACTAGATAGTTTCTCCAAGAGAACATCAGTTCTGTAAAGAACCGTGAGAAATGCAACTTCCCTGAACTACCGTTCTCGATTAAATAAGCCCAACATGGAAGGCCCCGCTTCTAGTTTATCATTCAGAATGTATTATTTGACGACGTTGAAAACTTGGAATTGCGACCTGGTTACAATAGGGGTTGGAACTGGATGCTCGCCCGACCCGATTGATTCAATAGAAGTGGGACTTGGGAGGAGCGATAAGCTTCCAGAAACATCTTCGAAAGCAAAAACATAAACGCAGACAGCCCGTAAAAGTAAAAAAATTAACTAAATTTCATTTATCGACCCATTATTAAAGGCAAAAATCACTGATTATATTAATAATTATGTAAATCTAAAAATAAAATAATACTTTCTCACGAGTTAAATAATGATACTATCAGGTTTGAAGATATTCTCAGCAGGAAAAGTGAGTGTTACAGGTCTCTCTGTCAATTTAAACGAAGAAGGAGAGATCATGAGTACCTGTATCGTAGCCAAAGAGGAGTCCACCAATACCAGCTGCTGCAGTGAGTAGAAGTATGTAAGGGTTCTTGAAAAACGACATTTTCCTCTCAGGATACAATTCCAAGTACCCTGAGCTCCCCGGTGTGGCCTCCATGGTCATTACGTGGTCCGCCATCTTCTCAGACGATCACACTTCCAGAACCACAATCAAGAGAGAAGAGCCGAAAGAAACCTCAGTCAAAGACTCTAAGCTGGAAGTAGGTGGAGAAGCTCAAAAATGCAAAACTAATTTCCCAAAGAAAAGTGTGATGATTGTCACAGAAACGGCTACCATCTTCTTCCCAACTCATCCACTTCCCATCATCTTCTTCAAATACCGGTAGTTGGATTGAAATCTTAACCGATTTAATTTTATATAAAAGTATTATTTTTATATATTTTTTAATAATTTAATATATTTTTTAATATAAAAATAATATTTTTATAAAAGATTAAATGCAAGCTGTTCAAATTTCAATCCAACGATTGAAATTGAGAAGATGATGGAAAGTGAATGAGAAGGGAAGAGAATGGGAGCTCCTAGAGAAGATGAGAAAATTTTAAACCCCGACAAGACCAAATAGAAACGGGGTGTTTATCTTAAAACGACATCACTATCGCGTATTGTCTAGTCACAGACGAATCAAACGGCGACGATGCAGAAAGACGACAAATCGCCATTTCATAATTTTTGCTGCGACAATTTGGTCCGATCCGACAATTTTGTGCTTATCGGGAACGTGGCTTGTATATAAGCAAAATGACGTGGAATAATGAAATATAGTAGGAGGATTGATAGATTTGTTACTCGTACCTCACTGTCGCCTCATATAGAATATGTTGTGGAATCGCATGAAGATGATGGTGCTAGATACTCGCGGTGATTTGACCAAAAAAAAAGATACTCGCGGTTAGGGTGAGACTCTTGCCCGATACCCAACTCGAAAAATGAACGGGTTGCATTTTACAGCTCTATGCCCAACCCTTCCCCATAAATACCCTAACCATTTTCGGGTTGGGCAGGGTGAAATTTCCTCGCCAAGAAAGTAGTGTTATCTTTACGCAACTTTCATAAAGATTCTAGTTCACACTTCACATAATTTCAAAGCTTTGGAGATACCTGAAGTATAATATAATATATTTATACTACCTCCAGGTCCAATTATAAGGCATAGTTGACTTTATTTGGAGAGATTAAGGAAGCTAAATAAATTCTTAATTATTTTATATGTTGTTTATCTTTAGATTATATATTAGTTTATTAGTCAAACTAATTACTTTGAAGAAAAAAATAAAAATAAAAATACTCTAAAGCAATTTAATTAGCTTCCTTAATTTCTTCAAAAAAGTCAACTATGTCTTATAATTAGGACCGGAGGGAGTAACATATTTAGACATAATAATATAATATATTTTAAATAAAATAATATTTATTTAAATAAATTTAATTTTCGGGACGGGGCCAAATGGGGGCGTAAGACCTCCGATTTCTATGCCCAACCCCCGCCCCGATTATTGGCTCGATAAAAAAATGTACCCAAATTTTTTTTCGAGTCACTTTTTTAGGGCTGGGTTGGGAAATTTTTTGCAGGGTTTGGGCGGGCTTACCGGGCATCTGGGCACCATGCTCACCCCTACTCGCGGTGAAAGTCGATGAGGACGCGATCATGCGCGAAGAACTACGATAAGGAGTAGGGGTGTTGATGATGTGTCATGGCCCTGTGCGCTCGCTTGAACCCACTAAAAAATTGTTCATCCCAGCTTAAGAAAAAGTAGCCCAGAAAAAATTGGACACAATTGGGCTGGGCATTTTTTAGGGCTGGGATGGGCATCGGGCAAGGTATGCTGCCCTGCCCATTTGACCTTGTCCAGTAGTATATATAGTATTATATATTTTTTATTTTTTTGATTCAATAGAATTATATATTTTTTATTTTCATTTATGGGTATTTGACTATTTGTTAAGAAATATAGTTATCTTTTTAATTTCAAGACTCAAGATTTATTTTAGAATATTGCAAAGTGTAGAATTATGGATCTCATTTGAAGTTTGCAATATTGTTTATTAAGTATGATTGAAGTTGTTTTTTCACATATGGTGTGACAAGGTATCTCTACTTTGGTATGGAAGGTCCACCGCCCAATCCATTATTCTTGTGCCCAAAAATGTTAGAACTATCGGGAAAAGACGGACACTGAGAAATTTGCATTTGATCGCCGATAGTCTTTCAGGCAGGGCGAGGGTCTCGCCTTGCCCACAAACACCCCTAATAAAGAGTTTGAAATTTGAGTCACTTTCCAATTTTGGGACACGTGGTAAAATGGAATGATGGCGCAAAAGTTCAAAGTTCAACCACAACAATGGGAAAATATCAATGAGTCCCAAGATAGATAAAAAATATCAAAAAAATCTCAACTCCAAATTCTCTCTCGAAAAAGCCCCTGCGGATAGGGACTTTTTATATATTAATTACGGAATTCCTCTTACAAAAAAATCTCGTTGTCAAAATGATTTTTCCTGTTATCAAAATGACTTTATTAGTTGTTAAAATGTCCCTATGAAAATCTCGTTGTCAAAATGGCTTTTTCTGTTGTAAAAAATTCTTTGAGTTTTCCTCCGGCGTGTAGAATTTTAGAAAACTGAAATTTTTGGCAAATACATTGAAAAACCATTTTGACAACGAGATTTTCATAGGGACATTTTAACAACTAATAAAGCCATTTTGACAATGAGACTTTTTTGCGAGAGAAATTCCGTAATTAATATCCAAAAAAGTCCCCAAGAGATTTTGGGTTGTGACTTTTTTGGTATTTTTTATTTACCTTGGAAGCTCACTGATATTTTCCCCTCAACAATTAAGCTCAGCACAAAATTCAATAGGAAAATGACATACTCCTTAAATCCTTTATTATAAAGGCTTAATAATTATCACAAACCAATAATAATAAATTTAAAGCTAATAAAGTTATCATACAATTTAAGTAACTTTCAATATTACCCTTACTAATTGTAATAAACTCTAATATTATACTCCCTCTAGTCCTTATAATAAGATACCAATTAACAATTGTATTTGGTCCTTTTTATAAGGCACTTGTTTGTTTCTAAAGCGTATTAATTATTTTTTTCCATTTATGCCCATAATTAATAAGGATAGTGGGTGAGAGTGATAATTAATATAATATTAGAGTTTAGTGCAATTAGTAGAGGTAATATTTGAAGTTACTTAAATTGTAGGACAACTTTATTGATTTTAACTATTTTTATTGGTTTGTGAGAATTGTTAGTTGATGCCATATAATAAGAATCAAATGGAGTATTAATTATTACTCTCACCGACTACCCTTATTAATTATCTAAGATACATGGAAAAAAAAAATTAATGTCTTTGAAAACAAAGGAAGTCTTTATAAAAAGGACCAAATACAATTACTTAATTGATTCCTTATAATAAGAATAAGAGGAAATATATTTTTTTTGGTCAAAGGAAAATCACATAAATAACATGCGGGCTTCTAACATTCAAAAACCTATTAACACTTGTAAAGTCTAATTATACGTATTTGTTTTTTTGTTTTTTTATAATACAGCTGTTTGTTTTTAAAGAGGCATTAAATATTTTTTTATGTGTGCCCATAATTAATAAGGATAATGAGTGAGTGTAATAATTAATATGATATTAGAGTCTAGTGTAATTAGTAGGGGTAATATTGAAAATTATTTAAATTTTAGTACAAATTTAATGACTTTAACTGTTTTTATTAGTTTAGGAAAATTGTTAGTTGGTGTTTTATAATAAGGATCAGAGGGAGTACTTCTTTGAATAAAAAACAGAAAAAATAGTTAAAATTTTAAAAAATGGCTTTAAGCTCTACAGGGTCGGCTCTGGCTTGTATACTCACGGGTTAGGCCTTAAAAAATATATGTTTTCTTTACCCTGAGCTTAAAAGAAACGACCATTTTAGGTCCTAGCTCTTCAAATACCGACCCAGATTCCCAACTCTTGATGCCAATTGGGAAGGAAATGGAGAGAGAAGAAAGTGAGAAATAGGAAGAAGAAATTGGAGGGCATTTAAATCTTCTCACTCAAATTTTGATATTCTAGATTGAGATGACTTCTCCATCCTTTGCCAATGTTAATAGATTTTTATAGGTTTTGGAGGTTAATATGCTATTTTTTTTTCCAAATTTAATATTAGATGTTGTTTTTTAATCGGGAAAAATTACTTACTAGTTCATTAGTCATGTGTTTATAGTTAGATCTTGATCTCCGGTAGGGGAAAAAATCATTTTCTAACATTTGGTGGGTCATCAGTTGGCACGTGTCCAATATAAAGAGGACAGCACATGGTAGTGGAGCCCGTGAATTGGGTTGGACGAGGCCTCACAAAATTTTCACGGGTTCATATGACCGCATTGGATCCACTTTTGCCACCTGGCCTTTTATTGGGCCTGTTTGGATTGACGGTAGAAACGATGGCTTAAAAGCTATCTAACTTTTATAAAAGTTCGGTAAGAAAAAAGTCAAGTGATTTGTGTTTGGCTTTTACAAAAGTGGTTTTTTTCCAAACTGATGAGTGTTTGGGTTAACGGTTGAAAAGTCAGTTGAGATGAAAAATGACTAAAAAATGTATGAATTTATTGAATACTATATTTATGCCCCAAAAAATGTTTCAAAAATCTATACTTTAGTCCCTCCTCAAAACTTTCAAAATTTACAGATAGGTCCTTGGTCAAAACACATGTTTTGACCAGGAACCTTTCTTCCTGAGAAGCTACAACCCAAGCAACACGATGACATATTACAGTAGCACCGTGAAATTTACTCTGGGAAAACACAGAGCAAGCTTGACAGTGGAGAGGGTCGAATTGATCTGGGAAGCTTGGAGGAGGAGACCACCGCCACCGACTCCGTCACTCACCACCACCATCACAGATAATGTCTCCTCTCCACTTTCGGAATTGCTTCACCATTTTTCACATCCACCGCCATCGATTCCGTTCGTCGTTGAAGTTCCGCCGCAAAGGGTTCTTGGCGGAGATTGCCGATTAACCACTACCTACCCATCTCTCTGACGCCATCACGCCTTCTCTCGACCCATCTCTACGAAACCGTACAATATGCTTCTCTCTCCTCAACGCCATCGCGCCTAAAGCTCCAATTTCTGGCTTCTTCTCTGCTGGGCGTTTTTCTTATAAGTTCGGTTGATCATATGGGAATCCAAACACCTGCATGGCAGCGTTTTTTCACTGTTGAGCGTTTGCTTTTCAGCCACTGCGCTCTTTTGCCTTCAATGCTCCCTTCAACGTGTGATCCAAACACACCCATTATATTTGACGCTAATGACGTTTTAAAGTTATGTAGGAAGCTATACGGATTCTTTTACTAAATGAATAAATTGGGTTCTTAATCATCTCCCATTCTCCCTAATGATACTCCTCGATTCTAAATATAAGATAAAATTAATTTTTTTAAGAGATTAAAAAATTTAATTTAATTATTTTAGATTTTTTTTCTCCAAATTAATTAATTTGACTAATAAACGATATATAATACTACATAGGTCATTCTAATTATAAGCATAGTTGACTTTGTTTGGAGAGATTAAGGAAAAGTTTAAATAAATTTACTTCATCATTTTATATGTTATGTATCTTTAGATTTTATATTAGTTTATTAGTCAAACTAATTACTTTGAAGGAAAAAATAAAAATACTCTAAAGTGATTTAATTAACTTCCTTAATTTCTTCAAAAAATTCAATTTATGCCTTATAATTAGACCTGGGAGGGAGTATATTATATGATTAAGTAACTTATTTAACTTTTTTTATTTTTTATTTTTTAAAAAAAGTTAACATGTGAGCGGCTCAGATTGGTCCAAAAAGTAATCTAATTATACAATCACACGACACGAAACTCATACGGAAAAATGTGAATTGAAGAACCAAGTTTAATTATTGAATAGGTGGGGCCACAATGGAGAGGTGAACATCATCATAGGAACACGTGAGCGGCTCAGATTCGTCCAAAAGAAGGCCAGCGAAGAATATTATCAGCATCAAATTTCTGGATATGATTTTATCAGCACCTTCTTCATCAGTCAAGCTCAAATATAATATACAGCATATGTGGCCTTCGGCTAATTTAATTTTTAATGTGTCTAAATATAAAACGGGAAAAGAAAAGGAATCGCTCTAGATTATTCTGGTATGTGCTACTTCACTTTGGGGCCTCTTACTTGAGAGTTGAGAACGACCCCAATTATCAATCATCAAAATGCGCCTTTTCTATTTTTATCTTCACTTATCTATCATCAATGTTTTCTTTTTCTTTTTTCGTCGTTCCCATGCTAACAAGAAAGCTTCAGGGAGTAACAAAAATGAGATACTAAAATGATAGTTGGTGAGTCAGCTGTAAAATGTCATACCTAAATAGGTAGAAAGCCGGGCCAGAGGCTTGGGTCCAAGAGTCTAAAGTGCCTATTTGAGATAACGGTGGTAAGAGTGACTTTTTTTCTACTATGTTTTTCCAGATGGGCTTTCTTCTAAAAGTCATTATGTAATTGTGATTTAGGTTTAGGATAACAGTGACAGAAGTAACTTTTTTTTATATGGACTCTTGTTTTACTGGCATAGCGTTTGAAAAGTCAGTTGAGATAAAAAAATAACTAAAAATGACATGAATCTTATTGAATAATATATATATATATATATAATATTAGGGGTTTTAAACACCGTATTTGCGTGAGAAGAAGAAGATTTACACACACGTGAAATGGTGGGACTCACACATATATATAATGCTAATTATATATATGTGGGGCCCCACCATTTTAAATGCGTGATATGACGTAATACACTTCTCCTACAATATTTGTGAGAAGTGTTTTTTACGATAATATTATATGATAATTTGAGATAAAAAAATTAAACTTAAATATAAGTTTGCCAAAAAAAAGTAAAATATATAAATGTGGATTGAAAAAGTATGAAAAGTATAAATACTATTGAAAAAAAAGAAGAAGAAAAATAATTTTATCCCATAATTAAATGTAATTTCCTTAATCTTTTGCATCTTATGAAAGGTAAATCATTGCTTGGATGACTGGTCAAGATATCTTTGCTTCTAAGCCAAAACCCAATTTCTTCAGGTCACAATAATTGATCATATAAGAAACACAGTACAATCTTGTTCCACAAACACTCGAATACATAGCTATACACAATTGTCCAGGTGACTGACTGAACCTGAAACAGTATATGAATGAGCCGTTGAACTCAGAGAACAATTGTATAAAACAAACAAGCACCAGCAAGATAATACTCATAACATGTATTTCCTTTCTCAAAGAAGGCTTTCTCTTTTCTTGTAATCCTTTCCCCAGGCCCTTTCCTTCCATAACTGCTCTACCTCATCCAGTGTGAGTTGTTTTGTCTCTGGCACAAACAAGGCCACAAACAAAATAGCAACTATAGCTACACCACCAAGAATCAAAAAACTCCCACCAAGGCCTAAAGCATCAGAAACTGACAAGAAGCTCTGTGACATTATCACACTTGAAATCCAGTTCACTGTGGCTGACATGCCTCCACATAAACCCCGGTATTCTTGAGGATATACCTCGGAGTTTACTGTCCATGGAACCGGTCCCATTCCGGGTGCAAAGAAGGCAATGTACAATGCTAGGCCTAAAACTGCAAGCCATCCATAGTTTCCATCAGAAGAACCTGATGCAGAAAGGAAAGATCCAGCAGAAAGGATCCCCAGAGATACAACCACACCGGATAAGCTCGTGAGAGCCAGCTTCTTTCGACCGGCGTGGTCGATGAGATAAATGCCAAGGACAGTGCCGGCAGCATTCAAACCGGAGACAATGAGGGAAAGGAGAAGAGCTAGTTCTTTGGAATGAAAGCCAGCCCTCTCTATGATTGTTGGGCTGTAGTACATCACAATGCTAATACCAGTGAACTGCTGAAAAGCCTGCAGAATATCATAGGAAAGTTGTAAGTGAACCTTCTTTGGTTCCATGTAATGGTTTTTCAAATTGAATTACAAACTAGATTTTATATTAAGGACCGGATGTGATAAAATCCTAAACATGCCATAAAGGGCATGTTTCTTGAATTTGGTTTTGTTTAAATGAGTGGATGGATGGGAGGGGAAAAAGGAACAAGGAGCCAGCACAAAGTTGTCAGATATGGAGGTTTTCATTTAAGAAGCATTAGAAGAATATGTCCTTAATATAAAACATATTTACCTAATTTGATTAGATTAAGGAAGTTAGATAATATGACATGTATTTTTTAAAACACTTTGGTTATATTCCTTAATTCCCCCATTCCCTCTCCTCCTTGATTATTATTGAAGAATATCAATAAGGGTAAATTAGGAAAAGATCGACAAATATGAGAAATATGTCTTGTATTTATGATTAAGCCCAACTTTCCAAATATGTCTTATATTTGGGACCGAAGGAGTAGCACAACAACGTATGTGAAGTTGAAAGATTAATCTATGTTCAATTATTGTGACCTCCATATGATCAAATGTGCACATGTTTCCTTTTTTTGTTGGAAGACATGTTGGTCTTATCTTTCTCATAGAGCAGGGAATTCTGAAGGATCATTCTAAGCACCAGGACAATCTAGTTCAAAAAACAAGAAAGAGTTTCAAGAAAAAAACTTAAACCTGAAGACCGGCTCCGGCAAGAAATGCAAGTCTAATTTCTTTAGTTTTGAACACATCCAAGTATCTAACTCTACTTTGCTTCTCAAGTTCTTCCTCTAATTGAGCACAACAATATTCCACTTCATCCTCTAACCGGTCCGTGTCATAGATCTTGGAAATCACAGAAACTGCTTCATCTTTCCTATTCTGCAAACAGTTGAAGATGATGAATAAGAAACCTTTGAAACAGAGGAAATATCTCAGATAACCACATCTGATTTGATATTCATTTAATGAGAAGATCAATTTTACTCGCATAAGAAGCCACCGTGGCGACTCAGGTAGGCAGAGCATGAGAAAAAACTGAATGACTGCTGGCACACCTGCAACACCTAGCATCCATCTCCATGTTCCAGGGACCTGCTTTGTTAATATTGTGTAAGAAGGTTATCCAGAAAGAAACCTCTGGTTGATTAAAAATCCTGTTAGAGAAACTTCAAAGACATGTAGCAAAAGAAATAACAGGTGAACTTGGAGATGTATATCGGTATTTCTAGTTGCTTTTCTTATGATAGAGCTAATATGAAGTCCATAGTAAACCCCTTTCCCAACATTTTACATGAATTGAGCTATTGGCAAGAATATTAATAAAATGAAAATGGTAAACAATATTTTGGACTTGTTTGATTTTGTTTTTAGAAGCGAAAAATAATAATAAAAGACTTCTTTAGAAAACTGTTTTGAATCAGTTGTTTTTAAAAACTAAAAAACAAAAACAGTTTTCAGATGTTTTGAGGACAAGGGAATTGAGCTCTTAGGGAAAGCAAACACATAATGATCTGTTTGAGTTTGAGTGAAGAAAAAATAGAAAAATAAAATAAAAGGCAGGAACGCTCTAGAAGTGAAATTGGCCGTTCGGTACCCATAAATTACGCAACGGCTAATTTGAATAAACTCATCATTACAAAAAAAACTGCTTTGGAAACAAAAACAAAAAACAGAAACAAACAGGCCCTTTATTTTACATAACAAATGATATAGCGTATGAATAATGACAGATTCCAGGGGAAGAAGGAAACTAACAAGGATTAGTGGCTTTTGATGTTGATCAATGGGATAACTAGAAAACTCTCATTCAATGAATTCTTTATATCATGCAATATATTAGCACCCAAAAAAAACTGTGAATTAGAAGCGTGCTACTCAGATATAATTTGAGAAGTTTCGAAATGCAAATTATCACTCTCATCTAATGCTAACATTGTCATAAAGATACAGAAACTAGAAAGTGGCATCCTGCAGCATCCATTAAATTAATAAGGCATGCCTATGCTTATTCTCCTATAGCTGAAGCTGATATTACCATCTGTATATCTTAGCAACTTAAGGAAAAGGGACCATTAATGTAGAAAATGAGAAGGCAAACACAAAGGAAAAGGGATTTCCAGTATAATTGATTGAAACTACATAGCCAGAAGATACCAAATATAATACTTCCTCCGGTTCTTAATATGAGACATATTTGGGGAGTTGATTTTGATCCTAAATATAAGATTTATTTTTCATATTTATCAATCTTTTCTTAATTTACCCCTATTGATGCTCCCTCAACAATAATCAAGCAGGAAAGGAAATGAGGGAATTAAAGATGACTAGGGTGTTTTAGAATATATGTGACATATTAACTAACTCCCTTAATCTAATCAAATTAAATAAGTATATCTTATATTAAGGACCGAATGGAGTATTCTATTTCAAAAGACTGTTCTCCAGACACATGATTTTCACATATGTAATTTTGTAAAGGAGGCAAAATAAAGCTAACCTGTGTGAAAGCAAGATTTATAAGGTAGGAGATAAACTGCCCTCCAGTAATCATAAGCACATTTATGCTGACAAGTCCTCCTCTTATTTCTGAGGGTGCTGCTTCTGCAATATATACAGGTGCAGTTACAGAAGCCATGCCCACACCGATACCGATAAGAAGACGTCCAAATATGAGGACATAAACATTAGGAGACAGTGCCATAACTATTGATCCCAAGGCAAAGACTACATCAGCAATAAGAGTGGCCTTTTTACGCCCAAATGCATCATTAATCCAACCACCTAATGCTGATCCAATAATTGCACCAACTAAAGCCATGCTCACTATTGTTTCCTGCCATTTCAAAACCGTTAGAATCTCTGAATGAGGGATAAATCATGCAGTAATTCTTACTTTGCTTCCAAACTAGAAGGCTGAACTTGTGGCACTTGTATTACAATAAAAACTACTTACAGACCTTCATTTAACAAATTATTCTTTTGAGTTGAAGTGATCCTTGACATGTACCATAGCTTTTATACATTAAACCCTCTACATTCATGATTCATGTATTGATCAGAGTGATATTGACCCCCGAAAATTGTACAAGTGTAAGGCTCACATCCCTTCTCTATACTCTTATTATTATTATTTTTGGCTCTATCCTTCATTGAATGCATTATATATACTTATTCTTGTGAGCACAAAAGATCCAAGTTGGAGTTCCCAAATCTAAGGGTTCATGCTTTGTTTAGACATGAAAGGCTGGATTTTTTTTGTTTGATGCGTGAAATGTGAAACAGGGCATGATATGGGTTATTTAATTTTGAACTCTTTAGATTTAGAATAATCAAGAGGAAACAACACAAGCTTATATATATACCTGCAGGAAACTACTTTGATTCACCTCTTCAAAATCATCTTTAATATACAGAAGTGCTCCTGATATAACACCTGTAATGTATAGAGCGCTTAAAAAGAAGCACGACCACTTTTTTTTTTTTTTTTTTTTCGAGGTTGTCTCTGAGTCCAATTAAAAATTAACAAAGTTTGAAGAAAACTTCGATTTACAAAATATAGAATTAAGAATAATATATATTTAAATCATCATCAATCCAATCTTTTAGGACTTTAAAAATATAATCTTTTCAGGCAAAATGAAATGTATTGCATTATACTAGGATTTATTTTCACTCTGAACAATTCAAGCAAGAGTATAACAGAGATGTCAAATAAACATATGAAATAATATTGTATGAAGCTCCATTAATTACCTGTGTCGTAGCCGAAGAGGAGACCGCCTATACCTGCGACTGCTGTGAGACCGAGAATGTAAGGGTTCTTGAAAAGCGACACTTTCCTCTCAGGATACAATTCTATGTACCCTGAGCTTCCTGGCGTGAACTCCATCAGAGATCGTCGTTTTATCACCCCCCAAATTTGATTCAGATCAAAATGATATTTCTTTTTCTGCTCAGTTCATATATATATGTAAATCTTATGTTATATATACATATAACATAAGATTTTCTTGAGAAAATGAAGCAGTTTCCGGGAAAACCAAGACGTGGCCAGAAATCATCCGGATTCTTGAAGCAATACATCGGCGACATCATTTAAAGAGGAGAAAGGGACACTTTCGGGAAAAATCAACAAATTATTGCTTCTCCAACTGTCCAACATGCATTTAAGTAAACTCCCCAAAACCGGCAACTTTTCTAATAAAAACAAAATCAATTTTGTAATTTCATTTGATCATTTGTTAAGTTAATTATAGAAATACTACAATTAAGAAAAAAAGGAAGGGGGGAGGCGTGTTCGGGTTATACTATATCGTAATTAATTAAAGAGCTTGGAATCACGTGGTCAACAACCTGCATCAAGATTTTAATTTTGTCAAGTGATAAATTTTGTCAACGGATTTTCATGGGAAATTTCTAGCCACTCGTTAATTAAGCAAATAAGCACTAAACCGTAGTAAGCTGATATTTTTCCGCCAAAAAAAGTTATACAAACACACAGTTTATGCATGTGTAAATTATACTGTCTTTAATATTATATCTATAATTCAATTTCTTCATTACAATGGATTTTATGTTACGGACAAACTTTTGCTTTGGATAAAAACCAGTAACTTGTTTACAGGTTTAACCAGCAATTCTGGACACGATGGATTAGGAGGCGAAAGTCAAAACACTATAATTTAACCACTGAGAGATATACTACCTCTGGTCCTAATTATAAGAGCTAGTTAACTTTTTTTTGGAGAGATTAAGGAAGTCAAATAAACTATTTAGTGATTTTTTTTGTAGGTGTGTGCGTGCAGGGGCGGACCCAGGAAAATAGTAAAGGGGGCACCATTAGTGGGAGGATGCGGCTGCCCCCGATTTTTTTTTTAAGGAAAAAAATGCATTAAAAAACAAAAGAATATAAACAAGGAAAAAAAATATCAAAAAAAATTCATGAAATCAAGTGAATATTGATGATGTAATAAGAGAGACAATTATTTTAAAATTTGTCATTTAGAAAAGTAAAAATTTAAGTGTTGTTAGAAATGCGGTATATAAATTATAATGAAGGGTGGACATTCAATAAGTCAAGACATATATTTTAATAACAAAAGTATATTACAATAAAAATAATTCCAATGTCATCTTTTAAGCTTTATTTTTTAATTCCATCATAATCGCTTTATTATCAATCTTATCAAATACATTTTTTTTTAATATAAGGCGTTAGACAATCATTCAACTATTCATCTCACATCTGATTATGAAGTGCAATCTTGTTGTATTAAGAGTAGACACTAAACAATTATACAATCATTTAAACATGTATTATTATTATTTATTTTTTTTTAAAAAAAAGAGTTTCCCAAATTCAAGGGGGCACTTGCCCCCCTTCTCTAATACCTCGGTCCGCCATTGTGTGCGTGTATATATGTTACTACCTCCGGTCCTAGTTATTTAATCATTTCATATATTGTGTTTTCTTAGATTATATATTAATTTATTGGTTAAACTATTTAGTTTGAAGAAAAAAAATAAAATAAAAATACTCAAAATTTAATTTAATTAACTTCCTTAATCTCTCCAAAAAAGTCAACTATTTCTTATAATTGTGAGGAGGAGGGGAGTAACATATATTATCAGAAGGAGATTCCAAAACTTAAAACTCATTTGAATCTCTCTGGATAGAAAATAGCAGCGGGAGTAGTATTATTATTTTACGTCAACATTACCAAACTATAGGAATACCCAAGTAACCCAACAACATATGCACTAAAACTTGAGGAAAATATCTACGGGGCTACTAGGCAAAGCACAAATAATAGAAACAGGCAACTTACACAATTCATAGAAGGCAGAATAATATCATCAGATAAAGTAAATCCCACACTGTCAACCATCCAAGGGGAGTGATAAATAGTTATCTGTGGTCACACTATTTGGGTTATGGCATGGTGGAGCAAGCACTTCAGCAACTCCCTCAAGCATCTGAGAAACTTTTCTCATGGTGGGTCTAAGAGTTGGGTCCTCTTGTATACACCAAATAGCAATCATTAACAACTTTTCCAGGTTCTTGTCATCTAGTGCCTCCTGATCTTCTTCAACCAAAGCCTTCAGAGAACCTGTTGTGTAGCAGTCATAAGCCCAATCTACTAATATTGCTCTCTCCTCATTCTCTGGTTCCATGTCCACACATCTTCTGCAACAGATTATCTCCAGCAGCAATACACCAAAGCTATAGACATCTACTTTGGCCGTGATAGGCATGTTCTTGAACCATTCAAGTGCAACATACCCTTTTGTTCCCCTTATAGCTGTATGGGTTCGGCTCTGATTCATGTTTAAGAGCTTGGCTAATCCAAAGTCAGAGATACGAGCATTAAAGTAGTCATCGAGGAGTATGTTTTGAGGCTTTATGTCGCAGTGGATGATCTGGGTGTCACAATCTTCATGTAAGTAAACAAGTCCTCTTGCAATCCCAAATGCCACTTTTAGACGTAGGTTCCAGTTGGGTTTTGAGTCGCCGAAAAGAAGGCTAGCTAATGTGCCATTGCTCATATACTCATAAACCAACATCCTTTCTGTTCCATCCTCACAGAACCCAAGCAACCGAACTAAATTCTTGTGATGGGTCTGACCAATGACATTAACTTCATTCTTGAATTCCTTCTCAGTTTCATGCAAAAGAAAGGTGTTCAACCTTTTGACTGCTACGTTTACCGCAGAACCCAAGTTAATGGCTCCTTTGTAAACAACAGCGAAAGCTCCTCTTCCTAATCCTTCCTTGAATCCATTTGTGGCCTCTTCAAGCTCCTTATAAGTAAAACAGCGCAAATTGCTTTCAATAGCACTGTCACTCCGGTAAACATTCTTAAGCTTCTTCTTGAATTGGTAAATGGAGGAAAAGCCAAGACAGAATGCTCCAATTAATACGAGATTAAGAAAGGCAGAGCTACCCAAGAGGACAGATACCGCCAAAATCAAAGTGTCCTGATTTTTTCTTTCGATGAGTGGAGGACCAATTAGGGAGGAATTGTCTTTCCTCACCTTAACAAAAGCCTTACCGCCATTAACACTCGTGTCATATTTGCCATTTGAAAGGGGAAACCTCTTTTTCCAGCAACTGTCACCTTCGCTGAAAATGGCAACGGCACAAAAACAATCTTCCATGCAGGCCCTTTTGCACTCATCTTCTGTAAAAGGCTTTAGAAGCACATAATCAGAGCCAGGCCAATCAGTATCTTGCAACTCCACAAAGTCATATAGATCTTTCCCTTGACTAAGCTCATCTTCTTTACAGCCCTGTATGAAATCTGGTTTACAACTACCATATGGATCATCAGGATCTAGTAGGGAATAACCTTGTGGGCACGTACAATTTGGCCTAATATTTTCACCCAATCTACAAATGCTATTATATCCGCAAATGCCTGTTCCTTCACTTATGAGCCTTGCATTACAGATATTATCTGGCTTTGACCAGATAGGTGTCCAAGTTCCAGATGAACCCTTGGGATGTCGATATAAAGAGAGAATTCCATCAAAATTAAGAGTAGCTCGAAGATAAAATTGAGTTGGAGAGGGTGAGCTCTGGTCTGAGAAGAAGTATGAACCATTGTTCTCCCTTAAAACATAAAATTGTCCAGATTTGTTGAAGACTAGTCGAATTCCAGGAGTTGGAGTATTGGACTCAGAAGTTTCAGTATTGAAATAATGTTCATTAGCATACTCAGATGGTAGGTTTACAGAATGCAACTCAAGATTACCATCATCCTGGAGAACAAGTTGAAACCTCCCCGTGCGAAATCCACCTCTGACCTCCGAGAAGAAAGCTTTTCTCCCTTCTCCAAAGTCTGTGAGGGCAACATGGTGTCTTTAGGATTCTTGAAGGTCTCCCAGACAGAGTTGGATGTCCCATCATGAAGAACAAAGTTGCCAGAGTCATTGAAGGAACCAGAAGCAACACTACGAGAAGAGTTAATTTCTGGTGTCCACAGAGTTCGACCATCAGGATAAGTAAGCTTAAGCCCTTCTGAAGCAGTAAGCTGAACTCTTGACCCCTTTGGAGCAGGTTTGTCTCCATTGGCATACCAAACGATGGTTATGCTTGGAATGTTGGCATACCAGATGGAGAGCAAGAAGAAACTGTTGTTTTTATGTGGTTGAAACCCAAAGGCAAAATCCCCAGAAGGTGAAACCACCCATGAGGAGTTGTTGCCATCTGCGGTGAAAGAATCGCCCACTTTGATATTACTTCTTCTGGTTTGGGCAAAAACACAAACACAAGGCAGGCACAGAATCAGAAAACAGAGGAGAAGGGGATTCAGAGAAGAAGCCATAACCAGAATCAATTTTCTTCAGAGAGTTTGGAAACTGGAAGATAAGGAACGCGATTGAACTTTGAATATGCGGAAGCGAGGGCTCCATCAAGAGTGGGGTCATGGGAAGTGAAGTGAATGAGGCAAGTTAAGCTCAAGTCGTCTTCTGGGACGTGTGAAACACGGATGACGTCCTCTGCGAGTCCGAATTCGCTGAATTTTCCAAAGGGAAAGGACCCGCCACGAAGTGAAGGCTTGAAGTTCATTGGCCCACAGATAAACCGTTCCGTGGAGTCTCACAACAAAGCAACGTACTGTACGGCAAAGGAGAATTAGGGGACATTTATATTTGGTTCGGTTATTGACTATTGGGACATCAAAAATGAAGAAGAAATTTCAAGGGAAAAAGATAAGAAAAATAAATTTAAAATTGTAAAATCTTAAACCAGAAAATTCTTACAAAATGAGTGATGAATTGCTTATAAGTTTTATCATTCCCATATCAATCCTGGGTAACAAAATGATTTGAAATTTTACCATTCCAAAAAAAAGAAATCTATTTTTTTTTCCCGAATTTCAACCATACACTTTTCTTTGCCACTAATTTCTACCATAAAATTAAACGCTACACGACTTAGATATTTATTTATGGATGAAATGTTTATGCTTATTTAATGATTGATAATTAATGATGATGATGATATTAAACAAATGAGGCTTCAAGACCTTTTTAATTGTCAAACTAAGAATTGTTTATAACAAACAAAAATCATTAATAAAAATAATTTTCGATTTATAAGTCAAGTAACGTGTTGTGACTTCTTCTTTAAAGAAAGTATAGGTCTATTTTTTTTAAGGTTAAAGGCGTCCAACACAACAAACTATTATTTCGAGTAGCGTCAAAGACAATTAACTACTAGTTAAGTGGCCGCCCAAAGACAATAAACTTTTAAAAAGGAAAGCTACTTCAAAGACAATAAACTTTTAAAAGGAAGCTACAAAGACAATCTTTGTTAAAAAAAGTTAACGCGTTAAAAAAAGTTAACGTCCTATTATCAAGGAAAGGCGTCAAGACAACAAACTATTATTCCAAGAAAGGCCAAAGACAAAACTCTAAATTTTACTAAATTAAATAATTTTTTTCTCAATTGTCATTATTCAAAACTACTTATATAAATATCTATGGACAAAAATTACTCATTCTTCAATTTTGTCAAAATTATAATTTGCTAAAATAAACAAAAGTTTTGATTAAAAATATAATTATATGATTTAAATAAAACTCAAGGTGTTTTATAGTTTATTATATATGTTAAAAATATATATGATTTATTTTTATTTTAGAAGAAATTTATGTGAGTTAAAAAATTCATTTAATGTTAATAAAATTTAAATAATCTAAAAAATCTGTTGACAAAATTGAAGAATGAGTAATTTTTATCCATAGATATTTATACAAATAGTTTTGAATAATGACAATTGAGAAAAAAATTATTTAATTTAGTAAAAACCCAAGGTGTTTTATAGTTTATTATATATGTTAAACAAAAAAAATATATGATTTATTTTTATTTTAGAAGAAATTTATGTGAGTTAAAAAATTCATTTAATGTTAAAAAAATCTAAAAAATTTGTTGACAAAATTGAAAAATGAGTAATTTTTGTCCATAGATATTTATACAAGTAGTTTTGAATAATGACAATTGAGAAAAAAAATTATTTAATTTAGTAAAATTTAGAATTTTGTCAAGCAGCGCTTATTTCTTAGAATAATAGTTTGTTGTCTTTGGCGCTCCTTAGATAACTGACGTTAACTTTTTGCTAACGGCGTTAACTTTTTTTAACGGATTGTGGTGGGCGCTCCTTTTTAAAAGTTTATCGACGATCAAGGCCTACTTAATAGTTAATTGTGTTGACGCTCCGAAATTTAATAGTTTGTTGTCTTTGGATGCTTTCCTTAACCCTTTTTTATTGGTGATTCATGTATCTTTAAGACATTGGCTTCTTTTTCTCAAGTTTATTCCAAAAAATAAAAGACTAGATTGCAATGAAATCATCTTTGTTTTTGTTTCACTCGTGTCTCCCCTCTTTAGGATAGAATTCCTTTAAATCTCAATCACTGTTGTCCTATTCGTTTTACGTTTCTATCTTATAAAATAATGTCAAGTCACTCTTAAATTTGTTATAGTTGTAAACTATGTTAACCTCGCAAATTCACATCATTATTGTTAAACTCGTGAGTTAACTTTTCTAATTTTTGTTTTCACCTTACAAAATTGTGTCAGATCACTTTTAAACTCATAATAATTGTAAACTCGGTCAAACTCATGAATTTATACACCGAATTTACCGTTCTTATATTTCTAAGTTACAAAATCATGTTAAGTCGTACTAATTTTTTCACTTTATCATATTTGATGGCTTTATATGTGAATTTAACAAAAAAGTCTTGGTTAGGTATGATAAATTATAAATGTTAATAGATTCAACTCTAATTACTTGGATCTAAAATATATTTAAATTAATTTCTTCTAATTTTTTATAGGGTTAAAATGTAAATTTAGTCATGAAATAAACAAAATTAATTATTGTTAGTTGTAAAAGTGTGATATAATCAAAAAAAAATTGGGGGCAAAAATACATTGGAGCGGTTAAATAGACTTCACTTCCATCCATTTTAAGGGTTTTTGGACTGCAATTATTTGAGGAGGCTTGTTCTTTGCCTCACATGAAGACCTGTGGAGATTTGGAACAAAGCGAGAAACAAGTGCCTAATTCTAGATCAGCCATAGAAGGGTTGTCGAAGAAATATTGAAGGTCCGAAATTGAGAAATATAAGAGATGATATTTAAAAGGGAAAATTACACACAGTCCCAAGGAACAGAGATATTTACATTTAGGTCCCTTCAAATGACAAAATTACACAGAAGTCTTATGTGTAATTATTTCATATGAGTAAAAGACCTTATTGCCCTTCTACTTCTTCCTTCTCCTCTCTCTCTCATCTCTGGACCTTCGACCTTTCCTTCTTGCGTTTCAGCTCCTACTCACCGGCGGTTTCCTCCTCCACCACTACCACCGACGAGCTTCCATTCACCTCCACCGTCAGTCACCATCACTCTCACCGGTGGTGAGAACCAAAGACTGGACCCGATCCGGAACACGTAGAACCTCCCTCCTTCAACCATCGGTTTCCAACCTTCCCATCCACCCTCGCCTCCTTCTTCCTTCTCCTCTCTCTCTCTCTCCTCTCTCACCTTACTCGTTCTCTTGAGGATCACTTGCAGACGCTGCGAAATCTGAGAAGGTCAACGTGGTGGTGTAGAGATTTTCCGATCCTGGGAGTTCCGGTGGAAGATCGTCCCAATTGACTCTCGCATCCATGACCTCTCTCTCATCCATGAGTTGCGGATGAGAAAAGAGAGCATTTGTTGTTGTAAATAGAGGTTGGGGAATCGTAAAAGTATGTAAAAGTTGTTGTAAATATATGCATTTTCTATTGTTATTACATGCATTTGTTGTTGTAAATAGCCTCTGGAAGTTATAGGTGACAAAATCCAGGTTTTCAAAAGTTGTTGTTAATATATGCATTTTATGTTGTTATTACATGCATTTTCTGTTGTTAATCGCTTATGGAAGTGAGAGAAGACAAATTCAGAGTTTTCAAAAGTAATTGTTAATACATGCATTTTATGTTGTTAATTTATGCTTTTCCTGTTGTTAATCGCTTCTGGAAGTGAGAGAAGACAAATTCAGGGTTTTCAAAAGTTGTTGTTAATACATACATTTTCTGTTGTTAATCGCTTCTGGAAGTGAGAGAAGACAAATTTAGGGTTTTCAAAAGTTGTTGTTAATACATGCATTTTCTGTTGTTAATTTATGCTTTTCCTGTTGTTAATCGCTTCTGAAATGTTTGCTTTGATTGTTTCTTTTTTTATGCACTATGGGCGCAAAGTAATTTTACGCTCTGAAATAATTACGAAGTCCCAAGGGACTTCGTAATTTTGTCATTTGAAGGGACCTAAATGTAAATATCTCTGTTCCTTGGGACCTGTGTGTAATTTTCCCTATTTAAAATGCAGAAACAGGAAGTGCCCGGTGATAGATAGAGTTCAGAGAAAACGAAAGGGAGAAGAGAGAAGAAGAAGGAAGGGGAGTAGAGGGTACCCAAAGTCACCAATCACCATCTGCCACGTTTCAACACCGTCTATCATGTTTTAACACCATACCTCCAAAGAACAAGCCCGCCACTTTGCAACAATTGGGGAGCATATAAACCCTTTACGTGCTTATTATTATTATTATTATTTATTTATATTTAAATTATATGCTATTTTCTAAAATGTTTTTGGCACCCGATATCTCAAATTATTTAGTTTTCAGGATACTAATATTACAGGAGAAACATTTCTAAATGCAGGACTGAAAACTAATTAATTTGATATACTGGGTGTAAAAAACATTTCAGAAAGCATTGTATAATTTAAATATATATACATACATATATATATATATATATATATATATATATATATAATGTGTTCATCCTTCTAATAGAGGGATTGCACATAAGATCGCATATAAGAGATGTGTACCTAATGTGAACCCGCAACAATTGTGGGTCCTATAACACTTAAATAAATTGATTATCTTTATTTTAACCGTCAATAAGAATAGATAATTATGTTGAATGCTCATCGAAAAATAGTTCATTATTAAATTTGTAATTTTTTTTTACATTTGAATTATTTAATTATGCATTGTTAATACTTATTTATTGGTACCAGTAAACTCTTAAAAATTTATGATTTAAGTCTACTATACGATTTTATATTACTGTTACGGATTTACTTAAATGTATGACCTAAGTGATAAGTTGATGCTAGTCTTAGATGTAAATGTAAGACCTATTTTACATGCGTATTAATTTTTTTTATCAAAATAACCCTATTGATCTTTCATCAAAAATAAATAAAGAAATTAAGGAAGATAATTAATATACTTTACAAAAATATCACATTAATTAACTCAATTAACATTGTTAATCTATTCAAATTATAAATTTAGGTACAAAAAGTACCTGACTCGTGGTTGAATGAAACAATATTAATATTTAATTTTGGTTTCAAATCAGATTGAAAATTGAAAAGAATAGGTTTTCAATCGGATTTAAAATAGAGTCATCAACTCAAATTTAAAATAATATAATCTTGCTAATCTATTTCGATTTCAAATCAAGACTTTAAATACAAATCCTCGAATCAAACTTAAAACAATTTAAATTTTAAATTTGTTTCAAATAAACCTAAATAAGCAATTTAGAACAATAACAAACCATTAAATGATATTCAAAACAAACGTTATGGATTCTCGAATCAAATTTAAAACAAATCCAAATTGTAAATTTGTTACAAATCAGACTAAATAAGTAATTTAAAATATTAGTTAGTTTTTAAATGTCGATTTTCTAAAAAATGAATAAATATATTCATCACTATTCATTAAAAAGTCTAAGGAAAGAGGATAAAAATATGATTCATCAATAATCATTACATAAACAATACCATCATTAAATTGTATAGCAGTTCATGGCCCGGGGAATATCTCCACTGCTTGTCATCAAAGTTCACAAACTCATGATTTTAAGTAAAATATGTGCATATGAAATCGCGGACTATGCTTATAAGTTCACATGCAAAATAAATCTAAAATAAATTATAAATTCAACTCCCATCACATTTGTTTCACACCATGGTAAGGTCCCTGTACCTAATATTATTTATAAAGATTTTTTTGTAATCTTACGTCTTAATTATTAAAGCCGCAGATTTTTCACATAACCATTCTGTATTGGATTTTTTGCCCCATACAGTATCACCCATTTGCACCGTGCATCATCATCAATCAATCAAATATTCATTCAATTCAAATATATACTACTAAACCTCCTAGTCATTCTGTTATTGGTCCATTTGTAACACATACTTGACAATTTCCTCATCATTCTATGGACGTCTTATGTGTCCGCATGGGATCCGGCTTCTTTCCTCTGCCTTTCCCATCCGCTACCCTTCTTTTTCTCATCTGGGCCGTCGGATGAAGATCTGGACAGTCCAGATTTTTTTTAATAATTAAATTTATACCGCATGCGGTGTGTGTACCGCATGCGGTAAATTTTTCAAGAAGATGCCTAAGTGTGGTTAGCGAAAGATAGTTGATTATCTATTTGACTAATGCATTTTTGTTGTATGGCCTGCCAAATAACTGTCTGGAGAGAGATGAAGTTGTCACTCCAGTTTAGTTTATTGAGTATGAAAGTGACCTGCAACTTGAGATTTTGCAAGATGGGCAAACTTGATGAAGCAAATAGGATTTTTATTGAGATAAAGGCTGTCATCACTAATACCCTTGTTGTTGGGTTTTTTCAACCGTGTTAGGCACAAATAATTTCTTGAAGTTGCTTATAAAGGAAGATATGGATCGTTTGCTTATAATATGAATTGGCACTTACTTTCTGTGGAGTATTTTGTTGCTAGTCCCATTTCTCTCTTGTAAAAGTTAGAGACCGAGGACTCCAACGACGTCAAGATACCCCATCTTGGAGCCTATAATCCTGAATTATTATTGTTGATATTGAAGTTCTCTTTTTAATCTTCATCTTCATTTGGAGAATGTGCGTCAGCATTTCTTAATGTATATGTTCAAGCAATGCAAAAGGCAAAGAAAAGCCAAGAAGATTTTCATGAATGTCTCATGAAGATTTTCAAAATATTGTGGTCCCCTCCTCTATTAAAACTGTTACGGTGTGGGCAGGATATGCAATAAATTGGGCCAAATTTCGAAATCTTTGATCTTGGATCAGATGGCACTATTTGAGATATACATGGTGAAGATATCCGGGAAGGCGTGAGATTACTGTACACTATAGGCTATCCGCCAAAGGGGGGATGGGGGATATGTTCAGTGGGCATCGTGCACAGTGATGCGTAATGTAAATAGGTTTGAGTTAGAACGTGTATACCTTAAGGCTTGACCTCTGTATTTATAGAGTTTACCTTTGTGTAGGATATCCAGGATCTATCATAATCTGTGACCGTTATATCATATCGGATATGATATCCGATATATTACTATTATAGATAATAGCGAGATTGATATCCCATATCATCGGGGTATCCCTGTTAGTATGTAGGTGTCCTAGAGACAATCTGTTGAACACCTTGTACTGTTTGATATTTCATGATTAATATATTTGAGCATAATTTATCTTTATCATATTTATGTCTCGCCTATATTTTATGGTTAATATGAGTTTAAAGATAAAGCCCAAGGAATAGAATAGGTGTTTACTTTCGATGATCTATGATAGGGATCATGATCATGAGGAATCGAGGACACTACATGTCATTCGCTCGAAACTTGTTCTAGTATTGAATCACCAAGAAAGGCGTTGGTGATCTCGATAAGACTAAGACGACATCATCTACTTGTATAGTGATATAAGGTAGGGACCTCGATGGAACGCAGGCATGTTGATGCCTTAGTCGATGTTAATGGGTGTATCTGTTAGAAACGATAAGACTGAACTGACCATTGAGAGACTCCACAAGGATTCATTGTGTAGAGTATCATTGGATTTGTAATGTCTTTCATTGTTTGGTAGTCTTGATCATCTTAGACTTGAGGATGTTATCGAACACTATGTCTAGAGTTATACTTTGATTGTACAACTCTATCACTTTGAAATATGGGGAGAACGATTGTACTTTCTTGGGTGTAATACTTGAATACGAAAGTATAGATGGACATTTCGAAAGGACTTACGAGGTCCCTACAAGGATTAGTTGTTCACAAGACCAGAGAGGCTTGGATGACTTCTAGTTGACTCGGAATCTATCATAGTAAGTGATCATGAAGAGTCATGATCCGTCTTAGAGTCAATAGAAGAATATTCTACGGTTACGTGTAAAAGCTACATTTAGTCAATCTAGAGAGATGATCTCTATCCTCGCTACCGACTAAATATGAACAACGTCTTTAAGGGATGATCATGCATGGTATCCAAATTAGAAAGGTAGATCACTTGATCAACTTGATTAGTTTAGGTGACCAGAAGATTGCTAGTGTCTTATGTAGTCATTAGATAAATTGACCTATTAAAGTTCAAGTTTATCTATGTCATTAACTAATTGGGCAATAATGGTCACACACTAAGATTATTCTTGATTCTTAGTTTAGCAAGTTTGGACCAATAATTGTTATTGGATTTTGTCAAGACTATTGATGTAATTGGGTTAGAACTTCAAGCCCAATTATAAAGAGGTTAGGAGTTTAAGGATAATTTATGAAATTATCTGAGGCTGTATCCAATCAGGATTGGATAAGTGAGAAATTTGGAATGAGTGCATTTTAGTATGTATGAATAGTATTTACTATTGAAATAATATAATATATTATTATAATATTAAAATAAAAAAATGCAAACTTGCTTCTCTCGTGGAAAACCATCTGAAGCATTTTTGAATATTTTAATATTATAATATAATATTAATATATTATATTATTATAATATTCAAATAGTAAATTACTATTTACATTCGTAAAATCTATAAATAAGACTCATTTCCTTCATTTCAAACTACTCAATTCCAAAACTTTCTCTTCTCTCTTCCTCTAAGGAAGTTCTTAAAGCCAGTAGTAGTCTTTATAGTCTTGAGGTAAAAGATCCAAACACGAAAGTTCTCCACCTTTGCTACGCTTCGCTAAGTAAGCGTCAAGGAGATGGGGATTGAGGAGAAGGAGTTCATTTTTGATCAGGAGATAATCGTGTGGATCAACATTAGAGGGACATCATCTTTCTTTGACGTCTTCAAGTGATCAAAGGTATTCTTGAAACCCTATATGTGTTTTAACGAGAGATCCTAAAATATGTATTATAAAGAGTTATGATCTGTTATTCTTGATTTCGTAGAATAGTATTTACGTGGCGATAAATATTATTTACCGTATCGAGTCAAGATTTTCGAGTATGCTCTGTGGCATAGATTTATCACGATCTGTCACATCGAAAAGAATTAATCTCAAGCGGTAAATATTATTTACCGTAGCGATAAAAAAATTATTTACCTTTACGGTAAATATTATTTACTGGAACGGTAAAAGATTTTTACTGTTATGAATAGTAATTCACTATTCACGCAGTAAAAATTACTTACCTTTACGGTAAATATTATTTACTGGTACGGTAAATATTATTTTTACTGTTACTATTCACATGAATAGTGAATTTGCAATGTGAGTTCCGCAAATACTGAAAAATTTTGTTTTACAACCTCGTGAACTTATTGCTTGAATGTCAAGCAAGAACCGATTTTAACCTTCAAGCCCGTGATTGGGCCTGTTCCTTACTGGGCCATGTCCGCGTTGGGGTTAATGGGAATCCGTAACAAAAACGTTAAGGCAAAACCTGGGGATAATCTTGGAATCTATTGGAATTCTTTTGAAGTCTATTAATCTTGATTTGAGCAAGTATGCTGTGGAGATGATTCTAATGGAACTAGAAGAATTGTGTTGCTGATTTATATGGAAAAAAGAAAGCATGTGAAGAACATGATGAAATGAATTGTGTTGCTGATAACTGTATCTCCTCTTAGTCCATCTTAAAGCTGTTTTACATGCATTGAGGGAGGAAATTATATTTTATGACTCTTCGAAGCTCCAGAGTCTTTCTACTGCATGGCTACATTTCATGGCCTTCCTTCAATTCGATGCTCTTATTCACAGAGGAAGTATCCCATTCAAATATACTGAATCCACGCCTGAAAGCAACAATTTATGATTTCTTTGAGGCACACACCAGAGCAAAAATCTAACAATTCACAACAGAATAGCGTAATGCAAGGAAAGCTTTGGTGATGCTTCTATGGATTCCACTGCTGCCACTAGCTTCATCAAATGATTTTCTTCAATGTAATTCTTTGGGAGGAGTATTATTAATACTCAAAAGCATTCGAGGCTTTGCTGCTCTAACTCCCTTGTCATTAAGGAACTGATTTTTCCCATGATCCTTACCTTAATGGATCACACACCTCCCTTGGTGGCTGGTGGGAATTTGTTCAACGCTACTCCATGGCCGTTGGGAACTTACTTATACTCAGATATGAAGGGAAATCATCCTTCAATATTCATATGCTCAATTTAGTTACTTGTGGGATAAATTACCAATCAAACACACATAGCAATCTTTGAAGGGATTTTCTTTCTTAATCAACATCTTCATGATCGACTATATCTCCCCTAGTCCGGATGGAGAATTTCTTGGGCATAGTTACTGGTTTTGCACCGATATTAGTAATGATTCATGAATTATTATATGAAACAACACTCATGGATCTCACTGAAGGTCTTGTTGAGAATGCTGATAATTCATAGACGGCCATCATTGATTTAATTGGTTCAACCAATTCTTGATTTTTGAAGGCAGACCGGTTACAGCTAATATGGTTAAAATCCCGGCTCCGTGTGAATTTTTTAAGGCGGACCCGATTACACCGAATCTGGTTAACATCCAGGCTCCGTGGAGATAACGGTTAAAACATGTTTCCTTGGGAACAGACGTGTTTCCTCGGGAACCCGGTAACACCGAGATTTTGGCTAAAACGTATTCCTTCGGGATGCGGTAATGCCTACATTACGGTTAAAACGTATTCCTTCGGGATGCGGTAACACCGACATAAAGGTCAAACCGGGATTCGGTAAGGCTATGATATTGGCTAAAACATATTCCTCTGGGACGCGGTAACGCCCAATTTAAGGTCAAAGTCGGGATGCAGTACGGCCGAGATTATGGTTAAAACGTATTCCTTCTGGATGCAGTAAAACCCACAAGCTAACACGTACTCCTCCGGGATACTGTAAAGCCAAGATTTTGGCTAAAACGCACTCCTCCGGGATGTGGTAACGCCCGCATACAGGAAGTAAAGTTAGCTGTTGCAACGACCCTGATCAAGTCGAAATGTTTAGAGTTTGGTTGCGACACTGGACCTAGATATGTGGTGGATGGCTCTTACTCCCGATTGATTTCGAGTCAATCACTTAGGCGGGTATAGTGCCCATGGATGGTCCCAAACCCGTATTTTGTGCAACGATTTTATGATTTCTGGTCAATCACTTAGGTGGGTATAGTGCCCATGGGTGGTCTCAGACCCGCATATTGTACAATGATTTTTTGACTCTGGCCCAGTCATCAAACAAAACTTAGACGAGTTTCGAAGGCGGAACCCGGTTACAGTTAAAATCCAACTTCCATATGGAATGAACCCTTACGACAGGGAGATGACAAATTTCTTCTTGATACGCCCTCATGGGTTTGCGAGATAGACCTTGACCCGGAAATATTTTTGGGGGAATTACCCACATGTTTTTCGGTGAAATTATTCTTACAGAAACAATTTTTGAAGGTGGACTCGGTTACACCGAATCGGTTATAATCCCGGCTCCATGTGAATTTTTGAAGGCGGACCTGGTTACACCGAATCTGGTTATAATCCCGACTCCATGTGAATTTTTGAAGGCAGACCGGGTTACACCGAATCTGGTTAAAATCCTGGCTCCGTGTGAATTTTTGAAGGCAGACCCCGGTTACATCGAATCTGGTTAAGATCCGGGATCCATGTGCAGATCAATGTTAAGCCTTAAATACATCCTGGCAGTCCCGAGATCCGAACTACCGGGTTAGGGGGCAGCAGAGTGGACAACGATTTGTTAGTAAAAGAACATGTTATCAATAACCGAGATTAATGCAAACTCGGACAAGTATTCGAAATGAGCAAGCTAAATGATTTGCGCAAACAGAAAGCATTTTCCATTTATTATGATTTGATTACATACTATGAAATGCAGGAATATAAACAGGATAATTATCTCGAGAAAAATTGATACAAAAGCAAGCAAGGATCTTATCTCTTCTCAAACAACCTGGATAAGTTGGAGATATCTCAGCCAAATCCGCGCTTCACATCAGATAATTAATACATCCCGGCAACTCAGAGACCTGAACTACTGGGTTAGGGGGCAACTGTTGTGGAATAAAATATTAGGCCCATTCAAGTGAGGTCCAACAAGGGGCAACCAAACCCTAACTCTAAGGTTCCCTCTATAAATATATAGTAAACCCTAAAGGTACACGGATTCTACACTCTCTCTCTTTTACTATTCGGCTGATCATTGTGCACTCTCCCACTAAACACAACCCCCATCCCCCTTGGCTCAGAGCCTTTATATTAGTGTACAGTGATCCCCATTTCTCACAGGTATCTCATCCATGGATACCTTGGAGAGAACTTCTTGATCTTACATCAATATTCTAGCCCTTTGAGGCTATACACCTATGTCCAACAAACTGAAATTATGTTCGAAGCGAACATACATATACCCTTCTAATCGATTCAACAATTCGTAAAACTTACATAAAAAGATTACAAATGTGTTTCCGCATAGGAAGTTCAAAATCAACCAATTTATGGACCGGCAAAGCTAATTGGCCACTAAAGAAGTGTTCTCAAACACTTGTTACCGAGGACCATAGTACAAGAAATTCCATAATTTTTTTTTGATAAAAACAAGAAATTCCATAATTGAAACAACACTTGATGCAGCCCTTCTAAAAAGTGATCGTTTTGATAAAATCTCACCTAAACCATGTACCAATTTAGCAAAACTATAAACCAATTGTACCTCATGTATGTAGGCTTTCACCCAATCAATCCAGGCCTCTTTACGCTCCTGAACAATATCTAGCTAATGCTGATCCAATAATTGCACCAACTAAAGCCATGCTCACTATTGTTTCCTGCCATTTCAAAACCATTAGAATCTCTGAATGAGGGATAAATCATGCAGTAATTCTTACTTTGCTTCCAAGCTAGAAGGCTAAACTTGTGGCACTTGTATTACAATAAAAATAAGGGAAAATTATGCGCAGGTCCCAAGGAACAATTTTTTTTACAAAAAAGTCCCTTGAAATCACCAAATTACACAAAAGTCTCAAATGACTCTTTTGATATCATTTATATTAACAACAAGAAATGTCATATTTACAACAACATTTAAACACTTGACCATTTACAATAGAAAAAAGCATATTTACAATAGGAAATGCCCATATTGACAATAACATTTAAACACCTGGATTTTGAACGTAGAGAGGTCATTTACAACATAAAAAAGCTATATTTATAACAGGAAATGTTGTATTTACAACAAAATTTAAAATCTAGCCATTTATGACAGAAAAAAATTATATTTATAACAAGGAATGCATATATTTACAACAACATTTAAACACCTGAATTTTATTTCCATACAAATAATATCAAAAAAGTCTCTTAGGACTTCTGTGTAATTTGGTGATTTTAAAGGACTTTTTTATATATATTTTTGTTCCTTGGGACCTGCATGTAATTTTCCCTAAAAATAACCTTATTGATCTTTCATCAAGAATAAATAAAGAAATTAAGGAAGATAATTAATATACTTCAGAAAAATATCTCTTTAACTAACTCAATTAACATTGTTAATCTATTCAAATTAGAAAATTAGGTACAAAGAGTACCCGACCCGTGGTTGAATGAAACAATGTTAATATTTAACATTGGTTTCAAATCAGATTGAAAATTGAAAAGAATAGGTTTTCAATCGGATTTAAAATAGAGTCATCAACTCAAATTTAAAATAATTTAATCTTGCTAATCTGTTTCAATTGTCGACTTTTAATGTTGATATTTAACACCCATAAAAATAAGTAGGGTTGATCAAAATGTCTGGTGGTCTAGGTAACCCGACCCGGTCCGGTCGATCGACACAGTCGCCTTAAAAGAAAAAACGATCGAGACAACTTGAACAAGACCGGACGGACCAATTTTCTCGGGTTGGACGGACCTCGGGCCGGGGTTTAGACCAATTGGTCCGGGTCCGATCTGCCCGACTAATATATATTATTATTTTTCTACTAATATATATATATATATATATATATATATATATATATATATATATATATATATATATCAATGAAAGTGATGATCATGAAAAGCTGCGCCTCCCTTTACTTTATTGATGAAGACACTGTTCATTCCACTGCCTCTGCTTCTTTTTTATCTCTCCGCAAGTTGTGCCCTTTTTGTTCAATTATATGTTTTTTTTTTGGTCAAATTTCAATTATATGTCATTCCACTGCCTTTGCTTCTTTTTTTATCTCTCCGCAAGTCGTGCTCTTTTTGACGGAATCGCAATACATCACCGGCCACTATCTCCGGCGAGGAAAGCACCGTACGAGAGAAGAGCGACGAGTCCATGGAAGGAAGAGGAGCGGAGCGAGCGGAGAGATTTGGGTTCACACGCTCGAGTTTCACACTCGGCACTTGGCACTTCGTCTCCGGTCTCCACCGTAGATCCGCACTCACGGTGACACGGCTCGACTCACGTAGCCGAAAACCATTTTTTTTTTTTCAAGTCTGTCTTTCTCGCGCCGCTTCGTGATCTCAACCTCGGTTTTCTCTTCGGCTCCAGTCTCTCCTTTGAATCGAACGATTTGTGATTATCTTTGAACTATATAACTAGGTAGGAGCACAACCAATTACACCCCCTCTTCCGCCTTAGACCTTGATCACTCTAATGAGAGTGGATGAATCCTTTAATTTGTTTGCTTAATTGATGGTTTTGGACGAAGAGTTGTTGACCTATCTTAGTCTTCAAACGGGTTACGGATTTTTCGCCCGGACTTGTCGAGCAAGTCTAGTAGACTGGTCTGGTCCAACCCGAGCCTCGGGCCAGTGTTGGACTAGGAGGACCTCGGCCGATTTTTCCGGCCCGAGGACTACCCCGGACCGCACCTTGGGTAGGTATCAAACCCGATGCAGTGCGGTCCATGATCAACCCTAAAAATAAGTATGAAATATAAATTAAATAAATGAATTTAAACTATTAAAATTTCATCTGAATATTTGCTAAAAACATTTGCTCATAATAGTTTAAAATAGTATATTTTAAATTTTTTTATTCATAATGAAATTTTCCACTACAACATTCCACGTTCTGAACAATAGAGGCCAGACCTAACTAATCAGTTGCTAATAGCATTGGATACTGATGAATTAATAAAAAAACAATTGAGGCATAAAAATGTTAATGTTTTATTTAGATGCAAGCTAAGTTTTTCATAAAATATGTGCGTGTGAAATTGCTATGTTTATAAGTTCATATAGAAAATAAATCTAAAATAAATTATAAATTCAACTCCCATCACATCTGTTTCATACTATGGTAAGGTCCTTGTACCCAATATTATTTATAAAGAATTTTTTTGTGATCTTACGTCTTAATTATTAAAGCAGCAGATTTTTCACATAACCATTTCGTGGTAGATTTTTTTGCCCCATACAGTGAGCCTGTTTGGTGAGAGCGTATTGAACTTTAAGTCAGAAAAAAACTTTAGTAGAAAAAAAACTCAGTGAGAGGTGTTTGGGTTGACTTTTATCTTATTGGGGTTTTTTTTTTCTTTCAAAAAAGCTACTTTAAGAAGAAGCTCTATGGGAGAGCTTTTTGAAAAAAGCTCTCAACTTTTTGATGTGGGTCCCACCACTTCTACCACCATAAATTTAAACACAAATCACATTTATAACTTGATTTTTTTTCTACTGAACTTTTACAAAAGTTAGATAGCTTTTAAGCCACCGCTCCCACGCTAACCAAATAGACCCAGTATCACCCATTCGCACCATGCATTGCATACGGGACCCGTACTCATTGGCGGACGCACGTATTGTAGAAGGGGGGCACGTGCCCCCCCCAAATTACTTTTTTTTTTTTTTAAAATAATAATTAAATTTTTATTTTTTTTAAAAAAAAAAAAAAAAAGTCCTTCTTTATCCACGCAGGTATTGTGAAGTTTGTTCAAATTTGCTGGAATGCATGACATGTTTAAATCCGTGCAACTCTTTCTCAGCATTTGACAAAAATAAGTTGTGTGCATTTGCCCACTATTATCCTTCAGATTTTGATTGGAATGATTTTGTCATTCTTGAATATCCGTTCGACACGTATATTGTTGATGTGCAACTTGATCATGATTTTTGAATTTGCAAGGAATAGCTGATCTTGCCAAGAGGATAGTTGAAAAAAAAAACATATTGTGTATCCTTTGGTTTATTTATTTGTAAAGTTAGCATTAACTTTGCCTGTAGCAAATGCTTTTGTGGAAAGAGCATTTTCAGCTATGAAATACATCAAGACTGTACTTTGTAATAGGATAGGAGATGAATAGTTGAATGATTGCCTAGTGCCTTATATTAATTTTTTTTTTGCCCAAACCTAGTGCCTTATATTGAAAAAGATGTATTTGATAGCATTGATAATGAGACAATTATGATAGAATTCCAAAAAATTAGGCCTAGAAGAATGACATTGTAATTATTTTTATTGTAATATACTTGGCCTTATTTTTCCCTTTATATTATTTTGTTTTTTTAATGCATTTAAAATTTTGCTTAAAAAAAAATTTTCGGGGGCAGCGAACCCCGAATCCCCCACCAATGGTGCCTCCCCACCAATAATTTTCTGGGTCCGCCACTGCCCGTACTAGTTATCTAAACAATTCGGAAGCCTATATTGGGTCCCTCGACCCATTGTATTTGGTTCGGTAGTTCACTAGGTGCTAAGTTTATGACCCCTCGGGTGTATAATTTCAATTCTTGGTGGTTGGCTGTTACAGGTATGACTATTCTGAACCCCCAAGATCTGTCCTTAGTATCTTTGGATCCTTTGGTTTATTTGGAAATATAGGAATGGAAAGATATTTAATCGATGAACTTGATCCACTTGCGGTGATCAAAATGGCTCATAGTAATAATCTGGATTTTTGGGTCACTTGGGAGAAATTACATACCATATCCCCCGTGGATATTTCGAACACGGTATGGATGCGCACTTTGGTCTCCTCCCCGAGGATGGTTTCTTAAAGTTTAATTGTGATCTTTTTTTCAGCTTTTTGTGGATCTTTGCATACATCGTGTGGTATGTCGCGATCACTTGGGTCATTTTAAATGGGGATATATTGACAAAGTGAAATCAATCTCTGCTTTCTTACGATCGAGGCTTTAGCTCTAAAAAGAGCTTTCTTTGTTAGCCTTAGATTTAGACCATGACAAGGTTATTTTTGAAACTGATAAATCTCTTTGCATACATGTGTTGAAGCAAGGTCTCGATTTAGGGGATTGGAGGTGTAGGCATTTTATTCATGATATTGTGTGTCTTCTTGCTACCAAGGTTGGGTTTTCGTGTGTTTTACTCCTCGTAGGGGGAATCGTGTCATTGACTCTCTTGCGTAAATCTTTATAAAGAGGTGTCTTGAATTGGGTGGGTCTTCCAACCATCACCTGCTTTACTATCACTTCTAACCTTTGATTGTAGGGAGGCTCATATTATGACTGATGATGACTCATCTCCAGCCCTGTAATGTGTGGGACTGATTTCTGTGCTTTTGTTTTCATATTGTTATTATGCTTTGCTGGCTTGTATTTGCCAAGTTTCTGTTTTTGTTACCTCCAGTCTGGTTGTGTTATTTGTAACAGCTTTTTCCCCTCTTTAATAGCAATATATGGTCTTTTGCGAGCAAAAAAAATATTGGGTCCCTCCTATTTTTCCTGTGAAAATAATGAAAGTTTTAAAAAACACATTTTAGACGACATTAAATTCACCCTACAGACAAGAAACAAAAGAAAGATAATTTGTTTAATAAAATCATCAATCACAACTAAGAAGTTTCTACAAACAAATTAAATGAGAATCATGAAAATTTGGGCCACGCTTATAAATAATTTAAATTTCACTCGAAAAAATTATTAGTTTACCAAGTCCTCCGAACTTGGCATTTCCGACCAAGATAACACTTTAGCAAAAAGCCATTGGCTTCACATGTGATCATCAAAGGAAAATGAAAATTGACCAATACAACAATGGGTTTGACCTGCAAGGCATCTCTGGCTTCAAATCTTGAACAAACAAATGGCATGCAACCAAATGAACCAATACATTTTATAACTTGTTAAACACAAACAGAATTTAAATACTACATACAATATAAAGACTACCAATTTCCTCCCATCATACAATCTAAAAAACACAAAAAAAAAAAAAAAAAAAAAAAAAAAAAAAAAAAAAAAATACAATCTAAAAAACAAACACACAGTTTATTCATGTGGAAACTATACTGTCTTTAATATTATATCTATAATTCAATTTCTTCATTTTTATATTAAGGACAAACTTTTGCTTTGGATAAAAACCAGTAACTTGTTTACAGGTTTAACCAGCAATAATGGACACGATGGATTAGGAGGCGACAGTTAAAACACCATAATTTAAACACCGAAAGATATAACATATATTATCAGAAGGAGATTCCAAAACCTAAAACTCACTCGAATCTCTGCGGAAAGAAAATAGTAGCGCGAGTAGTATTATTATTTTCCGTCAACATTACCAAACTATAGGAATACCCAACAACATATGCACTATATCTTCCAAAAACAGAGTAAACTGATGGAGTATTATATTTCCATTCCCTAAAACTTGAGGGAAATATCTACGGGGCTACTAGGCAAAGCACAACTAATAGACACAGGAAACTTACAGAATTCATAGAAGACAGAATAATATCATCAGATCTGAGCAAAAAAAAGAATAATATCATCAGATAAAGTAAATCCCACACTGTCAACCATCCAAGGTGAGTGATAAATAGTGATCTGTGGTCACACTATTTGGGTTATGGCATGGTGGAGCGACCACTTCAGCAACTCCTTCAAGCATCTGAGAAACTTTTCTCATGGTGGGTCTCAGAGTTGGGTCCTCTTGTATACACCAAATAGCAATCATTAACAACTTTTCCAGGTTCTTCTTGTCATCTAGTGCCTCCTGATCTTCTTCAACCAAAGCCTCCAGAGAACCTGCTGTGTAGCAGTCATAAGCCCAATCTGCTAATATTGCTCTCTCCTCATTCTCTGGTTCCATGTCCACACATCTTCTGCAACAGATTATCTCCAGCAGCAATACACCAAAGCTATAGACATCTACTTTGGCCGTGATAGGCATGTTCTTGAACCATTCAAGTGCAACATACCCTTTTGTTCCCCTTATAGCTGTATGGGTTCGGCTCTGATTCATGTTTAAGAGCTTGGCTAATCCAAAGTCAGAGATACGAGCATTAAAGTAGTCATCGAGGAGTATGTTTTGAGGCTTTATGTCGCAGTGGATGATCTGGGTGTCACAATCTTCATGTAAGTAAACAAGTCCTCTTGCAATCCCAAATGCCACTTTTAGACGTAGGTTCCAGTTGGGTTTTGAGTCACTGAAAAGAAGGCTAGCTAATGTGCCATAGCTCATATACTCATAAACCAACATCCTTTCTGTTCCATCCTCACAGAACCCAAGCAGCCGAACTAAATTCTTGTGATGGGTCTGACCAATGACATTAACTTCATTCTTGAACTCCTTCTCAGTTTCTTGCAAAAGAAAGGTATTCAACCTTTTGACTGCTACGTTTACCGCAGAACCCATGTTAATGGCTCCTTTGTAAACAACAGCGAAAGCTCCTCTTCCTAATTCTTCCTTGAATCCATTTGTGGCCTCTTCAAGCTCCTTATAAGTAAAACAGCGCAAATTTCTTTCAACAACACTGTCACTTCGGTAAACATTTTCAAGCTTCTTCTTGAATTGGTAAATGGAGGAAAAGCCTAGACAGACTGCTCCAATAAGTACGAGATTAAGAAAGGCAGAACTACTCAAGTGGATAGAGACCGCCAAAATCAAAGTGTCCTGATTCTTTCTTTCGATGATTGGAGGACCAGGAGGACCAATTAGGGAGGCATTGTTTTTCCTCACCTTGACAAAAGCCTTACCACCATTAAGACTCGTGTCATATTTGCCATTTGAAAGGGGAAACCTCTTTTTCCAGCAACTGTCACCTTCGCTGAAAATGGCAACGGCACAAAAACAATCTTCCATGCAGGCCCTTTTGCACTCATCTTCTGTAAAAGGCTTTAGAAGCACATAATCAGAGCCAGGCCAATCAGTATCTTGCAACTCCACAAAGTCATATAGATCTTTCCCTTGACTAAGCTCATCTTCTTTACAGCCCTGTATGAAATCTGGTTTACAACTACCATATGGATCATCAGGATCTAGTAGGGAATAACCTTGTGGGCACGTACAATTTGGCCTAATATTTTCACCCAATCTACAAATGCTATTATATCCGCAAATGCCTGTTCCTTCACTTATGAGCCTTGCATTACAGATATTATCTGGCTTTGACCAGATAGGTGTCCAAGTTCCAGATGAACCCTTGGGATGTCGATATAAAGAGAGAATTCCATCAAAATTAAGAGTAGCTCGAAGATAAAATTGAGTTGGAGAGGGTGAGCTCTGGTCTGAGAAGAAGTATGAACCATTGTTCTCCCTTAAAACATAAAATTGTCCAGATTTGTTGAAGACTAGTCGAATTCCAGGAGTTGGAGTATTGGACTCAGAAGTTTCAGTATTGAAATAATGTTCATTAGCATACTCAGATGGTAGGTTTACAGAATGCAACTCAAGATTACCATCATCCTGGAGAACAAGTTGAAACCTCCCCGTGCGAAATCCACCTCTGACCTCCGAGAAGAAAGCTTTTCTCCCTTCTCCAAAGTCTGTGAGGGCAACATGGTGTCTTTAGGATTCTTGAAGGTCTCCCAGACAGAGTTGGATGTCCCATCATGAAGAACAAAGTTGCCAGAGTCATTGAAGGAACCAGAAGCAACACTACGAGAAGAGTTAATTTCTGGTGTCCACAGAGTTCGACCATCAGGATAAGTAAGCTTAAGCCCTTCTGAAGCAGTAAGCTGAACTCTTGACCCCTTTGGAGCAGGTTTGTCTCCATTGGCATACCAAACGATGGTTATGCTTGGAATGTTGGCATACCAGATGGAGAGCAAGAAGAAACTGTTGTTTTTATGTGGTTGAAACCCAAAGGCAAAATCCCCAGAAGGTGAAACCACCCATGAGGAGTTGTTGCCATCTGCGGTGAAAGAATCGCCCACTTTGATATTACTTCTTCTGGTTTGGGCAAAAACACAAACACAAGGCAGGCACAGAATCAGAAAACAGAGGAGAAGGGGATTCAGAGAAGAAGCCATAACCAGAATCAATTTTCTTCAGAGAGTTTGGAAACTGGAAGATAAGGAACGCGATTGAACTTTGAATATGCGGAAGCGAGGGCTCCATCAAGAGTGGGGTCATGGGAAGTGAAGTCAATGAGGCAAGTTAAGCTCAAGTCGTCTTCTGGGACGTGTGAAACACGGATGACGTCCTCTGCGAGTTCGAATTCGCTGAATTTTCCAAAGGGAAAGGACCCGCCACGAAGTGAAGGCTTGAAGTTCATTGGCCCACAGATAAACCGTTCTGTGGAGTCTCACAACAAAGCAACGTACTGTACGGCAAAGGAGAATTAGGTGGACATTTATATTTGGTTCGGTTATTGACTATTGGGACATCAAAAATGAAGAAGAAATTTCAAGGGAAAAAAAGATAAGAAAAATAAATTTAAAATTGTAAAATCTTAAACCAGAAAATTCTTACAAAATGAGTGATGAATTGCTTAGAAGTTTTATCATTCCCAAATCAATTCTGGGTAACAAAATGATTTGAAATTTTACCATTCCAAAAAAAAAAAAAAAAAATCTATTTTTTTCCCGAATTTCAACCATACGCTTTTCTTTGCCACTAATTTCAACCATAAAATTAAACGCTACACAACTTAGATATTTATTTATGGATGAAATGTTTATGCTTATTTAAGGATTGATAATTAATGATGATGATAATATTAAACAAATGAAGCTTCAAGACCTTTTTTATTGTCAAACTAAGAATTGTTTATAACAAACAAAAATCATTAATAAAAATAATTTTCGATTTATAAGTCAAGTAACGTGTTGTGACTTCTTCTTTAAAGAAAGTATAGGTCTATTTTTTTAATGGGTTAAGGAGCGTCAACACAACAAACTATTACCGAGGGCGTCAAGACAATTAACTACTAAGTGGGATCGCCAAAGACAATAAACTTTTAAAAAGGAAATAGCAAAGACAATAAACTTTTAAAAGGAAGCAGCCAAAGACTTAGTTAAAAAAGTTAACGTTAGCAAAAAAGTTAACGTCAGTTATCTAAGCGAGGCGTCGACAACAAACTATTATTCCAAGAAGCGCGTCAAAGACAAAATTCTAAATTTTACTAAATTAAATACTTTTTTTCTCAATTGTCATTATTCAAAACTACTTGTATAAATATCTATGGACAAAAATTACTCATTCTTCAATTTTGTCAAAATTATAATTTGCTAAAATAAACAAAAGTTTTGATTAAAAATATAATTATATGATTTAAATAATACTCAAGGTGTTTTATAGTTTATTATATATGTTAAAAATATATATGATTTATTTTTATTTTAGAAGAAATTTATGTGAGTTAAAAAATTCATTTAATGTTAATAAAATTTAAAAAATCTAAAAAATCTGTTGACAAAATTGAAGAATGAGTAATTTTTATCCATAGATATTTATACAAATAGTTTTGAATAATGACAATTGAGAAAAAAATTATTTAATTTAGTAAAAACCCAAGGTGTTTTATAGTTTATTATATATGTTAAACAAAACAAATATATGATTTATTTTTATTTTAGAAGAAATTTATGTGAGTTAAAAAATTCATTTAATGTTAATAAAATTTAAAAAATCTAAAAAATTTGTTGACAAAATTGAAAAATGAGTAATTTTTGTCCATAGATATTTATACAAGTAGTTTTGAATAATGACAATTGAGAAAAAAATTATTTAATTTAGTAAAATTTAGAATTTATCTTGAAAGCATTTCTTGGAATAATAGTTTGTTGTCTTTAGGCGCTCCTTAGATAATGGACGTTAACTTTTTGCTAATGGCGTTAACTTTTTTTTAACGGCGTTGTGGTGCGCTCCTTTTTAAAAGTTTTTATCGATGCTGGCCCAGTTAATTGTAATTATCGACGCCTCGAAATTTAATAGTTTGTTGTCTTTGGCCGATTTCCTTAACCCTTTTTTTATTGGTGATTCATGTATCTTTAAGACATTGGCTTCTTTTTCTCAAGTTTATTCCAAAAAATAAAAGACTAGATTGCAATGAAATCATCTTTGTTTTTGTTTCACTCGTGTCTCCCCTCTTTAGGATAGAATTCCTTTAAATCTCAATCACTGTTGTCGTATTTATTTTACGTTTCTATCTTATAAAATAATGTCAAGTCACTCTTAAATTTGTTATAGTTGTAAACTATGTTAACCTCGCAAATTTACATCATTATTGTTAAACTCGTGAGTTAACTTTTCTAATTTACTGTTTTCACCTTACAAAATTGTGTTAGATCACTTTTAAACTCATAATAATTGTAAACTCGGTCAAACTCATGAATTTATACACCGAATTTACCGTTATTATATTTCTAACTTACAAAATCATGTTAAGTCGTGCTAATTTTTTCACTTTATCATATTTGATGGCTTTATATGTGAATTTAACAAAAAAGTCTTGGTTAGGTATGATAAATTATAAATATTAATAGATTCAACTCTAATTACTTGGATTTAAAATATATTTAAATTAATTTCTTCTAATTTTTTATAGGGTTAAAATGTAAATTTAGTCATGAAATAAACACAATTAATTATTGTTAGTTGTAAAAGTGTGATATAATCAAAAAAAAATTTGAGGGGCAAAAATACATTGGAGCGGTTAAATAAACTTCACTTCCATCCATTTTAAGGGTTTTTGGACCTGCAATTATTTGAGGAGGCTTGTTCTTTGCCTCACATGAAGACTGTGGAGATTTGGAACAAAGCGAAAAACAGTGCCTAATTCTAGATTAGCCATAGAAACAACAGAGAGAGATAATTATTACTAACTACGTCGGTTCTAATTATAGAAACATTTTTTACACTACAAAAATGGTCTTATAATAAAAACTGAAGGGGGTAAAAGAAAACAGGAAACAAAAGGGAAAATAATTTTATGATGGAAGGGATATTATTAAATATATACTATTTAAGTCGAAGGAATTTTTTTAACAAACAGCAGTTTCGGTTTGCGGTTTGCTTTGGTTTTGTATATTTAAGTGTTACAGGAAGTGAGAGAGAAGAAGGGTTGTCGAAGAAATATTGAAGGTCTGAAATTGAGAAATATGATAAGAGATGATATTTAAAACGCAGAAACAGGAAGTGCCCGGTGAATGGTGATAGATAGAGTTCAGAGAAAACGAAAGGAGAAGAGAGAAGAAGAAGAGAGAAAAGAGGGTACCCAAAGTCACCAATCACCATCTGCCACGTTTCAACACCGTCTGTCATGTTTTAACACCATACCTCCAAAGAACAAGCCCGCCACCTGCAACAATTGGGGAGCATATAAATCCTTTTACGTGCTTATTATTATTATTATTATTATTATTTATTTATTTATACTTAAATTATATACTATTTTCTAAAATGTTTTTGACACCCATTACCTCAAATTAATTAGTTTTCGATATCTTTTAGTATTACGGGAGAAACATTTTAAAGCCGGGGTGAAAACTAATTAATTTGATATCTTGGGTGTAAAAAACATTTCGAAAAGATTATATAATTTAAATATATATACATAATATATATATATATATATATATATATATATATATATATATATATATATATATAAAATGTGTTCATCCTTCTAATAGAGGGATGGGCGCGTAAGATTTAGCGTAAGAGATGTGCACAATAATGTGAGCCGCAACAATTGTGGGTCCTATAACACTTAAATAAATTGATTATCTTTATTTTAACTCTCAATAATAATAGATAATTGTGTTGAATGCTCATCGAAAAATAGTTCATTATTAAATTTGTACTTTTTTTTTACATTTGAATTATTTAATTATGCATTGTTAATACTTATTTATTGGTACTAGTAAACTCTTAAAAGTTTATGATTTAAGTCTACTATACGATTTTATATTACTGTTACGGATTTGCTTAAATGTATGACTTAATTGATAAGTTGATGTTAATCCTAAATGTAAGACCTATTTCACATGCGTATTAATTTTTTTTTATCAAAATAACCCTATTGATCTTTCATCGAGAATAAATAAAGAAATTAAGGAAGATAATTAATATACTTTACAAAAATATCACATTAATTAACTCAATCAACATTGTTAATCTATTCAAATTATAAATTTAGGTACAAAAAGTACCTGACTCGTGGTTGAATGAAACAATATTAATATTTAATTTTGGTTTCAAATCAGATTGAAAATTGAAAAGAATAGGTTTTCAATCGGATTTAAAATAGAGTCATCAACTCAAATTTAAAATAATATAATCTTGCTAATCTATTTCGATTTCAAATCAAGACTTTAAATACAAATCCTCGAATCAAACTTAAAACAATTTAAATTTTAAATTTGTTTCAAATAAACCTAAATAAGCAATTTAGAACAATAACAAACCATTAAATGATATTCAAAACAAACGTTATGGATTCTCGAATCAAATTTAAAACAATTCCAAATTGTAAATTTGTTACAAATCAGACTAAATAAGTAATTTAAAATAGGAACAATCTCATATAAAGAAATTACTCAAATTCTAATTTGAGTTACTAAATTTAACAGATTATTAATTAGGTTATGTGACACAATTAAGGATTTAGAAATCGGACCAAATTATCTTTATATCCTTTAATTATTAAAAAAGTAAAAAATAAAAAATAGAAGCGGAACAATATTGTTTATACACTACGTAAGAACCCTAATGACAAAAAATTCATTAGAGGCTTTTTCGATTCCTTCCCTTCTTCCTGCCCTTGTTCTGCTAATCAATTCACTTAGCCGCCCAGTTTACAGACGATTCGCAAATACATTCACCATGCGTTCGAGAATCAGCTTAAAGAATATCTCGGTATTGTATGTGTTGGGCGATTCTTCCGTTGATTGCAGAAACAACACTCTATTATATCCCTTGCTTCATTCTCATTTCTCTCTCTATCCCTATGATCACTCCAATGCCTCTCTTCTTCCTCAATTACTCGGTAGTTTTTTTTTTCTCTCTCTCTATCTTCTTCCTATTTCTTGTTTCTTTTTCTAGAACCTTATAACAAAAACAAGTCATTCCAAGTTTCTCGATCTCAAGATTAAACCTACAGATGTGAAATCACCTCTATTAGGAACAAATTAAACCCGAAAAAAAGGGAAAGAAAAAAGCAGAAACACTAATTTTTTTTTTAAAAAAAAGAAATCGGAAAAGCAAAGGAACATACCCGACTTGCAAAATAGTAGAAGAAAACTTCAGTACAGAGGCCTCCAATGAATTTTTTTTTTTCCATTAGTGTTCTTATATAGTGAGTAAACAATATTGTTCTACTCCAATTTTTATTTTTTTAATAATTAAGGGATATAAAGGTAATTTGGTTCAATTTCTAAATCCCTAATTGTGTCACATAACCTAATTAATAATTTGTTAAGTTTAATAACTCAAATTAAAATTTGAGTAATTCAATCGTCTTTATATAGAATTCTCTCTTTAAAATATTAGTTAGTTTTTAAATGTCGATTTTCCAACAAATGAATAAATATATATATTCATCACTATTCACTAAAAAGTCAAAGGAAAGAGGATAGAAATATGATTCATCAATAATCATTACATAAACAATACCATCATTAAATTGTATAGCAGTTCATAGCCCGGGGAATATCTCAACTGCTTGTCATCAAAGTTGACAAACTCAGGATTTTAAGTAAAATATGTGCATATGAAATCGCGGGCTATGCTTATAAGTTCACATACAAAATAAATCTAAAATAAATTATAAATTCAACTCCCATCACATTTGTTTCACACCATGGTAAGGTCCCTGTACCTAATATTATTTATAAAGAAATTTTTTGTAATCTTACGTCTTAATTATTAAAGCCGCAGATTTTTCACATAACCATTTTGTATTGGATTTTTTGCCCCATACAGTATCACCCATTTGCACCGTGCATCATCATCAATTAATCAAATATTCATTCAAATATATACTACCAAACCTCCTAGTCATTAAGTTATTGGTCTATTTGTAACACATACGTGGCAATTTCCTCATCATTCTATGGACGTCTTATGTGTCCACATGTCAAGCTTTCCATACTCAATTACCATTCACACACAATTTCAAACGGAAGTATTTTCCCATTGGCGTTCTTATACCGTTTTCCAACATAGTATTTAATATTCGTTCAATTCCAAAGAAGTTTGGCTATTTTCCATGCATCACTAACCTTTTCATCATCGACAGTCTTTCTCATCAGTTTTAGTTTATTGGATGAACGAATCGGCCACTACAATTAGACAGAGTAAATATTAACCATCATTTTCAACTGATTCTGGAGATGAAAACGAAAACGGCTTGAATTGACTTACATTCAAATGGCCAGCATATTTTCCATTTTGGATTCAAATGGTTACGTCTAATGTATTTTCATTCCTTCAGCTAGACCGTCAAAGCAACAATCAAAGTATCACTTTCAAAGTTGTTTCAAACTTTTGGGACATTCCATATACGAGGATGCATCGTAAGATTATGTACAATGCAGTCCTTGCAGATTCAAAGGTTTTTTTTTGCATTAATCTAATATCATTTTCGCTATATTTATCATTGTTTTGTATATATATTGACCAGAAGTTTGATTTCTTCTCATTTGATATAGGGTGTTTACATGTGTTTGGTGGTCATGCGCCAACGTGAGATTATCTGTAGACTATGTGGTGTTATTATATCTAATTTTTTATTTTGTTATAAAAATGTTGTGTAGAACGTGGAATGAACATCATCAATCCGGATTTGAAAATTGTTATCGAACCCTTTACTGAGGTCAAGTTTGTTAGTGATATTATTAAGACCCCTGAGACCATTTTTCAGTCCCTTCTTCCTTTTGCGGCAGCTTCACTCACCAAAACCACTCTTATAAGTATTATGCTATGTTTAAAATGCATGATTATATATATATATATATATTTTATCTGTCAATAGTTCCATTTCAGTTTGGTAATATATCTTTTCCCCATTCCAGATGTAGTGAGACTTGTAATTGTTGTTTACGAACTTATCGATATTGTTGATGAATGAGAGACTTTATGGCCATTTCAATTTTGAAATCATAGACGAATGTTTCGTACTATCCTTAACCTTTGTAGATACTCTTGTTTTGTTACTGTAAATATTAACCATCGTCATAATTTTTTGTAGTGGAAACTCATTCAGTTGTTGCTTAGGGTACTCCCGCCTTTTGGGCTTCAATCAGCTATGCTAAAGTTAGATACATTTAGATTTTATACAATTATAACATGTATCTGTTATAAAACTAACAGAAACTTGAAGAAAATATAAGATAAAGGTAGAAGAGTAGAGAAGAAGAAATCAAGAGGAAGGAGGAGAGAATTCTTATTAATCTCTATGTCCATCAAATTTAATTAGGTTCATATGGGGGGGTATTTATAGTAGAAGTTAATACATAGAAAATTGACATAGTGACAATTAGATCACCACTAAATATATACTACTATATCTACACAAGATTAGTGGTATGTGTAGACATCCATATATCAATTATTCATAACACTCCCCCTTGGATGTCTATAATGAATGTGCCTCATTAAAAACTTTAACTAGGAAAAACCCAGTGGGATAAAATCTAGCCAAAGAAAAGAGTACAACATTCATTGATACACTTTGCGTCTGCTGCCTTCATTAAAAACCTTTCTAGGAAAACCCAGGTGGGAAAAAACCTAGATAAGGGAAAAAGAGACATCGTGTATCAACTCCCCCTTTGACAACATCAAGTATTACTCCCCTTGATAATAACATCATTTAAGATCTTTGAGTCTCCGAAGACCAATACCATGAACAAGCTTTTCAAAGATTACTCCTGGAAGCGACTTAGTGAATAAATCTGCTAGATTTTCACTTGAACTGATTTGCTAGATATCTATTTCACCATCCTTTTGAAGATCACGAGTAAAGAAGAATTTTGGTGAAATATGTTTTGTTCTATCACCCTTGATATAGCCTTCTTTAAGTTGAGCAACACATGCAAAAGATTATCCTCATATAGAACTGTTGGGACCATCCTTCCTAAAGATAAATAACAAGTTGTTTGAATATGATGTATAACTGATCTCAACCATACACATTCTCGACTTGCTTCATGCATTGATAAAATTTCTGCATGGTTTGATGATGTGGCTGATATAGTCTGTTTCATAGACCGTCATGAGATAGCTGCACCTCCACATATAAACAAATAACCAGTTTGAGATTTACCATCATGTGGGTCGGATAGAAAACCAAAGCATTCGCATAACCAATCAATTCATGCTTGGATTTATTTGAGTAGTATATCCCCATATCAATAGTGCCTCCGAGATATCGAAAAATGTGTTTTACTCCATTCCAATGTCTCCGTGTTGGTGCGAGAACTATATCTTGCTAATAAATTAACGAAGCAAATGATATGGGACGTGTGTGATTAGCAAGATACATTAGTGCTCCGATAGCACTAAGATATGGTACTTCTGGACCAAGTAGTTCTTCTTCACCTTCTTCGTAAATTATTTGAGGTCGGAATGGATCTTTATCCACATTTAGAGATCTCACTATCATCGGAGTACATAATGGATGTGATTTATCCATATAAAATCTCTCCAGGACTTTCTTTGCATAAGTTTGTTGAAATACAAAAATCTCATTCTTTAGATATTTGATCTGTAGTCCAAGACAGAATTTCGTTCGGCCCAAATCTTTCATCTCAAATTCTTTCTTCAAACAAATAATTGCCTTTTGGAGCTCTTCAGGAGTTCCAATGATGTTGATATCATCAACATAGACCGCAATAATAACAAATTCTTTTTTAGATCTTCTCATAAAAATACATGGGCATATCAGGTCATTTATGTATCCTTCTTTCAACAAATATTCACCGAGACGATTATACCACATGCGCATCGATTGCTTCAAGCCATACGGGGACTTATTTAATTTAATCGAGTATTGATCTCGAATATTTGAACTAGATGCTTCGGCATCTTTAATCCTTTCCGGGACTTTCATATAAATATCACTATCAAGTTATCAATACAAATATGCGATTACAACATCCATCGATGTAGATCAAGCCCTTCTTTTACCGCTAGGCTAACCAAATAACGAAAAGTAGTTGCATCCACTACGGTGAATATGTTTCTTCAAAATCAATACCAGGTCTTTGTGTAAAACCTTGGGCTACAAGACGTGCCTTATATCTTGTAATTTCACCCTTTTCATCTCTTTTTCGTACAAAAACCCATTTATATCCAACTCGGCTTTACATCTTGGTGTATGGACTACGAGTCCAAATACTTTTCGTTTTGCCGGTGATTTTAATTCTGCATTAATAGCATCTTTCCATAGAGGCCAATCCGTTGTTGTTGGCACTCGTTGATAGATTTTGGCTCATGATCCTCATTATCATTTATTACATCTTTTGCTATATGATAAGCAAAAATGTCGTCAACGTTGACTTCGTTTCGGTCCCATCGGATACCGTTCATAATATAATTTATTGAGATCTCATTATTTTCATATATATCAAGTGCCTTGGTCTCTTCTGGGACTACAATATTCTCTTCTGGGACTACAATATTCTCTTCTGGAGATAACATCTCTTCAGGAGATGACTCTTATGGAGTTATCAACTTTTCTTGTTTATCCTCTACTTGACCATCTATACTTTTAGCTCCTTTCCTTTTTCGAGGATTTTTATCTTTGAAACCGATGGGTCTACCACGCTTCGGGCGTACTTTAGATTCATTCATAATGGGTTGTCCTTCGAGACATCAATTCGAATAGGAGCATTAGCAATGCTGGTACATGTGACTTTGTCACCTTCTTTGGATCAGTAAATGCTTCTGGCATTCGATTAGCTAAATTCTGCAAATGAATTATCTTTTGAACTTCTAGTTCACATTGTTTTGTACGAGGATCAAAATGAGTCAATGATAATTCATTCCAACTAATCTCTTTACCTAACTGCTTATTTTCTCCCCCTAATGTTGGGAAAAATGATTCATCAAAATGACAATCAGCAAATCGTGCAAGAAACAAATCTCCGTAGATGGTTCTAAATATTTTAAAATCGAAGGAGATTCATACCCGACATATATTCCCAACCTTCTTTGAGGACACATTTTAGTGCGTTATGGTGGAGCTTTACATATATCGCACATCCAAAAATTCTTATGTGGGAAGTATTAGGTTATTGACCAAAAACCATCGTAAGGGGAAACCTTTAAGTAACTTGTTGATCTGATGCGAACTAACATTGTTGCATGCAAAATGGCATGACCCCAAGCAGAAATTGGAAGATTAGATCTCATTAGTAAAGATCTTGCAATAAGTTGCAATCGTTTAATCAATGATTCTGCAAGTCCATTTTGTGTGTGAACATGAGCTACAGGATGTTCAATATCAATTCCAAGGGACATACAATATTCATTAAAAGATTGTGAGCTAAATTCACCAGCATTATCAAGACGTATTTTCTTGATAGGATAGTCAGGGTAATGTGCTCTTAATCTGATCAATTGAGCAAGTAATCTTGCAAACGCTAGGTTGCATGTAGATAATAAACAGACATGCAACCATTTAGTTGATGCATCAATTAATATCATATAGTACCTGAAAGGTCTGCATGGTGGATGTATTGGCCCACAAATATCTCCCTGTATCCGTTCTAGAAATGTGAGAGATTCACTTTCTACTTTGCTTGGTGAAGGCCGAATAATTAACTTTCCCTTGGAACATCCGCATGAGAATTTATTGGATTGTGGTATTTGCTTACACTTCAGGGTATGTCTACATGAATTCTCAATTATTTGTCGATCATAATTGACCCGGGATGGCCTAACCGATCATGCCAAACATTAAATTCATTAGTAAACTTGGTTTATATTGACAAACTTGGTTTGTGTTGGTAAACTTCCCGGTTTACAATGGCATGCATTTCAATTGTACTTATATATGTATAATATAAACCGAGGAAGAGAATGTAGGAAAACATTCTAATATGCTTTTTCTACCGAAACAATATTTGTAATAGCAAGACATTCGATCATTATTTGTTATTGTTTCTATATGATATCCATTTCTGCGAATATCTTTGAAACTTAACAAATTTCTTTTAGACTTGGTAGAATAAAATGCATTATCAATGCATAATTTTTTTCCAGGTAACAAAATATTAGCTCTTTAGGAGCCTTCAATCAAATTTATATTACCAGATATAGTTTGAATATTGGCTTCTTGCATTACCAAGGAAGAGAAATATTTATCTTGTCTTAATATGGTGTGGGTAGTAGCACTATCAACGAGACATAAATCTTCTAATTGATGACAATGAAAATCATTCTTCATAAAAGATACATGAAAAACAAAAAGAAATACATAAGATAGAAAACAAGCTTAAATCATAGAAATATTAAAAGATAGAAGTAATTTATTCTAGGAAATCAATTAGCCTTCCATATAATTTACATCATTGTCATTATACTCAGAATTTTCTCGCCATATCAACATGATTTGCCTAGTCATTAGCCCTTTACCATTATTTTTCAGGTGATTCTTGGTAAAAGTCAACCAAGTGTCTTGGTGTACGTGCAGTCACGAGACCAATGACCTTTTCCACCACATCGATAACATGCATTTTCAGAATGCTTGTTATTTCCACTAGTTTCTCTTCTGGAGTTCTTTTCAATTCTTCCCCCCTTTGGGCGGGAATTTGATCCACCACGATTTGGACCATGCCAATTTGATCCACCACGATTTGGACCATGATTACGGCCACGGCCACGACCGCGGTTGTAACCACCTCTCGCGTCTCACGTCCCGGCCCTTAAAATTTTCATATCTTACTTCATTCACCAGGGAATGGATTCGAACTGTTGGACGAGATTCATGATTTTTCAACAAAAGTTCATTATTCGTTTGACCCACGAGGAGACAAGAAATTAATTGAGAATATTTCGAAACCTTGTCCACGATATTCTTTCTTTGCAGGAGCATATTGGATGCATGAAATGTGGTGAATGTTTTTTCTAACATATCATAATCGGTAATATTTTCTCCACATAATTTTAACGTGAAGTAATTCTAAAACACGGTGAGTTATATTCACTAATGATTTAAAATCTTGCAGACCTTGAATGCAACCACTCATAACGAGCTTTTGGAAGGACGATCATCTTCGGTGATCATACCTTTCTTTTAGGTGTTCCAAAGAACTAGTGGGTCTTTCAACATCAAATACTCAACTTTTAAATCATCATGTAAATGATGACGAAGGAAAATCATGGATCTGGCTTTGTTTTGATTAGATGTTTCATTTTGTTCTTTAATTGTATCTTCCGGACCATGTGCATTCGGATGAATTTCCGCATCTAGCATCCAAGATAAATAATTCTTTAGGTAATATCAAGAGCCATGAATTCGAGTTTTGCATAGTTCGCAAGGTTTTTTGCTTGTCATGATTCAAACTATTTAAAAAGAAAAATAAGTTAAAGAGTTATTAAAAAAGAAATATTAATGATAATAATAGGAAATTCAAAAAGACAATAAAGAAGAATTAAAATCTTATAACTTTCTGGTCATAATAATAAAATAGAAAAACAAAGATGTATGGCTTCCGGCCATAATAATAACATAAAATAGTTGTAAAATTAACATATAATTAAAAGTTAACAATAATAAAAGTATTATGTTAGCAAACATAAATAAATGTTATGTTAGCAACATAAAAGTAAATTCTTTGAATCATAAAAGCAAATATTTAAATATAAATAACTAGACTTAGGTTAGGAGGTTTAACCCCAAGTAGGTGTCGTATACAAAATATAAATTAATACATAATTAAATCTTTGAATCATAAATAACATAAAAGTAAATAGCTGAATAATAAATATGTTAGTAACATAAAAGTAAATTCTTGAATCATAAATATGTTAGTAACATAAAATAAATGTTATGTTAGTAACATAAAAGTAAATTGTTGAATTATAAATATGTTAGTAACATAAAAGTAAATTGCTGAATCATAAATATGTTAGTAACATAAAATAATACTTAAACATAAATATGTTAGCAACAATAAATAAAGTTTAAAAGAAATATTGTGGAGAAAATAAACAATTTACAAAATTAAACTTTTATGTAAAAGGTAGAACCATCCATGTAGGAGGTAAATATATATATTGTGCATAAAAATAAAGCATCATGTAACAATATGAAAATAATTAAATCAAGGATGAATAGTAAAATAGGTAGAACCATCCATGGAGGAGGTAAATATATATTGTGCATAAAAATAAAGCATCATGTAACAATATGAAAATAATTAAATCAAGGATGAATAGTAAAATACTATTCAAATAAATAATCTCTAATCTTATACATGGAACCCGATGTTTAAAACATTCGGTAAAAATATATGTTTTTAATTCTATGTTCTAAAATTATCACAGATCAATATAATGAACATATAAAGAAATCATTAAAAGATAATACGAAAATAATACCTTCTTTAGAAAGACTTTCGTGCGATAACGTGTTATAAAACTAACGAAAACTTGAAGAAAATATAAGATAAAGGTAGAAGAGTAGAGAAGAAGAAATCAAGAGAAAGGAGGAGAGAATTCTTATTAATCTCTATGTCCATCAAATTTAGGTTCATATGGGGGGTATTTATAGTAGAAGTTAATACATAGAAAATTGACATAGTGACAATTAGGTCACCACTAAATATATACTACTATATCTACACAAGATTAGTGGTATGTGTAGACATCCATATATCAATTATTCATAACAGTATCTACTATTTTAATCTTGATAATATAATGATTGCTTTTCTAACATATTCATATTTCAAAACGGATTATTGTTGTAAACATTACTCTGTCAACGAATGAAGTTCATTCATGTCGTTTCATATTCATTTTCCAATTTTCACACATAAAATTTTTCAACCAATGTACAAAAAAGGGTCATTTCTGTTCTGTTTCATTGACTTCTTGATGGTTTTTTTTTTTTTTTTTTTTTTTTTTAATAATTCATGTCCGGAAATGTTAAATAACTATACTGATGTTGACTCTTCGGATGAACCTCAAGTAATTAATTCGCTTATTTGTAATGCGTCGGTTGTACAGAAATTAATCGCTTTAATATAATATATTATCATGTCGTTCCAACTTCTTTTTCAATTTTTCACAGATGTCTTTTCTTTTTTTTGGTCGAATTCATAGATGTCTTTTCAATTTAACGCAATACATGGCTTTAGGTAAAACGATTTATGAAAACGTATGTTTTCTATTTGAATTGTTTTTTAAATTAAATTGTTCTCATTTTTTATAAGGTTAAGATGTAAATTTAGCAATTACATAAATAATTAATTATTGTTAGGTGTAAAAGTAGATAAAATCAATTTTTTTGGTAGCGCGTACACGTGAGCTGTTAACCAAACTTAACTTCCATCCATTTTAAGGGTTATGGGACCCGCAATTATTTCAGGAGGCTTGTTCTTTTCCCCCCATGAAGACAGTGGAGATTTGGACCAAAGCCAGAAGCAGTGCCTAAATCCAGACCAGCCATAGACACATCAGAGAGAGAGAGAATAAAATTATTAAAAGAAAACAGGAAACAAATTATCCTTCGTTTTTTTTTGCCCAGAAAAGATGAATTTTATTACCAACAAAATAAGGACTACAAGCACCAATAGCCGGAGCCAAGAAACTCTCAAAAAGCCTAGGATACAACCTACCACACAACTACCAAAAGCACAAACCTAAACAGAATTACTGTCCTAGAATATTAAAACTAACTATAAAACCATCACAGTGAATTAGCTATACCATTCAGCCGATCCCTTCTTTGTCCCGGTCATCAGAGAACTCAATACATTTGCCTTTGGAAGCCACAGCATCCCGTGAGATGATGCTACTGACAGAAACCTTCGTTGAATGCACTATATATACTTATTCTTGTGAGCACAAAAGATCCAAGTTGGAGTTCCCAAGTCTAAGTGGTAGGGTGGGTTCATGCTTTGTTTAGACATGAAAGGCTAGATTTTTTTTTGTCTGAAGAGTGAAATGTGAAACAGGGCATGATATGGGTTATTTAATTTTGAACTCTTTAGATTTAGAATAATCAAGAGGAAACAACACAAGCTTATATATATACCTGCAGGAAACTACTCTAATTCACCTCTTCAAAATCATCTTTAATATACAGAAGTGCTCCTGATATAACACTTGTAATCTATCGAGAGCCAGCGACGACGTGGGATCCACCTCCACTTCGTTGGGTTCGGCGGAAAGAAGACGGATGCCCTGGAATATGCAGAGTTATCGGGAGAAGATGAGAATTTGAGGGAAATACTGAACCTTCTTTATTCTTTGATTTTGGGGGTAACATTGTAATTTGATTTTTGAACTTAATATCCAGAAAGGCCCTAGGGCCTTTTCTAGAATTTGTAGAATCTTTAAGCCTTTTTTAAGTTTTTCTTTATTATTTGGGCCCATATAGATTTTCCTGATATTTTTCCGCAAAAAAAAATTATATCGACATTGCCATGTGGTTCGGTAAAATACAAACACACAGTTTATGCATGTGCAAATTATACTTTCTTTAATGTTGTATCTATAGTTAATTTCTTCGATAGAATGGGTTTTATATTAAGGAACTTTGGATAAAAACCAGTAACTTGTTTACAGGTTTAACCAACAATTCTGGACACGATGGATTAGGAGGCGACAGTTAAAAAACCATAATTTAACCACCGAAAGATAAAACATATATTGTTAGAAAGAGATTCCAAAACTTGAAACTCATTCGAATCTCGGTGGAAAGAAAATAGCAGCGCGCGAGTAGTATTATTATTTTCCATCAACATTATCAAACTATAGGAATACCCAACAACATATGCACTATATCTTCCAAAAACAGAGTAAACTGATGGAGTATTATATTTCCATTCCCTAGAACTTGAGGGAAATATCTACGGGGCTACTAGGCAAAGCAAAGTATCCTGATTCTTTCTTTCGATGACTGGAGGACCAGGAGAACCAATTAGGGAAGAATTGTCTTTCCTCACCTTGACAAAAGCCTTACCACCATTAAGACTCGTGTCATATTTGACATTTGAAAGTGGAAGACTCTTTTTCAAGCAACTGTCACCTTCCCTGAAAATGGCAACGGCACAAAACAATCTTCCATGCAGGCCTTTTTGACAGGTGTTACATAGTGAAATTGTAATTAGTTAATTAGATTATTATTCAGTTAGTTGTTGATATATAGTTTGTTATGTAATTGTATTGCTCCTTGCACATTCATCTTGTATATAAAGCACATTGCTTATCAATAATATTTTTTTTTTTGGTCAAAGGAAGTTCTATTCATAACACATCAAAGCCAAGACGGTTACAAAGAGAACACTAAGAAAACAGTAACCTGAATAACAAAAAAGACAAAACAGGGACAAACAAATACAACAGGAGCAAAACAAATACAACAGAAAGAAACTACAAAAACATAAAGCATACTAGGAAAAAAATCAGACAAGCCACCATTCGATGAAGAACTGGTATGCAAAGGATTATCAACACCAGTATAAGTCTTTTGAGCCTCCAGAGTTAGAAGAGATAACAAAGCGGGTGCTGGTTGCGAAACCCACCCAACAGGGCACACCCCTTTATAAGCATGGTATCTAGAGCCTCCTAATTTTTTTTCAATGATATTCAATGAATTATTCTCCCAAATATTCTGGTCACATGGTATCTAGAGCCTCCTAATTTTTTTTCCTCTCCCAATTTCCTTTTTCTCTTTCCTGTAACTTTTCCAATTTCCTTTTTCTCTTTCCTGCACCTTTCCCACTTTCTCGTGACTTTCCTTCACTTTTCTCCAGTTAACTTTTCCACCTCTAGTCGACTTTCACCTCTAGTTGATAGCTTCTCGTTCCCTCCGCCCTCACCACACGACCTCCACCAAATCGACCTCCATCCTCGCTGGTTTTAATGGCGTCGGCCACCACTTCTGACACACCTTCCTCTCATACTTCTCCTTCCATCGCTTCCGCCTTCCCTCTTCCAGCAACTAATTCATCTTCACCGTTCTACATCCACCCGAACGAGAACCCTGCCCTAATTCTTGTTGCTCCTCCTCTCGATGGCTCCAATTATCATAGCTGGGCTAGAGCTATGCGAAGTGCTCTTCTCTCCAAGAATAAGGTTCGGTTTATTGATGGTTCTCTTCCTCCTCCATCCTTAGCCGATCCTTCTTTTTCTCTTTGGGAACGTTGTAATAATGCGGTTCAAGGATGGCTCACACGATCCTTGAATCCGACCATTGCCAAGAGCGTTCTGTGGTTTGACTCTGCAATTGAAATCTGGAGTAACCTCAGATCGCGTTTCTCTCAGTTCGACTTGTTCCGTATTGCTGATTTGCAAGAGGACATATGTAATCTTCGACAAGGTAATTTGACTGTTAGTGAGTATTTTACTCGTATGAAGATTCTTTGGGATGAAATGATCAACATTCGACCATTGAAACTGTGTACCTGTGGATCAGTCATTAATGCTCTGCTTCATAGAGATGAGGATTAGGTAATTCGTTTCCTGAAAGGCCTTAATGAGTCGTTTGGTCCTGTTAAATCTCAGATTATGTTGATTGATCCTCTCCCTCTGATTACTCGTGTGTTTTCACTGGTGATCCAACAAGAGCGTGAGCATCATCTTCTCTTGCCCCTACCGATTCGATTGTATTGATGGCAAATGGTCCACGGTTTCCTTCTAGTTCCAAACAGAAATTATGCTCTTATTGTGGCAAACCACGTCACACTGAAGACACTTGGTACAAGAAGCATGGTTTTCCTCCTGGATTCAAGTTTAGGTCCTCTGGTTCTTCGTCTACGGTGAATAATCTGTCTACCAAGGATTCTGGCTTTGTTCAAGCACCTTCACTTGCCATGGTTTCATCTCCAGCGACTTCTACTTTACAGGCTACTATCCTTCCACAGTTGTCTGCTGCACAATACACTCGCCTCCTCAGTCTTCTCGAATCTCCATCTTCTTCAACACCTTCAGTAAACCATTTATCTCGCTTCTCGTCGTCCTTCTCCATGAAGGTAATTCTATGTCCAATTTGATCGTATCTTGGATCATTGATTCCGGTGCAACCGATCATGTATGTTGTTCTTTAGATTTGTTTTCCTCCTATGTGTCTATTTCTCCAATTCATGTTCGTCTGCCTTGGCTCTAAGATTGTAGCACAATTCTCTGGCACAGTTCGTATTTCTAATTCCTTAATCCTTCATAATGTTCTTTTTCTTCCTCATTTTTCTTTTAATATTCTATTTGTATCTCAGTTAACAGCATCTCATAATTGTTTTCTAACATTTTCCTCTCAATCATGTCAGATTCACTCAACCCGTCCTTCGCCGATGATTGGCACATGCCTAGACTTTTTGAGGGCTTATACTTCCTTCTTTGCAAATGTGATTTCCCCAAAGGCTTCACCTCGGGTTTCCACGACCAACATTGTCTTCTCTTCAAAAGCTCATATTTGGCATCTCGTGATTGGGTCATCCCTCCGCCAATACACTTTCTATTTTGCATAAACAAGTTTCTGATATTACCGTATCTCCTATACTTCCCCGTGATGCTTGTCATTTTGCTAAACGAAACATTTATCTTTTCCCGTAAGCACAAGTTCATGCAATAAAACTTTTGATTTGATTCATGTTGATATCTCGGGGGTCCATTTTCCATTCCTTCTATTCAAGGTTATCGTTATTTTCTTACCATTGTTGATGATTTTTCTAGATATACTTGCTGGTTTTAATGAAAACCAAATCTGAAACTCAAATGCATATCAAGCAATTTTTCACTCTTGTTAAAACTCAATTTTCCGCTGCTATAAAGATTCTTCGTTCCGATAATGGTACTGAATTTCATATGCCTGAATTTTTTGCTTCTCATGGTGCTATTCATCAATTGTCTTGTGTTGCTACTCCAAAACAAAACGGTTTAGTTGAATGAAAGCACCAACATATTTTAAATGTTGCATGTGCTCTTCTTTTTCAATCTCACATTCCCATTTCTTATTGGTCTTTTTTAGTCCTTCATGCTACTCATATCATTAATTGTTTACCTTCTTTCCTTCTTCAAAACTCTACCCCATTTGAACGTCTATATGGTTTTTCTCCTACTTACTCTACCTTCAAAGTTTTTGGCTCACTCTGTTTTGCTTCCACATTAAGTCATAATCGCTCCAAATTTGCTCCACGTGCACGTAAATGCATTTTTTTAGGTATTCCACATGGTTCCAAGGCTTTTACCTTACTTGATATATCTACGAATCAAATATTTATCTCTAGAGATGTTATTTTTCATGAACTTGTGTTTCCCTTTAAAATTGACAGCACTACACCCACCTTGCCTTGGCCTGAACCACAACCTTGTTCCCCCTTATTTGATGACATTCCTACTATTTCGCCGCCTCCTGTTTCGGTTTCACAGCCGTCACCTATTTCCTCTCAACTATCCTTGCCTTCCAATTACATTTCACCTTCTCTTACCCCTTCTCTTCGTAAGTCTACTAGACTTCATCGCCCACCTTCACACTTGCAAGATTATCATTGTGCCCTCATATCGTCTACTCACCAATCATCATGCAAAGGTAATCCTCGTTATCCCTTGTCTTCGGTTCTTTCATATTCCTCACTCTCTCCATCTTATAATTCATTTGTTAATGTTGTTACTGTTCATCTTGACCCTTCCACCTACAAACAAGCCATGAAACTTTCTGTTTAGAGAGATGCTATGAATGCATAAATCAATGCCCTTGAACAGAACCAGACTTGGACCCTTACTTGTTTACCACCGGGCAAAAGAACAATTGGATGTAAATGGGTTTTCAGAACCAAATTCAAGGCCAATGGTGATATAGAAAGGTACAAAGCTAGACTTGTAACAAAGGGACATACCCAAATTGAGGGTGTGGATTATTTTGATACTTTTTCCCCTGTTGCTAAGATGACTTCTCTTTGTTTGTTATTGTCTATTGCTGCTGCTAAAAATTGGCATTTACACCAATTAGATGTTAATAATGCTTTCTTACATGGGGATTTACATGAAGAAGTGTATATGGACCTCCCTTAAGAATATGTTTCCTCTGATTCTACTCTAGTCTGTAAACTACAAAAGTCCCTTTATGGTTTAAAACAGGCTAGTCGTCAATGGTACTCTAAACTCTCTTCGGCCTTGCTGTCCTATGGTTATTTTCAGTCTCTTTAAGATCATTCCTTGTTTTTTAAAAGCATCTTCCACCTCCTTTACTGTAATTCTTGTATATGTTGATGATGTGGTGGTTGCTGGAAATGATTTGGCTGAAATTAACTTGATTAAGCAACAATTGCATGCTGCATTTACCATCAAAGATCTTGGTGAGCTTCGTTATTTCCTTGGACTTGAACTTGCTAGATCCAAAAGTGGTATTTTTTTGTCTCAACGTAAATTTACTCTTGAATTACTTGACGATATTGGATTTTTGGCTTGTAAACCTGCTTCTTGTCCTATGGATCCTCACTTAAAGCTTTCAGCTGATTCTGGTACTCTTTTGGTTGATCCTCTTACTTATCGGAGACTCATCGGTCGGTTGCAATACCTCACCACCACTCGGCCAGACTTAAGTTTTGTTACTCAACAACTTAGTCAATTCATGTCTCACCTCGAGACACTCATTTGGCAACCGCTCATCGTGCTCTTCGGTACATTAAATCTTCACTGGTCTTTGGTATTTTCTTTTCCGCTGATTTTGATTTGCAATTACGAAGTTTTAGTCATTCGATTGGGTGGTTGTTTAGACACACGTTGTTCGATCACCGGTTTTTTGTTTTCCTTGGCTCTTCTTTAATTTCTTGGAAAGCCAAGAAGCAAGCAACTGTTTCTAAGTCCTCTTCGGAAGCTGAATATCGTGCCTTATCTTCTACTACATGTGAATTACAGTGGCTCATCTACCTCTTGAATGATTTTCACATTACTCATGTTGCTCCTGCTTTACTCTACTGTGATAATCAGTCTGCTATTAAAATAGCTGCAAATCCTACCTTTCATGAGAGAACCAAGCACATAGAGCTTGATTGTCATGTGGTTAGAGAAAAGCTTCAAGCTAAAGTCATCCGTCTTCTCCCCGTTCGGTCTGCTGATCAGCTTGCCGACATTTTTACAAAGCCTCTTCATCCTACACGGTTCCATGAGCTTAAATCCAAGCTAGGCATTCAAGACATCCATGCTTCAGCTTGCCGGGGGGTGACAGGTGTTACATAGTGAAATTGTAATTAGTTAATTAGATTATTATTCAGTTAGTTGTTGATATATAGTTTGTTATGTAATTGTATTGCTCCTTGCACATTCATCTTGTATATAAAGCACATTGCTTATCAATAATATTCAAGGAATTATTCTCCCAAATATCCTGGTCACACTTTTTGCACCCATCTTCTGTAAAAGGCTTTAGAAGCGCATAATCAAAGCTAGGCCAATCAGTATCTTGCAACTCCACAAAGTGATATAGATCTTTCACTTGACTAAGCTCATCTTCTTCACAGCCCTGTATGAAATCTGGTTTACAACTACCATATGGATCATCAAGATCTAGTAAGGAATAACCTTGTGGGCATGTACAATTTGGCCTACTATTATCACCCAATCTACAAATGCTATTATATCCGCAAATGCATGTTCCTTCACTTATGAGTCTTGCATTATAGATATTATCTGGCTTTGACCAGATAGGTGTCCAAGTTCCGAGATGAACCCTTGGGATGTCGATATAAAGAGAGAATTCCATCAAAATTAAGAATAGCTCGAAGATAAAATTGAGTTGGAGAGGTGAGCTCTAGTCTCGAGAAGAAGTATGAACCATTGTTCTCCCTTAAAACATAAAATTGTCCATATTTGTTGAAGACTAGTCGAATTCGGGAGTTGGAGTATTGGACTCGAAGTTTCGTATTGAAATAATGTTCATTAGCATACTCATATGGTAGGTTTACATAATGCAACTCAAGATTACCATTATCTTGGAGAACAAGTTGAAACCTCCCCCGTGCGAAATCCGCCTCTGACCTCCGAGAAGAAAGCTTTTCTCCCTTCTCCAAAGTCTGTGAGGGCAACATGGTGTCTTTAGGATTCTTAAAGGTCTCCCAGACAGAGTTCGATGTCCAATCATGAAGAACAAAGTTGCCAGAGTCATTCAAGGAACCAGAAGCAACACGACCAGAAGAGTTAATTTTTGGTGTCCACAGAGTTCGATCATCAGGATAAGTAAGCTTAAGCCCTTCTGAAGCAGTAAGCCGAACTCTTGACCCCTTTGGCGCAAGATTGTCTCTATTGGCATACCAAACAATGGTTATGCTTGGAATGTTGGCATACCAGATGGAGAGCAAGAAGAAACTGTTGTTTTTATGTGGTTGAAACCCAAAGGAAAAATCCCGGAAGGTGAAACCACCCATAAGGAGTTGTTACCATCTGCGGTGAAAGAATCGGCCACTTCGATATTACTTCCGGTTTGGGCAAAAACACAAATGAAGGCAAGCACAAAATCGAAAAACGAGAGGAGAAGGGATTCGAGAGAAGAAGGCATAACCGAATCAATTTTCTTGAGTTTGGAAACTGGAAGATAAGGAACGCGATTGAACTTTGAATATGCGGAAGCGAGGGCTCCATCAAGAGTGGGGTCATGGGAAGTGAATGAGGCAAGTTAAGCTCAAGTCGTCTTCTGGGATGTGGACGTGTGAAACTATTGTGGAAGCAAGAATAGAATTGAAAATGAATTGTATTGAATCAATCAATGAGAAGTACATCAGGCCTATTTATAATAATTAAGATACAATACTAGATACACTCAGTAATCTAACTAAGTCAGTTTCACAGTAACCAACTCCTAACTATTTACAGGAAATAAAACTAAGAGTAAATACCCTTTTGGGTCCCTGAAAAAAAACACGGACCCCATGGGACTAAAATGAGACTTTTTTATGGACTAAAAAAGGGCTTTTTGGAAATTTGTGAGGGACCAAAATGTTTACCAATCGACCCTTATTCATCCTTTTCAGGGACTAAAAGGTCATTTCTCTGTGTGAGGGACCAAAATGGGGTCCGTGTTTTTTTCAGTGGACCCAAAAGGGTATTACTCTAAAACTAATTAAACAATTACAAACACATAGTCACTTATACTCTAATTACCTCCTCAAGTCGGAGCATGTATATCAATCATGCCGAGCTTGGAAAGAAGTGTACAAAAAAATGTAGGAGCAAGAGGTTTAGTAAAGATATCTACCAGCTGATCTTGGGACTTTATGGGCAGCAAATGAATCAGTCCATTCTGCAACTTTTCACGAACAATGTGGCAATCGATATCAAGGTGTTTAGTACATTCATGAAAAATCGGATTAGCAACAATATGACGAGCAGACTGATTATCATAATACAAAGAAGTAGGGGAATCAGTAGAAATACCAGAATCTCTCAACAAATAAGACAACCATTGAAGTTAACAAGTGGTTGTAGCTAAAGCTCGATATTCAGCTTCAGAAGAGGAAGTAGAGACAGTATGTTGCTTCTTAGAACGCCAAGTAACCAATGCCTGATCCAAAAAACCACATAAACCAGAGTATCAAGGCATCCAGCCCAATCACTATCACTAAAAGCATTTAATTTCATGGCAGATGTGATAGGGAAAAATAAACCACGACCAGGGGCAGATTTGAGATAACGAAGCACCCTATGTGCTGCCTTAAGATGAAGATCAGTAGGATTTTGAACAAATTGGCTTAATTGCTGAACAACAAAAGAAAGATCTGGCCTAGTGTTAGCAAGATAAAGCAAACGACCAACCATGGTCCTATAAACAGAACCATCAGCCAAAGGTACACCAGAATCAGCGGACAGTTTCAGATCACGAGCCATTGGAGTAGCAGCTGATTTACACTCCAAAAAACCAGTATTAGCCAAAATGTTTAAGGCAAACTTACGTTGACAAACAGAAATACCCTTAGAACTTCAAGCAATTTCCAAACCAAGAAAATATTTGGCATCTCCCTAGTCTTTAATCTTAATGCAATCATCCAAAAAAGATTTCATGTGATTAATTTCAGCCAAGTCAGTACCACTAATCAAAATATCATCTACATACACAAGGATGGTAGTAAAGGAAGTAGCAGTATTCTTTATAAAAAGAGAATGATCAGCATGTGAGTGATGATAACCACATGAAATAAGAGCTTTAGAAAGCTTAAAAAACCACTGTCTACTAGCTTGCTTAAGATTATAAAGAGAACGTTGCAACTTATAGACTTGATTGAGAGAAGTAATAGACAAACCAAGAGGTGGCAGCATGTAAACCTTCTCATCAAGATCCCCATGAAGAAATGCATTGTTAACATCCAATTGTTTAACATGCCAATTATGAAAAAACAGAAGAGCAAATAAAACACGAATAGTAGTAAGCTTAGCTACAGGAGAAAAGGTATCATTAAAATCAACACCCTCAATTTGAGTGTAACCTTGAGCAACCAAACGACCCTTATACCGATTCAATGATCCATCAGAATTATATTTCTTAGCAAAAACCCATTTGCACCCAATAGGACGCTTACCAGCAGGAAGATCAGTTAACACCCAAGTATGATTTTGTTGCAAAACATCAAGTTCAACCTCAATAGCTTTCCTCCAACCCTCATGTTTAATGGCTTTAGAATATGTTTTGGGAATATCATCAATGGAAACAGATAAAGCAAAAGAACGATGAGATGAAGATAAACGATCATAAGAGAGAACATGAGAAAGAGGATGATAAGTACCTATTTCCATAGAATCTGGTATAACTGATGTGCATTGAAAAGCATAGTGATAATCATGCAAATGTGAAGGTAGTGGTTTGATTCTAGTGGAACGTCTTAGGATTGGGGAAATAGAAGGATCAATCGGTGAAGTGGTAGAAGGAATAGGTAAAGGGGAAGGTGAAGGACAAGAGGGAGAGGAAGAAGACATGGGATAATCAAGAGCAGGGAGCTCTTGAGGCAAGGAAATGGAAGGAGGTAATGGAGAAGAATCAAAATGGCTAAAAGGAAAAAGAGACTCATAAAAGAAAACATTTCAGAAACGAAAATAATTCTAGTTTTTAAGTCCGAATTATAAATCCCTTTGTACCTAGTTTATAACCAAGAAAAATATATTTATGAGCTCTAGGATCAAATTTAGTACGTTGGTGGGTGAGAGTAGAAGTAAAACAAAGGCAGCCAAAAACCTTAAGGTCAATAAAATCAAGGCTGTGTTGATATAACATTTCAAAAGGAGATTTGTGAGCCAAAACATGTGTAGGTAAATGATTGATCAAATAAATGGCATGTGAAATAGCATATGACCGATAAATTTTTGGAAGATGGGCTTGAAACAATAAGGCTCTTACAACATTTAAAATATGTTGATGTTTTCGTTCAACTTTACTCTTTTGTTCAGGTGTCTCTCTACAGCTAGTTTGGTGTAGTATCCCATGTTCATTATAAAAAGCAACCATGGTAAATTCAGAACCATGATCAGATCAGATACTTTGAATAGAAACACCAAATTGTGTAGATTCCATGTGAACAAAATTATGAATACAGGACTGAACCTCTGATTTAGCTTTAAGCAAATATATCCAAGTGTATCATGAAAAATCATTAACAATAGTAAGAAAATATTTATGCCCATGAACAGAAGGTAAATGATAAGGACCCCAAATGTCCATGTGAAGTAAACTGGAAATTTTATTAGATTTGGTAGTGCTTATAGAAAATGGTAGTTTCCGTTGCTTTGCATAATGACATACATCACAACAAGAAAAAGAGAAATTGTAAACAACTGAAGGATGACTTTGATGAAGTGGATACAATGCAGATTTAGAAGGATGGCCTAAACAAAAATGCCAAAGATTAAAAGGACTGGTAGGCTTGGTGGAGACATTACCAATGAGTGAATTTGCATGTTGCTTCATGATGTAGAGCCCTTCAAACATATCAGCTGAACCAATAATCTTCTTGGAAGGAAGGTGCTGAATGTGACAGTGAAGTTTCTGAAATGAAACATCACAAGATAAACACGAGTCAATTTTGAAACCGAAATAAGATTAAATCAAAAAGAAGGAACAAATAAAACATTATGAATAAAGAGATGAGCTGAAAAACGAACGATTGCCACTATGTCTAGCAAAGACTTTAGACCTATCTCGGAAGATTGATGTTAAATAGGAGGTATGGATTTATAAGAATCAAACAAATGTGAATGGGAGCATACATGATCTGTAGCTCCTGAATCAATGATCCAGGAGTTGGAAAATAAATGAGGAGGAGGAGAAGAATTCATACCAGCACCTGTGACATTATTAACATAAATAGAAGGTTGTGAGGATTGTTGATCAGCTTGAACCGGAGCAAGGAACCTTTGATATTGGTCAGGGGTGAAGCCGTAGGAGTGGTTCACTGTCTTATTGGACTCAAGTAAAGGTTTAGTATCCAAATCAGAATCAGAATCAGTAGCAATGGCATTAACAGAAGCATTGCAAAATTTAAAACCCGGAGGAAAACCATGTTTCTTGTAACATGTGGCCTCTGTATGCCTAGGTTTACCACAATAAGTGCATTGTTTACCAACAACAGATGAATAAGGTTTAAATGGAGCCCGACTACTGCATCGAGGAAAGAGGTTTTATTAAACGAGTAATTGATTCAACTGACGGAAATCCAAGCTCTCGTTCTTGTTGAGTTACTAAAGAGAAGACTCTATTAATATCTGGTAAAGGATCTATGAGCATAACTTGTGACTTAACAGTAGTAAATCGGTCACTCAATCCCTTTAAAAAACGTATGACATAGTCCTGATCCAGATGCTTTCTATACATATCAATAACACCACAATGGCAGCATGGAGTGCAAGAACAAGACATAACAGGACGAATAACCAGAAACTTATCCCAAAGAATCTTGAGTTTAGTAAAATAATCACTTACTGATAGGTCACCTTGCTTTAAACTCTGAATCGCCTCTTGTAAATCTGCTAACCGGAAGATATCATTCGAGAATAACGAGCTTTCGATCATCCCAAAGATCACCGGCACGGTCAATCCATAAGATGCTCGTGCTAAACTCGAAAGAGAGAGATCAAGTAATCTAGGAGAGGACCATCATATTCGACCTCTCCCAAGTAGAGTAAAATGAATCGGTCTTCTGAGGAACAGATGAAGAAGAGTCGATGAAACATGTCTTATTCTTGGACATGAAGGCCATTCTCATTGCTTTAGCCCAAGAATGATAGTTTGGACCGGATAGAACCGATGAAACCAAGATCAAAGAAGGGTTTTCATTGGGATGAAGGTAATAGGGATGGCCAATGTACTGAGTAGAATCAGAAGAAGGACGGTATGAATCACCACCATTATTAACGGCAAGGGAAGAAGAAGTCATTTCCATGGCAGATCAACTGAAAATACGAACCGAAAGAAAAATCGAACAAAACAGGGGAAATGTTCGGAGGAAACAGAGAAATAGTCTCAAAGAAACAAGACCAAGGCACTCCGACCAGAGAAGACGAGGCGGAGAGACGAGCCGGGTGAGATGTAGGGCTCGAATCGAGAGAAGGAATCTCTCGAAGAAGACGGTGAAAAGAAAAAAAAATGAACAAGTGAACAAACCAAGGAGAAATTGTCCGGTTGAAACAAATGAGGAATCTCAAAATAACAGAGCGATCGGATCGAAGGACGTTCTGATTGAAGAAGACGAGGCAGAGAAGTAAGCCAGGAGAGAGCTAGGTTTCGAAGACGGAAGCATGAAAGAAAAGCTGTATAGAAAAAAATTCAGAGATGGTCAAAGACTCATGGCTCTGATACCATATTGTGGAAGCAAGAATAGAATTGAAAATGAATTGTATTGAATCAATCAATGAGAAGTATATCAGGCCTATTTATAATAATTAAGATACAATACTAGATACACTAAGTAATCTAACTAAGTCAGTTTCACAGTAACCAACTCCTAACCATTTACAAGAAATAAAACTAATTAAACAATTACAAACAAATAGTCACTTATACTCTAATAGAAACACGGATGACGTCCTCTGCGAGTGAGTCCGAATTCGCTGAATTTTCCAAAGGAACTTCTTTACTGCGGGAGCTCGTCGTACGGACGAGTGTAACATCCCAATTTTTCTAATAGTAATTACATATTTTTAGGATATGATTTATTAAGTATTCTAAGGTTTAGAGGAGATCTAGAGGTATAAATTTAGTAGTTTTTGTCTATATTATAAGATAAATGAATTTTTCTTAATTTGTTATAATTGTAAACTACTCTATGTCAAGCTCGTAAATTCACACAATTGTTATTAAACTCATGAGTTGATTTTCTTAATTTTGTTTTTACCTTACAAAATCGTGTCGGATCACTTTTAAACTCATGATAGTTGTAAAATCGGTCAAACTTACAAATTCACACACTAAATTTACCGTTATTACGTTTATAGCTTACAAAACGTATTAATTAACTCTTAAAGTCGTGCTAATTTTTTCACTTGATGATGTTCGATGGCTTTATATGTGAATTCAATAAAAAAAAAATTGTTGAGTATGATAAATTATAAATATTGACAGATTCAATTATAATTATTTGAATTTAAAATATATTCAAATTAAATTATTTTATTTTTAATTGGGTTAAGGTGAAAATTTAGTAATGAAATAAACACAATTAATTATTGTTGGGTGTAAGAGTATGATATAATCAATTTTTTTGGGGAGCAAATACATGAGAGCTGTTCACCAGACTTAACTTCCATCCATTTTAAGGGTCATGGGACCTGCAATTATTTCAGGAGGCTTGTTCTTTGCCTCCCATGAAGACTCGGAGATTTGGAGGAAGCGGCTACTGATCCCTCGCCCTTAGCGTAGCAGACTTCGGCTTATACGTCGACGGATAAGCCGAAGTGGACGCATTGGTCCCTTTTTCTTTTAAAAAAAACAGGCTAAAAAGACCATTGCATCCACTTCGGCTTATATGTCGACGTATAAGTCGAAATGGACCGCAGTAGATGCTAAAGAGGCAGAGGATCGTAGCTTCTTCCAGATTTGGAACAAAGCGAGAATGAGAAGCAGTGCCTGAATCCAGACCAGCCATGGACACATGAGAGAGAGAGAGAGAAGAAGGGTTGTTATCGAAGAAATATAGAAGGTCTGAAATTGAGAAATATGATAAGAGATGATATTTAAAACGAAGAAACTGGAAGTGCCGGTGATAGATAGAGTTCGAGAGAAAACGAAAGGGAGAAGAGAGAAGAAGGAGGAGGAGGAGAGAGTACCCAAAGTCACCAATCACCATCTCGCCACATTTCAACACCGTCATCGGTTTTAACACCATACCACCTCCAAAGGACAAGCCGGCCACCTGCAACAATTGTGGGTCCTCTAACACTTAAATAAATTGATTATGTTTATTTTAACACTTAATAAAAAACAAGTCGGCCATCTCGAGTCTTTTTTTTTTTTATATATATATATATATTTCAAAAAAATTGATTATGTTTATTTTAACCCTCAATAATAAATAATTGTGTTGGGTCGCATCGAAAAATAATTATTAAATTTACACCTTAGTCCTTCTTATATTTAAATTATTTAATTATAGTTCGTTAATACTTATTTATTGGTAATCGTAAACTTTTACAAGCTTACAATTCAAATCTACTACACGATTTTATGTTATTGTTATGGATTTACTTAAATGTATGACTCGATTGATAAATTGATATTGGTCCTAAATGTAAACTTGAGACCTATTTCACATGAGCATTAATTTTTATCAAAATAACATTATTGATCTTTCATCAAGAATAAGTAAAGAAATTAAGGAAAATAATTAATATAGTTTAGAAAAATATCACATTAACTAACTCAATTAACTTTGTTAATCTATTCAAATTAGAAAATTAGGTACAAAGAGTACCTGACTTGTGGTTGAATGAAACAATGTTAATATTTAATATTGGTTTCAAATCATATTGAAAATTGAAAAGAAAGGTTTTCAATCGGATTTAAAATAGAGTCATCAACTCAAATTTAAAATAATTTAATCTTGCTAATCTATTTCAATTTCAAATCAAGACTTTAAATACAAATCCTCGAATCAAATTTAAAACATTTTAAATTTTAAATTTGTTTCAAATAAACCTAAATAAGCAATTTAGAACAATAATAAACCTTTAGATGATATTCAAAACAAACGTTAAATAACATGGATTCTCCAATCAAATTTAAAACAATTTCAAATTGTAAATTTGTTACAAATCAGACTGAATAAGTAATTTAAAATATTAGTTAGTTTTTAAATGTTGATTTTCCAACAAACAAATAAATAAATATAAATATAATTAAACTCAGTTGCTTTATCACTAATCACTAAAAAGTTTAAGGAAAGAGGATAAAAATATAATTCATCAATAATCATTACATAAACAATACATAAACGATGCCATCGTTGAATAGTATAGCAGTTCAGGGGAATATCTCCACTAACTTGTCACCTCCCTCCTCACTTTTTTTTTTTTGTCAACTCCTCCTCACTTATTATTTTTACTTCTAAATCGACTTTTAATTATTGATATTTAACATCCCATAAAAATAAGTATGAAATATTAATTAAATAAATGAATTTAAACTATTAAAATTTCATCTGAATATTTGCTAAATTTTTTTGCTCATAATAGTTTACAATAGTATATTTAAAATTTTTGTATTCATGATGAAATTTTCCACTACAACATTTCACGTTCTGAACAACAGAGGCTAGACCTAACTAATCGGTTGCTAATAGCAGTTCAGGATACTGATGAATTAATAAAAAAACAATTGAGGCATGAAAAATGTTAATGTTTTATTTAGATGCAAGCTAAGTTTTTCATAAAATACGTACGTGCGAAATTGCTATGTTTATAAGTTCATATCAAAACTAAATCTAAAATAAATTATAAATTCAACTCCCATCACTTTAGCAAATCCTCCGAACTTGGCATTTCCGACCAAGAGAACACTTTAGCAAAAAGCCATTGGCTTCATATTTGATCATCAAAGGAAAATGAAAATCGACCAATACAACAATGGCTTTGACCTGCAAGGCATCTGTGACTTCAAATCTTGAACAAACAAATGGCATAAAACCAATACATTTTATATCTTGTTAAACAGAATTTAAATACTACATACAATATAAATACTACCCCCATCATATAATATAAAAAACAAACACACAGTTTATGCATGTGGAAATTATACCGTCTTTAATATTATATCTATAATTCAATTTATTCATTTTTATATTAAGGACAAACTTTTGCTATGGATAAGAACCAGTAACTTGTTTACAGGTTTAACCAGCAATTCTGAACACGATGGATCAGGAGGCGACAGTTAAAAAACCGTAGTTTAACCACCGAAAGATAAAACATATATTATTAGAAAGAGATTCCAAAACTTGAAACTCATTCGAATCTCTGTGGAAAGAAAATAGCAGCGCGAGTAGTATTATTATTTTACGTCAACGTTACCAAACTTTAGGAATACCCAACAACATATGCACTATATCTTCCAAAAACAGAGTAAACTGATATTATATTTCCATTCCTTAAAACTTGAGGGAAATATCTACGGGGCTACTAGGCAAAGCACAACTAATAGACACAGGCAACTTACAGAATTCAAAGAAGACAAAATAGTATCATCAGATAAAGTAAATCCCACACTGTCAACCATCCAAGGGGAGTGATAAATAGTGATCTGTGGTCACACTATTTGGGTTATGGCATGGTGGAGCAAGCACTTCAGCAACTCCCTCAAGCATCTGAGAAACTTTTCTCATGGTGGGTCTAAGAGTTGGGTCCTCTTGTATACACCAAATAGCAATCATTAAAAACTTTTCCAGGTTCTTGTCATCTAGTGCCTCCTGATCTTCTTCAACCAAAGCCTTCAGAGAACCTGTTGTGTAGCAGTCATAAGCCCAATCTGCTAATATTGCTCTCTCCTCATTCTCTGGTTCCATGTCCACACATCTTCTGCAACAGATTATCTCCAGCAGCAATACACCGAAGCTATAGACATCTACTTTGGCCGTGATAGGCATGTTCTTGAACCATTCAAGTGCAACATACCCTTTTGTTCCCCTTATAGCTGTATGGGTTCGGCTCTGATTCATGTTTAAGAGCTTGGCTAATCCAAAGTCAGAGATACGAGCATTAAAGTAGTCATCGAGGAGTATGTTTTGAGGCTTTATGTCGCAGTGGATGATCTGGGTGTCACAATCTTCATGTAAGTAAACAAGTCCTCTTGCAATCCCAAATGCCATTTTTAGACGTAGGTTCCAGTTGGGTTTTGAGTCACTGAAAAGAAGGCTAGCTAATGTGCCATTGCTCATATACTCATAAACCAACATCCTTTCTGTTCCATCCTCACAGAACCCAAGCAGCCGAACTAAATTCTTGTGATGGGTCTGACCAATGACATTAACTTCATTCTTGAATTCCTTATCAGTTTCTTGCAAAAGAAAGGTGTTCAACCTTTTGACTGCTACGTTTACCGCAGAACCCATGTTAACGGCTCCTTTGTAAACAACAGCGAAAGCTCCTCTTCCTAATTCTTCCTTGAATCCATTTGTGGCCTCTTCAAGCTCCTTATAAGTAAAACAGCGCAAATTGCTTTCAACAGCACTGTCACTTCGGTAAACATTTTTAAGCTTCTTCTTGAATTGGTAAATGGAGGAAAAGCCTAGACACAATGCTCCAATTAATACGAGATTAAGAAAGGCAGAGCTACCCAAGAGGACAGAAACCGCCAAAATCAAAGTGTCCTGATTCTTTCTTTCGATGATTGGAGGACCAGGAGGACCAATTAGGGAGGAATCGTCTTTCCTCACCTTGACAAGAGCCTTACCACCATTAAGACTCGTGTCATATTTGCCATTTGAAAGTGGAAGCCTCTTTTTCCAGCAACTGTCACCTGCTCTGAAAATGGCAACGGCACAAAAACAATCTTCCATGCAGGCCCTTTTGCACTCATCTTCTGTAAAAGGCTTTAGAAGCGCATAATCAGAGCCAGGCCAATCAGTATCTTGCAACTCCACATAGTGATATAGATCTTTCCCTTGACTAAGCTCATCTTCTTTACAGCCCTGAATGAAATCTGGTTTACAACTACCATATGGATCATCAGGATCTAGTAGGGAATAACCTTGTGGGCATGTACAATTTGGCCTACTATTATCACCCAATCTACAAATGCTATTATATCCGCAAATGCCTGTTCCTTCACTGATGAGCCTTGCATTACAGATATTATCTGGCTTTGACCAGATAGGCGTCCAAGTTCCAGATGAACCCTTAGGATGTCGATAGAAAGTGAGAACTCCATCAAAATCAAGAGTAGCTCGAAGATAAAATTGACTTGGAGAGGGTAAGCTCTGGCCTGAGAAGGTGTATGTACCATTGTTCTCCCTTAAAACATAAAATTCTCCAGATTTGTTGAAGACTAGTCGAATTCCAGAACTTGAATTATCGGACCCAGAAGTTCCAGTATCGAAATAATTTTCATTAGTATACTCAGATGGTAGGTTTACAGAATGCAACACAAGATTACCATCATTCTGGAGAACAAGTTGAAACCTCCCCGTGCGAAATCCGCCTCTGACCTCCGAGAAGAAAGCTTTTCTCCCTTCTCCAAAGTCTGTGAGGGCAACATGGTGTCTTTAGGATTCTTGAAGGTCTCCCAGACAGAGTTAGATGTCTCATCATGAAGAACAAAATTGCCAGAGTCATTCAAGGAACCAGAAGCAACACTGCCAGAAGGGTTATTTTCTGGTGTCCACAGAATTCGACCATCAGGATAAGTAAGCTTAAGCCCTTCTGAATCAGTAAGCTGAACTCTTGATCCCTTTGGGGCAGGATTGTCTCCATTGGCATACCAAACGATGGTTAAGCTTGGAATGTTGGCATACCAGATGGAGAGCAAGAAGAAACTGTTGTTTTTATGTGGTTGAAACCCAAAGGCAAAATCCCCAGAAGGTGAAACCACCCATGAGGTGTTGTTGCCATCTGCGGTGAAAGAATCGCCCACTTTGATATTACTTCTTCTGGTTTGGGCAAAAACACAAACACAAGGCAGGCACAGAATCAGAAAACAGAGGAGAAGGGAATTCAGAGAAGAAGCCATACCCAGAATCAATTTTCTTCACAGAGTTTGGAAACTGGAAGATAAGGAACGTGATTGAACTTTGAATATGCGGAAGCGAGGGCTCCATCAACAGTGGGGTCACTGGGAAATGAACGAGGTAAGCCAAGCTCAAGTCGTCTTCTTGAACGTGTGAAACACGGATGACGTCCTCTGCGACTACGAATTCGTTGAATTTTCCAAAGGGAAAGGACCCGTCGCTTGAAGCTCATTGGCCCACAGACAAACCATTCTATGGAGTCTCCTAATAAAGCAACGTACGGCAAAGGAGAATTGGGTGGACATTTATATTTGGTTCTGTTATTGACTTTTGGGACATTAAAAAGAAGAAGAAATTTCAAGGGAAAAAGATTAGAAAAAGAAATTTAAAATTATAAAATCTTAAATGAGGAAATTCTTAAAAAATAGGTTGTGAATTGCTGATAAGTTTCATCATACATTTATTCTTTTACCAATTCTTAGTAATAATTCTGATTTAAAATTTCAAAATTTCAAAAAAATAAATTCTATCTTTTTTCCAAAATTTCAATCATAGACTTTTCTTTGCCAATAATTTCAGCCATAAAATTAAACGCTACACAGCTTAGATATTTATTTACGGATGAAATGTTTATGCTTATTTAATGATTGGTAATTGGTAATGATGATGATATATAATATTAAACAAATGAGGCTTCAAGACCTTTTTTATTGTCAAACTGAGAATTGGTTATAACAAATAACAATGATTTTCGATTTTATAAGAAAATGCATATAAGAAAAAGTTTTAAATTTTTGGTTTGCGGTTTGCTTGGTTTTGTACTATATTTTAAGGGAAGTGATGGAAAATATATAGAGAAAAGAAAAGACAATGGAAAGGAAGTGAGAGAGTTGAAGGGTTATCGAAGAAATATTGAAGGTCTGAACTTGAGAAATATGATAAGAGATGATATTTAAAACGAAGAAACTGGAAGTGCCGGTGATAGTTAGATAGAGTTCAGAGAAAACGAAAGGGAGGAGAGAGAGGGAGGATGAGAGAGAACCCAAAGTCACCATCTGCCACGTTTCAACACCATCTGTCATGTTTTAACACCATACCTCCAAGGCTCCAAAGAACAAGCCGGCCCACCTGCAACAATTGTGGGTCCTATAACACTAAAATAAACTGATTATGTTTGTTTTAACACTTAATATAGAACAAGTCGGTAATCTGAGTCTCTCACACACACACAGATATATATGGGGAGAATTTTATATAATAACCGACGGCTAAAATAGGAAAATTTTATATAAGGTTAGTAAATTCAACAAATCTTAATTTATAAATTAAGTTAATAATTTGATCTATAATATTAGGATATTTTTAAATAATACCCTTAACTATGATAAAAAAAAAAAAAAAGGAAATGCACGTCAGTAGGATTTTTCCATATATATATATATATATATATATATATATATATATATATTTCCAAGAAAATTGATTATGTTTATTTTAACCCTCAATAACAGATAATTGTGTTGGGTGCTTATCAAAAAATAGTTCATTACTAAATTTGTATCTTAAGCCTTTTTATATTTGAATTATTTAATTATGCATGGTTAATACTTATTTATTGGTAACAGTAAACTCTTACATGTTTATGATTTAAGTCTATTGTTATGAATTTACTTAAATGTATGACCTAATTGATAAGTTGATGTTAGTCTTAAATGTAAATGTAAATGTAAAACCTATTTCACATGCGTATTAATTTTTTATCAAAATAACCCTATTGATCTTTCATCAAGAATAAATAAAGAAATTAAATAAGATAATTAATATACTCTGAAAAAATATCACATTAACTAATTCAATTAATACTGTTAATTGGTTTCTAATCAGATTGAAAATTGAAATCGGATTTAAAATAGAGTTATCAACTCAGTTTTAAAATAATTTAATCTTGCTAATCTATTTCAATTTCAAATCAAGACTTTAAATACAAATCCTCGAATCAAATTTAAAACAATTTAAATTTTAAATTTGTTTCAAATTAAGCAATTTAGAACAATAATAAACCGTTAAATGATATTCAAAACAAACGTTAAATAACACGGATTATTGAATCAAATTTAAAACAATTTCAAATTGTAAATTTGTTACAAATCAGACTAAATAAGAAATTTAAAATATTAGTTAGTTTTTAAATATTGATTTTCCAACAAATAAATCTAATCTGATTAAACTCAGTTGCTTCGTCACTGTTCACTTAAATTACTTAAGGCAAGAAGATAAAAATAAGATTCATCAATAAACAATACAATCGTTGAATAGTATAGCAGTTCATGGCCCGGGGAATATCTCCACTACCTCGTCACCTTCCTCCTCACTTATTATTTGAACTCCTAGGTCATTTTTTTTTTTGGTTTACAAAAGGGACGATCTTCGAGATCGTAAGACTAAAGCAACATCTTGCCGTCTCGATACCTTCTACATCCCGTAGGAGGAAGCGTTGAAAGATCAAGGTGGCTCGTCTAATAAGTGGTATCCTCTCCGATTTAGAAAGCGTATGTAGCAGAAAAATGACACCGATTACCTCACGAAAAGTATGATTAACGATTACTAACCATTCTTGGGCTAGAAGACGTTGATTCTTAGGACCAAACACGTGTGGATTAGCGTGGCCTTCCTCTCTAAGAATTAAACTTAGTACAACCAAACAATCTATTTGAACTTCCACCGTCCCGGAAGCCTTTATCCATGCTAGTTGAAGGCCATCCATGAGGGCCCAGAGTCCGCCCTGGAGAGAGGTGCAGGTACCAATGTGTCGGCAACATCCAACTATCCAACGTCCCTCATGATCCCGAAGTAAACTTCCTGCACCTGCAAGTCTAGAATCGCTCTTTCTCGCCCCATCATAGTTCAAGGAGATAGTATTACCCGAAGGTTTACGCCATTTTATAATCCTCTCCATTTTCCTCCGCGGTCACCTCGTGCCGAACAAACAAGTTCCGTTGCTTGTTCATTGAAATCGCCTAAAAGCATCACTTCTCGAGCGAGTTGATGGTTGAAGATGAACATTCTGAAAAACAACCTTGTTTCTAGCTTCCCAAAGTTTCCAACATGTCAACCCAAATAAGCTTGCCCATTTGGCTCGCCCGTTAAGACATTGACGGTTGGTTCCAAGATTCTGTAGCATCCAAATCATGTAATCAATGTTAGAGAAGCATTATATCTGATCTATTGGCATCAAGTAACTCCATACTTCCCGGGCAAACTCGCATTTTCGTAATACATGATCTCGTATCCTCTACAACGTCTCCACAAGCGCATACAAAGATCCAAATCCACCATATGGCGTCGGCGCCCTCTCCGATTGGTAAGCAATCTTTTTTGTGCCGCTAGCCAGAGAAAAACTCTAACTCTCTGGGCACCATCCCACTTCCAGATTTACCTCCCATATGCGATTAGATTCCTCGATCTCAGTATCACAAAGCATCTCATAGGCGGAGGAAATAGAGAAATGTCCATCGGGTGATCGATCCCAAAAACATCGAGCAAAGACCATCCTCACCATCCGGGCTTTGCAACCCGAAATTAAGGAAAGAATATCGAGGAGGTCGCCATGAAACCGGTCCCGGCCCAATTACCTTCGGGGGTAACAAAGTGGCTAACCTAGGTAGGGAAGCCTCACTCTCCGTGATATCTCCGAATGCCGTAGGTTTAAGGGACCTGTCTCTCGATAGCCAATTATCGAGTCCGTAATCGAGTACGAGAACCATCACCAACATCCCATCTTATGCCAAGTTCCACATCGACCATAATTTCTTAATATGCCTCCATAAGTAAGAACAATTGTGATTTTTCCTGTGAGGACCCTGGTAATCATCCCACCCATATTTTTTCCGAAGGACCTGTACCCAAAGAAGCTCCGGTTGAGATCTAAGAGTAAAACCAAGCTTCATCAGGAACGCTTGATTTTGTTGTTCTAGTCTCTTAAAACCGCAACCACCTGCTTTGTAAGGTTTACACATCTCATCCCATTTCACCAAGCTTGGCTTCGTTCATTACCCATGCTACCCCACACAAAATTCCCGATATGTCGGTCAATGCGGCTACACATCCCGTGTGGCGGCTTCGTTGTCCGCATTGCATATACGAGTATAGCAAATAATACTGATTTAGCTAATGTGATACGACCCGCGAGTGATAGAGTCTTCGCTGCCCAACCAAACAGTTTGTTTTTAATTTTATCCTCTATATACTCATAGGTCCCAGTCCGTACACGTTTATGGAGTAAAGGAACGCCAAGGTACTTCCCGAGATCATCAGTTCGATTAAAGCCCAACTCCTCACTCACCCATGTTTTGACACCATGAGGAACATTGTTGGAGAAGAACACCTCAGTCTTATGACTACTAACTTTGTGACCCGATGGAACAAAAGTCGTTGAGGATATTATTGATCAAGTGTACCTGTGAGGCTTCGGCGGAACCAAAGAGCACTAAATCATCTGCAAAAAATAGGTGGGAGAGAGGAGGACCTCCACGTCCCATATGAATTGGCTTCCGCCGATTTTCTGTCACCATTTTGTTGATCATTTGAGATAACCTCTCCATACAGAGGACAAAAAGATAAGGCGAGAGTGGATCCCCTTGTCTAATACCTCTGGAGGGGTAGAATCTCTCTAGCTGTTTGCCATTCCATACAACCCTCATACTACAAGTAGAAACGCATAACATCACAGCTTTGACAAATTTGCTTGGAAGGCCGGCGTCATAAAGTGTTTCTTCTATAAAGTCCCAGCGCAATCGATCATATGCTTTTTCAAGGTCCACTTTAATTGCTAACCACCCTTCCGGACCCTTTTTGGATCTCATTGAGTGAATAACCTCTTGTGCAATAATGATATTGTCAGTTATCTGCCGTCCTACAACAAAGCTAGATTGGTTCGGGAGGACTAACCGGGTAACGACTTCTTGAGTCTATTGGCGTAACTTTTGTAAGGATCTTGTAGGGGGGAAGTGCATAGACTTATCGGACGGAAGTCTTTAAGCATCTCTCGGAGATGGAATCTTGGGGATTAGAGTGATGAGCGTCTCATTCAGTTCAAATGGGAGAATACCTTCTTCAAAAGACTGGATAACCATGTGATATAGAGAGGAACCGACAAACTTCCATTGATTCTGGAAAAAGGCGGCATGCAACCCGTCGACCCCTGGAGCCTTGAGGGGCTTCATTTGAAAAAGAGCTGTATGCACTTCACTTTGCAAGATAGCAGAATCAAGAGACGAGTCGAGATCGTCTATAACCGGGAAGAGGCCTCTACCTGGTATCGTGAGACAAAGTCTCCATCTTTAGCATACAGGTTCTTGTAAAACTGACTCGCCCAAGACTGGAGGGTAGCATCATCAGTGCACCAGTCCCCATTGTCACCTTTCAAAGCCGTAATTAATTTACCTCGGCCTCGAAGGACTGTTTTTGCATAGTAATAAGCTGTGTTTCTGTCGCCAAACTTTATCCAGTCGCACCTGGCTCGTTGTGCCCATGTCAAATTCTCTTGCTCACATATTAGCTCAAACTCCTTACGTAGTTCGCCTTCCAATCGATCTAGTGAATCAGTTTGAGGAGTCTCCTGTGCTTTTTGAATGCCACCTAGCCGTGCCAAGATTCTACGCTTGCGTTGCTTGATACTTCCAAAAACCTCACGATTCCAAATCTTGACCGAATCCGTGAATTTCTTGATATTTTCAACAATGGGCTCTTTGCTAGACCAAATGTCCTGTACTACTTTTCCAAAGGACTCAGAAGTGGCCTAGGCTGCCAAATACCTAAATGGTTTATGCTGTTGAGGAAGACTTACATGCCCACCAACCTGTATGCACAGCGGACGATGATCAGAACTGAGTTTGGGGAGATGCTTCACAACTGTTGTACTGAAGGTATCCATCCAATGAGTGTTACCAAGTGCGCGATCTAAGCGCTTGAGTAAAGTACCCCATCTCCATGTATACTTAGGGCCACAATAACCAAGATCTGTCAATCCACAGTTAAAAATAAAAGTGCGAAAGAGTTCACAACCATGGGCTCTCGCCTCGGAACCTCCAGCTCGATCCCCACTAGTAAGAATTGCATTAAAATCACCTGCTATAAGCCATGGGTCAGATACAGTCCTTGCAACATCTTGGAGGGATTGCCATAGCTCCTTTCTCATGGTATTGTTAGGGCTTCCATAAACCGCTGTGAAGTGAAAAGGTCTAGTAGTCCCTGAAGTGATGATTTTGCAATGAATGAATTGTGAGTGGCACAGTTCGATAGAGACATTAATATAATCCTTCCACAACAACCAAATACCACCTGAAAAACCTCTTGCTTCAATCCTGTATGAATAATCAAAACTGAATATCTAATAAACTTGTCAGCCTTCATTCCAGAAATACGAGGTTCGACTAAAACAACCATGGCAGGATGGTGCTCCAACATGAAAGTCATAAAGGTCCTAAGAAAAATTTTACTAGCTGCTCCCTGGCAGTTCCAAACAAATATTTGTGTAATCCTAGGTCAATTTTTAATCATTGATATTTAACATCCCATAAAAAATATTACAATAATATTAAGTATGAAATACTAATTAAATAAATAAATTTAAACTATTAGTTGTGACTTGTGAGTGCACCGAATACCGATGGATTAATAAAAAAACAATTGAGGCATGAAAAATGTTAATTTTTTATTGGGTTAAGTATCAATTTTGTCCTTGAAGTACGCGTCCAGAAGTAATTTTGCCCCTGAAGTTTTCAGCGTAGCAATGTTGCCTCCGAAATATAAAAACGTAGCAATGTTGCCCCGCCGTTAAGAACCCTAACGGCCAACTAACGGTCCGTTAAGTTTTTAACCGAAGGGTGCTACGTTTTTATACTTTGGAGGCAAAATTGCTACATTGCCCCTCTCCGTTAAAAACCCTAACGTTGACCGTTAGTTGAACCTTAGGGTTTTTAACGGAAGGGCAACATTGCTACGTTTTTATACTTCGGGGGCAACATTGCTACGCCGAAAACTTCAGGGGTAAAATTGCTCCTGAGTGCGTACTTCAAGGGTAAAATTAATACTTAACCCTTTTTTATTTAGGTGCATGCTAAGATTTTCATAAAATACGTAGGTGTGAAATTGCTATGCTTATAAGTTCATATAAAAAAACCAAATCTAAAATAAATTATAAATTCAACTCCCATCACATTTGTTTCACACTATGGTAAGGTCCTTGTACCCAATATTATTTAAAAAGTGTTATAAATATATTATTATGTGGATGTCCATTGCATAGTAATTATTGAAGGTCTATAAATAGAGGCCTTGTGTAAACATTTAATATACATTTGAATAAGAATTTCTCTCTCCTCTCTCTGGAATTCTCCTAATTCTTCTTCTCTATTTCCTTTAGATTTATAACACGTTATCAGCACGAATTGCTCTGAATCAATTCGAGCTCCTTGCAAAACGAATCCCAGAAACATGCATCACCACCGCCTTCTTCTTTACTAGCGGCACTTAACAGCTCTGGTCCCTCTTCAACATTAAGAACTCTCTTCTTCTGTGATACTTTGAGATGGCCACCCTCCTCTTTTGACCCGAGCTCCTTTAAACAACATAAATTCCCATCTTCACACACAAAGCAGAGGACCCACAAAGATCATTTTCACAAACATGTGCTCTTCCCATACCCACGTGCTCTTCTTGACCAGCGTCAGCAACACCACCGCCATTTCCAACGGTGCTTTCTCTGCTCCATCGCAAGTGCCTCTTTTGATAAATCTGTTAAATTATGGAATGGCGTTACTGGGAAATTTGTTGCTGCATTTCGGGGCCATGTTGGGCCTGTCTATCGATCACCGGAGTGCAGATAGTAGACTTCTATTAAGTGGCAGCAAAGACTCCACACTCAAGGTGTGGGATGTTAGGACTCGCAAGTTGAAGCAAGACCTTCCAGGCCATGCAGATGAAGTTTACTCTGATGATTGGAGTCCAGACGGAGAGAAGAAGGGAATTCTTGTGACTAACGTGTTTCAGGGGAAAGATACTCTTCTCTTAGCTGGATTGCTCTCTTCACTTGCTGCAGCTGGAATGCACAAGAAGATGGAAGAAGAAGCTGGAAGTCACGTGAAGATGGTTTGCAAGTCTACTTCTTCGGCGCCGAGAACAAAGAAGAAAAAGGTTTGAAAATTTTTAAACTATATATTATTATATATATATATATAATATATGAAGGAACCAGGCGGTGGATTTTGTCATTTTGTTGCTCGCACCGCGTAGTGATAAGTTGCAGACTCAGGTATGTTTCTATTATTGGTAAAAAAAAAAAAAAAAAAAAAAAATTGACTTATAATAATGAATACTTATGCGTATAGTAGCATGTTTAACTTTTCAACAATTATAATATGGTAGGACCTATTTTATTAAATAAGAGGTATTTAATTAGATTGTTTGTCTTTGGATCGCACTCTCAAAAAAAAATAGAGAAGGTAAAGTGTATGCTCAAATTTTAAACTTGACAGATAGGTTTGAAATTTTTTGATCCTGGTCCCATATATTTTATTATTATTATTACTATTTATATATTTTATTAATATTATCACTATTTACTTATTTTATTATTATTATTACTATTTGATTATTTGATTATTATTACTATTTACATAGAAATTACCATTAGGTAATTACTATTCATACGGTAATTACTATTGATGCAAGTAAATTATAATGGTAATTATTATTTTACCATTTGTATAATAATTACTATTTATATGGTAATTACCATTAGTGCATTAATTTACTATAGTAAATATTATTTTATTCTTACTATAGTTATTATTATGAATTTAATGCATATGATTATTATGTATGAATATTAGAATAAAGGGATATGAGAAGTAAATTATAGAGCACCCCATATTCGGAGAGTAATAGATCTTGAACGTTGTCCGAAAGGAAAATTAGATAGTAACCTATTTACCAAAATAAAAATAAATAATGCTATTTCAAATATCAAGAGCAATGATCAGATAACCCCACCACAAGCTACGACCATCTCATGTTTAAGTCTACTAATTTCTCTTTCAGCAGTTGCTCTTGAGACAGGATCACCAGAAGAAAGCGTTCTTTTCAATCCTGCAATTCGACTCATGGTAGTTCGAACATTTACGTAAGGCCAGTGTATTCCTCCCCTTTTACATATTTTACGTACAACATTTTTGCATAAACGAGACTCGTTTAGCCGCTTCTTGTTGAGGTAAATGGAAGAAGTCTTTTAGATCATCTATTGACATTAATTCACCCCTAATGTTTTGTTCAGCCCTTGACCTATATGAATCTCTAGGTATGAGGATTAAAGGATTATTATTTATAGGGATAGGAGAATTATTATTTACAACCATGGGTTCTTTACCTTTATTGGTTATGTTTTCAGTAGTGGTTGGAAATGAACTACCGATGGGTTCATTTTGAGTTTTGGTCCATTCCAAACCAACACAAAGAGCCTCATAGTAGGCTGATAGGGGATCTGACACCAGGACATACCCTAAAGAGTTTTGATTCAAACAATAACTATTCAGAAAATGTTTGATTTCTTCTATATTTTTATTACCAAAATCGAACATTTGAGGTCTGGAGGAACCTCCTTGTACGTCCTGGTGAAAGATAGCATGACTTATCATACCGATCCTCCCATGAACTTCAAGTTTATGGTATTGAAACCCATTGGTATGAATGATCTCCCTCGAACATGGCAAAGCAACTACATGAGAATGGATTAGAATTCTCACCAACCGAAGCGAGAATTCCTTGGTTGAGCGGGCTTGGTTGATTCCATAAGTTTCGGTCATGTTACGACATCTTTTGATGGTCGCCTTGATGGACCTCGAGATACTTCTTGGTTTATAATTAAAGGAGTCGGATCTTGAATCCTAGGGGATGGATGAGGTTCATTAGCCCCTGGAACATAAGACATTGAAGTAAAAGGAGGAACGTATACCTCTAAGGGATTATAAGAAGGTAAGGAATGACGTACATTGTTAGATAAATCATCCAATATATTAGATGGTTATCATTTAGTAAAACTTCAAGAAAGAAAGGGTTGTATGACTCGAAACTGGAATGAAGTTACTTGGACCGGCCATGTTTAAAGATAATATGAAAGATATAGAGAAAGGTATGAATGCGGCAGAGGAAATGGGTATCTTTGAAGTTTTGAAATACTTGATAGTGAGTAAGGCATTTACCCTTTGTCTTCCTCGATTTATAGCCGAGCACTCGTAACGTCTAGATTTATTTTAATTAAGCAACGCCGTTTTCTAATCGTCGTTAGCTCGTAACCGTGTAGACTTTTGATCACGCATAAATTTACAAAGACCGCACCCTAAATGAAACCTAATGCAACCTAGTAGTTGCTAGTTTTGTACCGTTTGGATTTTTGTACGCCACGTAGTGATTATTTTATGATTGTATCTCCGGGAAATCTATCTTGGATGTGCAGCTGATTCGAGATGTCAGGCTGGTTTTTGAAAATGGAATTCTGATCTTAAGCGTGCTAAGATTATAGTAATCTCGAGAAGGGTGAGTTTCTGGGAAATATTTGAAAATTTGAAACCTCTTGATTTAAGATTTGATTACATTGAGGTATGCAGAATATTAGAATTAATATGGTATGATTGATGATTGGTTTGAATCGATCTAAGTTTGAAATAATAGATCAAAATATGACTATGGTTGATCTGCATTAAAATGCATTATATTCTAATCATATCCTCGATAAAATGAGATCATTTACCATGAATATTAAATGACCAAGTCATAAGTTTTAAGTTTGTATTATAATCACATTAGAATACATTTGATTGAAAGGCTTTGAAAGAGCTAATATTTTGTTACCCCTGAAGGAACAAAATTATGTATTAATTACTCTATAAGATATCTCGCAGAAATAGATATCATATAGAGTAATTAATACATGTTTTTGTAAACCAGAAATTTACAAATAATAAAGCAAGGGATTGTAAGTGCAAACTAGAAGTTTGCTAATACAACTCCAATATTTGTCAATGCTACAAATAAAAGGGCAATGAACTACAGAGAAAGAATAAGCCCAGAAGGTAATGTAACGATTCTAAATTTGTGTGATTCTACATTATTTTAATTATGAATATCTTCATATATGATGGACTACGTATTTAGTGATGCAACATTACATGTTTACTCCTGAAGACTAAACATAAATTTTTCGAAAATGATTTTGAAAATGTCTATATGACTCACACTTGAGGGGGAGATTGTTAGAAAACAAGTGTGAGTTAGAATACAAGTATAATGTTTGAAAAGTTATATACTTCTCACATTATCTAAAAGACTTCCCAAAATGGATGTCATAGTATTGAAAAATTTATGATTGATTGATATATATGTTACGGTAAACAAGAAGTTTACTAATTTAAATTAATTGTTAGCATGACTTGTTTTGATCGTCAAGTCATATATACATAATGCAAATAAGATTATGTATTGACATTCATTGAAGAACTAGAAGATTCTTCATGAATAACCAACATATTGTTTATATGTTATATGATGCTTGTTCTCATTGATCATGATTTGTAATGGATCTCAAGATTCTCGGAAATATATCAAACATATTTATTTGGGCCCATCAAAATAACATGTAAATCGAAAGATGCATCTACAAAATGATTACATGTGATATTCTAAGCTTACAACCGAAGTTTGTAAGAATGCAACTGAAGTTTGCAATGATGTTTGTATATATTAAAACACACTATTTCAGATTTTACGATCTAGAAATCATGTATTATAGCATCCATAAATAGCTAGATCAATGCTTATGAGAACAAAGTTTTTATGTTGGTATATTTGATTATTGTATCGTTTATATAAACCAACAAAACTCTCCTCGTAAAATTGGTTTTTGGTCGGAACCGGATTAATTCTATCTTAGAATGTTTGAATGTGCAATACTTATAAATTCTCCACAATGCACATAGAGTGTTATAGAATGAATGTTAGTTTAAATGCAGTGTAAGGACCTCATTCTTCTTGTTTGTCTCTAAATGGAACAAAATGATGTTTCTAAAAGTAACAAATGGATTTAGGAGACTTACACTGCATGATTTGTTAATTGAAATTTGATATTGTTTTCCCAACATGAGGGGGAGAAAATAGGCGGTTGGGAAAAGATATTAAAGATATTAGCCTGGAATGAGTTATCATTGACTCATTTTGATTATTGTACAAAATAATCAGCTTGAATGAGTTATTATTGACTCATTTTGATTATTATAAAATAATATAACCTGGAAGTTCAAAAGATAATTCATTTGCGAGAATTTAGTTAATAAAATGCTAGAAGCATTTATTGACCCAATAGAATGTGACAAAATCACATGTTCAATCTTCTAATGCTCCTATTTATGTCCTTAAAGGACAATCTATTATAAAAGAATTGATAGACGCGAGCGTGGTAGGCCCATCGTTTTCAAATATAAATCCTCAAAAGAGAAAAAGGAGTCAAGAATATAGTTGATCGAGTTGAGGATAATTAAGAAATGTTAGTTGCTCCAGAAGAGCTATCTCCTGAAGAGTTATTATATCCAGTAGAGATATCTCCAGAAGAGAATGTTGTAGTCCCAAAAGAGACCAAGATACATGAAAAATGTGAAAATAATGAGATCTCAATAAACTATGAATGTTATTCGATGAGACCAAACGAAAGTCAATGTTGACAATATATTTGCTTATGATATAGCATATGATATAATGAATGATAATGTGGATCATAAGACAAAATTAATAAGAAGGTGCCAGAAGCACATGTCCCGGAAGGATTAAAAAAAAATGCCAGAAGCATATATCCCTGAAGGATTTAAAATGCCAGAAGTATATATATCCCTGAAGGAATTAAAGTGCATGAAGCACAAGTCCCTAAAGGATTCAAGATGTTAAAAGCATTTAATTCAAGTTCTTAGAACATTATTAAATAAGTCTATATATGGCCGAAGCCTAAATATTTATTGAAAGAATGATGCACAAAATAATTTATATGTCCATGCATCTTTATGAAAAGATCTCGAAGTATCTGATATTTATGTGATTATTTAGTAATTATGTTAATATTCGTTATGCTTTTATTGACAAACTTAGAATTTGCAGGTACACAATGGACAAATGAACGATAAGAATGGATGTTTTTATTGTTCCATAGTGAACAATACAATATTTGACTACTTGAAAGAAAGAAATTGAAAAGAAGATGAAGGAGAACTACATGGTCCGTAATCACATAAAGCCCTTGATTATCAATAAAATATAGTTATTTATCTATACAAAGTTATTGTATGTAATGTTGTCATCGGGGAAGAAAAAATGATGTAATGAAGAGGGGGAGTTGATACACATCAGTCTTTTTTTCCCTTATCTAGGTTTTTGTCCACACTGGGTTTTTTCCTAGAAAGGGTTTTAATGAGGTAACATTAGAAAATGTATCAATGGATGTTGTTTTTTTTTTTTGGCATTTTAGGTTTTTATCATTTTGGGTTTTTCCTAGTTAAAGTTTTTAATGAAGACATTCATAAAGGACATCCAGGGGAGTGTTATAAATATATTATTATGTGGATGTCCATTACATAGTAATTATTGAAGCGCCTATAAATAGAGGCGCGTGTAAACATTTAATATACATTTGAATAAGAATTTCTCTCTCCTCTCTCTGGAATTCTCCTAATTCTTCTTCTCTATTTCCTTTAGATTTATAACAAAAAGGTATTTTTTGTAATCTTACGTCTTAATTCTTAAAGCAGCAGATTTGTCACATAACCATGTCGTAGTGGATTTTTTGCCCCATACAGTATCACCCATTCGCACCGTACATTGCATACGGGACCTGTACTAGTTATCTAAACAAATCTGAAGCCTTTTATATTGGATCCCTAGTATCAAGGTTCTTAAAAACGAGTTTTTACCTAAAAACGGAAGGAGAATGAAAAATCGTAAAACGTAAAATCGTAATACAAAACGTAGATTTTACCTATATATATATATATATAATTCCTCACTGCTCACTTCTATTTCACTAGCAAACATCTTAAGATCAAAGTTAAAGGTAAAGTAGTAATAAAAGCTATACATATTAGGCGTTTAATATGTAAAAACTCGTTTTTAACACCCTTATTCTGCCCCCCAACTATATTTTTTTATCAATGTTTTTTTGTTAAGAAAACAAAGGAGAGAAATTAAAATATTTCATAAATTTGTATTTGGATTTAAAATCCGCGTGGTGTGCAGCTGGAGTGCATTGGGGATTCAAAACGATGGCCCCCACACCGGGTTCACATTAGCGTCTTTATAATTAGGTCTTATTAGGCCGTTTAATACCACTAATTAGAGGTATTAGCATATTTTTTAATTTTTTTTAATTTTTTTATATATTGTATTTATTTAGATTTAAGTTATATCGCTTTTCAGAGATGTTTTTTGCATACAAGTATCTCAAATTAATTAATTTTTAGTTAAATGCATCATGTTGTAACACCAAAAGTATTATGAAAATTAATTAATTTGAGATCTGCAAAAAAAACATCTCGAAAGTTAAAGATATAACTTAAATCTAAATAAATACAATATATAAAAAAATTTAAAAAATTTTAAAAAATATGCTAATACCTCTAAGGTGATAAGACCTAATAAAGATATAATTATTCTAAGGTATTAGCACCTAATAAGCATATAATTATAAGTATCTAATGTGAACTCCCCCACACCTTACCTCCATTCCTTTCTTTCGTACTAAGGTCTCGTTCGGCGCACCCCCAAAAAAAAAAAAAAAAAAAAAAAAAAAAACAAGAAATCCTCCCTCCTTCTCCTTTAGTCCTTCGTTTACGTTTTTTAAAAAAACGTTCCGTTTTCACGTTGCAACTCGCCGTTTTCACGTTTTTGACCTGGTCTCCGTTTTTTGTTGCAAGGAAAATCGTTTTGCTACTAAAAAACGTAAAAACAGCGTTTTTGCGTTTTAAAACGCGTTTTTACGAACCATGCCTAGTATATTTAAACTGTGAAAATAACGAAAGTTTTAATGAGGTACGTGAGATGAAAGTTTAAAAAAAAAAACACACATTTTAAACGAGAATAAATTCACCCTACAGACAAGAAACAAAAAAAGATTATTTGTTTAATGAAATCATCAATCACAACTAAGAAGTTTCTACAAACAAATTAAATGAGAACGATGAAAATTTGGGCCACGCTTATAAATAATTTAAATTTCACTCAAAAAATTACTCTCTCCAGTCTTAATTATAAGATCAAGTTACTTTTTTTTGGAGAAATTAAAAAACTAATTAAATTACTTTAAACTATTTTTATTTTTTCCTCCAAACTAATTAGTTTAACTAATAAACTAATATATAATCTAAGCGATATGTAATATATGATATGATTAAGATCTTATTTAAACTTTCTTCATTTCTCCAAAAAAATCAACCAGTGCCTTATAATTAAGATCGAGGTAGTATTAGTTTACCAAATCCTCCGAACTTGGCTTTCCGACAGATAACACTTTAGCAAAAAGCCATTGGCTTCATATTTGATCATCAAAGGAAAATGAAAATCGACCAATACAACAATGGCTTTGACCTGCACTGCATCTGTGACTTCAAATCTTGAACAAACAAATGGCATGCAACCAATACATTTTATATCTTGTTGAACACAAACAGAATTTAACTACTACATACATTATAAATACTCTCAATTTCCTCCCATCACACTTTCTCTACTCTTTTTTCTTTCTCTCTTTTTGTTTTCCACCTTCTCTGTAGTTTCTAATTAGTACGATTTGTAGTATTAAGAATATCTGACTGAGAGAGCAACTCATGAAGAACAAGAGAGCATACATACACCTGGTCGATACGCCCAAGCTGGAGGCAAGCGAGCATATTTTTCCATTCCTGGCTGCTCATCAAATGGACGCTCCATCAGTTTAAGCAATCTACGGACTTCTCCAAAATCACCCATTTCTGCAGCATCAATTGCAGTCTGGCAGAGATAGTTCCTGAGAACATATTTGGGATTCACAGAATCCATTGAGATCTTCCTCTGCTCATCTGAAATTTCGCTGGTAGAAAGCTGTATGGCCCCAAAAATAATAAGTAGATATACTTTTCTAATCGATTCAACAATTAGTAAAACTTACAAGAAATAAAAAGATTATAAATGTGTTTCCGCATAGGAAGTTCAAAATCAACCAATTTATCGACCATCAAAGCTAATTAGCCACTAAAGAAGTGTTCTCAGACACCTTGTTACTGAGGACCATAGTACAAGAAATTCCATATTTGAAACAACACTTATGCAGCACTTCTAAAAAGTGATCGTTTTAATAAAATCTCACCAAAACCACGTACTACCAATTTAGCAAAACTAAAAACCAACTGTACCTCATGAATGTAGGCTTTCACCCAATCAGTCCAGGCCTCTTTACGCTCCTGACCAATATCTAGCAGAGCTGACTTCAGTGGGACCAGTAACCGGTCATCTGGAATGCTTGTATCTGCTTTTAGATTGGAAAGAAGCCTGAAGAAGTTTGTGTAATCAACTTTATCAACAGCCATATGACTAAGAAGTCTACTTATAAGCTGCTTATTATACTTGGGCAGGCCGAGTTTTTTGGTCATTATCGCTTGATAGTCATCCATAAATTTGGTCCCATATCTAAGAAAACAAAAAAAACGGAAGTAAGACTCATAAGGAGATGATAAGTTTAACAGCCATTTAGACCAGTCTCAACTTAGAAGAACATGGTTTCAAGATTGCACCCACCTTTCCATGGCATAGTTCGCCTCCTTCTCATTTATTAACTTAGCAGCAGATAAAGTTGTTGTGAAATGCGCAATATTCCACAAACCAATATCTGGCTGGTTTGCAAAACAGTATCTTCTACCAGGAAGATCGGTGGTATTTGGGGTAAATCTAGGATCAAAAGCATCCAAAAACCCAAATGGACCGTAATCAATAGTAAGACCCAAAATGCTCATATTATCAGTGTTCAGCACCCCATGAGTGAAACCAACCCCTTGCCAGCTTGCAATCAAAGAAGCAGTACGCTCAGCAACCTCCACAGCCCATGCTGATATAAAGTTCCATCCAAACAAATTTAACAAGCATTTATTTGAAAGACAAAAAAGCTCCCATAAAAATAATAAGTAGAACAGTCACAATGTAGTCTGATATCCAAGGAGTGTGCATGCCTTTTCTTTTAACTCACATATTACATAATAATATGACTATTATTTTCAAGGGGGAATGTAACTGAAATTGAAGAAAATGAATTGAGCTGTGAAACAGACGATGCAGACCCATCACAATTTCTTGGTGTAGAAACCTGCATGGTCTTAACTCTAATTACAGAGTCTGGCTATGATCAGATATTGAACACACACACACAGAGGCACAAACTCAACCATAAAATCTCAACATAGTTACTGATGAATGATGATTGGCACATGATCAGATAAGCTGATCTTTCAGATGCACTTTGAAAAACCTAATAGTAAGTAAACAAAACAGTAGACCTAATCCACTTTTAAGATGGACACTATAAAAAGAAAAATCAACAAGTTTAGTCAAATACCAGCATACTTGTTTGAAGTAAGATCCACAACAGAATCTTCTTCACCACCGGTGCTAAAAGACAAACTTTCACTCTTACTCATGTTCTCAATATGAGGAAAGTGATGTCTAATGGCATAGTCAGACAAAGCACGAACAAGATCCATGTCCTCTTCACCTCTGGAGGCGTGTATTTGGTAGGAACCAAAACGCAAAAAAGATTGTGCAACTCTACAAACAATCGCACCAGGTTCTTCCTTAGGATTGCCACTGCAAGAAAGAGATTTATACAACATTCATTTGATAAATATTAGCACGAGCAGAGTAAAAATTCTAAAACCAAGACTGCAGTCCCAAGTCATATCCATTATTTCACCATTAAGACAACTTTAAATTAAAACATGAAATTCTCCTATTACATAGGATTAGGAATAAGATTGATGTAGAATGGGGGAAGTAAAAAAGGGGAGGGGAAGAAGAAAGGATGGACTGATGGAGGGATAGCAAGATAGGAGGTGAGGGCCGACATCAAATATTTATTCTCAACAGTCGACAATAACTCATCAAAAGCTCTTACAATGAAAATAACTTGGGTCAATTTATAGAGCTCCAAATGCTACAATAACTTACCCAAACTTAAAATAAAAGTAAAAGAAAATCTAGCTCAAACTTCAAATAAAAGAAAGGATAAATAAAGCTGAAGAAAGCCAAATAGGAAACAAAATAATGTCAAAAAAATAAATTTAAAAACAAATAAATAACGAATAATATTTTATCAAGGACATCCAAATTTAAGATTTTCTTCATTAAAGTCATTAATATTTGCAACTATAACTTTTGCATGATAATACTGGGGTCATCAGCTAATTCAATCTTCCTTAGAGGCGGGAGTTTTTCCTTAAAAAAATGCAACAGGTTTTACAAATATGACATCAAAGAGATATGCAGATAAGCAACAGTCTACATTATTTTAATTTAGACTAGCATACTCATAGAACATGTCTCTCGTGACAAACTTTCCCGTGGTCACAAGACAAAGGGCACGAGTTGTTGGAATCCCCAAATGGTGCATTGCTTCACTGCAAAGGAATTCCCTGATGCTACTACGTAATACTGCAAGACCATCTGCAAACCGACTGTACGGAGTTTTCCCAGCTCCTTTGAGTTGCAGCTCCCATCTTTCAGACTTTGAATTTAGGACCTCTCCAAGTGTAATTGCCCTGCCATCACCCAGTTGCCCAGCCCACATACCAAATTGATGTCCTCCATAACACTGAGCATAAGGCAACCTGTGCAACAGAATACCATTAATGGGCTATATCAAGCATTACTAAATAGCATGATGTCTGAACTCTGAAGACATGAAGAAACTTACGCTCCCACCAAAGATGATGCACCAGAGAACAGAAGGGGGAAATCTGGTCTTTCAAACCTGAAACTCAGGCACAATGATGGTTAGTGCCTGAAAAGGAAATCCTAAGGCATGGGAACATAATCTTGAGTGAGAGAGAGAGGTGGACAGAAAATACAGACAAGAGACAGCCAGAATATTGAAAATATGACATAGCTGCAAGAAATAATCTAAATTTGCCAAATAGGAATCCCTCTTCTAGAAACTTTGATATAGAAACTTAGCATTGCTTCAGTATATCAATATTAAAGTACTTCAGTAAATCCAAAAGCAGGGCCGTAAACCTAACACACTCACTCTCTGTGGTCCAGATCAAGGAAGTCAGCAACTGATTCCGACCAAGCTACAAGTTGGGGGTTATCTACTTCAACTGACGGTGATACTTTGGTATAACAAGCATGCAGCACCTGAAATGAAAAGGGCAGAAGAAATATATGAAAGAGAGGGGGCATAACCTAGTTTCCTATGCTAAATACCACCTTAGAATCTGTCTGACACTGCACAAGCAACTTAGTGAGAGTAAGAGAGAACAATATCTTTGTTCCTAACTTGTACACCTTCACTGATTCCATTGGTGTCAGACACAAGCCTAATCCCAACACAATATTAATTCCAACCTATCTTCTTCAGTTCAATTTGTACTGCTCTGCATTTTTTGTTTTGCCCCACTTTATAAACTTATAGTTAGGCCATCTCATCAAACCTTATGGCTTATGTAATTACTCTTAGTCTGTATAGTAAAGTTCATCATCACATCAAAAAAGCAAAAGAAAAATTAAAAGCGGCCAACCTCTCTCGGAAACAAATCAGTTCTAGGATCACCAGGCAATTCTCTAACAAAGGAATGATCCCAATTCAGATCTTCGAGCTTCGACCGAGGTTTTTCACTATGATTACGATCAGTATCTGCGCTAGAATGGCTTTCGAGGCTCTGATTCTTCAAATCCTGGGTCAGAGAATGGACGGAAGCTGTAAGGTCCTGCGCCGGTGAATCCATGGGAACGCGGCCACCGGAAGAGCGGCGGGAAGCGCGAGAGAGGCGGAGAGGAGCCGATTGAGAATGGAAGAAAGCAGAAGGGTAGAAATGGAAATTGGGGGAGCGACGGAGGGAGAACAAGGAGAAGGAAGAGAGTGATGCGGTGCTGATGAGAGAGAAATGAGAAAGCATTGTTGTGGTTTTGTTGACTATGGCAGATGCGGTCTGGCGATGCAATCTGCAACTGCAAAAATTTGACATGTTTTTTTTTATAAATAAAACTAAAAAAATTAAGCGGTCCTTTTTTATCCATATTCATTTTGAGATTTTAATTCAGTTTCATCGTAAAACCAATTAATATATATTATTATTATTATTGCCCGAACAATTAATATATATTCATAAACTGACTTTAATTCTTGTTTAGAATAATGGTTAGAGCCCTTTAAAAATAATTATTCAATCATAATCAATAGTACACGGATACATATGTGAGAAATTTTTTATCTCAATTTATATAAATAAACACTTTTTAAAACTCAAAATGATCCCAACATGCTTGCTTATGGACATAGAGATGGACAGATGGTACTATGTTTATAATGTTCACACGAAATTTCATAGTTTTCTATACAGTTCGTATTCTAGTTTTTCTTGTTAAATTATGGGGATTGGTCAACGTGTGGATAAGTTAGTGAGTTTCTTTGACTTTGAGACTTTGATCCCAACAAATCCTGACCATCAATTTCTTTTCTTTGAATCTTGATCGTTAGAAACTTTCCACTTTTAAATTCCATTTCAACCTTCTTCATTTCACTCGTCATTTTGGTCATTTTGTGGATAACTTCATGGCACCAAAGCATGAATTAGAGAGCAACGGTCGTATGAGATCAAGTTTTACATATGGCTTTGCCTCTTGAAAACAAAGCTGCTAATTGGATTGCAACAAATGCTATGACCTGAGTGAGATGATGATATTAATAAATGATACTCACTCATGTTGAATTACCATTTTGATCTTATTTATAAATCTACTTTAACCAAATCTCACATATTAAGGAGAGGTAGTTGACACAATGATTATAGGGGTAAATTTTTAACTCTGCCCTCATTTATAATTTGATATTTTTCAATTGTTTCTTCTCTCTCTATCTTCATGAGTATAATTAATATGGTTAAAATTGTCACAATCTCATTTACTATATGAAACTAAACTTATAAGTAGAACCAAATTTTGTTGGTCAAAATGAATTTATAAATAAGATCAGAGTAGTATAAGATTAAGTTGACTTTTTTAGAGAAATTAAGGAAGCTAATTAAATTACTTTAGAGTTTTTTATTTTTTATTTTTTTCAAACTAATTATTTTGACCAATAAACTAATACCACCCTGGTCCTATTTATAAGTTCATTTTGACCAAAAAAAAAATTGGTCCTATTTATAAATCCAGTTTGGTAATAAATGAGATTAATGACAATTTTCTTCATATTAATGTATTAATGAAAATAGAGATAGAAGAAAAAGTTGAAAGATACTTATTCATAAATGAAAAGAAAGTTCTGAAAATTTACCCCATAATTATTGAGCCTAACTATCTCTCCTTAGTATGTGTGATTTAGTCAAAATGGACTTATAAATAGGATCAGAGTGATATATAATATAATGATACACAATATATGATATAATTAAATAAATTATATAGCTTCTTTAATCTCTTTAAAATAAGTCAACCCTAAGGTAGTACTAATCATTAAACTATTTTTTTTTACCATTCCATATGGAAAATAATTTAATCCTTTCTAACTAAAAATCCGTAAAATCATTAACAAAATGTCCAGTTGATAAAAGGGGTGATTCATTATCATAAAATTGTGAGTTTAAATCCAACTTATATGATGATTTTGTTAGTGATCAATACGTCAATATTTCTGTTATTGCTCTTTTAATTTAGAGGTATGCTTTGATCTTAATGAGGCTCTGAACCTAACTTACTTAAACTTTATTAATATATAAAAAGAGATAGGATATTATCATTACCATTTTTTATCACTACCGCTTTTTCACCGTTACATCATAATCTCATTAAAAAAATCTGTAAAATCTCGCATGGAACGTTTAAATTAATCAAACGAACATTTCCAACATTTTCCTAATGACGAAACCTACGTGAAAAAGATTTGTCGCGACGTGTTTGCTGCCGGTGGTAACACGTGTTGTAAATTCTCCATTTGCCTCTAAATTATAATAAAATTTTAAATTAGCCCCAAATCTTTCGAAAAATTACACAACTCTGCTCTCAACATGCTGAAACACATCGATCGCGTTCGTTCGGCCTCTATACCTCTTCGATTCGATTGTTACTTCTGTTTTTGGTCTGAATTACGATGTTAATTGTTTTCAATTTCCTGTTCTGAATCTTTAGCATCGGTCAGCAGCTAATTTGTTGGAGCTCTTGATTTGATTTGAGCTCCCACTGTCTGTTGTGACGGGGTTTGGAAATTAAGTTGCCGGTTTCAATGGATTACGAGCTCTCTGATAGCAGTGGTGGGTACTTTCAAAGAGTTGATTTTCTTAACATTATTTTTCTGTAATCCCTTAATTTTCAAAATCTTAACGATTCTTGGTGATCAAATGAGTTTATACTTCATTATTATGATCTCATCTTATTGCATTATGGTGACAAGTCTCAGAACTGAAATTGCACCGGTTTTTAATGACACTGGAGTGCAATTGAAGTTTTACAACTCTTATCTTTGAATTAATTGTTAGGCTTCTGCTGTTCTCATGCTAAACCTTTTCTATTGGTTGTATGTTCTTTTGATGTTTTAAGCTATTACTGCTGCTTCTGTTTTTATCAAAAGTGAAATTTTGATCTCAGAATCAAATGTTCACTCAGGGTAGGGTGGCTGTTTCTTGGATGTATTTAATTCTTCTGGTGGACGAGAATCATTGTCTTCCTGCAGCTGACTAGTTGACATTTTCTATAAGGCTTTTGAATTTTTGAATAATACAGTGCTCTAATTATTCACTCATTAATATGGTTTATAACTCAAGCTATTACATCTCATAATAAGGTTACTGTTCGATAATACCCGTCTGGTTTCCCACATTATCAGGGAATAAAATTGCTCAAGAAAACATTTTAATTACTCCTTTTCACCATACCTGATTTTTTAGCTTACTCATTGATTGTGATCATGACTTCATGCCGGTTAACTAGGTCACTAGTGTGTATAAAGATCATCACTAGATGCTACCTCAGTTGCTAATGAAGTTGTGGATAATGTGAGAAGTTATAGTAATATGACCTCGGTGTCTAAGTTGAATTTTGAAAAAGACTTGTGATCAGTTCACTGGAGTATCTTAGATTAGGTTCTTAATAGAAAGAGCTTTCTCTACCTACTGGCTACTCTTATCCCTTCAGTGATGGTGAATGGTAAACCTAGATATTGCTTTTGCAGTCAAAGAGCGGCAATAGAAGAGGGCCCTTTGGTCCTTTTCATGTATTTTTAGTGGTAGATGTGCTTGGGGAGGAGGGCGCCGATGTCTCTAGTGGCTCTGAGACTGTCTTATAGGATATTTGTGGCAAGTTGAAAGGAGGTTCTGATTTTTAACCTCCAGTTAGTAGATGATATCACCCCCTTCATGGAGTGAAAAAGAGATAATTTTTCTGATGTTCCTTTTTTCCTCTAGTCTTACAACTTTTTTCTCGTTACAAGGTTCATTTAGTCCAGAGGCTGATCATTCTTTCTCTTTGCTTGCTTCCTTGTCTGGGTGCTGAACATTTCAATGGCTTCTCAATTAATGAACGTTTCAGAAGTACACTGGATAACAAATTTAAACTTGTCAATGTTTTGTTTCTTGTTTTATTTATTTATTATTATTATTTTATTTTAGACAGGCTTACTGCTTCTTCTAATTTCTTTCCATTCTTTCCAAAAAAAAATTCCCTTGTTTGACATTAATATTGGAAGGTGCCAAATGTAAATTTGGCCAGTAAGTTATAATCCCACTGACCTTATACTTGACAACGTTACCCTTCCCCCCCTCCTTTTGTCAACGTACCTGGCCATGTTTAAGAAAGAGGCTGCTGGTAAATTGAACATAGACCTCTAAAATTTATTACTCTGCTTATTTTAGAGCTGATCCCAGAAATAAGTTGCCTATGAAAGTAGGGTTTCACTAAAGTGTGAATAATCAACAGTCAACTTTGGAATAGTAATTAGATTATGCTCATTGATGTTATATCTGGCTGATTGATTGTAAAGACGCAATGACTTGAGAAAGAATTCGGCTTAGTTCTATATTCTTAGCTTATCTATATTTCTTTTAATTTTTGTGGGTTTTTCTTTTTCCCTTTTCTGTTCATGCATGTCTTGCCTTTTGGGAAATGGGAAATCTTGAAATTATCCACTAAGTTTACTTATTATGGGTCCTCATCCTCTACAGTTTTAATAGTCTTGTTCTGGACAGTATAAAGTAAACACCAGGTTGCATTGCTGCCACAACTTTTTCCATGGTAAAACCAAATCTCACGGATTGAGATGATTGAATATATCAGATATGCTTGTGAACCAGAGAAATTGATTTTAAGTGTGTTACTAGTCTACTTTATGGCTCTTGTCTTCAAATTGATTCTTGAATAATAGTTGCTGTGATCTGAAATAATTGCAGGAACAGACAATGATCTTCCTCCTTCACATCAAAGTAGATTTCCACGTCCAGGCCATGTGGCTGGAAATGGAAGATCAGCTCTTGTTGGGTCTGGTCCATTTTCCAGGGTACAGAATGACATGGAAACTCAGATACACAACATTGAGCAAGAAGCATACACATCTATACTGCGGGCTTTTAAAGCTCAATCTGATGCAATTTCTTGGGTATTTATTCCGTGATTTGTTAAATAAGCTACATGCAAAATTATCTTCGATATGCACAATAATGTATTTTCTTCTTTTTTGGTTCCTGTGCACTTTAGGATAAAGAAAGTCTAATTACAGAGCTTAGGAAGGAGCTAAGAGTGTCTGATGAAGAACATAGAGAACTTCTATCTAGAGTCAATGCTGATGACATTATCCTCAGGATAAGGTCATATTACATTTTGCTATTTTCTGCTGAGTGTTTCCTTATACCATTGTACAAAACATGGTTTGTTATTGATCTGGACTCTGGAGTGTAACCAATTTGTGCTTTTAGGGAGTGGAGAAAGGCCATGGGACTCCAACCTGGCACAGGAAATAGTGCTCAACCAGTTCATGACCATATACCCAGCCCTACTGTTTCAGCATCTCGTAAGAAAAAAAAAACGTCACAATCCTTAGCTCCCTTACCCTTGGGTGCACCATCTCCTGCAGGTCATCCATCTATGCAACCGTCGTCATCAGCATTGAGGCGTGGACCTCCACCAGGAGCAAAGACCAAAAAGCCAAAATCAGTAAGTGAGATGGTTCTGGAATATTGATAGAAAACAAGATACTGAATTACTGATATTCACTTGCTTTTTGATCACTGTTCCCTGTTTTAAAATAACAAAATACATTGACTACCACATCTTTAATGAAGTCTGTGCAGTTCCCTTCTGCAGGTCATACTGGAAGGACCCAAGCTAATAATCAGGGTTCTTCAGGTGCCTTTGCAACGAATGAACCAGCTGAGGCAGCCTCTTACGGTCCTTTGCTTGGAAAGAAAGTTTGGACAAGGTGGCCAGAAGACAATCACTTCTATGAGGCTGTTATAACTGATTATAATTCGGCCGAGGTGTGTGTATTTCTCACTTTAGAAATTTAGTCAAATGAACATCTAGTAACATCAACTTGTGGATATTTGGTAGGGTCGGCATGCTTTGGTTTATGATATGAACACTGCTAATGAAACGTGGGAGTGGGTCAACCTTAAAGAGGTAAAATTCTTGCAACATTCTTTGCCTGTGTAATATCAACATTGAGTCTCATTTTGAATTGGATATGAAGTATCTGGAAAAAACTTGACAAGGTAAACATTATTTGCATGGCTTGCATCTAGTTTGGATCTGTAATTTATGTAATTGGCAGTCAAAGTCTTTTCCTTGGGTGTGCATTAATGGGAGACACCTATCATATGCCACTACATGATGTTCTCTCCTTTCTAGGAATCTTTATTTGATGCAAACAAATGAAACTCAAGCATGTATGGAATAATCCTTTTTAAAATGAAAATTGGCCTACATCTTTACTCTTAAATTAGGAATAATATGCTCAAGTTTCTGTTCATATGGTTTTATGCTGCCATTCCATAACTACAATGTTGCATTATCTCAACATGACCTGCCTCTAGCTTCCTCATTCGTTCTCAAGTGTTGTTTGTAAATGCTTCTATTTCTTGATATTTTTTCCCTTTAAGTCATGGAACTGTGATGTGAAAGGCCTCTAGCTTGACGATATTGTAACACATCCAAATTCAGATTCCGTTTTAATGGGAAATGTTGGGAATATGATGAAACGATATCACTTCTCTCTTCTCATACATCTATCTGTCATTGCGAATTTAATGTTTCTTTATTACAACAAAAGCATCACAAACCAGATTGTTATTGTCATTTACTGTCATAGTTGGTGAATAGTTGTTTAAAATGTTTTAACTGTGCACTGATCGCAAGAAAATGTGCTACCATTTGAAAATGTCACTACTTGCAAATTTAAAAGACCAATATTCTGGTTTGTCTTATCAGTTAATTACTTGAGTTCTTTGTTCCATTTGAGCGTCAATGATTCTCTCTTGATTATATTTTATCTTGTGTTTCTCCATGATTTCTTTTCACTTCTCTCTTCATCAATTTTTTCTGAACCAACAGCAAATCTAATAACAGTAAATTGATTCTGTTTTGCTAATTATCATTGACTTCATTGATCAAATCCAAGTCAATAACTGCTAATTTCATATGGCAGATATCGCCAGATGATATTCGATGGGAGGGTGAAGATACTGGAATGCCTCGCAGAGGGGGGCGTCCTGGCTCTGGTCGGGGGACAAAGAAGTCTATGTCTCGTGGTGGTGCAGTTACCGGTGCAGGAAGAGGTAGAGGAACGACCAAGGTACAGCCTAAGAAAGATTTCACTTTATCACAAAATAGGGGCAGGAAGAAGCCCACAGGTGATATTGAGATTCTACATACGGATACCCTTATCAAGGAGGTATGAGCATAACCATTAGAAATTTTTCCAATTCCTACAACTACTATATCAACATGATACATGACCTGATAAAATGGAATTGAAGCAGGTTGAAAATGTTTTTGGTGCCAATCAACCCGACCCCACAGAAATGGAGAGAGCAAAGAAAATGCTAAAAGTAAGCATCAACCTTCTTCCTCGAATTCCCGTTGTACTATATTTTAATTTCCTCAATTATAAATTTATAATTGCCTAATTGGTCCCTTGGGGAATGTAGGAACATGAACAGGCCCTGGCTGATGCAATAGCCAGGCTTGAAGATGCATCTGACGGTGAAAGTGGTAATACCTAACATAGAACTGTGTTTTGTTTGGAAGCATGTAGAATTTCACCACATTCTGTTGTATATCAAATTTTCGGACATTGAAGCCCATAATGTAATACGAGGTTGTTAATAAAATATGTTCTTTCATTTTCTTCGTTATTTATCAATCTCAGAATTGCTAATGATTGCCTCCCTATACAATTCTGAAATTTAATTTTCCATCCCTCTTGACTGATTGTCTATTTGTTTATTTATTGTACAAGTCTTGTGAATATTGATTGCGAGAATTCCCCACTTTATGTTGCATTCTGTTGCTATAAACCAGATGGGGTATTTACATTTTCACAGGGGCAATAACTGGATCAGGAAAGAGGCTGGAAGAAACGGCAGTATGATGGAGGAGCTGGGTGATGTCAAGGTTGAAAATGGCAAATTAACAAGAGACACAACTTTGTAACCTGTGGAAGTGGTCAAAGACACATGACCCAAACCTGTACTTTGTTAATATACTATGTTTTATATTGTATCATTAGCAGGTTTTATCTATTTCTTAGGCTAGCACCTAGCAGGTTGGACCGGTTCCAATCTGGCTGAATATGAGCCGTGTAACTCTCAGATGACAAAGCATCATGGATGGTACTTAATTTCTGCTCTCTCTCTCTCACACACACACACACATTTTCCAATCTGAGCCTGGTTTCTTCAGTAGATGACATGGAACATAAAGAAACAGTCAAATCTCCAGTGGAACGAACAAGAAAGTTGCATTATGTACACGAACTTTTATACCCATAATCCAACAGCAGCTAAAATTTTAGTAGCTTGTCTTACAAGTTACAATGATGCGATAAATTGAACAATGAGATCCACCATCTGGGAATCATAAGCAGGCCCTTCCATCTGGAAGTGTCCAACCCCATCAATAAGATGTGTTTCTACGCGTCCTGCTGCAGACTTAAGCTTGTTTTTGAGCTGCTTCACACTCGTAAATCCATCCTGAGTTCCCATAATGAAGAGCTTCGGTTTTGAGGATTGTAGTATGGCTTTTTGGTGCCTCCCAAAAAGGATTGAAGCAGTCATGCCAAATGGATAGCCTATACTCACATACCCAATGACTTCTTCAATCTGATCTACTGCTGACCCTGCTATTGGTGCCCCTGCATCCAAAGAATCGTTCAATTCTTTTCGTTTTCCCCTCAGGGCACCCCTGAATGATTTGGGGACACACAAACATGTCGCTACGCACACTCAAGCACATACACAAATTCATAACTTCCCATCTGGAAAAGATCAACTAAATGAAACACAAATACAAAATATTTCATCTGGGCATCAGCATCGATCACCACTTCCTTTGATGCCAACATGATGACAAGTTGTGAGCCTAAAAACTCAATATTTAACTGCAGCCAAAACAAGACCAGAGCAAATGATCCAACTTCTTCCCATGTAAAGGTAACATTAAAACAAACTAAACTCCTAATTTCAGTATAAGGTCCTAGCTCAAATCCGATTCTACTGCCCGTTTAATACTCATGGTGTCAAGAGACAAGTCAAGGATAATGTTTTCGCACAAATTTTCTCAATTGATCAGATAATCTCCCAGAATAACAATAGTGGATGTTGTAAGTTTAATTTGCAATGGTCAAACTGATTAAGAAGTAAGAACAATTAATCATGCACAAAAAAGATATGGCAAAGTCAATAAAGATGTTTACAATACTGAAAATACAGCATCCCAGTTCTTTAGCAGTCAGTTTTCATAAAACTATTCCCAGTTTAATGATAAGATTGCAACTTGCAAGCTATCATTAAAAAATTCTCATAATCTTGAAACAAGACTTCACTGCCTATGAACAACACTTTACCCAAACAGCTGATATTGGTTATCCTGTCACTATAAATCACACCAGTACAATAGTTGACGGAATTCTCCAAAAGACATCCTTTCAGATTTCCATAATAATCAAAATCCAAATCAGAGCAGCAGAAAATTCAATGAGACAACTCTCAGTAGAAGGGAATAATAAGCTAGAAGCTAGATTTATGCCCCAATCTGAAAGGTACAACGACCTACAAATATTATCCGCCCGGCAATTCAGGTATTGCAAAGAACACAAACAACAAAACCCAGGCTGTAAAATTACAGTGTGATGGTTGCCCATCTTCCTTTGAACCTCCAAGATCAGATCACAAGCAAACCATTGAGGAAGATAGCCCCAAAAAACCTCCCCCGCTAAATTTTTCAGAATTATGTTAAATAGGGCTGATATAACCAAACAAAAAGGAAAAGCACCAATATGGGCCATAATCGAAACACATTTCACGGATCTGAAATATAACAATCATAGGGCAGCACACTGCAACCTAGTCTACAGCCAAATGCATTATACAGACAACCTTAAAACCCCTTGATCCATGTCATCAAGCAAGAAATGAAGGAAAATTAGGGGTAAAATTATACCTGCGGAAGAACCCACCAACAGAATCTTATCGACAGACAGATTATCACAGACCCATTTGCAGACTCCAATGACATCCTTAATTTCTGCAAACCCAGTGAGGGAGGGCCTCCCAGAAGAACTTCCAACGCCTCTCATGTCAAAGGTCACTGCCCTAAAACCTTTTTCGGCTAATCCAGAAGCTATACCTTTCAACAGGCCCTGACAGCCACCCAAAACGGAGTAGGGATGGACAAGAACGATGACCAAGTCGGGGTTAATCTCTCCAGTGGGTTTGAAAAGCCTTGTTTTAAGCTTGACTCCATCATTGGTTTCCACCATGGAAGACTCCACTGTGCAGTTTGACATGTTGAAGTGGAGGAGGAGGAGGAGAAACCGAGAAGGAGAAGGAATGGCGTGTGAAGTGAATTTCGGGAAAATATAAAATTCTCTAGTGATTGCTTAGCAACAAAAGAGAGGGTTGTTGGTTGATCGGATGGGACAGTGAAAGAAACTTAAAAGAGTATTGGATCTGATTAATTGGGCTGGTTGGTTTGCTTTGTGCTCAGAGCCTCAGACGAGTCTCCTCTCCAAAGGCATCGAATTCCATGGCCTATGCAACCAACTGCTACATGCACAAACCGGTGGCAAGCCCGTTAACTGAAAAACCGACTCACTTGTGAAATTTATATTTTGAGACCCAAATTGTTTATTCTTTGATACTACCTCCGGAGTAATACTTATCCACACATTTTATTCAATTTCATGCGATTTTAGTTTTTAGAACACTGCACTTTTTTCGAATTCAATAAAATAAATAAGATCCCGTTATTTTTCATGAAAATTTTATTAAAAAAAGCTTATTTAGATGCTTGAACATTTATATATATAAAAAAAGGGTTTAAACTTCTTACGTTATACGGTAAGAAGAAGATTCATACACACATTTAAATGGTAGACCCACAATATATATATTTATATATGTAGGTCCCACCATTTCATGTGTGTGACATGAGAATACACTTCTCATACAACATGAGAAATGTTTTTTCCATAAAAAAATAACTTCTTTTTAAAAATAATTGCATGGTAAGTCTAAATTAATAGGACTGGTTCGTTGGGCCCATTTCTTAACGCTTGAAAAGCCTATAAAATAAATGTGTTAGGTGTTTGTTGAGATATGCAAATCTGAAACAATAAAAATAAATTTATTAAATCATTTATGGGGTTTAAACTTTAAACTTCTGTTGCGTGAGAAGAAGAAGATTCTACACATATGAAATGGTGGGGACCCACATATATATACAATTTTATATGTGGATCCCACCATTTCACGCATGTGACAGAATACTTAAAAACACTTCTCTTACAACACGGTAAATGTTTTTCCTATTATTTATTCAGTCTTATGTGTTATTTGCTAAGTTATTCTCAATAAAGGAAGAAGCCGATTTCGAACCCGCCTAACCGCCCGCGCCTTTAATTTTTCCCCGGATTAAACCCGCCCAAATTGGGCCCGTTACGGGTACGGGTTACCCGTTTAAAATAAACGGGCGGGTAACGGGTTGAGGTACGGGTCACCCGCCCGTTACCCATTTATATATATATATATTTAACTTCCCCTCACACTTTAGATTGTGAAAATCTACATGAAAAAATGCAGGACGAAGCTGACATCCAGATTTAGCTTATAAAAAAATTCGTCTACTTCTCCAATCTATTTGTGTCACACTCCAAAATACTATAACGTGACCAGCACAAAGTATAAAGATAATTTACTTCATAAGCCCTTTTTAATTCACTACTTTCAATTTATCATCGGCACAAGATCTACTTCATTTCTGCTATCTGTACGTATTACAAAGAGCTTGGTAAGTACAAGGAGTCTCATAACCAAATTTATTACGAAGGTAATATAACAATATGTATATCAAATCCTGATTAGTTTCACAAGATGTGAGTGTTATATTTCAATAATTCAAATCATGAAAGTACTTGAAATAATTGTGTTAATGAATGTTTATTGATAAACATCTGTCAAGCATATGAATAAATCAAGTTGGTCTTCATACAACAAGCTTTATTTTCCATTACATAAAACGTTCACAATTGAGACATCGCCAAATGGGTTTCCATCTTCTCCTTTTCAAATCCTTTTTCTTTATTTCTTTTTCTTTCATTACAGCTCAGAATTGAGAAGAGAACGAGTTTCAAATAGGAGGGTCACAGGGGAAGAGAAGCTAGGGGCAAGATGGTTTCACAAAATTCTTGATAACGTTCACATCGGTTAGTAACTCTTTCTATATGGTGTGGGTGTGAAGAACGACCTACTAGGGGGGGGAGGGGACGGCTTGAAGCTTTCAAGTCAAGCTGAGAGAGAGAGGACGATGAGATGAAGAGAGGAAGTTAGAACGAGATGTGTGGGTGTGAGACAGGAAACTGTTCTGGAAAAAAAAATCTGGGCCCAAAAACATGATTTTTTTAAAAAAATTAAAAGCCCAAAACGCCTAAACGGGTTCCCTGGACCCGTTTAGGCGTACCCGTACCCGTTCAAGTAATTATTTTTTGTTACTAAAAATTCAAATATTACTTAGCCACTAATATCTATTTTCAAATCAAAATCAGAAATTTATAAAACTTAGTAAACATTAAATATTGATTTTCAAATCAAATAAGTGTTTCAAAAGTATAAGTAAACGGTTAAAGATTGATTTTCAAATCAAATTTAAAACAATAGCATGATAGATTTTCAAATCGAATCTAAAACAATTTAAAATTGTCATTCAAGTCAATCTTTAAATAATATGATCTCGAATCAAATTTTAGAACAATTTCAAATTTGTAAATTTACTTCAAATCAAGATTTAAATAATATAGATCCTCAAAAAAATCAAAATCAAAATTGTAAATTGTAATGTTTCAAATCAGACGAAATAAGTAATTTAAAATATTATTATTTCTTAAATATTGATTTTCAAATCACAGTAATACAACATACGTGTTTTTAATGAGTTAGTTTACACAAATATACTTGAAAAGAAATAAAAAAAATCCAGATAATAAAACTTAATCTATTTCAAGTTTCAACCCAACCGATCTTCATTATTAATTTAACAGACTATTTTTCATAAAATATAAAATAATCGAAAAAATAAATAAATAAAAGCTAATTAAACTCAATTGCTTCATCACTATTCACTGAAAAGTCTCAGCAAAGAGGATAAAAAAATGATTCATCGATAATCATTACATAAAAAATAAAAATAAAAAGATAAGAAGTTTCTACAAACAAATTAAATGAGAACGATGAAAAAAATATTGGTTTACCAAATCCTCCGAACTTGGCATTTCCGACCAAGATAACACTTTAGCAAAAAGCCATTGGCTTCATATTTGATCATCAAAGGAAAATGAAAATCGACCAATACAACAATGGCTTTGACCTGCAAGGCATCTGTGACTACTACATGCAACCAATACATTTTATATCTCGTTAAACACAAACATAATTTAACTACTACATACAATATAAATACTACCCCCATCATACAATATAAAAAACAAACACACAGTTTATGCATGTGGAAATTATACTGTCTTTAATATTATATCTATAATTCAATTTATTCATTTTTATATTAAGGACCAACTTTTGCTTTGGATAAAAACCCGTAACTTGTTTACAGGTTTAACCAGCAATTCTGGACACGATGGATTAGGAGGCGAAAGTCAAAACACCATAATTTAACCACCGAAAGATATAACATATATTATCAGAAGGAGATTCCAAAACTTAAAACTCATTTGAATCTCGGTGGAAAGAAAATAGCAGCGCGAGTAGTATTATTCTTTTACGTCAACATTACCAAACTAGAGGAATACCCAACAACATATGCACTATATCTTCCAAAAACAGAGTAAACTGATATTATATTTCCATTCCTTAAAACTTGAGGGAAATATCTACGGGGCTACTAGGCAAAGCACAACTAATAGACACAGGCAACTTACAGAATTCATAGAAGACAGAATAATATCATCAGATAAAGTAAATCCCACACTGTCAACCATCCAAGGTGAGTGATAAATAGTGATCTGTGGTCACACTATTTGGGTTATAGCATGGTGGAGCAACCACTTCAGCAACTCCTTCAAGCATCTGAGAAACTTTTCTCATGGTGGGTCTCAGAGTTGGGTCCTCTTGTATACACCAAATAGCAATCATTAACAACTTTTCCAGGTTCTTCTTGTCATCTAGTGCCTCCTGATCTTCTTCAACCAAAGCCTCCAGAGAACCTGCTGTGTAGCAGTCATAAGCCCAATCTGCTAATATTGCTCTCTCCTCATTCTCTGGTTCCATGTCCACACATCTTCTGCAACAGATTATCTCCAGCAGCAATACACCGAAGCTATAGACATCTACTTTGGCCGTGATAGGCATGTTCTTGAACCATTCAAGTGCAACATACCCTTTTGTTCCCCTTATAGCTGTTTGGGTTCGGCTCTGATTCATGTTTAAGAGCTTGGCTAATCCAAAGTCAGAGATACGAGCATTAAAGTAGTCATCGAGGAGTATGTTTTGAGGCTTTATGTCGCAGTGGATGATCTGGGTGTCACAATCTTCATGTAAGTAAACAAGTCCTCTTGCAATCCCAAATGCCAGTTTTAGACGTAGGTTCCAGTTGGGTTTTGAGTCACTGAAAAGAAGGCTAGCTAATGTGCCATTGCTCATATACTCATAAACCAACATCCTTTCTGTTCCATCCTCGCAGAACCCAAGCAGCCGAACTAAATTCTTGTGATGGGTCTGACCAATGACATTAACTTCATTCTTGAACTCCTTCTCAGTTTCTTGCAAAAGAAAGGTGTTCAACCTTTTGACTGCTACGTTGACCGCAGAACCCATGTCAATGGCTCCTTTGTAAACAACAGCGAAAGCTCCTCTTCCCAATTCTTCCTTGAATCCATTTGTGGCCTCTTCAAGCTCCTTATAAGTAAAACACCGCAAATTTCTTTCAACAGCACTGTCACTTCGATAAACATTGTTAAGCTTCTTCTTGAATTGGTAAATGGAGGAAAAGCCTAGACAGAATGCTCCAATAAGTACGAGATTAAGAAAGGCAGAGCTACCCAAGAGGACAGAGACCGCCAAAATCAAAGTGTCCTGATTCTTTCTTTCGATGATTGGAGGACCAGGAGGACCAATTAGGGAGGAATTGTCTTTCCTCACCTTGACAAGAGCCTTACCAGCATTAAGACTCGTGTCATATCTTCCATTTGAAAGTGGAAACCTCTTTTTCCAGCAACTGTCACCTGCTCTGAAAATAGCAACGGCACAAAAACAATCTTCCATGCAAGCCCTTTCGCACTCATCTTCTGTAAAAGGCTTTAAAAGCACATAATCAGAGTCAGGCCAATCAATATCTTGCAACTCCACAAAGTGATATAGATCTTTCCCTTGACTAAGCTCATCTTCTTTACAGCCCTGTATGAAATCTGGTTTACAACTACCATATGGATCATCAGGATCTAGTAGGGAATAATTTGGTGGGCATGTACAATTTGGCCTACTATTATCACCCAATCTACAAATGCTATTATATCCGCAAATGCCTGTTCCTTCACTAATGCGCAGTGCAAGACAGATATTATCTGGCTTTGACCAGATAGGTGTCCAAGTTCCAGATGAACCCTTAGGGTGTTGATAGAAAGTGAGAACTCCATCAAAATCAAGAGTAGCTCGAAGATAAAATTGAGTTGGAGAGGGTAAGCTCTGGCCTGAGAAGGTGGATCTACTATTATTCTCTGTTAAAACATAAAATTCTCCAGATTTGTTGAAGACTAGTCGAATTCCAGCACTTGAATTATCGGACCCAGAAGTTCCAGTATCGAAATAATTTTCATTAGCATACTCGGATGGTAGGTTTACAGAATGCAACACAAGATTACCATCATCCTGGAGAAGAAGTTGAAACCTCCCCGTGCGAAATCCGCCTCTGACCTCCGAGAAGAAAGGTTTTTTCCCTTCTCCAAAGTCTGTGAGGGCAACATGGTGTCTCTAGGATTCTTGAAGGTCTCCCAGACAGAGTTAGATGTCCCATCATGAAGAACGAAGTTGCCAGAGTCATTCAAGGAACCAGAAGCAACACTACCAGAAGGGTAATTTTCTGGTGTCCGCAGAGTTCGACCATCAGGATAAGTAAGCTTAAGCCCTTCTGAAGCAGTAAGCTGAACTCTTGACCCCTTTGGAGCAGGATTGTCTCCATTGGCATACCAAACGATGGTTCTGCTTGGAATGTTGGCATACCAGATGGAGAGCAAGAAGAAACTATTGTTTTTATGTGGTTGAAACCCAAAGGCAAAATCCCCAGAAGGTGAAACCACCCATGAGGTGTTGTTGCCATCTGCGGTGAAAGAATCGCCCACTTTGATATTACTTCTTCTGGTTTGGGCAAATACACAAACAGAAGGCAGGCACAGAATCAGAAAACAGAGGAGAAGGGGATTCAGAGAAGAAGCCATACCCACAATCAATTTTCTTCAGAGAGTTTGGAAACTGGAAGATAAAGAACGCGATTGAACTTTCAATATGCAGAAGCGAGAGCTCCATCAAGAGTGGGGTCACTGTGAAGTGAATGAGGCAAGCCAAGCTCAAGTTGTCTTCTTGGACGTGTGAAACACGGATGACGTCTTCTGCGACTACGAATTCGTTGAATTTTCCAAAGGGAAAGGACCCGCCATGTAGTGAAGGCTTGAAGCTCATTGGCCCACGGATAAACCATTCTATGGAGTCTCCCAATCAAGCAACGTACGGCAAAGGAGAATTAGGTAGACATTTGTATTTGGTTCTGTTATTGACAATCGAGACATTAAAAAGAAGAAGAAATTTGAAGGGAAGAAGAAAAATAATTACAGTGGTTTGGAAAAACATACTCTGAACAATCTTACATTTTACTTTAATTACACATATATCCTCTCTATTTTCAAAACCTACATGTAAGTCTAAGCTGTTAAGTGTTAACCCATCAAGAATATTCTAAAATGGTCTAAGTTGTTAAACGATCAAGAATATTCTAGAATGATTCTAACAATATATTTTCAATTATAATAATTTTTATTGACTAAATTACCATTTATCATCTCAAACAAATACGATGAAAAATTAAAATTATAAACTTTTATATACCAAAAAATTATAAAATTTTATAATATAATAAAAATCAATAGTTTATATAATATAGTAGATATTTTGAAAAAAAAAATATTAGAATTATTTCTTGGTTGTATAATGTTTTTAGTCATTATAAATGTTTAAATAATTCTTATGTTAAGTAAGGGTATTTTGGTCAAAAAAAGTGTTTATAAGTCAAAATTAATCTGGCCAACTAATTGTTAGATAGATGAAAATGAAATCTTCAAAATCTAATGAAAGTTTGTGTAACACGTTTTAAATTTAAAGGAGGTTTATATGAGTTTTCAAAATAGAATGGAGATACGTATAATTAAGATAAAATACAAGGGTGATTAGAGTATTTTAGTCATAAATTTAAAATTAAAATTTTAAATCAGGATTTTTTTTTAAAAAAATGGATTATGAATTGCTTATCAACTTTTTCCATTTCCCTATTAACTCCAAGTGACAGACATGATTTGGTATTTTAAAATTTCAAAATTCATTTTCCATCTTTTTCCTAAATTTCAATCATAGACTTTTCATTACCATCAATTTCAACTATGAAATTAAACGCTACAAAGCTTAGATATTTTATTTACGGATGAAATGTTTATGCTTATTTAATGATTGATAATTGATAATCATGATGATAATATTCAACAAATGAGGCATCAATACCTTTTTTTTTTAAACTGTCAAACTAAGAATTGGTAATAATAGGGAATAACAAATAAAAATGATTTGGATTTTATAAGAAAATGCATATAAGAAAAATTATAAATAATTTTGGATTTTATAAAAATCCGTGTAAGAAAGTCAAGTAACGTGCTTTGATTTTATTTTATTTTTTTAAAATGTGTAATCTAAAGCCGTTTGGAATAACAATTAGAGCCTTTAAAAATATATTGTTAATCGCGATTTACTAAGATATATTTAAATAAGATGTGAGAGAAATTTTATCCCGATGACGTAAATAAACACTTTTAGAAGTCTAAAAGTGATCTCAACGGACCGGATTGCCTTAATCCAGAGGTCAAGATCCTCGTGTTCGATCCAACCGCTGATTCGATATTTTTAAGACTCAAAAATTTTAAAAATCTCTTTTTGGATCACCGAGATCAAAGGATATCGAGGATGAGGAGGAGGATGGCGATGATCGGCGAAATCTGCTTCCGATCTGAAACATACATGATAAGTACATGATACTATTTCTAAAAAAAAAAAAAACCATTGAGAGGTATTTCAATCGAGATATGGGGCATCTGTAGTTCTTTGTGGCATTCTTGAAACGATTGGAATGAAATGATTAATTTATTTCCTTGCCTCTTTACCAATAAATCCGAATTCTTATGGAGAATAGCAAAATATATGAAATTAAAATGTCTCGTACATCAGATTCGATTAAGCCCAGAATAATCAAGAATCCAGCTTTATTATTATTATTATTATTCTTTTTTTCAAGCTTATTCCAAAACATAAAAAATTCGGGTTGATTCAATTTGAGCTCTCTATTCCTTTACATCCGAAAAGGAATTTCTTTTGCATCACATATCCGTGTTTCCAGGTTATGTGTTTTTAGCAGCCGGTTTCCCCCAATCTAAGTTGTCTTGAAGAAGAACAAACTTCATTTGTAAAACAATGGCTTTGACCTGCAAGGCATCTGTGACTTCAAATCTTGAACAAACAAATGGCATGCAACCAATACATTTTAGAGAAAATTATATTTAAATACCATTTGAATTTCAGAAACCCTCAAACGTCTGTTGAATTTGTTAAAGGATTTAAAAGTACCAAGGGCCATATGAGAATTTACAAATTTGAATTTACCCTTAGTTTTAAATATTTATTTATTTATTTATTTTAAAAAAGACTCTCGCCGGAGGGCCACCGCAGCGGCCACCGGAGGACCGATCAGAACCGGGCCGGCGGCTTGAAATCCGACGATGACTTTTTTTTTTTGGGGTTCGAACCCCCACTTTAAAGCCAAGTGGCCAACCACGCCACTTTGCCTTTAATATATATATACATTAACAAATATATATATTTTTCTTAACATTTTTTCCATCAAAAAACACTCTTGTAAATCTCATTACCGAACTTGTAAATGTCATTGAATAATTGGTAATTGTCATTGAAAGATTTGTGATAATCCACTTTTATTTATTATTCCCTTAAAGACAAAAATGGTAAACCTCAAAAAACAACTCGTAACGGCCATTAAAAGATTTGTAAATGTCATTGAAAGATTTGTGAGAATCCACTTTTATTTGTTATTCCCTCGGAGACAAAAATGGTAAACCTCAAAAAGCAACATGTAATTGCCATTGAAAAAAAATTAAATGTCATTGAAAGATTTGTGATAATCCACTTTTATTTGTTGTTCTCTCGAGACAAAAATAGTAAACCTCAAAAAACAACTTCAGAACGCCATTGAAAGATTTGTAAATGTCATGAAAGATTTATGATAATCCACTTTTATTTGTTGTTCCCTCGTAAACAAAAATGGTAAACCTCAAAAAAACAACTCAGAATCGCCATTGAAAAATTTGTAAATACTATTGAAAGATTTGTGATAGTTTACTTTGATGAAACAAAAAAAAAAAGTACAATTATAACAAATCTTTCAATGACAATTATCAATTCATCAATAGCATTTACAAGTTCAGTAATGAGATTTATAAAAGTGTTTGTTGATGAAAAAATGTTAAGAAGAATATATATATTTGTTAATGCATATATATATCAAAGGAACCAAGTGGCCCAGTAGTTGGGCCACTTGGCCCCATGAAGGTGGGGTGGGGGGTCGAAGCCTTCCTCCCTCAATTTCAATGATTTTTTTTTCTCAAAAAAAAAAACCATCGCCGGATTTCAAGTCGTTGGTGCCCGCGCCTAGCCGCGATTGACCATGGGTGGCTCTTCGGCGAGGGTCATTTTTTTTAAAAAAATTATTTAAAACTAAGGATAAATTCACCCGAATTTGTAAATCCTCATATGGTCCTTAGTACCTTTAAGTCCTTTAACAAATTCAATGACATTTGGGGTTTTACAAATTTAAATGGTATTTAAATGTAATTTTCCATACATTTTATATCTTGTTAAACACAACAGAATTTAACTACATACAACATAAATACTCTCAATTTCCTCCCATCATACTTTCTCCACCTTTTTTTTCTTTCACTCATTTTGTTTTCCCCCTTCACTATGAATTCTAATTAGTACGATTTCTAGTATTAAGAATATCTGACTGAGAGAGCAACTCATGAAGAACAAAAGAGTGTAACATCCTCCACTTTTTTAAAAATAAAATAAAATAAAATAATAATAATTAAGGGTTTGATCAAACCATTCATCAAGATATTATCAAAATATCCTAAATAAATCAGGGTATGTAAAATGTGCCTAACGTGGCAATATACAAGAATCAAACAAATACCAAAAAGATGGAAGCACTATTGTTAACCAAAGTAGCTTAAGCTTCCGAAATCTTCCATGATGGACCCGCACGAAAACTATCACCTAAAAAATATTAGTAACCATCAATCCATCTCATCGGGCATATGAGTAATCATTCGAGAGCTGTCAAATGGGATAATATAAAATCATAGCATTATTAAAAACGTCATATGGTGACAAATATGTGTACATATTTTTCACAATGTCATAATCTAATTTTCCATATTTAACACATAGTACACAAAAATCAATACTCAAGATTTTATTCTTGATCCTATTTTATTTCCTCAGACTGGACCCATGGGCTAGTATTCACTAATATAACTGGTAGTTCAACTCAACAAGTTCACCAATCAAGTGATATGGACTGGCCAAATCCATAGAGCACACGACCGGACCATAGGTTCCCCCTCTAATGTATTAGTGGAGTGTCAAGGCCCTATTAAACACAAGTGTGCCAAAAGACTAACCAAAGTGTACACTTGGAAGCTCATCACCTAATTTTATCTTTTCGTACAAGATTTCACTTCCTTATTTCTGTTGGAAATTATGCCCTATGGGCAAGTCATTGTACTTTAAATGTTAATGTCATTTAAAGTATTCTCCATTTAGTTATCATTTCATTTGCATGTTTATAGTGATAACTGTATCCCTGGATATATCTTATAAATTATCCTAAATGTCCTTGGTCGGTCATCTACGTGGGAGCAAAGATGAAATAAGACCAATATGACTTTGATGAGGTATGAAGATACGAATCAAAGTCATACGCACTTGTAAGAGTACAAAGTGCTGGACCGACCCACTATGAGAATGCTGCATAGATTTAGTCATAAGTTTTTCTCATGTATAATCACACACAACGCCTTTGACTCGAGATCATCATGGATTCCTACATAAGAGTTACTGGTCTTTGACCTAGTCAAAAGTCACCTTTGACTGAGTGATGATAAAGGCTTCGATCGAGATCAATGGTTTTCATGCAGAGGAATGTGAATTGTCAAGATTGAATTTGTCCTTCACATTTGTAGAGAGATATTACTGGGCCCCTCAATGAGTGAGTCTGAGAAATGTATGGTCATACTATGATGGAAAGGAGTTTCCATTTCAATTGTTAGACTACTCAAGAATCGAAAGTAATGGTCAAGAACGGGGAAGTTGACATTATCCATGCCTCATCCTTGACCAAATTATCGCGTGATAAAAGGGACGTGACATGGTTGTACGATAGGTTATATCGTATCATCGATCCTCATATGAATTGGATAGTCGCAATGTCTTGCTAGAGGCCGCTTGCAACTTGTGGGCTAGTACAAAGATTGGCCCATCGCAATCTCATGTGGGCTTATGGTCGCACACAAGAGATCAAATTTCAACACGAGAAAAAATGTCCGATTCATTGAATCTTAGATATGTATAAGATTTATTGAATACAATATTTAATCTAGGATGAAAATATATATATATTATTAAATTCAAAAATAATATAATAATATTATTTAATAGAGATTATAATATTATTATATATTATTTGTTTTGTATTTAATTTACTTGATAAATTAAATATCTAAAACAAATTGAGATATTGTACGTCAGCTTTAATTTTTGAATATAGATATCATATATCTAATTTAATTTGAATTGAGATATAGTATCTCATATTTAATTAAATAGATAGATATCATATTTCGATTTAATTTATAGAGATAAATTAAATCGAAGGTTTTTTAATTCGGATTAAATAAATATATTAGATTAGATCTATTGGATAGATTTAATTAATATATTATTTTAATCCAAATTCAAATTTCAAGATTAATAAGGATTAATTTTGAATATAATACGTCAATTGAGTTTTGAAAACCTACCGGACATTTTGTCAGACGTATTAGAAAATCCGCGAGAAACCTTAGAGAGAAAAAGAAGAGACGCAAGAATACTGAAGGCGCTAGCATGCTGCCGTCCGTGTTCTAGGCTATTCGTGTGGATACCAGTAGAGGAAGGAGATTCATAGAGTCGATCGTTGATCGAAAGAGTAGCCCACGAGTTCAAATAGAACGAGACGACACCGATTCGATATAGGTATGGTTCTTTTCAAACGAACTTGATTTAAACACCGTTGATAGATCCTCCGAGGGGATTTGTAAGTTTTAAATGGATGAAAATCCTTCCGCTGCGTGTACGGATTCCAACAATTTCCTCTTTGAATAACCTCCCATCAAAACCACAACCGTCATCCCCTATCATATAAATACTCAAGAGATAGAATGATAATAGATTAGCACATACCATTATTAATTCACAAGTTATCAAGAGAATATCTCCAATTTCATAAATCAACATCAATTAATATGATATTAGTAGCAATTTCTTCATGAAAATAAATCTCACAAGATAATTGCATTATCAACATTGTTTCATAATTTTATATAATTAAAAATCACTCACAAATATCATACAAGTATGCACAACAAGAGGAAAGTGGTTACATTTTGCCAAAGCCAATTATTATTACACTTCTCCTATTCCAAAAAGCTCAAAAAACACGCCAATATCAATCTACAATAATCAATTTACTTCTCATTAATAACTCTTCACAACTCTACATAATCAAAATTAAAACTTATAGTTTCATATAATTCAAAATATCTAAATTTTAATAATACTAAATTATTATAATAAAAACTGAAATTGACAGTCCGGGGCAAATTTTTAAAATGACTATTTAGGCCTTCAAATATCAAAATTGATTAAAATATCAATAATATCTACACTGGCCCAAATAAATTATTTAACCACATTTAATTGGTAGAAACATCCTATAGGACATAGATCCTAAATTATTTAAATAGAAAATTAATTTTAAATTCTTACAACAACCAATTAATAAATTTAAAATGATTAAAGTTAATTATTAATTATCTTTTACATATATAAAGTCATCTATTGTCAAAACTCAAAAAATTTCCAAAGTTTATTGAAATAAGTTAGTTTAATTATCTAAATAATTTTATAAAATAAATAATTTACCTAAAAAAACCCAAATAGCCTCCTTACTCTCTTCTAGTTCTCTTCCTCACATTTTTCCTACCTGTTAGTTACTAACTAACATTCATTCCCTAATACTTCCAAGGGTGTCTCAGGATAATTTTGTTTGTACTTAATGTTTTCTAATTATACTAGAAATCATATAAGAACTTGTTAGGTATAATTGGATTTATTGGTTTCTTTGGTCAATGATGTTAGGCCAGAATCTCTCACTCTTGCGAGCCTTAGTGTGTTTTAAAGAAAAAGAGGGGAATGGTCGAGAATTAATTCCCTCTCCCCTAAAAGTCAAATAACCCGTTTGGGATAGCGGTGGTAAAAGTGGTTTTTTTTTTTTTTTGGACTTTTCAGGTGTACTTTTTTTAAACATCGATTGTTGATATGATTTGTCTTTGGGATAAGCGGTCATGGTTCTCGACCGACGTGAACCGTGGGTAAACCGGTCCGGGGGCAAACCGGTTCAATTTTTTAAAAAAAAAATGTTTTTTTTTTTAAAAAAATCTTTTAATTTTATATTAATAACTCTAAAATCTTCCATTTTTCACCGGTTTGACCCGCAAATTCGGTCGACTCACATCGACCTTCGAGCAGAACAAAAGTGACTTTTTTCTAGGGCTCTTGTTTGACAGTGTTTGAAAAGTCAATTGAGATGAGAAATGATGAAAAAAGATATGAATCTTATTGAATATTATATATATGTTATATATTATGTGATAATTTGAGATAAAAAATTATTAAAAAAGAAATAAACAGGAATAAACAATACCAATTAACAACTACCCAAAATAAATTTTTAAATTCTTAAAGAAAATAAGATGACGGAAATAGCCACCTACGAAGCTACCCAAAATAAATTATTAAAGAAACACTAACTATCAAGCCAAAATGAAATAAACAATACCAACTTGAAAAAAAAAAAATTGTACAAAAAGACAAACACTACCTACTGCAATGAAAGTGAAATGAAGGTACAACGATAACAGTGAAAGTAAAGAAAGAGGGTGATCCTTCCCGTGATTACTGCTGGTAGGAAATAGGTATCTTCGTCTTTCAATTCATCCGAAAATTAAAAAGCCACTGTGATGAACCTAGTAACTCCAACAATTAGCTTGAGCCAAGAAACAACTTCAAACCCAAAAGTCCATTATATCTTAAAGCCATGTCAAACACACAATTTTCATGTTTTCTTTCCAATTGATTTTTTTCATTGTCACTGGACTTTTTTTTTTCTTGCAACTATGCCAAACAGGAAAACGGTGGCTGCGTGCACCCACCCAAGCAGTCACCAATATATATATTATTATTTTTTGTTAAATTAGGATATTACAGACAGCATACATACACCTGGTCAATACGCCCAGCTGGAGGCAAGCGAGCATATTTTTCCATTCCTGGCTGCTCATCAAATGGACGCTCCATCAGTTTAAGCAATCTACGGACTTCTCCAAAATCACCCATTTCTGCAGCATCAATTGCAGTCTGGCAGAGATAGTTCCTGAGAACATATTTGGGATTCACAGAATCCATTGAGATCTTCCTCTGCTCATCTGAAATTCCGCTGGTAGAAAGCTGTATAGCCCCAAAAATAATGAGTGCATATACCTTTCTAATCGATTCAACAATTCGTAAAACTTGCAAGAAATAAAAAGATTATAAATGTGTTTCCGCATAGGAAGTTAAAATCAACGAATTTATCGATTGGCAAAGCTAATTAGCCATTAAAGAAGTGATCTCAGACACATAGTTACCGAGGACCGTAATACAAGAAATTCCATATTTGAAACAACACTTGATGCAGCACTTCTAAAAGGTGATCGTTTTAATAAAATCTCACCAAAACCACGTACTACCAATTTAGCAAAACTAAAAACCAACTGTACCTCATGAATGTAGGCTTTCACCCAATCAGTCCAGGCCTCTTTACGCTCCTGACCAATCTCTAGCAGAGCTGACTTCAGTGGGACCAGTAACCGGTCATTTGGAATGCTTGTATCTGCTTTTAGATTGGAAAGCAACCTAAAGAAGTTTGTGTAATCAACTTTATCAACAGCCATATGACTAAGAAGTTTATTTATCAGCTCCTTGTTATACTTGGGCAGGCCGAGTTTTCTGGTCATTATCGCTTGATAGTCATCCATAAATTTGGTCCCATATCTAAGAAAACAAAGAATAAACATAAAAAATGGGAAGAAAAACTCATAAGAAGGAGATAATAAGTTTAACAGCCATTTAGATCAGTGTCAACTTCGGGAGAACATGGTTTCAAGATTGCACACCCACCTTTCCATGGCATAGCTCGCCTCCTTCTCATTTATTAACTTAGCAGTAGATAAAGCTGTTGCGAACTGCTCAATATTCCACAAACCAATATCTGGCTGGTTTGCAAAACGGTATCTTCTACCAGGAAGATCGGCGGCATTTGGGGTAAATGTAGGATCAAAAGCATCCAAAAACCCAGTTGAACCGTAATCAATAGTAAGACCCAAAATGCTCATATTATCAGTGTTCAGCACCCCATGAGTGAAACCAACCCCTTGCCAGCTTGCAATCAAAGAAGAAGTACGCTCAGCAACCTCCACAGCCCATGCTGATATAAAGTTCCATCCAAACAAATTTAACAAGCATTTATTTAAAAAACCAAAAAGCTCCCATAAAAATAATAAGTACAACAGTCACAATGTAGTCTGATATCCAAGGAGTGTGCATGCCTTTTCTTTTAACTCACATATTACATAATAATATGACAATTATTTTCAAGGGGCATATAATGTCACTGAAGTTGAAGAAAATGAATTGAGCACAATTTCTTGCTGTGCAAATCTGCGTGTTCTTAACTCTAATTACAGAAGCTGGCTATGATCAGATATTGAACACACACACACAGGCAAACACTCAACCATAAAATCTCAACATAGTTACTGATGATTGAGACATGATCAGATAAGCTGATTTCAGATGCACTTTCAAAAACCTAATAGTAAGTTAACAGAACAGTAGACCTAATCCACTTTTAAGATGGTCATTATAAAAAGAAAAACCAACAAGTTTAGTTAAATACCAGCATACTTGTTTGAAGTAAGATCCACAACAGAATCTTCTTCACCACCGGTGCTAAAAGATAAACTTTCACTCTTACTCATGTTCTCAATATGAGGAAAGTGATGTCTAATGGCATAGTCAGACAAAGCACGAACAAGATCCATGTCCTCTTCACCTCTGGAGGCATGTATTTGGTATGAACCAAAACGCAAAAAAGATTGTGCAACTCTACAAACAATTGCAACAGATTCCTTTTTAGGAGTGCCACTGCAAGAGATAGATTTATACAACATTGATTTAATAAATTTTAGCACGAGCAGAGTAAAAATTCTAAAACCAAGACTGCAGTCCCCTGCCAAATCCATTATTTCATCATTAACACAACTTTAAATTAAAACATGAAATTCTCCTATTACATTGGAATAAGATTGATGTAGAATGGGGAAGTAAAAAAGGGGAGGGGAAGGAGAAGGGATGGAGGGATAGCAAGATAGGAGGAGAGGGCCGACATCACATATTTATTCTCAACATTCAATAATAATTCATCAAAAGCTCTTACGTACAATGAAAATAACTTGGGGCAATTTATAAAGCCCCAAATGCAACAATAACTTATGTACCCTAACTTAAAATAAAAGTAAAAGAAAATATACTTAAACTTCAAATAAAAGAAAGGATAAATAAAGCCGTAGAAAGCTGTTAGGAAATATATTAATTATTATTATTAGAGATATCGTTTAGTATTTATTATATTAGATATGAATATTGTATTTTAGGAATATATCTTTAAGATATTATGATTTGATGAGATTCAATTATGATAGATTTTAGGGCTAGAGCTACCCTATTAGTTTGATTATATAAAGGCTTCTTTATATTCTCTTTTACAGAGGATCAATAATATTCAGAATGAAATCCTTCAATCTCAACATGATATCAAAGCATTAGGCTTCGTTCCTGGCCACTTTGATCTTCTGGTAGCCACCCTCATTCCCATAGTGAACAGTACGCGTGAACAAGGAAGAAGGTGAGTTCATGTTTGTGTTTCCACGAGCTGAGGTACAAAGAATGTCACCACATGGTTCACTAGGTCCCCCTCCTTCTGATTGGTTGTTTCCTATCTTTTGTGCGTGCAGGCTTGTTTGGGGTTGAAACGAGTGTGTTACATGACTGGGCTTGCTTGTTCATCTTCACTCCAGGGTTGTTTCAACACGCGCGTTTCTTGATCAATTTGGCTTCCGGCTTGTTGGTTTCCTACTTTCTGGTTGTGACAATGTGCTATTTGGTCACTAGGTTGACTATTGCTTACAAAGAATGAGATTCATGTTGATTATCTTTGTAACAAGTTGTGCGTATTTAAACATCTACGCCCCAACACGTAAGTAGATGAGTGTTATTTAAATATATTAATTATTATTATTAGGGATATCGTTTAGTATTTATTATATTAGATATAAATATTATATTTTAGGAATATATATTTTAGATATTATAACTTGTGAGATTAGATTATGATAGATTTTAGGGTTAGAGTTTGCCTATTAGTTTGCTTATATAAACGTCTCTTTTAATCCTCTTTTACAATTAAGGATCAATAATTCAGAGTATTTCTCATGTGGTTTAATGTAAGTCTTCAATCTCAACAAAAGCCAAATAGGAAACAAAATAAACTCAAAAAAATAAATTAAAAAACAAATAAATAATTCATAATATTTCACCAAGGACATTCAAATGGAAGGTTTTTCTTCATTAAAGTCATTAATGTTTGCAACTATAACTTTTGCATGATAATAGTGGGTCATCTCCGCTAATTCAATCTTCCTTAGAGGCAGGAGTGTTTTCTTAAAAAAATGCAACAGGTTTTACAAATATGACATCAAAGAGATATATATGCAGATAAGCAACCGTCTACATTATTTTACTTCCTCCGTTTCTAAATATATATAGTACATTACAAACTTTGTCCTATATTTAAAACTAGAGTTCAAGGTATTAGATTAGCATACTCATGGAACATGTATCTCGTGGCAAACTTTCCCGTGGTCACTAGACAAAGGGCACGAGTTGTTGGAATCCCCAAATGGTGCATTGCTTCACTGTAAAGGAAATCCCAGATGCTACTACGTAATACTCCAAGACCATCTGCGCCCCGACTGTAAGGAGTTTTCCCAGCTCCTTTGAGTTGCAGCTCCCATCTTTCAGACTTTGAATTTAGGACCTCTCCAAGTGTCATTGCCCTGCCATCACCCAGTTGCCCAGCCCACACACCAAATCGATGTCCTCCATAACACTGAGCATAAGGCATCCTGTGCAACAGAATAACATTAATCGGCTACATTGAGAATATCAAATTTAGAAATATAAATTAATTATTGTTATTAAGATTGTTGTTTAGTACGTGTTTATTATAGGATTAGAGATATTAATATTATATTTTTGAAATATATCTTTAAGATGTTATGATTTGATTTAATTTAATTGTATTAAATTATGATAAAGTTTAAGGTTAGACTTAGTCAATTCTTGCCTATATAAAGTCCTCTTTATTCTTAAAGATCAATAATATTAGTATTTCTTTGATTGAATTTGATTTTCCAGTAGCACTGTAGCGTAAACAGTACCATTCGTCCCTGGCCAATTTGAACAGTACCGTCTCAACAGGCTATATATATGAGGCATTACTAAATAGCATGACGTCTGAAGACATGAAGAAACTTACGCTCCCACCAAAGATGATGCACCAGAGAACAGAAGGGGGATATCTGGTCTTTCAAACCTGAAACTCAGGCATAATGATGGTTAGTACCTGAAAAGGAAATCCTAAGGCAAGGGAACATATATAATCTTGAGTGAGAGAGAGAGAGAGAGAAGAGGTGGACAGAAAATACAGACAAGAGACAGCCAGAATATTGAAAATATGACATCCCTGCAACAAATAATCTAAATTTGCCAAATAGGAATCCCTCTTCTAGATACTTTGATATAGAAACTCAGCATTGCTTCAGTATATCAATATTAAAGTGCTTCAGTAAATCCAAAAGCATGGCAGTAAACCTAACACACTCACTCTCTGTGGTCCAAATCAAGGAAATCAGCAACTGATTCCGACCAAGCTACAAGTTGGGGGTTATCTACTTCAGCTGACGGTGATACTTTGGTATAACAAGCATGCAGCACCTGAAATGAAAAGGGCAGAAGAAATATATGAGAGTAAGAGAGTAACTTAGTGAGAGTAAGAGAGAACAATATCTTTGTTCCTAACTTGAACACCTTCCCTGATTCCATTGTTGTCCAACACAAGCCTAATCCCAACACTATTAATTCCAACCTTTCTTCTTCAATTCGATTTGTACTAGGAAAATTAGAATAAAGGATGAAGAAAAAATAATATTTATTGTCCAGGGCAATAAAAATTATAATTACTTAAAAGGACTAAATATAATAATATAAATTTAAGATTACTAAATTGTCCCTAATCAAACCTCTTACATTATTTCTTATATTCATAATTAAAAAATAACTAACATTAAAACTAAAACTACTACTCATAATTCATATGTGATACCATCGTACCTTTTTTTAACTTTCAATATATTATTTAATTAACAATGGGTAAACTCATATTTTTTTAATCTTTATTTTTCACTAAATTTCATATATTCATATATCATTTAATTAATCAATATATCATCATGTTGCTTGATTTATATTATCAACATATCAATTAAGCTCTTTTTATAGAAATAAAAACTAAAATCATTTCATATTTTTTCATGATATAATAGATTATTTATATTTTTAAATTTTATTAACATTAAATGAATTTTTTAACCCACATAAATTTCATCTAAATAAAAATAAATCATATACACTTTATTGATTTAACATATATAATTAATTTTTTTATTTTAAAAAAGTATAATTTTGACACAATTGAAGAATGTGTACTTTTTTACATAGATATCTATGTGAGTTATTAAAAATGAAAATTGATAAAAAAAATTAATTTAGTGAAATTTAGAATTTTGTATCAGTTTTAAAAATAGAATGTGGAGGAAATGTACGTGAGAGGAAATGCAAAAAAAATTGTTAGAGGAATTTTAGTATTTTTAAATTTATATTTTTGTATTTGGTCATTCTAAATGATTACAATTTTTATAATATTTCTTAATAAATATATTTTAATTTCTTTCAAGTCCTTCATTCTAATTTTCTCTTTTTTATTTTGCCCATCTTATAAACGTTTAGTTACATAGTTCAATGTTTTTAGCATCGAAGAGGCCATCTCATCAAACCTTATGGTTTATGTAATTTTTGTTAGTGTTTGTTTGGAATAACAATGAAAGCTTTTAATAATAACTCTTATATGAAATAAGTACGTGAGAAAATATTTATTTTGATTTACGTAAATAAATATTTTTAGCCGTGGAAAAATGATCTCAAACAAGCAAGTTCTCTGTATTAAAGTTCATCCTCACATCAAATATACAAAAAGAAATATTAAAAGCGGCCAACCTCTCTCGAAAACAAATCAGTTCTAGGATCACCAGGCAATTCTCTAACGAAGGAATGATCCCAATTCAGATTTTCAAGCTTCGACCGAGGTTTTTCACTGTTATCACGATCAGTCGTATCAGCGCTAGAATGGCTTTCGAGGCTCTGATTCTTCAAATCCTGGGCCAGCAAATGAACGGAAGCTGTAAGGTCCTGCGCTGGTGAATCCATGGGAACGCGGCCACCGGAAGATGTTGAGAGTATGTAGTTGTTTGACAATGAAGATGGTACTATATGTTTCTCATTTGCACACGAAATTTCATAGTTTTCAATGCAGTTGGTATTCGAGTTTTTCTTGTTAAATTATGGGGGTTGGTAAACGTGTGGATAAGTTAGAGAGTTTATTGTTAAATCTCGCTTGTGAAATTTATATTTTGAGCCTGAAATTGTTTATTCTTTGATAATACTTATTCACACATTTTATTCAATTTTAGTTTTTAGAACACTGCACTTTTTTCGAATTCAATAAAATAAATAAGATCACATTATTTTTCATAAACAATTTTGAAAAAAAAAATCTTATTTAGATGCATGAACATTTTGAGATATGCAAATCCGAAACAATGAAACTAAATTTATTAAATCATTTATTTAGTCTTACGTGTTATTTGCAAAGTTATTCTTAATATTTTCAATAAGTTAATTCCAAGAAAATACTTTTCAGTTCAAAAATCAAGTAATTATTTTTTGTTACTAAAAACTCAAATATGAGCAATTTATTCGTGAAAGGGATATAAAGTGCAATTGTGAACTCAACTATGTAATTAAATAATTAAAATATAAAGAATGATAACAATTTGATCTAAATATAATTAAAATAAAAATAATTAAATCTAAATCCATCAACATTAATAATTTATCATACTTGTTAGAGATATTACAAGTGATATTTAATTGATTAGTTAGTTAGTTAGAACCCTAACTAGTCTATATAAAGGATCTTAGCTAGTCTTTTCTAAAAATTTAGGCTATTTTATGTAATTTTAGGCGGGGGGTCACCCTTAGCCCCCCCTTAGGTCCGTCCTTGACTAAACATGATCAAATTTAAAAAGTTGACACAAGTTTAAAAACGGGTTGACGTGACTCTGTAAGCTTGAAACACAAAAATGGTAAATATGGTGTACAAACTTGCATATTCACTTGAGTTTATAGATAGCACAAATTGAGAGCAAGTTAATTAACATGATTTTGTATGATAAAAATGGTAAAATCGGATAGTTAACTCCGGCGTTCATGCTATTATGAGTTTAAAAGTGAGTTGATTAACATTTGTAGCATAAAACAGAAAAAAACGGTAAAATCATATCATCAACTTGCGAGTCTATCGACAATGGCGGATGCGGGTACATGACTTGGGGGCAAGTGTCCCCCCTTAAAAGACGTGGTTTATTTTTTTTATTTATTTTTATTTTATTTTTTTTATTTTTGGGTTAAATCTTAAATACTAGAGAATCCTTTCGCATCGCAGAATCAAACTTCTTCTTCCCTTTCACATAATCAAATAGTCAGCTTCTTTGAATCAAACTTTCGTCAGTTGTTTAGTGTCTTATATTGAAAAAGATGTATTTGATACTATTGATAATAAGACAATTATGATGGAATTTCAAAAATAAGCGCAGAAGGATGACATTATCATTATTTTATTGTAATATACTTTTGTTATTAAAATATAGGAAAATCCATCTTGGGGCCCTTTTTGGGAAAAAATCCCAAAAGGGCCCCAAGATTCTGAAAACCGAAAGGGCCCTTGGGCTACTTTTTTGATTTTTCATTAAATGTTTTAGTTGTAAACTGGTGATATTTTAAAAAATGATTGTTTTAGTTGTAAAAATATTGTTGCAAATGCGACTGCTTTTTAGTTAAACGGGCGATATTGATATTTTGTAAATATATTTGTTTTAGTTGTAAAAATTTAATGAATTTATCCTAAAAAGCAGGGCTACGCTTTTTCAAGTTAGATCTTGGGGCCTTTTTTTTGAGATTTTTTCCCAAAAAAAGGGCCCCAAGATAGATTTTCCCTAAAATATACTTTGAACTTATTTAGTGTCAAATTTTTACTATTTCTAACAAAGACTTTTGTTATTTCTAACCGCATAGTCTTATTTTTTCTTTTATATTCTTTTATTTATTTTTAATGTATTTAAAACTTTCATTTACAAAAAATTTGGTACGCCTCGAACCCCCAAGTCCCTCCACAAATTGTGCCCCTCCATAAATTTCTGGATACGCCCCTATCTATCGGTGTGTGTGTGTATATATATATATTTAAACTACAAGCCATTTATATCTTTCTTTTGTTTATTATACATGAAAAATATTATAGAACGAAAATGCAGCTGGAGACAAGAGGCGCACGAAGATTGCTTGTAGAAGTCATGGACGTGTCAATAATTGAAGAAATTAAAATAAATGAGTGAAAAGTACACCCATTTATAATTTGGACATAACCCCTTGGAAAGAAATTTGCCACTCACACGTTATTATTGATAGCAATTTGCTTTGAAAATGAATGCAAAAATGTGGCTGGGATGGGTCCCACATTCTTAATTGCTCATATAATTAAATTGAGACAAAAATGGTGTCCCTATAAAGCTTAGATCGAGCTTATCCTAAGTCACTGTAAGTTGTCAAAACCATTAACAGTATTTATTTTTAAATTAAGAGGCTAATTAATCTCGGGGCAAATCCATAAAAGCTCTGACTGTTGTGTTTAATTTTGTGAAACACGATGTTTTATTTAATTTAGTTTCTTATAAAGTCACCTTTTTCCCTTATAAATGTATATTTTCAAATTAATTAATATTTTGACAGTTAAACATCGATATCCATCATCTCTTGATTAAATATAAACATTGTAAATTTTTTTAATATTTAGATTCTGGTTTTTTAGGCACAAATTTTTCACAAACTCACTTAGCTAACTCTAAGCTTTATCTTTTTCACGTTTTAGTTTATAAAATCAAGTCGAGTTGCGGGTAACTTCGTGCAGGTTTAAACTCACAAACTTGCGAGTTTATAAATTTACTGTTTTTACGTTTCTAACTTGTAAAACCGTGTTAATTTATTTTTAGACTCATGTTAACTTTTTTTATTTGATCACGCCAAAATGACTTTATAAATAAATTTCATAGAAACTTCTTTATTAAGTATATATGATATATTATGAATGTTGATGAATTTAATTTCAATTATGGAATTTGAGTTCACGTCTTCACAATATAAGTTTAAGTCACTATCACAACTCACGAGTTCACACTCACAAGTTTCAGCCACAACCCAGACATATCGAGAAGGAATCAAATGCATACATGTCCGTCAGTACGTGTGTGTGGCTAATAAAGTCCTATGTACCAACAAGCTGTTGGTCGTGGTGATAAATGACCTCGTTTTCGTAAGAAGGAGAGCACAACTTTAAATACCGAGAAATACACTTATTGAGAGAGGTGAAAACCCTTTATGCTCCAAGCCTCAAAAGGAAACCCCTCATATTATATATATATATATGAAATAAAAGTCCTATGTACATGAATAGTCAATTAGTCAACCCATAATATATACATAGCACAAAATTAATTAATCAGATTAAATTAGTAACAAAGTTAAACCAAAATAGAGGCATTATTTCCCTTAGAGAAAATTAAACTACTAGAGCCACTTTTTATAGCAGTGGAGTGGCTTAATTTTCAGGTAAAAAAAAATGGCTTAATTTAAAACCTCCAGTATACTACGGTGGTGGGAAAACATTAAATAATCGCTACTTTAATTTAGCTCAAATAATTTTTTTTTTAATTACAAATAACAGAGCAACCCAGCCGGCAACCACCCATGTTTCTTTCTTGGTAGATTGTAGACATAAATTAATAATTGATTGACCTCACACGTGCATATATTATGCCGTTGCAGGCATATACATGCACACTACACACACATATATATAAATGATCAGATCTACATATAATTTCGGCCAAAAGCATATCTTAATATAATTTAATAATTATATCGGTTCGATGTATCTAGACTCTAGAGATCATTATATATCTGAGAATCAAATTAATTGCAAGAAAAGGATTTGTCAGTTTTGTTAAACTTGATAAGTTGAAATACCCTTCCTAAAACTTTTTTTTTAAAAAAATACCCTTCCTAAATATAAGGTGTTCTTAAATTAATCTATGAAATTTAAGAAAAAATAGCTAAATTAGTTCATTATATTATACTCAATGTATATATAGAAAACATGTTTGTATTTTTTAAAAAAGGTATTATATTATGAAAAATAAAAATTTAGCATGAGAGACAGAAAATAATACTACCTCCAATTTTAATTATAGAAACATTTTTATAGTATAAATTATATTAAAAAATATTTTTATAATTAAGATCGGAGAAATAAATAAAATTTTGTGAACGAAAATTTACGAGAAGCAATGGCCAGGTCAAAAACTGTGAGGCGATCGGCATAGTGATTTGACTGAGACAAATCATCACGTGTCTGATACAAACATAATAGAAGTATCATTTTTTTTTTCTGAAAAAAGCTTAGGGTATTAAGAAATAAAATAAAAAAAATCTTATAGAAAATGTATACGTTAAAAAAGTCTTATTGACAATTTTTTAAATAAGTAATTAACAATTTAATCTATGGTTTTTAATAATTTTTTAGAACCTTTTTTATATCAGAATTTTCTATGATTTTTTTTTAATATTTTTTTTTTGGACTTTAAAAGGATTTTTCCTTTTTTTTTTTCCTGGCCAGCATAGAAGATAGAAGTATCTGTTAATTAAGGGAGTGTTTAGGTGGCAAATTCTGCGTCAGCAAAAGGAAATAATCACTTTTATCCACATCCATATATTCTTTTGGCTGACATTATTTGTAGCGCTTATATAAATTAAACAAGCGTCGTCTAATTATCATTTTTTATTCGAAAATTAGAATCTATGATACGTAAGTCAGCTTATGGAAATTCTCCATCTCGTATTTACTATAATTAGTGTTTTCAACTTCATAATTATATACCAAAAAATTAAAAAAAGGGTATTGTTGATATAAATAAAAACCACTCGATCGAGACCTCGTCATCATATAGCTATGATAAGAAACTATCCGAGGATTCCTTGCATCTGATTAACAACGGCAGCCGTTTGGTAACCCTTTTTGAAAAACTATTTTACGCAAGTTGAGATAAAACTCATCTCACAACTTACCTCGTAAATCCCATAAGTTATTTTCCAAAAGGGGTTTCCAAACGGAAGAGGATATTCTCTTCATCTTTTTTCTCTTTTTCTTTTATCACCATCCTATTGATTGGAAGATTGGATAAATATTAAAGTAGTATTGTGATTGATTGGACGGATGTAATTTAGAGATGATGAGGGATAATGAGAAAATGATTAGAAGAGAAACCCAACTCTTTCCAAACGGGCACTTAAAAACGACAAAAGCTCAAAAAAAAAAGTACATTTAATATTAGCTATAAATAGCTAACTTTCTGATGAAATAAATAAAAACATGTAGGAAGATATATATATATATATATATATATATATATATATATATATCTATCTCAATTTGTTTTAGTCCAAGCGTGTGTGTGGGTGTGTGGGCATATACGTTGTCATTAATAAATGGAAGGAATCATGAGAATAGATTCATGATTGTGACTGAGAAAATGATAATACAAATACTATATCTATGTGTGTGTGTGTGTGTATATAAAAAATAAATTTATTTATGCGCTGCGCTGTTACTTTCAGTACCTTCGCACCATATAATGAAAAACATCTCTCTATATAGTATATATATTAAGTAAATTTATTTCTCTTGTGGATGATTGATTACGTGTATGCATGCATGCGCTATACTTAATTTAATGTTCGATTTAATAATTGGTGTGGCCGTGTGGGGACTGTAATTCTGGATACACGCACCCATTAATTTAGAGCATAATAATAATATGCTTTTGGCCTTTTTTTTGGAGTTTTCTAAAAACCTATATATCGTCCAATTATTAATATATTCATGTATATAATTAATTATATCGGGGATCGATCGTATTCGTGTGCGTATATCGGCTTTTGGTTAAAGTGCTTTTATAGTTTTCTCATCAATGTTTGACTAAAAAGAGTATCCTTATTAAATTATTGAATGTTTGCTTGGAAAATGAAGAAAAGGACAGATTATTAAGGACGATATTCAATATATATGTCAAGCGCGCGTATGTGTGAATAATTTTACAGAACTAAATTTAGATTGATGATACGAAACTTAATACAATTATGAATAGTGTTTGACCTCTTATTTCAGCGTTTTGAAATACGTTCAACTTCTTGAGATTGAAATTTAATCATTAAGGTAAATAAGTATATAATTAAGTTCATCTCATGAATTAAACTTAGACATGAAACAAAACATTGGAGAAGAGCTAACGATGTACTGATGTATAATTAACACCTACGGCGAATCAAGTTATTTGACAACTTTATTAGTGCATAATGAACTAGGTCTTTAGTTCAAGTCTAAGTCTGTATGATACAGAAAATATCTTTGAGAGAGTTAGTTCTAATTGAGTACAACAATATTTAAATATGACTTGGTAAAAATATATAGCTTGCTTTTTCATATCTCTGTGTTCCTAGATTTGTACAATCAATCACTTTCATCAAGAGCAGCTAGGCATGCCACCATATATATATACAAGGGAGAAAAATATATATTCACTAATAAAACTATCAATAATTCTCAGTTACGTTGATTCTTACACCAAAAAGCTTCAAACCCTTTTGTGCAGCAACATCTGTTGGACAATGCAACGATATTTCCTTTTTCTCCTTTGTCTCATCATCATCATCTTCTTCTGTTCCATTGTCCAAACTCAACATTTTCCCAAAAGACGACTGTGTCCTTGAGCTCTCATTTATATTATCTTCATTATTATGGATCACATCAATCAAATAAAATACTTGACCACCATTATTATTAATCCCCGTATCAATTATAGGCTCACACTTATAAAACACAACAACATCCTTAGCCTTCAATCTCTTGTCTTTCACAAACCTGTTCCAACCCCTCGTAAACACAAAGCTTTGACTGCTTCTCCAATAACAGTACCTAAATTTCCACGACCTCATTAGCTTGTCGTAAAACACAAGCTCAATATCACTATTAATCATATCCGTTGTCGTCGTCCCGTAATTATTATTATCATTATCGTCGGCTTCTTCTATAGTGCCAGATACGTAAGGGAAATATTTACTTGCATGTTTCTTTGGGATGACGAGCCTATTGAGTTTGCCCACGTCACTTGGTGTAAGTTCCTTCTGGAAAAGTTGGGTGCAGGCGAATTTTTCCTCACCATTATTTCTGGCGCTTGTTATTTGTTCATGGCTATTTAGGGTTAGGGTTTGGGTTTGGGTGCTTAAGAGAAAAGAAGCAAACTTTAAAGGATAAGTTCCATCTCTGATCATGCTTAGGACTGCTTCTGTGCTGTAATGGCTTTGGAAAAGAGGCTCTTGAACCGTTTGATCATCCCACGGGAAATTCCGGTGGCTCTCCCCGCTCCGGAGCTTGATGGTGGCACTGTCGTAAGCCATGGCGGCTTCACGTTCGGATTTGAAGGTTCCAAGCCATATTCTTTGGTGATTTGAATATATTTGAGCACCCCAATGACCATTTTGCTGAGGCACTACGCCTTTGAATTTTTGCACATTGTTATTACTTCTAACATTATTCATCTTTCTTCTTCTCTTTGATTTCTCAACTTCTAATTTTTAGAAGAAGAAAAGAAGAGGCAAAGAAAGGAAAAATTATACTTCGATTCTCTTCTGTTTTGTTTGTTGTTGTAGTTTTAGATATTTGTTGTGGGAAATCTAACGGACAGCTACAACAATAACATTAGTGCTGGTTTATGATATTTCGGTTTTGTGTAAATGGTAATTGATAAAGTAAAACTATATTTGGAGGTATCAATTAATTAACAAGCCAACTCAATTAGGAAACCTAACTCAAGTAGTTCAAACAAATTTGAAGTTATATACGTTGAGTCTAGTCTGAATTAAGTGGTATTGTTTTCCTAATTTAGAATGTATATATCTGGCTAATATTGAATATCTATTTCCTCAAAAACTAAGTATTAATGAATCGTTAATTAGTTTTTTCATTTCCTCACGTTGTTGCCTTGCATATGTCACACGCACACTCGTATATCGTGCATATTCCTTCGATATACCGTAACAACAAATTAAAAACGAACAGGCTGTGTATGTTGTAGGGGTTTTGCTGTAATTAAGATTGACATTATTTGTGACATTATCTGCATATATTCACATCATTACATTGTTATCAAATTCACAAATAGATTCTACGATATTTTATCATTTTTTACGTAGTTTACAAAATCGAGTTAATGTTTCACAGAACTCGTAACTACTATAAACTCGGTTAATTAAACTTACGAGTTTATATGTCGAGTTTACCTTTTTTTACCTTTCTACTTACAAAACGCGTTAACTCACTTTTAAACTCGTATGATATATAAATTTTATAGAAATTTCTTTGTTATATAGGATAAATTATGAATGTTGAGAGATTTAATTTCAATTATTTAGATATAAATAAATTTAAATCAAACTGTTATATTTTTTATATTTTAATTATTTAATTATATACTATTAATACCGATTTAATGGTGAAAGTAAACTTATACGAAGTTTACGATTCAAGTTTATGTCACTATCACGAGTTTGCTTAAACTCACGAATTTGACAACCTTACATCCTCATCATCAGAATAATATTTTTAATTTAAATTTTTTGAAAATATTGTGCTATTTTTATATATAATATTTAAATCATGTAAAAAACATGTAGAAAAATAATTTTTAACAAAATCACGAGAGAGCTCGATATTGTACTTAAAAGAAAGAATGACAAATTAAAGGATTTCATATGAAGGTTAATACAAAATTAGGATTTTCTTAAAACATTTTTTATTATTGAAATAGAAAAAATCGAGTACTGAATTTTGATACTTTAAGTTATGATGAGGTTCTGATTTAATATTTCATCTGGTCCTAAATATAAGACGAGTTAATTAACTTTTAAAAGCTACCTACCCCCTCCAATCCTAATTATATGACATATTTACCAGATTTTGGAGAGATTGAGGAAAGAAGTTAAATTAGTTAATTCTATTCATTTTCCTAAAATGCCCCTAGAAGAAACACCCTTCCTGCAAATGCGGTCATAGAGGTATAAATACTAGTCATCCCTTGCCTTCTGTAATGCTCAGAATCCATCGCCCATTCACCCCAGTTTATATATTTCTACTTTAAAAAAACTTTGATCAAAATAATTGATATTTACATAATTAAAAATCATCATCACATTGATCAAGCACCGATTCCTTTTTTTGCCCAACAAATAGATTCCGTTAACTATAGATAACGGAGTTAACTTTAATCTAAAGAACGTCATCTATTATTTAACAGAATATGTGACTTTTACCTCATTTTTGTAACCACATAATCACTTTTTGCACCTAAAAAAACACTTGGTGTTGGAAGCACTTTTGAAAAAACAGTATGTGTATTTTTGCATCTTAACCCTTAAAGTAATTAGTGGGGAGGAAGTATTTTAGGGTTTATATATACGGGGAAAATATGACAAAAATTGTTTAAATTTATTTTATTAAAAAATAGTAGAATTGAGGTGTATGTGACACTAATGAGTTATAAGCATTACTTACTTTATAAGATATATAAGTACATTATTAAATTATTATTGTATTTAATTATTATTAAGAAAGTATCAATTGAAGTTTTTAGGAAGAAATTGACAAAAATTAGAATTTTGTTCTATAATTAGGACCAAAACTAACTCTAAAATGTTGTCCTATAATTAGGACCGGAAGAAGTATTAAGAGAGTTAATTCAATATATATATATATATATTTTTTTTTCCAAACTACTTTGTCTAACTTATATTCGATATATAATCTAAGAGTACATAACACATGATATAATTAAATAACTTAATTTAACTTCTTTAATCTCCCCAAAAAAATTAATTATGTCTTATATTTAGGATTAGAATATTAACATTCTTATGCAGAGGTCATTAGTTGTCATTCCCCATTACTTCAAAAAAAAAAATACTAATACCACGACCAAGGTTTAAACTCGCGCAGTTTAAACAAATTCGTGACAATGGTATAAACTCATACGTGAACTTGAATAGTAAACTTGTAAGAGTTTACTTTCACTATTAAATAGGTATTAATAGTGTATAATTAATAAATAATTAAAATATAAAAAATGACAACAATTTGATTTAAAAACGTTTTAAATACAAATAATTAAAATTAAATCCATCAATATTCAAAATTTACCATATTTAACAACGAAATTTCTATAAAACTCACATATAAGGTCATTGATCATTATCAAATTTAAAAAGTTAACATGGTTTTGTAAGTTTAAAACTAAAAACAGTAAACTCGTTGTATAAACTCATAAGTTTAACCGAGTTTACAACAGTCACAAGTTTACCAGTGACTCAACTCGATTTGGTAAACTAAAAACGTAAAAACGGTAAACTCGGGGAGTCAACTCACGAGTTTGACAATAGTGACCATGACCACTATACTTTATGTGATGGACAATAAAACTGAAAAAAATAAGTGATATATTAAAAAATAAAACTAAAAAGAGAGAGATACAAAATAATTAATTAATCAAATATTTATTTATTAACACTTTGCATATGATTAAAAAAAATTAAAAAAAAAAAGGTTTCTGGAATCATCCTCTAAGAAGTTTCATTTGTCATAAAAGAAGGGCAATATATTCTAATTATAACAGTGATCTGGATCCAAAATTACATACCAGCTAGAGACATCGAAGGAGCTAAACTATAACTGTTTCCTACAAATTGGGTGTTTTTTTTGGCTGCCCATCCGATATTTCTAGAGCTTTTCCCTAACTAATCCAAATCCGACTCGGATCACGACCATTATAATGGGTGCCTCCCAACGGTGCTTTTTTCGCATTCATAAGCGCTAAACTCAAGATGTTGCTTAAGCAATTAATTTAAGTTTGAAACTTTGAATGAATTGAATGCAATTAATTAAGGGCATAGAAATTACGCACATTTTTTGGTAATTTGATTTTTTTTTAAAAAAAAATGAGTCTATATTTTAAAACATAAGGCAGAAAATAAATATAATTGTGGAATCTAGACTTTTAAAAAATAAAATAATAAGAAAAAGTCGTTGAAGTTGAATGGTTAAAAAAACAATGTCCATATGTCGCGCGCTTTTCTCCGCGAAATGCAATAGACCCGCCCGTCACATTACAAGCGTTCTCCCTTATCCTTAGGAGTTTTTGTTATTTAAACCCCACACACATCGGCCTTCAACACCTGACCACATACTTGAAGAAGAAAATAGGGCTTCATAAAGCTTTGATTTACTAGTTAATTGATTATTAGCTCGCTAGATAATTGTGTATCTCTATACTGTTCATTCCTTCCCATTGATCCTTCTCAACGTAAATGACAAAAGGTCTGAATCAATCATCGAACAGGACGTCGACGATTACATTGGCCTTCGTGATCTATTCTCTCTCGGTGCCGTCGCCGAATTTTGATACTATTCCGGAGCAGTTCACTATTTCTGTCACCAAGTTTCGCAAAAGGTTTTTGTTCATCACTAGCTAAAGCTTTAGTTTCAGATCACACTGTTAATATAATACATTTTGGGCAACACACCGATAGTTTCCTAAGTGTTTGATAATATGTAATCGATATCTGAGAATTGTGTGTGTTCAAGTTTAATTTTCTCACCTACTTTAATCTGTCACGTAGATCCAATATCCTGTTCAAGTTTTAGTTATAGATCCACAGTCTTTAATTTCTGCCAAACTCATTGGTCATTTTGCATGGATGTGTTACTGTTTACCCTTAATTTTGCTCTGCTTTCTGTGGATTTTCTTGTATTTTTTCTGTAGTCTTGGAGCTAGATTAAAGGTTGCATGTTCTTTTTTTGGGTTACGTGGACTTGGACATATATATGTATATGTGTGTGTGTGTATTCAGGAATATAATTGACTTTTCATACGTGACTATGTATATCCAGATTTTTTATGTGAACTTTTATAGTTTTTTTTTTTTCCAATTGATATTTCTTTTTTTAATCAAGATTCAGAGGAGAAGCTTTTACATCTTTTGTAGGCCCAAGTAGCAGTCATCAGGTTCAGGTCTTTATTGCATGTATTCCATTGTTTAGACAAACAACTCGGTGGACAATTATTAGAAGTAAGAGAGATCAGGGCTTTTCCCTCTTTGATATGACCATTTTATGCCAAATTTTTTTTGCACAAGTAAATTTTCAAAATCAAAAGAAATTTCTTTTCTTGTTGCTGAAACTATATATTGAAACTTATGGTGAAAATATTTTCAAGAGTACAGTAACTTCATATATATATATGTGTGTGTGTGTGGTCCTTAAATTATTAGATTGTATAAATTTAATCTCTGTATGCTAAATGTTAGATTAGTCGTCTTTCATTGAAGTTTCAACACACGATTCCAAATGTGACACACATGTCAGATGATGAAATATGTGGAGATAACAGAGAACTTGAAAGGGACAATGTTTATTAGGCAGAAGCCAGCCTACAGTGTTTTGTGGCACAAACTGTTCTATTTTATATATCGAGTTTTAACACTTCTCCTCTTCCTCACTCGCCACTATTATTTTCCCAATTTGCCACTCTCCTCCCCTTGCCTTTTCCATTACAATCCTAATGCTTTCCTTCTCTCTCTACCTCTTCATCAATCATAAAGCCAATTTGAAAATGACATCTCTCCATGTCTTTTACCTTCATCTTTCCTATATATTGCATGCTATCATGGTTCACTTCTTATCAACCTTCTTCTTTCTTCTTCCTCCATCTTTCATCTTATCTTATATCTCTATACTCAATATTCCCTGATTCTTGTAAGTGTCTGTATTTTTCAGTACTCCGCTATTTCCTTTTTTGCATCATATCTTTAGACCATATATATATATATATAGAACTTCTCTATTCTTATATTCTTCCTGGCCCTTCTTGATTGTGCAGCATCATGTCATATTTTTCAAGGCTTTTGTAGGCCAAAATATTGAGAAATGGCCTGTTATGAATCAGTTTCTTTTCCCTATTGCTTTTGGGTCAGTTATTAGTTTACTAAAGCAGAGTTTGTTCATATATTAAATGGCAGATGAGACCAGATCAAATGGCCCCTCCATACTCTGCCAGCTCCAATGAAGTTGATGAACCCAAGGTCAGTAATCCCTGTTGGTTTGAGAAGGTCAATTCAATACATCAATAGGAGATTCCACTATTTGCTCTATATGACAAAAACTCACACGTCAGAATGCTTGGAATTGTAGTTTCAATTTGCTTCTCGGTGATGGTGATGGAAGAGGTTCTGGTAGTGAGTACTAGATATACTATAATACAACAAAAAGCATTTATTCCAATCATCTATAGCCATTACTTTTCCTATTTCATTTTGTCTAAAAATCCAATTTTTATGCGGAATCATACCATACACTAAATCGTTAGTTCAAAACACTTTAAATGATTTGTTTTCCTTTTGAGTGAATCACTTTTGTCAGTGCATGCAAAATATCAAGTTAATTATCCACCAGAGTGTAAGAATTATATATACAAAAATTTAGAGGGAGGTAGCTAGAAATTTTGGATCGATCTCATAATCTCATAATGACTTGTGTATTAAATTTTGTAGCAATCATTTCACAGAATATATAGATACATATATATATATGTATGTATGTATGAATGTTGAATTTATTGTAACCATACTTTTATCGTTGTTCGTTCAGTTAAATGATTACCCACAGGCTACAACTACTCTTAATTATACTTGACTCCTGGGACCTCAAATAATTGAAGTCTAACGAATCAACTATTACCAAGAATATTTACGTGGAAAAAAATTAAATGGTTTGTGTATATAATATGATCCTAATTTTATCCTCTAAATACCATATATGCTTTCGTATTTTATGCAAGACTTTTTCAAAATTTGATTCTTTTATTTATATAATTAGTTTCAGGAAAATCAACAGGTAAGACAAGAAAATGACCAGTCTCCTGGGGGAGAAAATTGCAAAATTGCTGAGAAGAAAATAGGAGGGCGGAAAGTTGCAACAGTCTTGCTAGGTACCAACCAAAATTTCAAGAACTACAAGACAGAAAATGATAATTATTGTGCTGTTTATGCTGTTTGATTGCCTCTTTTGTTTTTCCTCCGCCCCTTTATGCTCTGCTTTTATCCATTCCTTTATACGTCATTTCCTTCAAGCTTGTTTTTTTGCATCATTTTTGTTCAATGCAGTGAATCAGGCACTAGCAACACTAGCTTTCTTTGGAGTTGGAGTGAACTTGGTCATGTTCTTGACCAGAGTTCTTGGTCAAAGTAATGCTGAAGCTGCCAACAATGTCAGCAAGTGGACTGGAACAGTTTACGCGTTCTCAGTGATTGGGGCCTTCCTTAGTGATTCTTACTGGGGTCGATTCTTAACCTGCTCAATCTTTCAGCTCATTTTTGTTGTGGTAATATATCCCTCAACTTTCTGTAACCTTAAATTAACAAAATATTTCAACCATCTAATCGTTAACAAGCTTCATGCATGTGTCTGAATTCTGGTGTTTAATAGGGATTGGGGCTATTGTCCTTATCATCTTGGCTTTTCTTGATCAACCCACTTGGCTGTGGTGCTGAAGAAAAACCTTGTCGTGCTCCATCCACGTTGGGAGTTGTCACCTTCTACTTGTCCATATATCTAGTGGCATTTGGCTATGGAGGTCACCAACCTACTTTAGCTACACTTGGCTCGGACCAATATGATGAGAAAATTCCTAAACAGAAGAAATCAAAGGAAGCTTTCTTCTTTTACTTTTACGTCGCCCTCAATGTTGGGTCCTTGGTCTCCAACACCATATTAGTGTACTATGAGGATACAGGAAACTGGACTCTTGGTTTTGGAGTGTCACTGGCATCTGCTGTCATAGCTTTTTTGTCATACTTGTGTGGAACTCCATGGTATAGGTATGTGAAGGCAAGTGGTAACCCAGTGGTGAGAATTGCTCAGGTGTTTATGGCTGCCGCTAAGAAGTGGGGTATTGAATCACCAGAGGCTGAAAATCTTTACGAGGTTGAAGGACCAGGATCTGCTATTAAAGGGAGCAGGAAGATTCAGCACACCGATGGAATGAAGTGAGTGTTTTGAGATTTGGTAGCAAATTATGCAATAACGATTGTTCCCTTTTATAGACATTCTGATGAAATCAAATCATACAGCTACTGACTAATTTTCTGGCAAGAAAAAAATAACTTACCTGATTGAAAGGTTATGATCTAAAACCCAAAAAAGCACAGAAAGTAGAGTTATATAATGATGAATATGCTGGAAGTTTCCTTTATTTTTGGCCATTTGATTTTATATGTGAATCAATCATAGTTCTGTCAGTTTTAATTTGACTATTACATGTTTCAAGTTTTGTGAACTGTGTATAAATTTATCAAAATTGCAAGTAAGCGACTAGCTAGCTCCTCCATTAACATCAATCTTAACTCTTAATCTTTAAGATTGGTCTGAGCTTGACCGTTTATCCGTAACCAAAAGAGGAACTTACATTATTAATTGTGTTCTGTAGATTCTTGGACAAGGCTGCAACAGTCACAAAGGAAGAAGTGAATGGGCCAATAGATCCATGGAGGCTTTGTACTGTAACTCAAGTTGAGGAAGCCAAAAGTGTCCTAAGAATGTTACCAGTCTGGCTCTGCACCATAATTTACTCCATTGTGTTTACCCAAATGGCTTCTCTTTTGTGGAGCAAGGCGATGTCATGCACGCCTACATCGGAGATTTTAAAATACCAGCAGCCAGCATGACTGTTTTTGACATCTTTAGTGTTCTTATTTGCACAGCATTCTATCGCCAGATTATTGCTCCAATAGCCGGAAGACTATCTGGTAACCCTTCAGGACTAACTGCACTTCAAAGAATGGGAATTGGCATAATTGTTGGAATGCTAGCCATGGTTGCAGCCGGTATCACTGAGATTATGAGGCTGAGAAAAGTCACTCCTGGGACAAAATACAGTTCCCTAAGCATATTTTGCCAGGCCCCACAGTACATTCTGGTTGGTTGTTCAGAGATTTTCATGTATGTTGGACAGTTAGATTTCTTTAACGGGCAAGCCCCAGATGGAATAAAGAGTCTTGGGAGTTCACTGTGTATGGCTTCAATAGCTCTTGGAAACTTTGTAAGTAGTTTGCTGGTGACCATAGTGATGGCAATTACAGCAAGAGATGGCAAACCTGGGTGGATTCCAAACAATTTGAACAAAGGACACTTGGATAGGTTCTACTTCCTCATTGCAATTCTATCTGCTATTGATTTTGTTATTTACTTGTTCTGTGCTAAGTGGTACAAGAGCATCAATGTTTATGAAGGTGAGGAAGATGAAGCAAGTGTTGAGCTTCAAGGTTCAGAGCATGGTTCTGCTGCTGCTGATAGAGTGATCAACAGAGTTTGATTTGTTTCATCAAGTGTTTTGCAAATGATTTTTTTCTTTCCCCTTAGTTTTTATATTTGTGTTGCAAGTTTAGAGTACTTTCGATGTTGGGTACTTTTATAAGGATGAACATTTTTATTTATCATAAGCGAAAGCATGACCACCTCAACTTTTCAACATAGTTGGTGGGGTGATTGCTTTCATGATTATGTTATCTGGAAATGCTCTAAAACTGTCGTAAATAAGAATAAATCATTGATACAATATCGCATTCTCGGCTTCTGCATCCAACTCTGTGTGCTATTGATGTTTAATGCAGCAGTATGACAATGTTTCGTCAACATCAAAATTTTAATACCAACAATTTTAATTAATGACAGAAATATTTTATAAAGTTAAAAGATTGAGAGAATATCTTTACCAGTAATGATCAATCATCCATGATATTTATGCATCAAGTCATATGACCACCACAAATCCATTGACAAGACTCTTCAAAGTTATATCACTCTAAAGAACTGAATTTATTTGTCTATCAATATATTAAATCACATATAAATCAGTTTTTTCTTTTTTTGATACAGACATATAAATCAGTAAAATATATAGAGATGGAAAGAAGCAAATTCTAGAATACCCAAGGCATTATTGATCATTGGCCCAAGAATCCTTACTACAGACATCAATGCGAGCTTGCGAAGAAAGTTCGTCTTCGAATTTTATATTATAGTTTAAAAGATTAAATAATTTTAGTCACCGTTCATGAAAATAACAGAAGGCGGGACCCAGTGAAGTCATTCTTTCACGGCGAGACTCAAGGCCAGTGATAGCCGCACAGATTCGCGTGCATAAGAACTAGTGATGATCAGTAATTTGGGAGCGACGTCGTTTTCAGTGCGAAAAAGCATGTATCATCATTATTCATTAGTGTCGTTTTGTGATTAGTTTTCTCACACAGGGACAAGGTTGGTGTGCCAGATTTGCCACAATCCGACATTGGACTGAAGGAAAGATCCATGTCAAAATCAAGGGCCCACAAAGCACCCATTTTTTAGGGATATAGATATACAAGTACTGCTATTTTATTAGTGTTCCATAATCAGACCATAAAATGGTTTAAACTAAAATTAGATTTTATGTGAAGAGTGAAGACCCTTTTCCCGCCTATTATTATAAAGAAAATCAATTTAAACGTAAATTTTGTGCTTCTATTTGTATGTGACAGGCCAACTAGTTTAATAGGAATGTCGGTTCAGCTATAAAAACAACTATTTAAAGTTTAAAGTCCGTGTTTAGGTCTTTAAAAGTGACCGGATTATGACAAGGCATATTTATCTTGTTTATTATTATATCATTTTTAATGACATGATATGGAGGAAAATTTGAATTATCGAGTTGGAGGATGTTCGGATAAGAATTTTCTTGGAAAATATGATATGGAAAAGAGATTTAATATTTCTCATGGAAATCGGAATTAACATGAAGAGAGGACTACATCAAAATAATAGTCGCTAGTTCAGTCTTGGAGAATGTAAATTCAGGACCAAAATGATAGATATCTTGCAGGTTTCAACTCCAAACTTGTTAATGTTCATCCGGTTTTTACAGAAATTATTGGTTGCATTTAAGGCCTACAATTGTGTTGGTCCAAAAGGTATAAAAAGATTAAGTTAGTTACAGATTGAATAGAGGCCCTAAATTATATGTTGAGAGGATGTGATCATCATCATCATTTCAAGGACATTGTGGATGATATTATGATTTTTTTGTAGAGATTAATGATTGAAATCAGCTCACTCATAGATATAAAGAGACCATAACTATAGCTGATCATTTAGTAAGATACTCTCACAACATATATGAAAATTTTTGTTTGTTTCATCAACCTCCTCCTTTTATTCAAGAGGTGGATGTTGATGAAGTTTATGAGTCTTTATTAAAGTTGTTGTAATTTCTCTATTGACATTTTGATTACAGTATAATACCAAAAAAAAAAAAAAAGTGCACATCAAGTGCCGTGACACATCTATTTTGTATAATAACGAGCCACGTTTTCAATTATAAGTGTGAAACGTAAGTAATTAATTTGTAGATATTAAACAAATAGTTAAATTAGTGATCCATAAAAAGTGTGTACGAGATTCTTTAGATTACTTTCTTAGTAGTCATAATTTGCATTGAAAACTTACCTCTTAGAATGTCTAATCAATTAAGAAAGTTGGGAAAAAAGTTATAAATTTAGTAGACAAAATTAATAAAAATCTTATGTGAGGGAGTAACTAAACAAACCCATATACTAATGTGTAGGATGAACAAAACAAACCCATATCCTCTTATATTTAAGATAGGAGCAGCTGAAACAATGATGTGAAAAGAAAGAAAGAAAAGGGAAGCCACCAAAAGTTAAGAGAAACATCTAATGCATAGAGCTGACCTGAGTTTCTTTAGATTTTTTTTTGTTCGATAAAAAAAAAAATAGGTAGGTTGGGCCTTGAAGACTTATCGAGTCAAGCGTCTTTAATTTCACATAAAGACTTATAAAAAAATCTTTTACAAATCACTCATAACAAGTCTCACATCGTGAGATTCAAACTTTTTAACCTTTTGGTTATGAATTTCTTTAAAAATATTGGTATATTCATTTATTATATTCCATGTGATCCTTAATATAATATCTAATTTGTAATTTAATTTTTTAATTGAAATAGTAAGTACAAGAGGGATTACTATTTTTTTATATACAAAAATTTTAGGAAAAGGTTTGACCTCACTACGATCTAAAGGCAGGGTTAAATCTCTCTTCTTCCTAAGTGACACCAATGTTAGACAAGGAGGGATTACTATTTTGAGATAACAGGTATTATGCTTTCGTTTCACTGGAAGAGGAATGTATCAAAATGAAGTTGAGTAAACTACAAAGCATATGAATAGAAAACAATAGCACTAGATATTCAAGCTATTGTTATTTCCAATCATGTGATGGAAAACCTTTTTGTAACTACAAAGGGCTATAGAGGATCTTGGTAACAAAAGTGATTTATTTGTAATCTGAATTTTATGTGAGTAAGATAGGATAAAAATCATATTGTAGATGTGATTTTTATTTGAGAAGACGGTGTGAGAAATGATTTTTTTTTCCAAATGGGTTCTTGTTTTGATGATTATTTGAAAAATCAGTTGAGATGAAAAATTATATGAATCTTATTGAATAATATATATATATATATATATATATATATATATATATATTAGTTGTATAGATTGTGATAATTGAAGATAAAAATTTAAATTTGATAAAAAAATAAATTTTTATTAAAATTTAAAAACTCTAAAGTAATTAAATATATTCTAATGAATAGATTATAATGCATATAAATGTATATTTAATAGTACATTGCTCATTGGATCACATATTCTAAACTTTTTTTCAGAAGCTGGAAAAAGTCACGTCAGAAGCTAAAAAAAGTGACTTCTGATAGAAATTACTTTTTTTAAATAAAGCAATCTGAGACCACCGCTATTTTAAAACAGTCCATTTTTTCTGAGCTTGAATTACTGTGTGTTGAGTTTTTTTTCTTCCCTCACCGCTATGCCAAACAGGATGAAATTCAAGATTTTCGAACATAAACCAACATCAGGTAAATAAAAAACATCCATTTATGCAAAGATTTGTAAAGCCATTCTTAAGAATCTACAAGTTTTGTCCATTATTAGAAGGAAGAGTAGAACCTGTGTCACAACTTTAACTACTCAATTCATTAGCAAAATCAAGTAGATTTTGCTTGAAGATGTTGTCTATCAAAATTTCTCTATAGAGTATAGACACAAGAGAGTTTATGAATATATCAAATAAGATAGATTAGACTTTATTTTAGACAAGTTAAAGATGTGAGCAAGAAAAATCCTTTTGTATTTTGCTTTAACTTGCTTCCTAAACCATTTGTAAGGAACTACATTTCTGATGCAAAGTATTATTTAGTGTGTTTGGATCAGCTTTTAGATAATAATTTTTACGATTTACGAGGTGAATATGTGAGAGAAGTTTTATTTCAACTTGCAAAAAACGGCTTCTGAAACTGCGGTTTGGGTATTACCTCTCATAAAATTTCATAGTTGAGCATTCATTTCCTCTCACTATCAAAGCAATATTCGCTCATCAATCATCATCACTCGTCTCACATAATATACCATTCGATCATATTTATGTCATTTTGGACCAAATCTTACATACCAAAAAGAGATAGTTAACTCAATCATTATGAGGTAAATTTTCATCTTTGCCCTCATTTATGATTGAGTATTTTTCAACTGTTTCTTCTGTCTCTATCTTCATGGGTACAATTAATATGAATAAAATTGTCACAATTTTATTTATTGTATTTAAACCTGAGACTTATAAATATGACCAAATTTTTTAGTCAAAATGGACTTATAAATAAGACTAGAGTGGTAATATTTAATTTGAAACTAGGTTCAGGAAGCAGAAATAAAATTCTACCCAATTCAGTGTTACAATATAGAAAGATATAAATCTTATAATTATTAATTTAAAAATAATAAAACATTATATTAAAGTAAGAAGCTACAAGTGAAAATCCAACATGATCCAATCATGTTGGGCCTAGTACAAATACAGGTGAACATATCAAAAAAAAAGAAAGCAACACACATATATATCAAAAAAAGAAAGGAACACACATGAAACTTGTTTTTTGGTACAAAAGAGGGCTAAGCCCAAAATTTAAAATAGCTACACACATGAAACTTGGAATAAATATGGGACGTGAAAGACTTGATATAAGACTTGAGATCCAACAATATGTGATGTCTCTAAAAATATTCTCTGCAATTATAGAGTTATTTTTCCTTTAATTCCAGTGTTTACTGGCTATCAATCTGGAGCTTTATTAGAGACACTAGCTTGCAGTTGTAATAGGAGCCTCCAGAAACGTTACATAGCTTGCTGTATGAGGCACCAACATCCATTGAAAGCAAGTAGAAAGAAATTATCTCTTCCTTAACTACGTCCTCGGTTTGAAGTGAGGGAATGGAGAAAATGGTATTGGGAACTCTTCCCTCACGATCATGAGCCTGATTTGGGCCGAATCCGAATTAGTCTAAATCAAAGGTTTCAATGAATCGGGTGAAGGAAAAAAAAAACCTTTTTGTATAGAGATCAAATGGACTTAACCAAGCCTATATTGGTCGGCCTATGTAAAGAACGATTTATTTGATGTTTTGACTTGTTTTACACCCAAAAAAAAATATTTTTTCCTTTTTTATCCCAAATGTAGGCTTTTTTTTTTCTTCTTCTAGAAATCGGATGCTCTTGTTAACATGTTTAAAATCCATTACCCACACATTTATATATATTAATGAGTTAAGGATAACATGATTTCATAAAAATTTTATATCAAGACAATATATATATTGATATTGAATGTTAAATTATGAATAGTGTGACTTTTTATAAATTCTATATTATATATTGTTATAGTTTTCATATATCTTTTATATCTAACCATGTTATATGAGTTTACATTTTTTAACAAAAATTAATATAGGCTGAATTATCAAATAAATTTTGGTTGGTTTAATTATTCTTTTTATGCATTTTGTACTAATGATGGTTGGCCAAAGAAGAAAGAAGTTGGAAATAGAAAGAAAAATGAAAAATAAAGACTAAAAAGGAATAAAGAGCGCCCTATATAGATTACTTCCTTTTTTCTGAATTAGAGAGAAAATATCTATGCAACTGGACTATAAAGTCATTAGCCTTTTAAATGCCTCTTCGAATTGCATGAAATAGAAAAAAAGAAAAAGAAAAACACAAAAAAAGGTAGCTCATCAAAAGATTGTCCATTTATCGATAATCGTTACGGTTTATTTATTGCTAGCACCGAATCAAATTTGGAAGTTCACAATTCATATAAATAAATGTAGGTACTCATTTCAATGCCGTGCCTTCCAGAAAGGAAAAATATTATTTGTTTGACAAACAAGAATTTAGAGAGCTCTTATAATTAGCAATTTCCTATGCTAATAAAAAAAAACCATATATATTCCCACAAGAAATTACTCTAAATAACAAAATTTATTTTTGATATATGACAATACGAAGATAATACAATCACTTGAAAACAACTATTGAATATATTTTTTTAATAATAAAAAAAATCCATACTTCTTGAAGCTAATTGTAAAACCAGCCCGCATTTTCATGTTCATTAGCTAATTTTTTAAAAGAAAGTGAAACTAATGATAGTTGAGGAAAATATAAGCATTTTTTCCGCGTAAAAAGAAAAGAGCATTCATTTACCATACTAATTAATTGAGATTTGAGATACGAATTTGACAGCATCCAAAACATTCACAGCTGAAATATTATCATTGGTCCCTTACTGAGGCCGTTAATTTATTCCCATAAATTCCACCGATTGGAGGAGTCCTTCCTCACGATGACACAGAACGATGGTCTGAATCTGCAGAAACGGCTTTGGCCTAATAAATGTTTCCCTTCCATCCAATGTACCAATTTAACTATAAAAACTATCACATTCTTCCTCCAATGTCCATCATATTCTCTAATTTACTTTCTTTCTTCCTCATTTCCGAGATACAATGGCCATGCCTCTTCTAATCTCTTCCAGCTCCAACAACCAGAAGCAACTTAGCTTCTCTGTTTCCTCCAACAACTACAGAAACAGAGGCCTCTCTGTATTTCCCAGCTTCATTGGCGGTGATCAACAAGCCATCAATGGGGTCTCTCTGAACCACTTCAACCAGACCAACAGTAACCTCTCCGTGGTACCTAGCTTCAATGGAGGTGATCAACAAGTCATCAATGGGGTCTCTCTGAATCACTCCAACCAGACAAACAGAGGCCTCTCTGTTTTGCCCCGCTTCAATGGTTGTGACCACCAACAAGTCATCAACGGGGTCTCTCTGAATCACTCCAACCAGACAAACAGAAACCCCTCTGTTGTGCCTAGCTTCAATGGAGGTGATGAACAAGTCATCAATGGGATCTCTGTGAATTATTCCAATGGCATATACAGAGGTCTGACTCTGGTTCCAAGCTTCAATGATTATGAACGAGTCATGAATAATGGAATCATCTCCTCCCATTATTCTTCTTATAACCAGCAAGAGTTTGGCTTTTCTGTTTCAAGCAGCAGTAATCATATAAACAGAAGCCTCTCTCTTGTTCCAAGCTTCAATGGTTATGAACCAGCCATGATGAGTACTGGGGTCTCTTCTAGCTATTCTAACCAGCAGAATCTTGGCTTTTCTGTTTCAAGCAGTACTTATATAAACAGAAGAAGCCTCTCTCTTGTGCCAAGCTTCAGTGTGACAGAGAGGAGGGCAATAAGCTATGTGAGAAATTACCATTTTTCTTATTCTGCAAGACTTTTGGCCATGCGAAGGATCGCAAGAGCACGTCTTATATCTGCTTTCTTCGCCAGACGCCGAATGGTCATCAACCAGGAAGAAGCCATGTACACCAGATCAGGCTCAAGCTTCAGTTCTCAAATCAATCTTAATCATAACTCACACCAACGTAGAACCAGGGTCACCATAACAGAGCTTGATGAAGAAGCATGCTCAGATGAAAATCAAACCAGATCCAATAATAATGGAGCTCCTGCTCCTGCTCTTGATCCTACTCCTGTGAGTGTTTATCATCCTTCTAGAACAAATGGTGAGAATGATGATGATGACAATGGTGACGATGGTATAACTCATAGTCTTCCTTATAAGAAATATGGGCCCTACACGTGTCCAAGGTGTTTGGGAAAGTTTCTAACCTCACAGAAATTTGCGGCTCACGTGAGCTCTCATTACAAATATGAAACCAAAGCTCAGAGGAGGAGGAGGCTTATGGCCAAAATCAGGAGAAGAAATCTCCGTCTTCACCATTCAAGGGAGGGAATTACTCTTCTTCCCACAGAACCAGTTGCTCAGCCTGAACCTGTGAACATGACTGAAGCTGAAGCTAGAGGTGATGATGGAGCGTTATCTTTAGTCCAAATCAAGGAAGAACCTGCCGAGTTTTAAGTCAAATGTTTAGTATTTACTGTTTTTCTTGTTCTGCATTAGTGTCTATTTGCAGTGTGTGTTTTGTATGGTTGGCTGATGGTTACTGCTTTTATGATGCTTATCAATAATATTTTTAAACTCGGTGTTTGGTATCAATCGGGCTACAAAGCTCTGACTTAAACTCAGTGTTCTAAACATGACAAACTTGCGTCTTATCTCATGGAAAAATTATAGAAGCTGAAAGGTGAACCAGAAAAGTAAAAAGAACATGTAAACGCCGTGTTTTCCCCTCAAAGTGGATCATGTTTATAAAATCACCAATATTATCAAACAGTAACCACATGGGTTTCCCCCCTTAAATACAATTTGTCTAAGAAGTTCTCTATCAATAAAAATCATAGATATCGCTAACAAAAGTTTGTCCTATGGTTGATGTAAGGATTTTATTGGTGGACAATTTTTCACTTGGATGAATGCTTTAACAAGCTCCTAGGATCCAACTCACCTAAACTTTTATATATAAAAAATCACAAATATCTAGACATCTCAACCTTAGGAAAACTCTTCGGATATTTTCAAAGACCCAAAACCAAGGGTCTGATTTTTTCCCAACAGTCTATTAATCTGACTTAATACAAAGAGACCAACGTGTGTATATATGGATAACTTTGTTGGCAGAGAGGGATCCACAATGTTGAGAATAAAGGGTCTTTCAGAAGTAGCATCCAATTTCATTTCCCAACAACGTTACAAATCCACGACAGAAAAAATCGCATGTAGCTGCTTTGCAGTCCATGTCACATCAAGTAGTTCATGAAGAGGACCATCAATATCTTCTGCCATAGATGACAAAAGTGCTCTGCATTCTATAATATAGAAGTCATGTCAAATATTATTTTTTTTAAAAAAAAAAAAAAACAGAATAAAAATCTGTATATATATTCATCATCATGTAAAATATTCTTCCCATACTGTGTTCCAACAATAGCTGCGTTATGAATTAAACTGAAGGAAAAGGTGTCAAACCTGATATTTTGCTGAAATTAAACAAGCACATAGAAGCAAGAATCTTGAGTTCAAGTTCCGCATTTTCCAGGACTATTTTTATCTCATAAATGACGGCTAAAAAGGTAATAAGGTGTAATCCAGCATTATATTGCATAGAAAGCGAGGAGCTCAACCAAGCAACAGTTATCAAACACATGCTGATCAAATCTGGGCGTCTAGAGTCTAAACATTCAGAGACAGACTTCAAAAATGGACTCTCTCCATCACCAATCATTGATTTGAACAAGTTCACCAACCACTCTTTGCTCCGTTCTTCTTCCTTTTCCTATAATTGGAATTTCACAGTAATTATGCATATTAGATAAATGTTCAAGGATATGTTATGTTTCATCAATCTTGATATAATACAGAGAAAGATCCTTTGAGATGATGAAGTAATGTATGAGAGAAAACTTACAAATGAAATTGCTCCATCCCATAATAAATCCTCTTCCTCATGATCAGAACTGTCATCAACTTCTGAACTGTTGATTATATATCCCACTTCTTTTAGAATGCTCCTCTTGGTCAGTATCTTCCCAGTGGAAGAAAAATGCCCAGCCAATACAAAAAGTGCTCTACAACAATTTTCTCGGACCTTCTCCTCATTTAAGCTGGCATGAAGAGCCTCTGAAATGGAATTCACAGCCTGGTCTCTGTATGAGCCATAATTTTGAGACTCGTCCTGAAGTGAAATCTTATTGTTGCAAAAAAAAAAAAAACAAATGCTTTGAGTGAATGTGATGATGAAACTGGGTATTTGTTTCCATAAAAAATAAGACTATTGGAGCATACCAGATGATCAAAGTGCAACAAAAAGACAGCAATCAGAGGTTTGTGATATGGTGGAGAATTCTTGAGATGCATGAGCAAAACGCGCATTGTAGTAGATATATCCTCACCCTTCAAGTGATTTAAGAATGAAGTAACATCCTTTTTTCTACACATTACATAGTCAACCCTCAACAGTTAAGAAGAGAGCTCGACAATAATCATTCTCAAAAGTACAATTAGTCAATCACGCAGGACCTCACATTACAATAAATATATATATGCCAAATCACTCCTTTGTAATGTTGGAAGTCCAAAGATGGAGAAGTTGTTTATTGCTAAGAGAGTATTAACAAAATAAGTCAAGTACCATAACTTGACTACACTCACCTTTTTAATGCTAACAGTTTGGTAAGCAACAATATTGCGTTAGTTCTTGGAATAACCTCCTTGTGGTGAAGAAGATCAAGAAGAAATCTTTTATTAATATCTCTCGCAATCTGATACATGCAACAAGTGTCTGCTCCAATAAAATTTGGCAAGAGTGCTGCCACACATGTTTTCTCTTCCAAATTTCCCAATTCGAATCTCCTAAGCAGAAATTCTAAAACCCCTAAGGATATGAGATGCTTGGCACAAGTTACTTTGTCCTCTTCATTTAACAAAGTGAGAAGACTCTCCAATTTGGAAGTAATGATCTCATCCTTATCTTTTTGCTTTGACTTTCTTGAATTTTTTGAGATTGGGGAAGCGGAAGCCAAGAGCTCACTTAATTGTTCTGACTTCCAATTATGAATCAATCACTTCAAGACAATGTTAGTCAGTGGCATAGCTACAAAGTCTAAATTGACTCCTGTTACAGGACATGTTCTGTGTCCCTTTTGGAACCATGACTTGAAGGCAGCATGTTCAAAGGTTTGCCCAGTCTCTATAGTGACTGGTTCCTCCAATAATTTTCCAGTAAGAGGACAAAGAAATTCTTGTGGAATGGTTGGAAAAGATAATCCTGCATCAGAAAGTTTATGTAGTCCAATTACCTTTATCATAAGAAATCCTAAGCAAACAAAATATGCTATCTGAAGGAGGTTGAATGAGAAAAGGAAATCTTTTTCTCACCTTCAAGAGAAGAGCTTTTCTTAATTGGCTGAATTTGAAAGAATAAGGATCAGAGGTCATTGGAAATAAATAAAGACTGCACCATCAATCTTTGTTTAATAGTCAAAATTAAATCAGATATGGTTACCTTGCCAAAAATAACTTCTTTTTCTTCAATGTCTGGCATGTGGTTGTTTCCAATGCCATCACAATGACTTATTTCTCCCTTTTCTTTTTTATCTGTCGTTGAGATTCCTTTCTGCCACAAAAATGTTATATGACAACCTTAAATTATGTGAGATATTAAGTGAAAGAAGACATGAACAACTTATTAAGTCATAAGTAGTAATTCACCATGATCAATTCCTCAGAGACTACTAGTACCAAAATATAGCCTTTGGCTATAGAAGAAAACATCAAAGACAATTTTCAAAGGAAAGGAATAATTATTTACTGTTCTATATGTTTGTTGTTGTAGATAAACAGTCCAACCTAATAGTTGAAAGAGAAAACAGCTGTAGTAATAAGACCAAAGCATGAGATTTTTTTTTTTTTTTTTTGGGGGGGGTGAATTTGAGATAGCAGAAAACTTACAGGATGCAATGAAACAAGTGGCACATTCTTAGTGGAGTCTTCCTTGACATCTTGATCAGTGAATTTCACTATTTCAGATACATGTGTTGATGTTTGCTCAATAGCAGCTGAGCCGTAACAGCCTCTGATACAAGTATCTTTGTCATTATCCTCCTCACCATCTTCATGGTCATCAATTCCCGGTTCATTCAAGCCAAAGACAGAATGACAGAGTCTTTTGCTGACTGTTGGTTGATGTGAGAATGAATCGATGGGACTAGAAAGCTCAGACGAATGGTCCAGCAAACTTCCCGAGACAGAGATTGATGGAATACTGATAGAAGGAACAGATGGAGGTTCAACTCCTTCAGTGAGCCAATTTTTGCAGTATACAGCAAACATGTAAGTTCCAGAATCCAAATGTTCCTCATAAACTTTTTCAAGAAGATTTTGTTTTCTAGCTCTGCTTGGTCTATTGGCTAGACGGTCAACTTCCTCAGTGTACCATGCTTTCAAATGGAAAAAATGTGGAGAAAATAGATCTTCCCACAGCTCAGGCAGCAACAATGTTCGAGCCTGGAAAGGCGAATCACAAAACACTTGCAAAAGATGCTTTGCTGACGCCTTATCTTTTATCTGAATCTTATATAATGCACTGAGGTAAAGATGAGCAGAAGCTGACAACTTATAATTCGGTATCCCACATGTAAATCCGTGTTTCAAATCATTTAAACTCAAAGTTGCAACACTGCTTAGCTGCTGAGAAGCTCTTTTCAATTCTTGTGAAGGTAAAGATTCCTCAACAGCTCGTTCAACTGTCTCAATTCCTTGTTCAAGACTTGTTATTACTTTGGCCTCAGAACTGTTCTCATCTTCTGGCTCAATGAAACTCAATAAAGAGAAACAATTGTGACGCAATGTAGTCCGGAAGTCCTCATCTTTCATAAAACGTTTGATATGTCCATTTAGAATGGAAACAATTGCTCGGACAGCAACTTCGTCAAGAGCTAGATTAGAAGCCACCTTTTCATGATGCTTTTGGTAACTTTTATCAAAGCTTTGGCTTGTAGATCTACTATAGGAATTCCTATGTTCTTTCATACTTTTCTTTGCATTTCCCCTGAAATGTCCAGGCATATTTGCGTCGAGATCACTGTCAAGCCCCTTATCTACCTTTGCATCCATGACAGGCAATTCACTTGAATTCTTCTCTTTCCCTCTCGGGGTATCAGATGTCTCATTTGAATAGACATCTTTAATTATGTAATCTTCTTTCTCCCTCACCTCAGTTACCTCAAATCTTGGCATATTTTTTGATGATTTTAGATCAACTTTTGTACTTACCTCAGTACTGCTACAAAGTTTCTCATCGTTTATATTCTTCAGTCCTTCATCTTCTCTTTTATCAAGATTATCCCTTGGCCTCACGTTGTTAGCAGCATCACTATTCAATAACTCACTTCTGATCTGATAACGTGAGACATCAGACTTTGCTCTCTCCGTTAAAATTCTCTCACCAGATATAGAAGGTCTCCTTTGTCGGTTGTGGAAAGAGCGACGTGGTGGCTGTGCAGTTACAGCATCAGACTGCAGGGAAGATATGGACCTTGTCATTCTTCTGCTCTTTTTGAACCCTTCCTTTGCCAGAAGCTCCTCCAAAGATGAAGCCATTAATCCAGAAATTCAGGTCTCCTCTGCAACAATACTCTCGCACAAAGAAGTAGATGCTACTAACAGTGAAAACTCTTCCCGTAGACAAGGTTGCCTAAATCAAAATTATGATTCAGATTCAGAATGCATTCAAAGTAGGCCTAATTATGAAGCCGAAAATTTATGAATATAAGAAAAATAACAACAGCTTGCAAGAAAATACAAGCCTGCGCGATCTGTATTAATAATAAACTTCAAAAATGCTAATCTACGATAAGTTGGCAATGAACGCATATGGTTGTCAGTAAGAAGGACAGATAGATGCTGACAAAGTGGCATGGATACGGAAAATAATGCAACGTGATGCAATTTGAAGAGCTGTGTGTATCTCCATTTTTGTACGTATTGATGCTTCTTATAGACCGAGGCGAAAAAAAGTAAATAAGAGAATGATACAGCAGGACTCGTGTCAATTTGAAATATTAATCAGTTTTACCTGAGTCTCTCTCCCTGAGATTAAACGACTTTGCGCTCCAATTACAGACTTCATGCAACAGAAAAGTTGCAGCAAACACCTACATTGCAGTCGATCTCAACCCACAGTCGTCAAGCAAGCTTTTACTTTTTCTTTTTAACGCGAAAAGCTATAGATTTGAAACCAATTCTGAAATCAAAACTTAAAAAGGGGCGTATAAGAAGTGAAGGGAAGTCGGGATAGGCCATGAGAGTATCGTAAACGAAGGACGGCAACAAATTGACTAAAAAAATAACAACCAAACAGAAAATTGGAGAATAACAATGAAGACAGAGAAACCGTGAGAGCTGAGAGGGAAATTGAAAGCTGACAAATGAGGAGAGGAAAAGTTAGGATGGGATTCAATGTTTTTGATTTGAAAGTTTCCAGGGGTGGGTGTCTTTGTCGATAGCTTCGGTATTTGCAGGTGATTTCCATAGAGTGATTAACAAAAACAAGAAGTTACAAGAACAAAGAAATAGTTTAGTAAAGAGTGAAAACAGAGAGCAAGGCCATTTGAAGACGCTATGTAAGCAAACAAGAGCTGTCTTCAATCGCCGCCGCCCCCTCTCTGTCCTTACCCAATTGGTCGTTATGAACGAGAACGCGCGCTTTTTTTGCCATTTGGAAAGGCCGAGAGGGCAACCCTTCATTTGATCGAACGATTAACACACAAACACAATGTGTTTGGGATTCAAAAAATAATAATATTATTTTTATAAATCGAAATAAAACTCATATACTTTACTTTCCCTATATAATATAAATTACAATTGAAAATTTATTTTTGAAGACTCAAATCACTATTTCAAATAAGCACAATATATATTCAAAGTGAAATAAATAACACCTTTGAAAAATGAGATATTGTTTGAATTATTATTTAAAAAGTTAGTTGAGACGGAAAATGACTGAAAATAACATGAATCTTATTGAATCATTGCTTCATAAATGTTGATCCTTGCTATTCTTTCTTGTATATTTGCTCAATACATTGTTCAATTAAAATCTTAGTGAAATGGAATGGAAATTGGTTTTAAAAAATTCAAGACTAAATTTTTCCAACTAAAACCCAATTCAAAACTCCAGCCAGTGAAATTAACAATATGCAAGACACAAGTAACCAAGGACCTTTAAATTACAAACATAATATATTTATAGCAACTATAACAATAAGCTTAATCAAGTCAATGCACAAGAAATTACTACTACAATTTGTCATCACAACCTCACTAAACACTTTCAAAATTCCAAACATTGAAAAACATCACCAAGAAGCAAATTTAACAATAAATAAATGAAGATTGGTGATCAAGTGAAAAGTGAAATCAAATAAGAGTGAGCCATGCCTGAATAATGGAAGACCAAAGAAGACAACTTGATCTAATGGTGAAGAGAGGATGATGAAGGAACCATAGCTCAAATTCCGGCCACAAGACCGGTGAATCTTGCTGGTACAGGTTTGTGCAAAATGGGGGAAGATCGGCATGGTGGAGGTGGACAGAGGAGAAGACAATGGTGGTGGTGGGCATGGTGAGGTGCGATGGCAGTGAAGGAGGGAGGCGATAGTGGTTTTGAACTCCACCTCGGTGACGACTTTGTCACTCCCAATCGCCCACGAAGCTCCCTCTGCTTTTTCGATGTCTCCTGAGCTTTCCTGCTCACCGGCGGACGACGGAGGTGAGGTAGTGAAGAGGGGAGGTGATGGTGGTTTGATTCTTCGTCCTTCCTCACGGCGTGATTTCGAGCTTCTCCCTGTTGAGCTTTACAGTCGTCTCTCTCCAATAAGAGTTGCAAACGGTCGACTTTTGGCTTCGCGGATGCCAAATGCAATGACACTAGACACCACAATAACTAGTTTATTGTAACACCCCAAAATTTCTAACAATTATAATAACATAAAATCGCAATAATTTTTGTGAATAATCACTGAAATTCAAAATAACCAAATGTGGGAAGTGTTAGCGTCGCACTTGTACTGGGACAAGTGCAAGGCTAACTTATTACATTAACATAAATCCAAAACTTAAATAAAAATGTTTAATTCGAGTATAAAAAAATAATAAAAACTAGCTAGAATTAATAGAATGTTCTTCCCTACTTCTCCCATTTAGCCCCAACCTTTAGAACTTTGTTTACCGAAAATCGCTTTCCGAAGGATCATCGCGACCATGAACACAAACATCAAAGAAAGCCGGTAATCCTAATAAAACACAATTTAAATGGCTCATATATATTAATCAAATCAAATATATATATATAATCATATGGTAATTGCATCAAATATTATTCATTATCTTTTTAAATTTAATTTATTTAGACCCGGGAAGCCCTGCCAGTCTATTTAATGGGAAGAGAACCATGGTAGACCCGGAAAACCCTGTCAGTCTACCCGATGACCCGGGAAACCCTGCCAGTCACAATTAATCAAATTGACCATAAAACATTTCGTCGTAGTGTGTACACCTCTTCCCAAAATTGCTACTAGTGTCTCGGGAAACCCTGTCAGACGCCACTTTGGGAAGAACGAATATCATCGGTTCACATCAAATAATATATCGGAGGCATAAAGCCTAAGGGTTGTGTTCATCACTTTAAGAGGTACTATCCCAAAGTCATCCTCCTACTGTTAGATTATTTCAAATACACACAAAAATGGATTTCTCACTATATATTTATTTATTTGTATTTATGTGTGTGTATTAATGAAAGCATTTATAAAATTCAATCACGAAATCCGAAGCGACCAGAGCAACCACGTGAGGTATGTATATTCAAAGGTAATTAATCAATCTATACATATGTTTCAATTTCGAAAATCAAAACCACCCAAGCCACGTACATGTATATGCAATAGTAAATGGTTCTTTTGCAAAAATGGTTCCATCACGCAAATCAAGAATGAAGGGTACATATATATATGATTCAATCACCAATGCTGCTACGTACTCGATAATATTCAATGGTTTTGTAATACCCAGATTATTATTAATAGTAATAATTATTATTGATAGTAATAACCTTTTTTTAATAGCCTTGGTAATTTGAATACTCTTAGTCCTAATTGCCTTAGGAATTTTCAGCTTATGCTCTAAGAAAGAGGTTTAATTTTAGGTAATAAGTCCACTACTTGTCCACCAAGTCACATTAAATTCACACCTTGATTGATTGAATTTAATATTACCCATTAATGAGTTGGCAATAGTTAAAGAGCCCAACCCATAGCTAACCCTAATTTTAAGTTATAAATAGAGGTCTATCCTAACCCTGAATATTCATCTTCTCTTCTACTATTCTCTTCAACTACTTCTTCTATTCTTACTTTGAGTCAAATTATTTTTCTAAGAGGTTAGTAAAGACGGAGACCAGGTAATTCTAATCCCGTGAAGTCTAGAGGTCTTAGGTTAATATTTTATCGGCTTGTTATATATGAAACATATTATATGTAATCCTAATCCCTAGAACAATAGGAATTAATTGTTACATACCGGTCTCAATTTTTGTGAAAAAACCCTTAAAAGTGTTGCTGCATTTGTATATGCATATATATGTTTTCTTTTTTGGTTAGCTTGAATTGCTTTATGAAAACAAAATGCCTCACCTCCTTGTATACATATTTCTCCTTCTTGATTTGCGTGATTAACCTTTTTGCAAAACCATTTACTATACCATTGAATATACTTGTATGTAGTTGCTTTGGGTGCATCGGTTTTTGTAATTGAAACATATATATCCTTTCATTAATATATATAATACCTGTACATCTTTTGCTTTGGGTGCTTCGGTTTTGTGATTGAAACATGTATATGTGCCTTTCATTAATATATATTGGTTTGGTTTTCGTAAATTTGAGAAATTCTTTCTGTGTGTAATGGAAATAATTTAATTTTGGGAGGATAGCTTTGGGATGGTACCTCCTAAAGTGATGAACACAACCCTTAGGCTTTATGCCTCCGATATATTATTTGATGTGAACCGATTATATCTGTTCTTCCCAAAGTGGTGTCTGGCAGGGTTTCCTGGGACACTAGTAGCAACTTTGGGAAGATGTGTGCACATTAGGACGACATGTTTTATGGCCAATTTGATGATTTGTGATCGATGTGTTTCCGGGTCACGGGGCAGACCTAGGCGAGTTTCCGGTGTCTACCATGGTTCTCTTCCCACTAATTAAACTTCATAAAGAACATCGAAACCGACATTTTTTATTATATATATGTATATGATATTTTTATCATCTGTAAATAATTTCTTTTCTTTTTCTCTATATTATCTTTGTTTTATTAGGATTACCAGCTTTGCTGATGTTTGTGTTCATGGGCTGCGATGATCCTTCAGGGGAGCAGAATTTTCAGTGAAACAGGTTTTAAAGGTTGGGGCTAGCAGGGAGAAGTGAGGAAGACCCGTCAGCTAATTCTAGCTAGTTTTATTTTATGCCTCGAATAAAACATTTTTTTGTTAAGTTTGAATTTATGTTAATGTAATAAGTTAGCCTTGCACTTGTCCCAAAGACATATACAAGCGGCGGTAACACTTCCCAAACTTGGTTATTTCGGATTTCAAAGTATTAAATCATAAAGATTATTAAAATTTTATTTTATTATAGTTATTAGAGATTTGGGGGTGTTACGGGTTTTGTAAAAAAATTGTTCACGCCAATCAAGAATGAAAGGGGTATACGAATATGTAATTCAATCGACGAAGCACCAATGCATCTACGCACAACGTTTTGTTTTCCTAAGGTTCAAGGATTAAGATTACCTGGTCTCCGTTTTTACTAACCTCCTAGAAAATAATTTGATGCAGAGTAAGAATAGAAGAAGTAGTAAAGGAGAATAGGAGTATGTAACATTAGCTAGGGTTAAGTTAGGCCTCTATTTATAATTTAAAATTAGGGTTAGTTATGGGCTAGGCTCTTTAACTATTGCCAACTCATTAATAGGTTATATTCAATCAATGTGTGAATTTAATGTGAGTTCGTTGAAAAGTAGTGGATTTATTACCTAAAACTCATTTCTTAGTGTATAAGCTAAAATTCCTAAGGTAATTAGAACTAGGAGTATTTGGCCTAACAAGGCTATAAAAAAAACAAGAGGGTTATTATTATCAATAATAATCTGGGGTATTACACTTATATTAGAAGTCACTTTTTCAAGAGAAGCCCATCACCCACAAATTCTACCCCAAACACCAAAAATCATCTAATTTGTTTTCATTAAGCTTTTACTCACTTCCACCGGGCTTTTGTGGATTTCGCCACCATGCCAAACAGCTCCTTATTGATATGTGATACAATAAGAAAATTGTAATACACCAGATTATTATTAATAATAATAGATTTAAATAATAATAATAATGATAAAAATAATAATAATAGTAATAGATTTAAAATAATAATAATAATAACATATAGTAATAATAAAAAAAATCTAGAATTTAATAATGTTAGTATTATTTTATAATTTATGAATTGGCAATTTAGAATTTAATAAAGTGGGTATTATTTTATAATTTATTAATTGAGAATAATTAAAGGGCCCAGCCCATAGCTAAAAACCCTAGATTTTAATTATAAACTTAGGTCTGGTCGCTTAAACCTAGAAAACACTCGACACTTTTATTCTCGTCAATTATTCTTCTAAGAGGTTAGCAAAACGGAGACCAGGTAATCCTAATCCCCATGAGTCTTAGGTTAAATTTTATACCTTGATAGGTAATCCTAATCCCATGAGTCTTAGGTTAATTTTATATGAATCTTGATAGGTAATTATAATCCCATGAGTTTAGGTTAATTTTATGCCTTGATAAGTAATCCTAATCCCCATGAGTCTTAGGTTAAATTTTATATCCCGATAGGTAACCCTAATTCCCATGAGTCCTATGTTAGTTTTATATAAATTTTGATAGGGTTCTTATACCGAAATATATTATATGTAATCTTAAACCCTAGAACAAACTTGCATCTCGTGATGTGCTTATTCTTTTTCTCGCATTACGTTTGCCATTCACGTGTTCGTGACTATCATGCGCTTTTAATAGATAAATCTTAGGGTCTTCTTTTAGCATGTCGCTGCGGGTCCCACTCTTTTTTTTTCTTCTTTTGTTGAATCTTGACCAATTCAAATATGGCACCAGATTATATTATCTCATAACTCCCCTTTTCGAATTGCGTGATGATCTGTATGAAAGTCTTTTGCCGATAAATATATGATGTCCCTGTACGTATTGCGTTCTGTGGGTTTTAGATTTTAGCCTTTTAGGTATTGAATACACACACACATATATATATATATATATATATAAAATACTTGTACTTTACTCTGGGTTCTATGTTGTCTCCTTTGGCTTAAAATCCTATCCTATAATATATTATGATTATATTCGTTGGTCAATAAATGAACCAATATCTCGGTTATATATTCTCATGACAACCTTATAGGAACCCATGAGTTTAAAAAGGAATAATGAGTAGAGTCATGGGTTTAAAAAGGGACAATGGGTAGAGCCATGAGTTTAAAAAGGGATAATGAGTAGAGCCATGGTAGTCATAAGAATTTCTTATGACAACCTTAAAGGAACTTATGAGAATTTAGATGTGTATTAAAAATAATTTAACAATGGGAAGATAGCTTTGGGATGGTACCTCCCAAAGTGATGAACACAACCTTTGGGCTTTATGCCTTCGATATTTATTTGATGTGAACCGATCATATCCGTTCTTCCCAAGGTGGTGTCTGACAGGTTTCCGGGACACTAGTAGCAACTTTGAGAAGAGTTGTGCACACTAGGAAAAAATACTTGATGGCCAATTTGATGATTTGTGATAGTGATTTCAGTCACAGGTAGGTAGCCAGTGTTTCGGGTCTACCATGGTTCTCTTCCCACTAATTAAATTGAATAAGAATAATAAAATTGTTTTCTTGGATGTATATATATTTATATATATGGAAGATATTTTATTATGTAAATATTTTGTTTTTTCTATATTGCTTTGCTTTATTAGGATTTATGCAATTCTTGATATGTGTGTATTCATGTGGTGCGATGATCCTTCTGGGAGGAACGAGTTTGGTGAAACAGTGCCAAGGGTTGGGGCTAGCGGTGAGAAGTGAGGGAAGACCTTGGTGATTATGTTCTATTTTTATTTTATTTTATTTTGTTCGAATAAATTACATTCTTGCTTAAGTTTGAATTTACATCAATAAGTAGTCTTACACTTGTTCCAAGATAGCGTGTAACACTCCCCAAGGTTATTCATTTTGAAATTTTCAGTATTCATTTATAAAATAAATTTGAATTTCATACTATGATAATTGTTAGAAATTGGGGTGTTACAAAAATAGAAAGCAACAAGCTTGTTTATGACTTTATTATGGCCCCCCACAAAAAAAAAAAAACAAACCGTGAAGGAATCTTTTTAAGGGGTGACTTTATGGATAATTAACTTGATCATGTTAAAAGTAGGGGTGAAAATAGACCGATTCTATCGGGTGACCTAAGTCCTAACTTGTTTAACAAAAAGGCTAGGCTAAGACCTATTTAGTGGCCTAAATATATAAATAGGCCCAACCTATTTTATGAAGGCATGTCTTTGTTTAACATTTTAAATATAATTTTATTTATATTATATGTTTAGATATGATTCACTCGAGACATTGAAAAAGGCCCTCAACTTCAAGGACACTCGGATCTTGCCCAAGTATATGTGTGGATTATTTGTCATAATTGATTTTACAATCGTGTAGTATAATGAATATGTTAGGTGAGTTTTGTCTTGTTAAATGCGAATCAGTTTTTTTAAGCTAATTCAAACATGTCCTCGTTTTTAGAAGCCTCTTAGAAGGAAATGATATCTAATCCATTGAAAGGAAAATCAATTAGATTTTAATCCATATTTTGGAAAAGAATGTTACACACATATTAATGTAAAAAGATCATTATTTTTAAGGGACTAGAACATTACTAATTACGACTTTATGTGATGCACCTTGCCCCCTATTTCAGAGGCGATGGCGATAATCCTTTATTTGAAAAATATGCATTCAACCAACGAGGTTGACATAAGTGGTAAGCGGCTTGTGTCACTTAAGCAATGTTTGGACTTCGAGTCTTGTGAATACAGAAAAGCCCCGTACTATAGTTAGGTACGCGACCCGGTCGGATTCAAATTAGTCAGGGCGAAGCTCTGGATATGGGATAAGAAAAAAAAGAAAGAAAGAAAAACATGCATTCAGATGGGAAGACGGCACCGCTTCATTATAATTCCGATATTTCCATTAACTAGTCGATTTCTTAATTCTTAAGTCCTAACCATGCACAAGTCTACCGTGTGAAAATTCTTACCGACCTCCGAAAGCCCAATGGTCCCATGAAAGCTCTTCTTTCCATGCAGAATTATCAGATTTCAATCACAGATTTGTGCCCTAAAAATCTACCGCTGTTAATTTAAAAAGTTATGGAAACAAAAAAGCTCAATTAAACACTACTAAGAAATAACCACACACTCACAGGTAACAAATAAAGCGTTCCAATCAACGCTCTGACTTGAAAAGCGTGCCTGGGTTAATAGAGCCGTTGCTGGCTCTACGGCCGACGACGCTCTTCACCGGTGGAGTTCGTCCTAGCTCTGTTTGGTATCGATCGGATTCTTTATGCATTCCGTCGATTTGTCGCCTTTCTATGCTTGTTTCTTCTTGTTTGCTTCGTCGAAGTGGAGCATCCGGTTGCGATCTCTTGTCTTTGGTTGCTTGATGATCTTTGTGCTTGTTTTTTCGAACTCCTTCATCTCGCTTGGCCGGAAACGAGTCTTGTCAGAAGTCATTTCGTCCGTTTCTTTGGTGGTTCGTTTCGTTCTTTGTCGTCGGGTCTTAGTCCGTTTGAGCCGAGTTCTAACCGTTGCGATCGCAATTCGAGCTTTGGAGTTGAAGGTGATCGTTGGTGGTCTATTCACTAGCAAGCTCTGCATTTTCTAGGAATTACCTCATTTGTGACATTGTAATACCCCAGATTATTATGAATAATAATAGATTTAAATAATAATCATAATAATGATGATATAATAATGATAATGATAATGATATAATAATATATAGCAAAATCTAAAAATTTATAATGGTTGTATTGTTAATTTATTAATTAGGAATAATTAAAGGGCTCAACCATTTGGAGCTAAAACCCTAAAATTTAATTATAAATATAGGTTAGCCGCTCAAACCTAACCTAGAAAACACTCGTTACTTTTCTCTGCTGTCTTTCATCAATTATTCTCCTAGGAGGTTAGCAAAACGGCGACCAGGTAATCCTAATCCCCGTGAACGATAGGTTAGTTTTATATAGACTTCAATAAGGCTGTCATATATGTAATCCTAATCCCATGATTCTTAGGTTAATTTTAGATCTTGATAGGTAATTCTAATCCCCATAAGCTTTAGGTTAGCTTTATATAAATTTTGATAGGCGTAACTTGTGATCAATTTGTCGGATCCTTCGTATCAATCGAACACACTTGCTTGGCCTCGGATTGCGTGCTTCAATTGTATACATATTTATACCGTCGTCTTTTTTTTGTGCGTGAAAACAATTGTCTTACCTCGGCATTCGTGATTGAATTGTATATGAATGCAATTGAAATATTGAATGCAATTGAAATATTGAATGCAATTCATGCATTGAAATTTCCCCTGTGCGTCATTCTTTTTTGGCGATGAAATACCATGGCTCCGCCTCGGTCTTCGTGCGTGAGTTATATGCACATGAATACAATTGCCTGGATGGAGTTCCTGTTGGCGTCATTTTTGGTGGGGTCCACGTCACTTTTATTTATTTATTTACTATTTGATTTTCTTTTCTTTATAGAATATCTCTCCGTCAAATAAATAAGATATGAAATGATTTTTAGGTCAAAATATCCTTATATCTATATTTACTTAAAATAATAGAAAAATATATAAAAGATAATTAAATAATAGAAATAATTTAGGAGTTTATTATGTGTGTATTTTAAATAACTTAACAGTGGGAGGATAGCTTTGGGATGGTACCTCCCAAGGTGATGAACACAATTAGGCTTTATGCCTCCGATATAAATTTTGATGTGAACAGATAGTATCCGTTCTTCCCAAGGTGGTGTCGCGGAGTTTTAGGGACACTAGTAGCAACCTTGGGAAGAGGTGTGCACACTAGGAAGATATTTTATATGGCCAACTTGATGATTGTGACTGGCAGGTTTCCGGGTCACAGGGTAGACTGGCAGGTTTCCGGGTCTACCATGGTTCTCTTCCCACTTAACTAATGACGTTTTTGGTTATAAATATGTATATGATATTTTATCATCTGTAATAATTTATAATTCATATTATCGTTGCTTTATTAGGATTACCGGCTTTCTTTGAGTTTTTTTTGTGTTCATGGTGCGATGATCCTTCGGGGAGCAGATTTTCGAAATGAAACAGGGTGCGAAAGGATGGGTTAGCGATAAAGCGGTTAAGCGGTGAGCGCGTGAGGATAACTACTCGCATCTCTAGCTAATTCTAGACTTTACTAAATCTTTATGAATTCAATAAATTGTGTTAGACATATTTCTTTCAGTTGAACCTCAGTTTTTGGTTTCGTTTTAATGTAATTAGCCTTGCGCTTGTCTTAGTACAAGTGCGGCGGTGACACTTCCCAAATTTGGATATTTTTAGTATTTCCTTATAAATTCATTTAAATTTGATATTAAAATAACTGTTAATAAATTGGGGGTGTTAGGACATAGTTTTTGCTGATCTGCTGCCGTGAGTTTCATTCCGGCGAGGTTAGTGTTTTTTTTTTTTTTGAGAAGTTTTGACTTCCTAGATTATTGATGGAAGTGGTTGATGTACGAAAGGTGCCTCCAGATAGGCCACCTGATACATTAATTCCTATAGTTAAAAAACCAAAAAAAGATTCCAAAGAAGATGTTTTAATGTCTCGATCGGGAAATTCGAGGAGATGAATTCTTAGAATAAGGTTACAAAAATAGATGAAAGCAATGCTTTGAAATTGAGACCTTTTAAAGATTCTCTTTTGAATTTTAAAGGATCGACTTTAATGGTGTTGCAAATGGAACTTCGGGTATGGACGATGACACTTTGATTTCTAATCGCTTGACCAATCGTGGAAGTTTGCCCGAACCGTCGGAGGAGATCAAGAAGCTAATGGATGTTTATCCTGTTGTTCCCATTATCGACGAGGAATTCAATGAGAGCGTGAACCATGGAATAATTCTTTGATTATTACGGTTCTTGGAACCCGATTTAATTTTTATAAGCTAAGAGAGATGTTATGCAAAATTTGGAGATTTAGTGAGTTTGACTTAATAGGTCTTCCAAATAACTATTTTGTAGTCAGGTTCACAAATAAAGATAATTGGTCTACTCATTATAAACGAATTTTATTTGAAGGACCTTGGGTGATAGCACAACATAGTGTTCGGTTCAACGGTGGTCACCTTATTTTGACCCCTTTAATAATCCTTTAGGAAAGATGCGACTTGGATACGTATCCCCAATATCCTCTCAATTGTTATAATAAGAAGTATTTATCGAGATTGGGAGACATGATTGGGAAGACTACGAAGGTGGATCTTCATACCTTGAATTTTAATGATGATGATAATCCAAAGGTGGAGAGAGGGAAGTATGCTAGGATATGTGTGGAGTTGGATCTTCAGAAAAAATTAGTACCAAAAATCATTTTAGCCTCTTCCTTATATAATATTGAATATGAGGGATTAAACATGATTTGTTTTGGATGTGGCAGATATGGACATCGAAAAGAAAATTGTCCTTGGAGTATTAATTGTGGGGTTTCATCGGGCGGCTCATCACCGCTATTCCAACGTGAAAAGAACGTCAGATCTGTATCGAAGAAACTAAAATGGTAGGAGAAGAAGGATTTGGACCTTGGATGCTTGTGCGCAGCCTCGAGACCTTGGGCTTCAAAGATTGAAAAACAAAAGGTTAAAGGAGAAGTAAAATCCAGTGGCTCAAGATTTGCTGTTATGTCAAAATGGGAGGAGGAAAAATATTTTCAAGAGGATCGAGGAAAGGAGGAAACTTGGATTCAACAAAGGAAAACATTGGTTATATGTGAAGGAAAAAGCAAAGAATCCCAGATGTCTAAAACTCTCAATCAAGAAGAAAATAAAAATAAAGGAAAAAATCCTCACAGTCCAAAAGTATCTATAAAGTAAAAGAAAAAGAAAAGATCCAAACGACATCTCAAAGCGGGCAAAACAATCAGGCTATGGAGATTAATCCCCATATTAATGTTAAAAAGCAAGGTGTCAAAGATGCAAAACAAAGGATGCATGTTATTGTAAGTGGGTGTGTTGATAACAAAGAATCAATTCGGAGGGAACAAAAACCAGATGACTCATCTATATCAAACTCAAACACATCAAGGGTACCACAAGATGAAAATTTGGAAGTGGATATTTTGAATGAGAATTTAAGAATAATAGAACCAGCGAAGGAGGCGGAATCAAAGAATGAGATCGAGAAGTCCACCGGGGTGGTAGACAAGGTGAGCAAAGTACTACTGAGAAACTTAATCATTTGAGAGCTATATCAAGAGAAATTCATGTGAATGAACCTCCTGATAAGTGAGTTTTATTGGTCTCGTTTTTTTAATCAGTTTCCAATGATTATTGCATCTTGGAACTGTCGTGGGGCGGGTAGAAATTCGTTTCCACGTTTGATTAAGGATATAGTTCAAAAATATAATATTAATGTTTTGGGAATTCTTGAACCTCGTATTAGTGGTGCCGGGCGAGATGGTGTGGTTAAGAAAATGGGTTTTAGTAATTGGTTGAGAGTAGAGGCGGTGTTTTTTGGTGGTTTATGGTTTGTGGAATGATTGGGAAGTTTCAATTGATTATATTTTTTCCAATACCCAAATTCTTCATTGTAGACTTTTTGATAGAAGTTCGGTGAAATTTTGTTTGTTTCTCTTGTTTATGGTGAACCAAGAAAGGAAAATAGAACAGAATTATGGGCTTCTTTACGAGCTTTATCGTATCACTCATGAGGCTTGGCTTATTCGGGTGATTTTAATTCTTTTTTGAATCCATCGATAAGCAAGGAGGTGCCCCCGTGAACAATCTCGCATCATCATCATTTTAACCCGTATTAATGATTGTAATCTTCGAGGTCCCGATTGTGGGTGATAAATTTACTTGGGAAAAAGAGAGGTGAAAGAGAGATTAGATTGGGCCTTTTGCAATTTGACTTGGGAAATATCTCACCCTTCTTTTAAGGCCTTTCACCATCTTAGATTTAAATCGATCATCGAGTTGTTGTTGTTTCATCCGGTATGGAGGATAGACGTCACGTTAAGGATCATTCCTTCAAATATCAAGCAGGTTGGTGTTTACAGGAAGGATTTTCAGATATTGTTAAATCTTCTTGGCGTGATAACTCTTGGTTAATAGGATATAAGAATTTTGAGGAATCCGCTACTAAATGGAATAAGGAAGTAATTGGGAGTTTACCCAACAAGAAAAAGAATCTTATTCGGAGACTGGAAGGGATCGATAAGGCCATGATAGAACGACCCGGGGGTCTTGTGAAACTTGAAAAGGATCTATGGCGAGAATATCGAAGGTGGTAGACCAAGAAGAACTTTTATGGTATCAAAAATCTCGTTGTAAGTGGTTACAATATGGAGATAAAAATACAAGTTACTTCCACGCGTCAACAATTGTGAAGAGAAAACGCAACGAGAGTTGAGATCTTGCAAAATGATCAAAGCCATGGGTTCTTGAACAAGCTGAATTAAAGCATTTAGCAATGGAGTATTTTAAAAACCTTTACACTCGTGATAATGAGGTCACTCGTGCAAGAATGGCCCACAAATTTTCCCACGCCGGATCAATCTCAATTACATGCCATTCGAGAGAGATATTTCAATTTTTGAAATAAAAATGCAACGTTTGAAATGGGTGCCTTCAAAGCTCCGGTCCCGATGGTCTAAATCCACATTTTTTCCAATCTCGTGGGATATCATTGGAACTAAAGTGTGTGACTTTATTTTAGAAGCGTGACTAATCCCGATAAAATTAAGGACATGAACCACACTAACATTGTTTTAATCCCTAAAGTGGATGTTCCAACATCTATTAAGGAATTTCGTCCCATTGCTTTGTGTAATGTGTGTTTCAAAATCCTAAGCAAGGTTATTACAAATAGAATGAAAAGGGTTATGCCATACTTGATCCACCCGACTCAATGTGGTTTTATTAGTGGGCGTCAAAGTTGTGATAACATTATTCTTGCCCAGGAGGCCATTCATACTATGAGAATCAAAAAGAGAGGTAGAGGATATGTTGCCATTAAAATAGATATGGAGAAGGCCTATGATAGATTAGATTGGGATTTTGTTAAATTCAATCTACAAAATTTAGGACTTCAAGATCAATTTGTGCAACTTATCATGAAATGTATTTCATCAACTTCAATGAGGGTGTCTTGGAATGGGGAGCTTTCGAGATACTTTTCTTCCTCTACAGAGGACTTAGACAAGGAGATCATTTAAGTCCTTTTCTCTTTGTTTTGTGTATGGAGCGACTAGGACAAATAATTAATCGTGAAGTAGAGAATGGGAGGTGGAAACCACGAGAATGAGCTCCGATGGCCAGCCTATCTCCCACTTATTCTTCGATGATCTCATATTATTTTGTGAAGCCTCAAGAATTCAAGTGGAGCGGGTTAGAGATATCATGACTACCTTTTGTAAAATTTCGGGCATAGAGTTAGTCTTCCTAAATCAAAATGTTTTTTCTCACCGAAGGTCCATTTTAACAGGGGCACTAGAACTTAGTCAAGTTCTAGGCATTGGTATACCGCGATCTTGGAAAGTATCTTGGGGTGCTTCTACCGCATAAGAAATTGGTTAAGTCAACATTTGCTCCTCTCATTGCAAAGGTCAATAAAAAGCTCTCAGGTTGGAAGGGAAGACATTTGAGTATGGTGGGTAAATCGATAATGATTAAATCGGTCTTGTCAACATTACCATTCTATCAAATGCAAACTCTCGTTAATTCCCAAAGGGATCCCGATGGATATTGAGAAGTTGATTAGAGATTTCTTTTGGAGTCAAGGATCGACAACAAAAAAACTTCATCTTATAGACTGGGACACTATTAAGTTAAGAAAAGATGATGGGGGGCTTGGAATTAAGGATCTTCAAATACAAAATAAATCTTTCATAATGAAGTTATGTTGGGGTCTTATAACCAAGCCTGATGCACTTTGGGTTAAATGTCCGAAAAGTAAATATGCTTGTGGAAGTGACAAAATTCCTAGCATAACAAAAAAGAAAAAACAATCTTCCGTTTGATTTTGCCATTGTCAAAGTTTGGGATAAGTTTAAAAGTAATTTGGGAAGTAAACTTAGAAGTGGCAATAATACCAATGCCTGGTAGGAGCTTTGGTCCCCTCTTGACCAACCTTTGATTCAATATGTTGATAAACACCATGAGTGGGTTAGTCATGATGAGAATGTGAGGGCTTTTGTAGCTCTAAATGGTTCTTGGGATCTTACGAAATGGAGATTCTTCTTACCAGAATGGGTGATCGATAAAATTAAGATGATTAAACCTCCAATCATGGAGGGAAATGATCTTTTTCTTTGGAGAGTCTCTAACGATGGTAATTTTAGCATTAGATCGGCTTATAAGATGTTGGAAAAAAATAATGACTCTATAAGGGAACCTCTCTGCGGCAAAATATTTGGCATTGGCCTATCTCGAGCGTGCTAAATTCTTCATGTGGCAAGTTTTTCATGGAAAATTACCTACTAATTCATGAGGAAGAAGCGTGGTTTGAGTGATCATAATGATTGTCCCTTTGAATGTTTTGGTGAGGAAACAGTGCTGACACTTTGAGAGATTGTGAGATTGCATGATCTTGTGTGGGCTTGATTTGATTAACCCTATATACTATAGTACTTTTTTAGTGGTAATTTGCGGGATTGGTTATTATGGAATAATAAACATGAAGTGGGTGGAAAAAGTCTATTTGGTCTTGGATGCGGATATTTGGATTGGCTTGTTGGCTAATTTGGAAGAATAGATGCGAAAGGTTTTTGATGGCGAAGGTGCTCAACCTCGGTGCATTATTCATATTTGTCTTCACCAATTAATGGAAGGTGTGGAGCATGGAAAATTTATTCACCAGATCTACCGAAGTTACGATATAGCGGAGTCCCAATGGAATACTCCACCTTTTGGTTATGTTAGAGTGGATGTAGATGGATCGGTAATCAACAATAATGTTGCAGCTTGTGGTGGCATTATTAGAGATAGCAATGGGGTGTGGTTGGCGGGTTTTAATGAGAATATTGGGCTCTGAATAATAAGCTGACGGAATTACAAGCAATTAAAGCTGGTATGATGACTTGTAAGAACTTGGTTTCAAAAAAATTAAGTTGTACTCAGATTCTACAAAGACTATTAGCTTATTAACATCGAATATGGGACCTATCATCCTTCGTCTCCGAGATTTTGAAATTAGATCTTTGATTTTTTCTACTTGGGATATCGAAATAATTCATTCAATCGAGAGGCATTGAAATGTGCAGAGATCTTTTGGCCAAAATGTACATACGAAGTAAATCGAAATGGGTTTATTACAGATTCCTCCAACTTGTTGTTTGAATCAAATATCGATCGATCTAGGTTATTTTCATTCATGATGTATTATTTCTTTTGTTTGTGTAGTATCTTTATGATCATCCCAAGAGGTGAATCTTGTCTTATTAATTCAAAAAAAAAACACTACTAAGAAATTAGTAGTTATTTACTTATAAAAAAAGTAATTACTCGTATTAGTTATTACAGGGAAGACGTTACTTAAACTGTTAAACATATTACATCAACGTGGAGGGAAATTCGTGGCTCAATCGTTGGTGGGAGTAGAAAAATCGAAGCTCAAGATCGGCGCCAATAATCGTGGCCGTCACGTGCCTCCCTTTCATTCGATCTGCGTTAATTTGCTTTACTTCTGGGAAAATCCTTTTGGCGCTTTTTGGTGTAAAAATTTAAAAAGCGCCAAAAATATAACATCTTTTGAAAAAAAAGCGCTTTTTCGGGTATTTTGAATCTTCTTGGAGTTGTTGAAGACGATATAGTTGTTAATTTGATTTAGTTGTTAAAAAATTGTTGTTAATGGGGTGATATAGTTGTTAACTAACAACTATATCGTCAAATTAACAACGGCAAGATTACGAAAATACCTGAAAAGACCGGTATTATAAGATTTTGAGGGCATTTTTAAGGATTTTTACACAAAAAAGGCCTAAAAATTTTCCCTTACTTCTCCGCGTCAAAGACCTGTAACTGAGCCCCAGCACAGCCGGGATATTGCGACCGGCTGTAACCGGTAAATTCGGTTCTCTTCTCCGGTGCAATACATTTCTGCCATCTTTTTCACTCGCACACCCCGAAAATCCACGCACTTGTTGTCTCACTTTCACATCTACGCCCGGCTACTTTTTTTCAAAAGAAAGGACCGCTTTTCCGGTGTCTGACACCGATTCAGCTCTTTCCGACTTGGTCCTAGGGCTTATGAGGTTCGGCAATTTCGTTTTCTAACCTTCTTTTCCTGTCACCTCCGTTTGGTTCAGGAGAAAATTTGAATGTAAAAAAGCTCAGTATTTTCTCAAGTTTTGCTAGTTTATTCCTGTCTGGACCATTTGATCTCTACGTACTATGTTTTTTTAGTTTTTATTACAGCTTTTCTATGTACTTTTGCTCGTTTCCAGTTTAGGATAGTCGCAGTTGGCTATGGCATTTATATGTTTTTAGTTTTTTTTTTTAACGCTAGACACTCTGAACTTGGTCGTAAATCTACGAATTCGACTGGACTCACCCTTGGTCTTACTAATTTGATGCTAGATGCTGAGGATGAAGTTGAACTATGCTGTTCAAACTTGATTGTTAAAGTTTGTGATTTTTCATTCTGTTTTATAAATTTTAATTTAATATGTTATTTACTGTCTGTAGAAAATGTCTCGAGTTGAGGCACTATGGGAGAGATTAGTCCGAGCCGCGCTGAGGAGGGAAAGGATAGGCGACGATACATATGGACGGCCTGCTGTTGGGATTGCCGGAAGCGTACCATCCGCACTTGCCAAAAACAGGGATATTGATGAGATATTAAGAGTTGCAGATGAAATTCAAGATGAAAATCCTAATGTCTCCAGAATCTGTATGCTTTCACTGTTTGCTTTACATTCCAACGTATTTTATCTGCATTTTGTAATATTTTGTTTTAGTGATATTCAAGGATTGGCTATCTGAGCATGGAAACTAAATTTAAATTGTTTACATGCTAGAAGTTGCATCAATAAAACAAAAGAGAGATGAAAGGAAGTGCTCTTCTTTTTGAATCGACAATTTAAAAATTCCTGATATTCAAAATAATATTAAACTCATATTTTTGCAGAATAAAGAGCTTCTAAGCCCACTGTAAACCCTGGGCTTTGGATTTATTTGTATAAAATATACCATGATCTCTATCTTTTTTCTGTTTTATTAATTTGTTGTGATAGTATCATGTCATACCTTTCTGTGTTGCACTTCCTTGTCAATATTAATTAATGTATTTAAATATACGAAGAAAACTTATGTGAATTGGGAATGCGGATGCTTGTAATCTCATATATTGAATCCGTTCTTGTACTTCATAATATTTTCTTTTTAATTTTTTCCGGTAAATAGTACTTCATAATATTTCCTTTGTTGCTCAGTGCCCTATCTTATATACCTTATTTACATGCAGTATGTGAGCATGCTTATTCATTATCTCAGAATTTGGACCCTAACAGTGAAGGCCGAGGCGTTTTGCAATTTAAGACTGGTTTGATGTCTGTTATTAAGGTATGATATATATGGTTTGATTTCTGTAGTCCTAAGTTTACCTTGAAATTTGTGCAATGTTGTCCCAAGGAAAAAGGAGAAGAGGAAGGAGAAAGAGGGAGAGAAAGAGAGGGAGGAAGGAAGGAGGCAGGAAAAGTCCAGGGAAGAATCTAGTAGTTCAATTTAAATGCTTTAGAAAAAACTGACATACTACTAGGGAAAGGACTATTTATAGGGAGCACATTTGAAGAAAATAACCTAAATGAGAATCAGAAAAGAAAGAAAACAGAAAATAAATGAAGTTTGAAGATGTAGCAAATAACCTAGAATTTCCCAAGTTTTCTACAATTTCCCATCACTTTCTCTTGGGCAAGCCCTGGATCAACAACGACTGAGAAGCCCTGAACAGAATCTTTTCCTTTTGGGCATCTAGTGACAATAAACACTGATGAAATTATGAGCATTCCCTCTGGCCAAATATCCCAAATATTGCAAAAAAGAAAACTGTACATTGCCACATTGATCCCCCCTCCTTATTCATTCAAAAACTTGGAATTGTATATGGAGAGACTGCTCTAGATCACGTGACTTACCTGAATCTCACTAGAGACACCAAACAATTGATTCCACTAGAAAGCATTGACTCGGTAATGTAGAAATAAATGAGCTGCATTCTGCTCTATTTTGCACATCATACAAATGTAAGGGTACACAGATGTCTTGGTTCCCGAATCTGCAAGGTGTCATTTATGTTAATTCCATTGTTTACCATTCTTCAAATAATAGATTTTTCTTTTGAAGGAGCCTAATGTTTTAAATGGGTTTTTGAGAAGAAACTCCCTGGTGGGAGATGAAATAAGGGAATGAAATTATTATTTACCACCATGCTAACCAAACACGTAAAAATTCCAAATGGATGTTATCTTGGGGGAAATTTAACACTGTCGAGAAGAGGCTTTAGGGTTTATTATTGGTTGGTATCTGAGCTTCTAAGATCCTCAAGTATTGATCTGTAGTCTTGTGCAAAAGGAAAAGATGTTCAAGATGTGCGAAGGGCCTACAATTATTGCTCGTTAATGAATGTTAGCTGAATCTTTTGCTTGTAGATTCTCTTGTTCAAATTTTTTTTTTTAAACTTGCAGTATATATTTTGGAAAAAGCTCTCTTGTGTTTTTGGAGCTGTCATCGATTTATCAAAATATAAACATAGAGTTTTGGTGAATGATATATGTTTATAGTTAGTCATTGGTAGAACCCAATGGTATTATGCAATTCGTGTAGTTGACTTAATGAGATAAGACTTGTTGTTGTATAGATACTGAATTTTGGTTAAGCAAGTGCCAAATTATTCTATTTATTTAACTTGAAAAAGTCATGTGTGATGTTTATGGGAAGAGGTGACAACCAGTCCAAGGGCAGCCTGCTGTTCTGTTTAACCTTTTCATTTTTCATTATTTTTTATATTCATTGATTTTCTTTATGCAAGTTTGTCTCACTTAGTTATATCCAATGATTTTTTGGCAGCTATAATTTATATTATCTTGCTCATGTATTTACATATTTCAGCAAAAATTGGCTAAGAGAGAAGTTGGAACTATAGATCGAAGTCAGGACGTTGCAAAATTACAAGAGTTCTACAAGCACTATAGGGAGAAGCATAATGTAGACAGGTTACGGGAGGAAGAGACGAAATTGCGGGAATCTGGTGCCTTTAGCGGAAACCTTGGCGAGTATGTTTGTGTATTAGCAGAAGTTGCACATTTAGATGATCTTGTGCTTTCTCTATCTCTCCCTTCCCCTTTAGACACCATTGCTCCCAAAGCAATAAGTTCTATTGTGAAATCTGCAATGGATGCGATTTATTTTGTCGATTTTGTATGGACAGGACTTCTTTTCCTCTAACTCTATATTTCTTCATGTAGTCCTTTTTTCTCTTCAATAAATTCTCCTTTTTACTTAAAAAAAAGTGGCGGTGTTGAATCAGTAACTTGTTTTTTTTGGCCAAAGAGTTAGTAAGTTTGAAAATTGAGTTTTCAAGCATTTATGCTATAGGTCAGATAACTGAGCTATATATAGAGAATTTCGCCAGAAAAAAAGTGCCGAGTAAATAGAAAAATCACATGATAAACAAAATACCATTTTGATTGAGAAAATATAATGATGGACCGTGAAGGACAGGAGTTGTAGCTTGAATTATATCTGTTATAGTACTCCTATTCAGCTTTCTTGACCACCAATTATTTGACCAGTCTTCAATTATCACCAAGATTGAAGTGGGCTATCTCCTTGTTTACCTGAAGTCTCTTTCATGCCCTGATTTACATCTTGTTAATATGTTGTGTTGTGTGTATTCCTTTTGGAATTTAAATTCTTTGCTGTTGAATATAGGTTGGAGCGAAAGACACTGAAACGGAAAAGAATTTTTGCTAGTTTAAGGGTTTTAGGCATGGTAATTGAACAGCTGTCCACAGAAATTCCTGAAGAGGTTAGCTTCCCTTTGCTTTTACATGGATAATCTGAAGATGCACTGCTTATCTTTCAGGAAGGGTTCTCTTCGGGGTCTTTAATTTAGTACATATTTTTATGTGTCTGTAAAAGACATGTAAGTTTATGAAGTGTTACAGTGATGCTGCCTTTTGAAAAGAAGTGGTGATGCTTTTGGAGACTTTGCTTATATTTTCTTTTATATGTATCATGAATGTTTTACTTCTCTTAATCCATCCTTCTCTCTCTCTCTCTTTCTGTTTTTCTTAGTGTTTTAAAATTGGACTGGTCTTCTTGATGGAGAATGAATGTTCGTGATTTTGTTTTTTGGTGGCACAACTAGAGTGTAATGTGTTTGCGTGATGTTTAACATGATTTGAAGTTTATGTTATTGCCTTTCATGTGATCATACTAGTTTCCATACTCCATACTGCAAAGGGAGTAAGCTTGACATGTTTTTCGGGTTCATAGGAGCAGGCTTATCTGTCGGAAGCATGTTTTGTACGAAATTGTTTTTCCTAAGCTACTGTTGTTTGTTATATGAGTTTTTGGTAATTTTATTAAAAATAATCTTTTAACACATTTTTTTTCTTTGTTGCAGCTGAAGTCTTTGATGGAATCAGATTCTGCAATGACAGAAGACCTAATTGCTTACAACATTATTCCCTTAGACGCTCCTTCCTTAACAAATGCTATTATGTCTTTGCTTGAGGTTAGGGATTTATTTTTGTTGAATTTAGAGGGATAAAACATACTCTATTAATTTGTGAATAAAAGAGAGTACATATAGGTCTTTATATAGGCAAACCTAGAGCTAACCCTAGAATCTAATTTAATCTAATCAAAATAATTAAGATATAATATTCTAAGATATAATATCTAATCCTAAGATATAACAAATATCAAAATAATAAGATAATGATTAATCCATAATATTCTAAGTTCTAATACTTCCCCCTTAGGCCGTAGAGTATATGTCGACCACTCCTAGCTTGCTTCGAAATCCTTCAAACTTTGAATTCCTTTGCGTCTCGTCTCTTTCTACGGCGCTCGGATCAATAGCGGTGGTGACGGAGCAAGACGGTGGTATGTATCACCCGGCTCATTCAAATCAAGCTCACGGTTCCTTACCTCTGGCTCGTTTGAATCAAACTCTAGTTCGTTCGATTCAAGCTCACGATGGTCTCTCTCCTTAATTCTGGCTCGTCACTCCTTTCATTTTTGGGATGGCTCTGATCTAGTATTATGGGCTTGTACTTATTTGTTAAGCCTCAGAGGCCCTTTATTTTTTTATTTTTTCTGGGCTTGTACTTCGTTTTGAGTTTCAGAGGCTCGTTATTTTTGCCTTGTGGTTCTGTTGATGAAGAGTCTTGAGTTTGAGAATTTGTACCTGTCATAAAAGCAATGGGAGTCATTCTAGTTGGATTTTCAGGAATTGATCCGAACATAGGAGGAAATTGAGAGGGATCCATGTCATTGGAATTTTTTTTTTGGGGTCGCCGGAGGTCAATGTTCACGACGGCACGTGGGTGTCATGTGTCGGGAAGGTAGTGGCGCGTGGTGGTCACCTGCTGAGCAAATCGTCGTCGCTCTTCCAGGTTTTGTCAATCGGCACGCACTGATGTCGTCTATGGTGGCGGTGTAGTTCCACGTGCGTCCCCGCTCTCTGTCACGTTCCTCGTGTCTCCCTCTCTCTCTGAGACTCGCATCTCCCTCTTCGTCACTGTGATTTTCGACACTAGGTACAGTGGGATGGTCACTGTTTTGACGATCACAGTGATTGGACTCACTGTGTCGGACAGAAGAGAGTTGCTGTTTTGTTGCCTCTATGCCTTCAAATAGAAGGTCCTAGCTTTGATACCATGTTGAATTTAGAGGGATAAATCATATTCTATTCATCTGTGAATAAAAGAGAGTACATATAGGCCTTTATATAGGCAAACCTAGAGCTAACCTTAGAATCTATTTTAATCTAATCAAAATAAGGAATATATAATATCTAATCCTAAGATATAACAAATATCAAAATATTCTAACAATTTTGCTTACTATATAAGTTAGAGACTAGGAATAAAACAATGTGAGCGAGGGGGCAAGAATGATCTGGAAGATAAGCCTGTATTATTGCTGTGTACTCTGGTATATATAGACATGTCTAGTATGATTTACATTACCAAATATCTATACTGAGGCTATAGCCGTCACTGAACTAACTAATTAATCTAACTTACTGTCATTGCATTCACTAATACTTGGGACTCCCAATTTAGTACATTGTTGTCTGGTTTTCACCTGAAGAAAAATGTATTGCTAGGTTCAAGCAGCAGTTTCAGCTTTGAAGTACTTTAGGGGTTTGCCAGAGTTGCCTCGGGGTCATCCAATTCCTGCTGCCAGAGATGCTGATATGCTTGATTTTTTGCAGTGTATATTTGGATTTCAGGTCAGCATGTGTGAGATTTTACTGGGATGGATCTCATTTTTTTAAAACCTCTGATCATTTAGGGTTTGTGGGAATAGGGGGCCAAATCCTTTGATATTTGCAATTTTTTTTCCCTCTGTTTTGGGGCGTTCAGTTGGTATAGTGTGCCTGCATTTATTAAGATGTCCATTTGTCTGTTCATATTTTCTGTATTTATGTCTTCATCTTGGTATTCAGCTCTTCAAAGTTTATGGTGGTTTCTTTTTAAGATATGGAGGGAGATTGGATATGTTGTTGCATGTTCAGTTTTAGTAGTTTACTGTTTTCTTGTTTTCTTTTCTTTTGTTTGTTTTCTGGTGATAAGCTTCTTGTTTTCTTTACTAACATTATTTTAAATTTTCATGTATTGTGATTTTTGTGTTGAGAAATTTTTGAAGATATCAGTTGACTTGTTGAGCGGAGTTTTTCACAATTGTCACTGTCTCTTCTCTGGTCGTTATTCTTATAATTAATCGTTTTATATAAATGGAAGAAAGTCATAGTCTAATTCATTTGATCTTGTGTTCTGATAGGAATCTGTTAGATGCATTGGTAGTATCAATGCAAAATATTCTTTCTCTCTTGCATCTAATGACCGACATTTGTTTTTGCCAGAAAGATAATGTCTCTAATCAGCGAGAGCACTTAGTTCACCTGCTTGCTAACGAGCAGTCTCGGCTTGGAATTCCAGCTGAGGCAGAACCTGTAAGTCTCAAAACCTTTTGGATTTCGTCTTGTTTTTTTGGCTTTTCCTTTGCTAAATGTTCATTAAGTCGTCCTTGTCTTGCTCTTTAATGTTCTTCAATGCTTCATCAATTATAATCAGAGTAGTTTTATATCAAGTAATGTTACGACTTACGACACATCCTACATTTCCTAGAGATGAAATGTGTGAAGTAGGCTTTCATGATTTTGAGGTTATGGAGGGCTGTGGGGGAGTTACTCATGTTCTTCTGCTTACTAAAGCAATTTATTTCATTTAGATATCTGATAGAGTGGGAGTGTGCAATCATAAAAGTAGTTTCAAAATTGTGGTGCATAAGTCTGTTGAGTTTGCTCTTATGGATCAGTAATGTCTTTTTGAGTTTGTGATTGTGCTAAGCAAATGGGTATATGTGAGCGGTGTCATTGTTCTGCTTTCTGCTTCTGGCAGTTCTAGTGGGATTTACATCCTTTTTTTATGCACACCTCCTTATTGTAAAGTCTAGCTGTACAAGAAGAAAGGGTGAAACCTTTCATCCTTTTTGTTTTTGGGGATGGGGTTGCTCTTGTTGTCGGTTCTCCCTCCTGTGTTGTCTCCATGGTTCTGGTTGAGTTTATAGCATCTACTAACCTGCAATACTTCCGTAGTTTCAATAAAACCAATGAAAGGCCTGTGTTCTGGTTGGGTTTGTGTGGTCTCTGTATCTGTACTTTGGGTCTATATTTCTTCCTTTTTAATTTTCGCCCACAATAGCTTTCTTTGAGCTATTGGATCTGTATCTCTTTTTTTTTTTTTTTTTTTTTTTTTTTTTTTTTTTTTTTTTTTTTTTCTGGGAGGACTTCCTGTCCTTAGTTTTGTTTTCTTTTCCTCCCTTCATTTTTTTTTTTTTTTTTTTCCTTTTGTTACTTGAAGCTAGAGCTCAAAGAGTGGAGAAACTGCAGCCACGCCTCATGCATTTTCTTTTCTTTTTATCAGGAATTTTGTGTTTTAAACTCTTACCACTTTGTTATGAACATTCTGATGTCATGATGGTCTAATAGCTAAAGCTGTTAAATGAAAGCTCTTGATTGGTTTTGTCAATGTTTTTAACACTTAATATACAACTTGTTCCGGAAAAAAAAAAATCTAGGCACAATATGTCATAGACAACCTGTGGATATCAAAAGTTTTTATCCCTAATGTCAAAATAACTTAGATGAATATGCACCAGAGGAATCCGGAGTAGGCTAAAGTTATCACCTGCTCTGCCATTGTTTTTTTTTTCCCTTCAATTCGGTGTCTGATGATCTTTTTTTACCCCTTTTCTTTCTTATGATTTATGTCTCTTGCTTCTAGAAATTGGATGAGGCTGCAGTGCAGAACGTATTTGGGAAGTCCCTTGAGAATTACATAAAGTGGTGTAATTATTTAGCTATTCAGCCTGTTTGGAGCAGGTATAAATATTATCAGCTTTTTGTGACAGATTGCTGAATGTAATTTCTGATGACTGACTGTTGAGGATCTGTATTGGTTTCGTGCAGTTTGGATGCTGTTAGCAGAGAGAAAAAATGCTATACGTGTCTTTATATTACCTAATATGGGGTGAAGCTGCCAATGTCAGGTTTCTGCCTGAATGCTTGTGCTACATATTTCACCATGTAAGCTAACTGAGCAGAGAATCTAAGTCATTTGTTTTTTGTTTGACTCTTAAAAGTTCATGTTAATTAATTTGTTGATGCTATTGAAGAACATTTTCGTCCTATTATCCTTCTTATAAGCCTTAGTAAATTTTTTACTGTGAAGGTAAGCATTGAATACGCACAAGTTTTTATTCCATATATTCATATTGCAATATTACTCCCAACCTTCAGCGCCTTTGCAGGTTGTTGAGTAACAACAGCAGACTTTGAAATACCTTTTAGGAATAGGAACTTGAATGCCATTGGATGCATTGGGTTGGTTTGAGTTTGCTCCTTTTAGTCTATTTCTTGCTAGTTTGGCAGATTGCTATACTCTCCTTCCTCTATCCTTCATGGATTTATTTTTGTTTTGGTTCCACATCTCATGCTTTCTTGTTTTCTGTCTAATAATTGTTATATCTCTCGTCAACTTTTGTTTATAGCATTTGATAATTACTCATGAATGTGGTTTGCAGATGGCTAGGGAAATGGATGCAATTTCGAGGCAGCAAATTGCACAGCCAGCTGATAGTTGCATTACTCAGGATGGTGTTTCTTTTCTTGATCAAGTTATTTTGCCTCTCTATGACGTTATTGCTGCAGTAAGTTTATGCATGTTTTATAATTATTCTACTAACTTTACAAACAAGAAGGCATGTGTATTGAAAATTTTTGTTAACTTGACCAAAGTTTTGACCGTGGAGCTAAAAACAGAGAGGCTTATGCTTGATTTTTCACATTTTTTATTAAAGTACAAAACTAAAAGGCCTCCAGAAACTGAACAGCTAAAACTAGCTGTTGTGGGGGACACCATAGGATATTCTATTTAGAAGCTCATATTAGTCAATGTATGACTTGGGCATTCTATACAACTTGGATTCCCTTCAATTGGCCACTAAAGCTGATATTTTGATAGACACACTCTATGGCACTTAGTGTTTAAATCAGAGGAGAAAGGATAATACTCTTTTATTAATTATTCAACTAGAAAAGGATACAATATATAGACTCTAGAGAGTAATTAGTGGAGAAAATAATGGGACTTCAATACGATATTATATCCTAATCTGAAAGAACTAAATCAGGGATTACATTCAATGAGATAATCATGGGATTCTCTAATTTAAAATTTAAATTAAAATAGATTTCTAATATTCCCTCTCAAGCTGGAGAGTAGATATCAATTATTTTCGGCTTGCCTTGAAATCCCTCAAGCTTAAATTGTGCCTGGTGGTTGTGTCATAATTTTTGCAATCTGGTCTGGAGATCATATGTGGGACAGACTCATGGTGCTTTCTTCTATCTTTCTTTAATGAGGTGTATGTTTATCTCTACATGCTTCGTTCTATCATATTGGGTTCTTTACCATTTCAATGTTGGCCTTGTTGTCACACCAGAGCTGCTGATAGGATTAGAAGAATTTAGGGATTAGGAAGGGGAATATAAGACAAATCTAGAGTCAGAATCTAATTCCAGCCAACACAATAATACTCTGAAATATCTCTTCATTCATAACTTCATAAAACACAATACATGTATATAAAGAGTTGCCTACATAACTGCCTATACATAACTTCCTATATAACTGTCATTAATCAGATGACATGCAATAACTACTCCTAATTGATCATAACTATTCCTTCTTATCCTATTTCTTCATCTTCTTGTGTCTGGAATAAACTAACAGGGGCAAAGGGCAGTTATTCTCCCTTTTATTCCTATCAATACCCTGCCCTAGAAAAACAGCCTTGTCCTCAAGGCTGAAAAGAGGAAACAGAGCTGCAATCTGATCATAAGGTTCCCAGCTAGCCTCTTCTTGTGGTCTGTCACGCCATTGAATTAGCAGTTCAATGTTGGGAAGTCCAGCTGTTGTAGTAACTCGTGGTGTCAGCACCTTTTCTGGTTGAAGATTGAACTCCCAATTTTCATTGACTGGAAGAGGCTGATCCGATGCTGTATCAAACTGTTGAATCATTTGATCACAAACATAACTGCGAAGAGAAGCCGATGTCACTTTCTGTGGAATTCCTTGGAATTTGTAGCGTTTTCCTTTATACCAGAATATCATGAATAACTTGTTCCAATTAGCCTCTACTGTATTTAGAGAGGCCAACCATTTGACACCTAGTATCATATCAACCGTCCCTAAGTTAAAAGGAAAGAAGTCCTCTTGAATGGTGACATCTTGGATTTTGACCTCTAATTGCTTACGTAACGATTTACAAAGAACCACACGATTATCGCCGACTTGAACACCAAAGGAGTAGAGGATGAAGGTGTAAATGGAGTTCATCCACAGTTTGATTAGAGATGAAGTTGTGCGTTGAACCACAATCAATCAAAATAAGAAGGGATTTGTTGTTCACAATACCTCGTACCTTCAAGGTCGTCACCGAAGAATGACCGAGAATGGCGTGTAATGAAATTTCTGCAAAATTATCATCAAGTTGTGATTCTTCCAGTATTTCCGTTGATTCTTCCTTGTTATCGGAAACATTCATGATACGCAGTGCAGATGTGGTGCATCGATGCTCAGGTGTAAATTTCTCTCCATAGCGAAAACAGAGACCTTTGTCATGTCGGTACTGTTTCTCGTCTTCCAAAAGTCTAGGTCCGTGTGAAACTGACTGTAAATTTGGTGAATTGGTCGATAATGGTTGTCACTGGAAATTTGAATTTTGGAGACTAAAATGCCGGTAAGCCGATAATGTCGCACCGTTAGGATAGGAGGAATTCGAACTTGAATATCCCCGATTTCGCACGCCGACCGAGGTAACTGACTCCTGATTTCCTAAAGTTCCATAATTATAATTGCCGAACTAGTTGCGAGGATAAGAATGGTAATCTCGGTTTACAATTTCGCTGCCACGTGGATTAGTGAGTCGCTGATTTGGCCGTTGGATACCTTGGGATTGAGTTTTTAATTCGAACTCCAATGCAAGACTAACGACCTTATATACGATTCATAGTTTGTGAATTTTTACATCTCGATTGCAACTCATCTTTAAGGCCATTGATGAATACCCCTAGAAGACAAGGTTTCGTGCCATCCTTGTACTTGGGCTTGCCTCCTCACAAACTCTTGCTTATATTCGTTAATTGAATTCAATTGCTTTATGCTACATAAATAAGCATCCGGTTTTGAAATTCAGTCGTGCCAAATTGCTCCCGAAATATCTCGCACAAGTTCATCCCAATAACGTATGGTTCTTCCGATGACACCCAAGTAAACGTATCTAATGCGTCTCCTTCAAGATTTATTGTAGCGACATCAACTTTTAAATCCTCGGGCGTCTACGGTAATATCGGAAGTACTTTTCAGCCCTTAAAATCCAATCTCTAGGATTTCCTTCATATTTAGGGAACTCAATTTTCGAATAGGGTCGTTTTGAGGAGTTTCGGTGCCAATAATGATCATCTTCTTCATCATTCTCATTATAAGTTGCCTTGTGGGTTTGACTTGACTCTCTTTGAGCAAATGTTGGCGCCTTCTGCTTCCTCAAATTTTTGATTTCTGCATTCATCTGACTCAATTGTGCCATAATGGCTGCCAATTGTAGATTATCTGTTTCTGGTGGCATTTGAAAATGGGATGCAATAAAATAACTGCTGGATCGTTATGAGGATTGGAAGTGGGTAGTATTTCTGGGTTGTGGGGTGGTTGCCGTGGGGAATTGTCCTCATATGAGGAATTTTGAGTGTTCACCATGGTATCTAATAGGCCCTAAGAACGACCGCTCTGATACCAATTGATAGGATTAGAAGAATTTAGGGATCAGGAAGGGGAATATAAGACAAATGTAGAGTTAGAATCTAACTCCAGCCAACACAATAATACTCTGAAATATATCTTCGTTCATAACTTCATAAAACACAATACATGTATATAAAGAGTTGCCTACATAACTGCCCATACATAACTTCCTATTGTTAAAGTAAGGGTCTTAACCCTTTAAGGGTTGTAACTCTTTAGGGTCCTTTAGGGGCCAGTTCAGGAGGCTTTTAGGAGCCTTTTCTTTGTATATATATGTATGTAATCTGCCCATATCAATACAAGTAATTTAGTATACATTTTCTCTCTTATATCTGCTTTCATGGTATCAGAGCTAAGACATAGTTCTTGGCTAATTTGAGGTTTGAGGTTTCCGGTGGCCGCTGTCACTGTACAAATGACAAGGGCGCCTCCCGACTCGGGTATGTCTGTTTGTGTCATTTTCGGACTTTCCTTTCGGTAAGAATAGGCTGGTTTCGTGTTTAGAAGATTGCATTTGGCAATTGAGTTTTGTTGTTTTGCTCTTCTTCGCTTTCTGTCGATTTTCCGGTTGAATGGGGTACTCTTCCGGGTGCTGTTTTGTGAATAAAGGACCGTGTTTGTCACCGTTCATGGGGGAGAGAAGTATGTACCTCTTCGTTTGGTTGTTATTCTCGTCCTTGGTTGGTGTTGTGCTTATTTTTTATGGTGCCGAGCTTGTTCTCGGAGTTTCTTTGATTTCCGGCGAGATTTTCCAGTTCCGTGAAAAATTCCAGATTTCGGCGAGTTTCCGATTCTGTCCAGACCACTATTTTCGGTCTTCTTCTCGTTATTTCCGGCGATAGTCTTTGATTTTCGTGAGGTGCTGAATTTTCCAGCTTCCGGCGACCTTTTCCAAATTCCGGTGACCCTTTAATCCGTTGGTACTGCAGTTTCGGTGGAGTTTGCAAATTCCAGCAAGTGTTCGAGCTTTTCGGCTAGATTCTCTCGCATTTCGGAGAAGTTTTCAGATTCCACGTGTTCTTGAATTTTCCGGCGATATTTCCGCATTCGAAGATGAGATGTTGAAAACCGAGAGTGTTGCATGTGCTCGAGTCTCGTTGGCTGTCCTTTCGTGAGCTTGAAACTCGTCACTGTCCATCGGTGGTTCGCCAGAGGGAGATCTGTTTTTGGGTGTAAAGATGTAGAGGTGGTGCATGACGCTCTCCGGCGAGGAAGAAGAAGGGCGGAGGCGGAGAGAGTGAGATGGAGGTCGGAGATGGTCATGTGTGTTGCTGTGGTGTTCATATGTACGATAGCTGTCTCGTTCTCCATGTTTTGCCATGGTTCTGTCCGTGGCGCTCTTCAATCTCATGGCTCTTTCTGGTTTGGTGGAGAAGAAGATCGGTGAAGTTGATTTGTGGAGAAGAAGATTGGTGAATAACATTCTTAGTGAGGAAGAAGGGCGACGGGGGAGAAGAAGGTGAGGAGGCGTGAGTCTTTGGTTCAGACACTGGGTCTGGCATTTTGTTTTTTGCATTCTTCCTTTTTCATTGTGGTGGAGTTAATTATTATTTATTGCATCTCCTGTGCTTTGGTTTACTGATTATGGGGCGTGATGTTTCTGGACTTAATGGGAGTCCTGGGTCCCACGAGACTGTTTAATTATGCTCTCTTGTGATGTGATCATGGAAGCAGATGGGTAAAGGAATCAAATGAAGTAGGAAAGTTGGTCATGGTGGACACCACGTGAAATAGTCCAACAGGTTTGAAACTCACATTACAGTCTTTGCAAGGAAATATGGTGCAGACGCACTCAGTTTTCAAAAGGGAAGTCAGAAAAGTTGGTAGTGGTGGGTCCTACATATTTGACAAAATGAAGTAGTAGTGGATCTCACGTTTGGCTTGACCCAGATTTTACTAATAGATGAATATTTCCAGATCACTATCATCAGCATTATTGGGTACTGTTTTATAGGTACTGTTCATATGTACGTATTGGAGCTATTCATACGTACGACACTATTCATACGTACGTGTTGGTGATTTTTACCTGCTTGTTTGTCTTCGTTTCCAGTGCCGTTTCATCAATCTGCTTCTAGTTTGGTGGTTATTTGCTTCTTGGTTGTGGAAGTGTTATTTGGTCATTGGGATAACGGTTGCTTCTGATTGGTCACTAATGTGACGTTTGCTATTGAGAATCGTGAAGCCTCAGTTTGGTGTTGTAATCTCGGATGAGATTGTTCTGTGGTGACTAAAGAGGTTTCTGTTGAGGTTATTGATACCTCGTTTGCTTGTTGTGACCTTCTGGTCATTTGGGTTCCGTTTGGATGTTTGTGCTTTGGCTTTGCTGTCTCCGACGTCGAGCCTTCATTTTCGGTGTGTCTGGGCCGGTTCTTTGCTTCAAAGGTTGCATTGTGAGACTGGGTTTTCGGCATTTCGTTATGTGCACGTTCACTTGTTTCTAGTAGCTGGTTCTTTGTTTGTTTTCTAGCACGTTCGTGAAGTGTTCTTTTGTCTTGAATGCCGTGTTTGTGGTTGGGTAATTCCTTGTGCCCGTTTGCAACTTTGCCTCCGGTGAGGTGTTGGTCCCTGGTGAGACCGTTTGCTGCAGCTTCTACTTTGGTTTGGTACTCGTGTACTATTGCTGTTTGCTTCAAGATCTCATGAAGAAGCAAACTATTGGTGATTTGTTGCTGTTCACATTCAAGCCGCTACGGCTTGAGGGGGAGTGTGTGAGAATTTTGTGATTTGTTTTGTGATTTCTTATCAAAAGTTTTGTAAGAACTTGTGTTAATTATCTTTGTAACAAGTTGGACATGATTAATATCTATGCTCCAACTTGAGGGGGAGTGTTAAAGTAAGGGTCTTAACCCTTTAAAGGTCTTAACCCTTTAAGGGTTGTAACTCTTTAGGGTCCTTTAGGGGCCAGTTCAGGAGGCTTTTAGGAGCCTTTTCTCTGTATATATATGTATGTAATCTGCCCATATCAATACAAGTAATTCAGTATACATTTTCTCTCTTATATCTGCTTTCACCTATGTAACTGTCATTAAACAGATGACATGCAATAACTACTCCTAACTGATCATAACTATTCCTTCTTATCCTATTTCTTCATCTTCTTGCGTCTGGAATAAACTAACAGGGGCAAAGGGCAGTTATTCTCCCTATTATTCCTCTCAGCTGCATTGATCCCTCATGTGGGATTCCCTACTCCTTCAGTAACCTGATGACCTAGATTCCTTCACTTACTCCATTGTTAACAGCTCTCAACTCCGCTTTTGCCCTACTTCTTGACACTACAATTTGTTTTTTGCTTCTCCACATAACTAGATTTCACCACACATATGTGCAATGCTCGAGGTTGACCTCCTATTCTCTTTATCACTTGCATGGTCTACATCGGTGTAGATTTCGATGTTTCGATAAAGGCATTTCTTAAAGAAGATTCCTCTACCAGGATTAAGTTTCAGATAGCTTAGAATTCTGTATCCAGCTTCTATGTGTTCTGTGTGACTGATGCATGAACTGACTTACTATTCTAGCTGCATAGCTGATATGTGGACGTGTGTTGGTTTAAGTATATCAATTTTCCCATAATCTTTTGTATCTTTTTAGTTTGTACAAAGACTTGTTGAGTTTACAGATAGAGTTGTTAGGAGCTAAAACTCCATCTAGAATCTCCATGTTTACTTCTTCTTCCAAGTCTCCATTTCCAAGTTGGCTGCAATTGATAGCAACACTTGGATGGTATTAAACTTAGCTACTGGAGCAAATATCTCTTGATAATCAATCCCATAAGTCTGGCTATATCCATCTGCAACAAGTTCCGCCTTGTATTTGTTGATACTATCATTTGGATTGAATTTCGGGGTGAAAATCCACCTGCATCCTATTGGCTTCTTTCCTTTAGGGAGAGTTGTAATCTCCCATGTTTTATTTTCCTTGAGTGCTCTAAACTCTTCTTTTGCAGCTTGTTTCCAATTAGGATTCGACATAGCTTTTTGAAATGTGTCGAGATTTTTATCTCGTACATTGTTGACAACAAAGCTTTGCATTTTTGCGTATAAAAGTTACCGTATGAGACAAAGTGTTAAATTGGATGTTGAGTACAAGATCTTATCCCTTTTCTCAATGCAATAGGCCAACCTTGACTCTTTAGGATTTAATCCCCATTGGAGTCATGATCGTTCCTTTGAATGAGAGAGAGTTTTACCGTGTCAAAGGTCGTTCCTCTTGATCTTGTTGCTTGGATCCCGCTTCTCATCTTGTTTTGGCCTCCGCCCATGAATTGATCTCAACATTTGTTTCCAATTCATTGAGTGCGGTGTTCAGTAGAGGTGGAGTAGGACTGGGTTGGTTTGTGGGAGCAAATCAGTGAAGGTTGACAAGAGGCTCGGTTTTCGATAATGTGTTTTTTGGGACTTAGTAGTATTCTTCCAAATTTAGCCATTCAATGTCATTATACTCCCCCTGAATGGGTAATTTGGGATAATAAGCTTCTTTAGAAAAGACGGTATCTCGTAACAGGAGAAGTTTCTTGGAAGTAGGACAATAGCATTTGTACCCTTTCTTAGTAGGGGAGTAGCCAAGGAATATGCATTTATCAGCTTGAGTGGCAAATTTGTTGCCATCATTGTTGGGGATAACACAACCAAACACCTTTGGGGGTAAAGAATTGATTGGTGGGCAATTCGGAAAGTGTTCAAGGAGTTTTTGAATTGAGGTAATGTAATTGACAACTTTGGATGGCATTCGGTTAATTAGATAAGTGGTTGTTAGTACAACACCACCGCAGAAGATGGTGGGAACATTTCATTCCATTAACAAGGTTCATGTTACTTCCAACAACTAACAGTTTTTTCGCTGGACTACTCCATTTTGTTGAGGGGTGTAAAGGCAGAAAGTTTGGTGATGAATTTCTTGCTGATCAAGAAATTCCTTAAAGGTTCCACTCGTGTATTCCTTGGCATTATCACTTCGTAGTATTATACATGTATCAATCAAATGAATTTTGTTAGGATGAGGATCAATCAATTAGAATCGGTTTTGAAATAATTCATTACATGTAGTGTTGAATTGGGTTCGTACAAAGGTTTGGAAGCTTTGAAACACTTTGTCTACTTTGGATTTTTCTCTCATTAAGTAAACTCATGTGGTTCTTGTGTGATCTTCTATGAAAGTAACAAACCATTTGGCATTAGTGAGAGTTTTTATTCTTGTTGGACTCCAAATATCACTATGGATTAGTGTGAATGGTGCAGGTGTGTAGGGCTGTTGGGGATACGAGGATCAAGTTTGTTTTGCAAGTTGGCAAGTTTCATAATGAAAAGGAACATAAATTTTATCAAATAAACTTGGAAACACATGTTTTATATAATCAAAATTGGCGTGAACGACAATGCCATAAAAGTACATCATGGTTTTAGGAGTTGGAGCTAACTAGTAGCCTTCTTGCTTTCCATGCATCTTTATTCTTCACATTTGATCCGTTAAGGTAGAACAATCCATCCTATTCTTTAAAAGTCTCAATCGTCCTCCCCCATTTTAAATCCTAAAAAACACAAAGATCATCATCAAAAATTACTCGCCATCCTTGACCTTTAGTCTACTTGCTTATAGATATTAGATTACAAAGTGAGTTCGAGCACAAACAAGACATTGTGTGTTTCCAAGTGATTAAAAAGTGTGACTGTGCAAATTCCCTCACCTTTCCTGAATACACTATTAGCTACTTTGACTTTAAGTTGTTCATTATAGCATTTAAGGTTATTAAAAAAGTTTTATTACCAGCCAGGTGAGTTGTAGCTCCTGAGTCGACAATCCAAGTATCATCACTAGTCATCACAACATTGAGAGCTATAATTGAATTACCTGATAGCACCAGATTAACACTAGGCACCAAGTTTGATTTATTTTGTTTGTCAAGTGCCTTGCGAAGCACCTGTAATTCTTCGTGGCTCATATGCTCATCAAGCTCAATATTTTGTTTAGTTGTGCTGAGCTCTCAATTTGACTTGTGCCACTTTGATTAAAGAATTTTCTGCTTTCTTCGAATTGTACAAAGTTGACAACATCGAATAGATGTGGTAAGGGTTTTAATCCCATAATTCTACTTCTTACCTCCTCGGAAGGGTCGTTTAGGCCTAAGAGAAAGTCATATATTCTTCCTTCTTCCACCATCTTCATGTACAATTGAGCATATTTGATGTTTTTCCATGGATGAACCTCAAACAAATCTTGTTGCTTCCATCATTTTAGCAAAACATTATAATATTCAGTCACCGACATGTTATCTTGTCTCAAATCACGGAGTTGTTGCTTAAGATGGATCAAGGCAACGATGTTGTCAAGGGAGGAGTATGTTCTCTTGGGTGCATCCCAGACTTCGTTTGCCGTGGTTGCAAGAAGGTAGCCCTTACTAATATCCAGAGTCATCGATTTACACAACCAACTCATCACTTGGTTATTCTTAGCAGACTAGGTATCAAAATTTGGATCATCGTGAGCTAGTTGAGGAGATTCTCTGTTAATATACTTCTCCTTTCTCTTGCCATGTAGATATCTCACCACACTCTGGGATCACTGGAGGTAGTTCTTTCCATGAAGTCTATGGTTAATGACCATAATTTGGTTTTATGAGAATTCTGGTTCCATCTCTGAAACCTTAGGAGGTGTTGTAGATGAGGAAGAAGAAACAGTGCCGCTTAGAGTTTGAGAGTCGGTACCTGACATTAGAACCATGGGATTGACTCTGAAATTTGTCAAATTGTTGGGAAAAGTACCGAATAAAGGAGGGAAAGTAGAAAAATCCATGTTCTAGGTGAAAAACGACAGTGGTGCGTGAAGAACAACGAAGACTCGTGGATTCATGAGCTGGAGCAGAGGTGACGCGTGAGGGTCACACTTTGCTTGAAACTTCAATGTACCTTCAAGAGTTTGTTGATTGGTGCCTTCCGAATCCAATGCTGGTGGCGGTGTTGTCTAACTCACCGTCGTTTGGAAACCCTAGATGTTGTCACTGTCTTTCTCGTGTTTCTCTCGGCCTCTCGAACATTCACTGTTTCTTTCGCCCCTCTTGAGTTCTGATCAAACTCTCTGGCTTTGGTACAATGTTTAAATCAGAGGCGAAAAGATAATACTCTCTTGTTAATTATTCAACTAGAAAGGGGTACAATATATAGACTCTAGAGAGAGTAATTAGTGGAGAAAATAAAGGGATTTCAATAAGATATTATATCCTAAACTGAAAACACTAAATTAGGGATTACAATCAATGAGATAATTATGTGATTCTGTAATTTAAAATTTAAATAGATTTCTAACACTGATTATTTTGTCGGTAAACTTTTTGAAGTTAGTGCTCTAGATTTGCTTACCACTGACTTCCAAGTGATATCCACCCAAGCGGGGCAGGTTTGTGGAATTTATCATTATAAAAGCTAGTTTTTGAGGTGGAAAGCTATTTTACTCAAGTTTTGAATTATGCCGTTAATGCCACTTGATTTGATACTTACGCATTGTATTCTACTTTAGTACCTTTCAGTATGATAGAGGCCTTCTTGTGAAAAGGTATATAGTGTAATGAGGTAGTTTAAAATTTAAAATTATTTTTAAATGAATAGAATCACGTTTTTGTCCATGGTTTGAGGGGATTATCATTCTTTCAGGATGGAATTAGCATTATCAGGGGAAGGGTAATTCCCTTTCAAAGTTGTATGAGTAGTTTTTAAATCATTCCTATCTTTATTTCCATTTGTACACCGCCATTCTAAGCAATGATGAGTATCCTTAATTTTTGCCTCATGAGTCTCATATCAAGTGTTCGGAGGATTACTTGTTTGCAAATAGATTAGACAGCTTTGTTGTTTGTTTAGTCGCAGCATCTTGACTTACTATTTTCTTTTGATATTTCCTTTTTGGGATAATTGCTTTCGCTATGTATGATGTACTTTCTTGCCTTTCTTCCCAACAATGTATCACGTTTAACTATTCTTCTGAGATGCGTTCTGATTCAAATGAAGCTAGTTTCTGTCTTTGTTATCTAAAATTGGAATTTTATCGCTTAGCTCTGTGAACTTTCAGGAAGCTGCAAACAATGATGATGGGAAGGCACCTCATTCTGCCTGGAGAAACTATGATGATTTTAATGAACATTTCTGGTAAGTACTGTTTGATAGCTAATGCTAAGGTGACCAGTACTCTCTCTTTTTGATGTCTGATTGTTTCTTTTCTAGGTCTCTCCACTGCTTCAAGCTTGGTTGGCCATGGCGCCTAGCCTCTCCTTTTTTCCTAAAGCCTCTTGGATCAAAGGTATTAATTTCATAGATCAGTTATATAACCTTTTAATTGCTTAATGCTGTATTTTACGGTTTATTTTCATGTATTGCAAAGGTAAAGGTGGGCAATTCTAGAGTGATAAAATGGTTGGTATCGAGACTTTAGGCAGTGCTAATTCGAAAGAATTCATTAACAACCTCTTCCTTCGCATTTGTTTTACTTATGCCATCTAGTGAATGGGAAAATGAGTTCCAGTTCAGTCAGACTTGATCACAACTAACTTCTTAACAACCAAGCCTTGTTCGCTCACTGTAACTATCCAGTCCCCCCCTTATTAATTCTAGTATGGAACAACAATAGAACTGTTGCCTGCAGTTATTCTTAAAGGAAATGTCTGCTAATATTTCACTGTCCTGTAATGCCAGCTTTATTGTAAGAAAGGTCACATGCTATGGTTGTAGAGAGAATTTCTATGACAGTATCTGTAAATTGAACCTTTGTAGTTACCAAAGTTCATCCTAAACTAATGGGTGTCATAACTTGAATTTCTTTTTATGTATATCTTTGGTTAAGTTATACTTTTGCCTCTGATGCAGAACTTGCTTAATTCTAGTAGAAGTCAGCGACAGGGAAAGACATCTTTTGTGGAGCATCGAACCTTTCTCCATCTCTACCACAGTTTCCATCGGTTGTGGATATTCCTTTTCATGATGTTTCAGGTTTTTGATTTCATTTACTTGCCCTCAGCCCTGGCTTCTAAGTTGGCCAATGGTTGCTGCTTCTTGGCAGTTTTTAATTTATGACATTATTTTTGTTATTCATGCTGGCAGTAATCTATATATTCCCAATTTGTTTTAGTTTTATGGTTCATGCATACTTTTCTAGCTGTGTGGTAATTTTATTCTTATCTTCAGGGCCTGACTCTTGTTGCTTTTAATGATGGACATCTTAATGCTAAGACTCTGCGTGAAGTTCTTAGTCTTGGGCCGACATTTGTTGTGATGAAGTTTCTTGAGAGTACGTGTTTCTATTTTAAAGTTATGCTTGTTTACTTTTTCATGCGTTCCTTTTTCTTGATGAATGAAAAACCCATTATTGGAAAGATAGGAAAGTACATCCTGGTAAAATATCAATTGTTGTAGTTTATTATTTGCTTGAGTTGCAAGTGTTTTTATTCATTGGATGTCCTAGTTATCCTTTATCATTATCTGAAGACTGAAGGGAAAGATATAGTAGTTAAATCTGTCTTCATATGGTGGATAGTGGCAGCAATGGTGCGCTGAAGAGTTATGCTTGTTTTCAAGCCTCAACATTCATTGCATTTAAATTTTTACCTTGAATTTTGCATGGTATTGGATCCTCCTTCGAGATTGGGGCAGCCTTCTATATCTTAAGATTTTGAGGGTTGAAGATTTGTCACCTTCAAGATAGCTCCACCTATCCCATTTCTCCAATATGGCTTTGGTCTGGACTGTCCACCCTTTTTCCTGCTACTACAGCATATTCCTTATTCTAATTTTTTACAAGTCCCTTATCCAGTGACACTCCAGTCAAGCAAAGAAGTTTTCTTATTGATCTACTCTTTAGTTCAGCATCCATCTAAGAACCAGTGTGCTTCCGCTTGCAATGACAACACTTTTGGCCTGACTTGCCTTGTCTAGCATGTGAAATGTTGATGACCGCATTGGTAAACTCAAAATGTATGATGAAACATTTAGAATCACACCTTGTCTTATTTGGTTTCAGTCTGTGAAAATCTGTGGAGGTTAGGTTTTCCTTTGTGTTTTTAAGAAACAGACAAAAACAAGATGTAGTATGCTTTTGGTTTGGCCGTACTTAAGTCCAATGGGTTTTGGTGTGAAGGGTGATCTTGGGGATTACAACGAAACTAATCATGGGATTTTCTTAATTAGTTAAGCTTTTCTTTTAAAATGGTCCTTGACTAGTAGCTTCTATTTTCTGAAGATGCAGTTTCCTCATGCAGGTGTTCTGGACATTTTCATGATGTATGGAGCATATACAACAACAAGGCACCTAGCCATTTCTCGAATTTTTCTTCGATTTTCATGGTTTGGTGCTGCATCAGTCGTGATAACCTTTCTCTATGTGTATGTCTGCCTTGACACGCAAACCTTTTCATTAGACTGATTTCTTCTTGATGTTTCTTTTTTCTTCGTTTTGCTTTGTTTGCAGAGTATCTTTTTCTGATTCACTGTGTTTGCCTGCAGGAAAGCTCTCCTTGAAGAGAGCAAAGGAAATGGAAATCCAATTGTTTTTAGATTATATGTGATTATCATTGGAATCTATGCGGGTGTACAAATTTTTATTAGTTTCCTCATGAGAATACCTGCTTGTCATCGTCTGACTAATCAATGTGATCGTTGGCCTTTAATTCGATTTGTAAAGTGGATGCGTCAGGTTTTTAATGCCTTCGTTTGTACTCATTCTTAATAAATATATCACTTGTTAAATATTTTGGGTGGTAATGTTGACTGATTGGTTTACTGTTTATTGCCATATCTTTTGATTGCTGTAGGAGCGATACTATGTTGGACGGGGAATGTATGAAAGGAGTACTGATTTCATAAAGTATGCACCTTGATCTCTGTTCTTTCATCTTCCTCCCCAGTAATCTGCATTTCTAAAAAAGTACAGATATTTTATTCTTGATCCTCTTCTGTTGGAAGAATTCTCCATCATAAGAATTCTTTGTTTAAGAGTTCTCCTTGTGCTGGACATGCTACAGTTAATCCCTTGTTTCATGTTCCCTAACTGCTTCTATAGGAAGACAAATTCAAGTTGTATGTGGGTGTTAGTGTTTCATTACTAGTTTTTTGTGATAATAGAGAGCAAAGGTTAGAGGGAAATAGAAGGAGCTGAACACAATATGTTGTTGAAATACTTGAGACCATGTGTAAATAGAGGGACCGTATGCATTAAAGTACTTGTTAGTCCTGTCTATGTTAATTTTATTACTGGACAGAGACCCTTATTTGCCTTGGGGGCATTACAAATGACCCATAACCAGTAAAACTTTCTTGAATTCTTAATTTCTCTTGAACGGGTGACTCATCATAACCTACAAGACTTTTCTGAATATCAATTGACAATAAAGGAAGAAAGAATGTTTACATGAGGTATTTAGGCAAGAGACGGAGACAAATTGCTAGACTAAATGGTTAAATCTCTGATTCTATGCCTATTTCCTAGCGGCAGCTAATAGTTACATTGTCAACTATCAGCTAGTATAACAAAATCTAGAATATCTAACATTAATAGCTGTTAACAAGTTTGATTGCTCCCTCTTTTTGCAGGTATATGCTATTTTGGCTTGTTGTTCTGGGTGCAAAATTCTCGTTTGCTTACTTTTTACAGGTTTGTCATATAGTCATAAATCTGGGTGTATATTTCCTTGCACATGTATCTAAATATTTGTTTGCTTACAGGCAAACACATACATCAATGCCTCTTTCTTTGTTATGTGCATATATATTTTAATTTTTTATTTTCTTATCCTTTTTCTTTTCCAGATCAGACCACTGGTTAAGCCAACAAGAGTGATAGTGAACATGGATAATCTTGAATACTCTTGGCATGATCTTGTTTCTAAACGTAAGTAGTGGACTAATTGATGACAACACAACAGGATTATATGTAGTTTCTCTTAGCTTGCCTATCAGAACTTTTGAACATGTAAAAGAGTTATTTGTTACTTATTGAGCAAATCAAGCGCTAAAATTTGTCCTATTGAATACCGATAATGTGTACATATAGATGAGAAAAGGATAGGTCATCTCTCTATAATATCGGAGATATCAAATAGAAATAGGATTTCAAATTTTTAAACAATAATTCGTAGAATCATGCTAACTAATCATGATCCTAATTAAAGATAATCAAATATTAATTATTATTAATTAGGCCCATTTATTCTAAGCCCAATTCTAACACTCCCCCTCAAGCTGGAGAATAGATATTGGAGACTCCTAGCTTGCTTGTAAACTCGTTGAACTTGGGCTTCACAAGAGGCTTGGTCATTACATCTGCTATCTGTTTCCTTGAAAGTATATAAGCTAAGTCTATCACCTTAGCTTCAATCTTTTCTTTAATGAAGTGCCGATCAATTTCACAATGCTTAGTACGATCTTGTTGTACTGGATTATTTGCTATTTTGAGAGCTGCCATGCTATCACACCACACCTTGATTAGTGTAGTTGGTCTCAATCCCAATTCTTTCAAAACACGCACTACCCATATTCCTTAACAGATTCCTAGTGTGAATGCTCTACATTCTGATTATGCAGAGCTTTTTGACACTATAGGTTGTTTTTTGCTTCTTCAGGTCACTAGGTTTCCCCAGACAAATATGCAATATCTTGTAGTTGAGTGTCTATCATATATTGATCTAGTCCAATCTGCATTAGTATAGACTTCTACGCCATTTTCTTTACTTCTTGGTATAGACTTCTAAAAGAAAAGACCTTTGCCAGGTGTACTCGTCGAGTACCTGAGAATCCTATTTACAGCTTCCATATGTTCTTTTTGAGGATTGCTAGCAAATTGACTCACTACCCCTACTGCATAGGATATATTTGGTCTAGTGTGAGATAAATAGATCGACTTTCCCACTAATCTCTGATATCTCTCCCTGTTCACTGACCTGCCATCTGGTTTAATCTCCAAATTACAATTGGATTTCATTGGAGTCTCTGCAGGTCTTGCATTGAGCATCCTGGTTTTCTTGAGATGATCCAAATTATACTTTCTCTGAGATACGCTAATTCCTGTGGATGATCTTGCAACTTCCAATCCAAGAAAATACCTCAGATTTCTGAGATCTTTTACTTCAAATTCTGCAGCCCGCTTATTTTTCAGTTTTGCAATCTCTTCTACATCGTTCCTTGTCACTACCATGTCATCCACATAGACAATTAATATAGTAATTTTATGACTAGAGTTTTTAACAAACAAGGTATGATCAGCTTGACACTGTTTATACCCAAAACTCTTCACAACACGTGCAAATTTCTCAAACAGGCCCTTGGAGATTTTTTCAACCCATATAGTGACTTAAGTAGTTTACAAACCTTGCTGGAATTTTCTGGACTTTGCAACCCCAATGGCACTTCCACGTACACCTCCTCCTCTTCCAAATTAGCATTTAGGAAAGCTTTCTTGACATCTAGCTGATGCAACAGCTAATCTAGATTAGCTGCAAGAGAGAGTAAAATGTTTATAGTATTGAATTTAGCTACAAGAGCAAATGTTTCTTGATAATCAATACCATAGGTTTGTGTGAATCCTCGATCCACCAAACGTACCTTATATTTGTTAATACTACCATCCAGGTTATATTTGTTTGTAAAAACCCACTTACTTCCTACAACAGGCTTCCCATGTGGTAATTCAGTGATTTTCCACGTTTTATTTTTGTCCAACGCTTTCAACTCTTCATCAATAGCCAATCTTCATTTCTGATCATTCATAGCCTCTGGAAATGTCTTTGGAATTTCTTCGTTGTCAACAGTAGTCACAAATGCTCTAAACTGAGGTGACAATTTTTCATAGAAAACATATGATATGCTTATTGAACAAGAATTGAGAAATAGAGTAGAAGAGACACAAGAAAGGGGATTAGAAGAGAGATAGAGAAGAGAGCTCTTGTAAGCTCTCACAAGTCTTTATTCATACTCATAGCAAAACTGATCTGATTGTACAAAATGGAGGAGTAGGCTATTTATAACACTATAGCCTCCCTAAAATCCTAACTAATGGGTTAATGACTAATTACCCTACTACTTATCTGGTTTACACTTAGGTCCCTAGGTTCATGTTCCAATTAGGTCCCTAAATGCTGATTATTCTATTTATATATCAACATACCTCCCAATAGGATGTCAAGTGCAGCTCCTTTTGCCTTTTCTTAAAGTAATAGGCCACTGTAGATCCTCAGGAATAATCTCAGGTTGAGTTTCATGACTTTGCCTTGGAATAGTAATGGAATTTTCTTCATTTGCTGCTTGTCCATCCTGAGTCCTTGCTGTTTCTGTCTCTGTTTCCGTCACATCAGGTTTGGGACTAGGAGTAGATGAGTTTGTAGAGATATGTTCAAGGATGTTGGAGGTTTCTGGCTGAATTTCAGAACTGTTTGTAGGAGTTTCAGTTGTTGGAATATGATTTGAAGAACTATCTCGAGGTGTTGCAGTTGTTGGAAAATGAGGTTTAGGACTGTTTGGACTTGCAGCTGTTGGGAGATAAAGTTGAGGGTTATTTGGAGTAGGTTCAGGCTCACAAAAAACTGGTACTAATTCTAGTGATATTTCTGGATCATCTACCATAATTTGTTGATTAGATCCTTTATATTTTATAGAGCAAATTAGTCATTCACTACCACTCCCCCTGAATGGATGATTTGGAATAGAACGGTAGTGTTTCATTAAATTGCACATTCATTGTTATATATTCTTTTTTCGTGGTTGGAGAAAAACATTTGTATCCTTTCTTAGTAGGAGAATAACCTAAGAAAATACATTTTATCGATCGAGAATCTAATTTTCCACCACTATCATCGAATACAAAGGATGTACATTCAAAAATACATTTAGGAATAGAGTCGACAAGCTGTGAGTTCGGAAAAACTTCTAAGAAAGATTAAATGGGTATTTTAAAATTCAAAACCTTAGAGAGCAATCTATTAATGAGATAGGCAGCTGTAAGAATTGCATCTCCCTAAAAAACGTCTGGAATATTATTTTCAAGTAAAAGTGCTCAGGCAACTTCCAAAAGATTCATATTTTTCTGGTCAGCCACCCCTTTTTGTTGTGGAGTGTTGACACATGACGTTTGATGATGTCTACCTTTTTCAGCCAAAATTTTTTGAAAAGTTGAATCAATATATTCCCTTCCTCTATCACTTCTCAAAATTTTGATAGAGGTGTTAATTTGTGTTTTAACAAAAACGTGGAAATTTTTAAGAATTTTATAAACTTCATATTTTTCCCTCATTAAAAACAGCCATGTAAGCCGAGTATGATCATCAATGAATGTGACAAACCATCTGGGGTTTCTATTTGTTTCTATCTTAAATAGTCTCCAAACATCACTATGAATTAGTGTAGATGGTGCAATAGGGGTATATGTAGTAGGTAAATAGGTGCTGCGGGTTTGTTTAGCAAAAAGGCAAATATCACATTGAAAAGGGGTACTTTTATTCAAAGATTGAGGAAATAGAATTTTCATATTTTCAAAGTTTGGATGACATAGTCTAGAATGCCATAACATAATGTCTTTTTCTGGCACCGAAACTGAATTAAAAGCAGAAACAGTCAAATGACCTTTATTGCTGGAACTTCCTTCTGTGTAATGTAGTAGGGTCCATTAGTTTCCTTAGTTCTGCCAATTCCCCCCCCCCCCCCACACACACACACAAAGAAAAAGAAAAAAAGACTATGTCCTGAAAAACACAGCAAAACTTATTGAATAAGATTAGGCAATTGAGTTGAGAGACTAAGCACTTCACTGACAACAAGTTACAAGGTATTTCTGGTACATAGTAGACATTCTCTAATACAATATGTTTTGAAATAGTGTTATTGCCAGATTCCTTAACATTAGCATGGGCTATGTCCTGAAAAACACAGCAAAACTTATTGAATAAGATTAGGCAATTGAGTTGAGAGACTAAGCATTTCACTGACAACAAGTTACAAGGTATTTCTAGTACATATAAGACATTCTCTAATACAATGTGTTTTGAAATAGTGCTATTGCCAGATTCCTTAACCGTAGCATAGGCTATGTCCTGAAAAACACAGCAAAACTTATTGAATAAGATTAGGCAATTGAGTTGAGAGACTAAGCACTTCACTGACAACAAGTAACAAGGTATTTCTACATATAAGACATTCTCTAATATAATATGTTTTGAAATAGTGCTATTGCCAGATTCCGTAACCGTAGCATAGGTATTATTAGCAACTTGTACCCGAGAATGGTGAGAATGAGAAGAAAAGTGGAGCACAATTCTTTGCAGCCGGAGATACGGTTTGTTGCCCCAGAATCAACCACCCATATATTCTTAGATTTTGTAACAGAACTTAGAGCTGTAATAAATGCAATACCTACGTACGCTAAGGTAATCAAGGGAGTGGTATTTTCATCCTCACTTTGGTTATCAAAAGAGTGTCTATCTAGAATCTTGCGTATCATAGTGAGTTCTTCAAGATTTAGGGAAGGACTATCACTCGTGAAATTACTTGTCATTAGGCCTCTACTTTCATCTCTAGGCCTCTGTTTCGAATTTGCAGGTTTACCATGCAGCTTCCAGCACTTTTCCCAAGTATGACCATTCTTATTACAATGATTACACCTTGAATTCCTGTTTGATAACTTTTCTGATTGCCACAGTCATCAGAGCCGAGCTGTCTACTAAAGGAGGAGGTGGGACTAATGATGGCCGCACTAATGCCTTTTGACTTTCTTCATATTTGATCATATTGAAGGCATCTTCCTAGGTCACACTCATGATTTGGCCTCCCAGATCTTCATAAATGCCGTTGAGACCAAGAACAAAGTCATAACATCTATCTTTATCAACTACCTTCCTGAAATGTAATTCATCACTATGGCACGTCCATTGATGAATCTCATAGAAGTCTACCTTACATAGTTTGACCAGCGCATTATAGTATGAGTAACCGACTGCTCGCCTTGAACAAGATTACGTAGTGATCTTTTTATCTACAACATAGCAGCCTCATTCTCCCTTTCAGAGTTTGCATGCCTAGCTGATTCCCAAATCTGTTTGTCCGAGTTAGCAAGAAGATAATTCTCGCCAATGTTTGGAGTCATGGAATGAATCAGCCATGTCATCACAGTGTTATTCTTAGAACACCAAGTTGCATATTCTGGATCTTCTATCTTCGGTGGCTTTGGATCCCAAGTGAGATATCTTTCTTTATTCTTCCCTTGGATGAACATGAGGACATTATGAGACCATTGTAGGTAATTTTTCCCATTTAAACAATGGGAGATGATAATTTGTGCATAGAAATCCGTCGTTGGGCCAACATTTGACATCGAACCAGTCAAGCCCTTCCTGTCTGAGTTCACCTCCTTTTTTGAGCTTTCGTGTGACGTCTGTGTGTCTATGTGCTGGTTGTTGACAGCCATGGAAGCCTGTTGATGGCGAGTTAGCGCTTCTTTGAAAGACATTGGTGGTTAATACTCGGATGCCATCAGCAAATCAAACGCTAAAATTCAAGTCTTATTGAATACCGATAATGTGTACATATAGATGAGAAAAGGATAGGTCTAGCTAATCCTAGATATTTTCTCTCTATAATATTGGAGATATCAAATAGAAAAAGGATTTCAAATATTAAAACAATAATTCCTAGACTCATGCTAACTAATCAGGATCGTAATTAAAGATAATCAAATATCAAGTATTTTTAATTAGGCCCATTTATTCTGAACTCAATACTAAAGATTATTAATTTCAGAGCTCTGAACTCTCTGAATTATTATTTGATTGAAGAGCGACTCACCTATAAATGGAGGGTAGAGAGGTACAAAACTAGTTATTCAATCCCAGAATTCAGACAACAAAAGTTTTGAAATTGAAATGACCAAATCTGTTATATATGATAAGTAAAAGGATCAAGATGACTGCCTTGTTGATAACAGAATAAAATCACAACAAAAATCCTTTAATTCCCAACAATTTGCTATAATCCAGTGAGATTTTGGAATGACAAGTAGAGAAAAATGAGAGTTAGTTATGGCATTGTAGCTTTGTCTTGATTATTGGTATGTTAAATCAAAGTGCACTAATTCTTGCAGATAACCATAATGCTTTGACGGTTCTTAGCTTATGGGCTCCAGTGGTTGCTGTAAGTTCAAAGCCTTTATATTTAACATGCTTTTTGTGTGGGAAATTCAGTGATAATTATGGATATAGTTTGACTGCATTTCTTTGTGCTTTCACATTCTGCTGCTACACTCTAATGTTTATTGAATCACTTCAATCAAGAGGTTGTTGAAATGGAGGATATAGATCAGTTAATTTACAAGTATAGGAAATTTGTGTCATGTGGTGTGTATTCTTTTTGGTTTTTCTTATTTGATAATGCTGGAATTGAGTTCTCCTGATGCAACGAAGTTTAAATTTGAATCAATGTGGTATATTCTAGGGGAGCTTGCTATTCTTCTGCTGAAAAATGTCACGGAAAGAATGCTCAACTATTTCAGTCATTAGTTATTAATAAATATAAAAAGCTGTTTCCTGGTGATCAAGGCTTCTTTACTTCCTTTTATTGTTTTTTCCTGATCCATTCTTTTTTCTCCTTTCATGGTTTTGTGCTGTCGTTACTTATTTATCTATCCTGGTGGGTTCAGATGTATCTTTTAGATGTTTATGTGTTCTACGTACTTGCCTCGGCTGTTTGGGGATTCTTGCTTGGGGCGAGAGATCACTTGGGAGAGGTATGTATTGCTTTTCGCAATTGTTAAACTGACTGCAGCTCCTATTGCTAGCCAATGTGCTCTTTTTATAGTTACATATGTTTCCTTCTACTAGACTTAATCTTTCAAGCAATTGCATATGCAATTGTGTGGTAATTTTTTGGTTCATGCCTCTTTTTTTTTTTTCACACCAGATTAGGTCATTGGAAGCCCTACACAAACTTTTTGAGCAGTTTCCTGGAGCTTTTATGGACACTCTTCACGTTCCTCTGCCCAACAGGTTACACTTCCTATTTTCCCCCCTTCAAATGTATATAATTAAAAACTTTATTATCTTGTTTGGTTTTTAGTTATAATTATGATTCTTTGTGAATGTTTGGTTTGGTAGGAACATAGCTGTCCAATGTCTATGGCTATGCCCTCATCGTTATATTTTTCCCTGTTGATTCATGATTGTTGGCCTGTATCTGCTAACATAATTCTTTCTCAACTTTCAGGAGTTTCCGACGTGCATCTAGTGTGGTAAGTTACTTTCATTCACCAAATAAAGATAAAACCATGTTCATTTCAATATGATTGTTATCGGATGCAAACAATATTTGGCCAACTTCATTGTAGAAAGTGAGAAACAATACTCATATGGATGAGTATGTTGTTGTAAAACTGTGTTATGTGACTTATCCAAGCTTGAGAACTCTTGTATTCACTTAATTACCTCTGCGTCTGAAGGATGTGGTAAAAAACAAGGTTGATGCTGCACGCTTCTCCCCCTTTTGGAATGAAATAATACGAAGTCTGAGGGAGGAGGATTATATAAGTAACTTGTGAGTGCTAGCACATGTTTTCTACAATTTTTGTTTACCTTAGTTTCGTTTGGGAACACTATATGGTTCATAAATGTATTTTTCTGCTTGCTTGATTGATGCCTATACATGTTTGTTGAATCTTTGCAGGGAAATGGAGTGGCTTTTAATGCCTAAAAATTCTGGGAATCTTCCTTTAGTTCAGTGGCCTCTTTTCCTACTTGCTAGCAAGGTAATTTAGGTCTTTTAATTAAAATTGCTAGCAGATTAATTGCAGATGAATGCATGCATGTGTGCCTCTTGCTTGTAAACATGACCCTCCTTTTAAATTTGTTCATTGTTATTTCATTAATAAATCTCCTTTACATGATTTTGTAGATATTTCTTGCCAAGGATATTGCTGTTGAGAGTAAAGATAGTCAAGATGAGCTTTGGGACAGGATTTCAAGGGATGACTATATGAAATATGCTGTTCAGGAGTGTTACTATACCATTAAACTCATATTGACAGAAATATTAGATGAAGTGGGAAGGATGTGGTGAGTGCCATGAAAAATTGATGCAAATTGAATCAATACTTATAAGACAGGAAATATAGTTAATCTATTAACTATTTTCTTGGTTATTTTGTATTTGTCACCATTATGCCAGGGTTGAAAGGGTATATGATGATATTAATGCAAGCATCACGAAGAAGAGCATTAGTGTGGATTTTCAACTTAATAAGTTGCCTCTTTTGATATCAAGAGTATCTGCACTTATGGGTATTTTGGTTCGTATCAAATAATTTATAGTCCCTGCATTGTTTTGTGCATGTTGATAGAATGCTTCCAAGAATCATGTAGATGACCAAAGTTTATGTTGGCTTTTTTACTATTGTTGTGAGTTTATAATCATTATTGACCAAAAAAATTTATTGAGTTAGAGTGAGAAGTGCTAAAAAGAGACAAGATATGCTCCACAAACAAACGAAAATTATAAGGCTCCCTAGCAGCTTTCTATTTGCTTTGCATAGCCTTAAGTTTCTTAGCTGAATGTAAGCTATATGTGTATTGTTTCCCTCATGTTTTATAGGTCTAATTAAATCAGAATCAGGCATCCTATCTTTTTTTCTGCAATTGTTCTTAAGATGGCATGTGATAGATTATTTGTAGAATTTAGAGAAATTTGCGAAAGAGAAGGAAGAAGAGAGGAAGAACAGAAGAGATGAGGCAGGAACAGAGAATAGAGAGATAGAAACAGAACAGAGGAGAGGGAAGAGACAGAACTGATAATACTCTTATTCATTCATCAATCAATTCAACAACCTATTAGTCTAAGCCTCCCATATATATATATATATATCTAGGATAAACACTTAGACAGATTAGGTAGTTTCCCAGCGGCTAGTGTAACTAACTCACTAACTAATCCCCTAAGTGCAGCCTCATTGAATTAATGGTGTGCTGTCACTTTTCCCCAATTATTTACCATAATTAGGTAATTACTAACCCCAATTACCTAATTATCAATTTATTCACAGATTACATATCAATACCCCCTCCCAAAACATCCTTGCCCTCAAGGATGACTGACACAAACTGACCCTAAAAAATACAAAGCTAAAACAACCAAAACACAAGCTTCATAAACTTCTAAATTCTGAAAAACTTTTGCTAGAAAGTGATGAAATCTGTGACTCAGAGTTTGGGAAGGAGAAGCTTGTTTTTTTCCTTTCAATTGTGTTTAATTCTGCTGCACACTTCACCCTTTAGGCATTTTGTAATACCCCAGATTATTATTAATAATAATAATTATTATTGATAGTAATAACCTTTTTTTAATAGCCTTGGTGGGCCGAATACTCCTAGTCCTAATTGCCTTAGGAATTTTTTTCAGCTTATACTCTAAGAAAGAGGTTTAATTTTAGGTAATAAGTCCACTACCTGTCCATCAAGTCACATTAAATTCACACCATGATTGATTGATTGAATTTAATATAACCCATTAATGAGTTGGCAATAGTAGAAGAGCCCAAAGCTAAACCCTAATTTTAAGTTATAAATAGAGGTCTAGCCTAACCCCGAATACTCTTCTTCTCTTCTACTACTTCCTCTATTCTTACTCCACATCAAATTATTTTTCTAGGAGGCTAGCAAAACGGAAACCAGGTAATCCTAATCCCTAGAACAATAGGAATTAATTGATACATGTCAATCTCGAATTTTTGTGAGAAACCCTTAAATATGTTGCTGCATTTGTATATTTATTTATATGCTTTTCCTTTTCAGTTTTTGCGATGAAAACGCATATCTATATGTATATACATGCCTTTCATTTATACATATATATATATATATATATATATCTTTTCAGTTTGTTCAATCTGTACCTGTACCCTTTTTAAAATGATTTTACCTAGGTTTCGTAATTGACAAATAGCAGTACATATATATTCGGTTTGGTTTCGTAAATTTGAGAAATTCTTTCGGTGTGATTGAAATAATTTAAACATTGGGAGGATAGCTTTGGGATGGTACCTCCTAAAGTGATGAACACAACCCTTAGGCTTTATGCCTCCGATATATTATTTGATGTGAACCGATTATATCCTTTCTTCCCAAGGTGGTGTCTGGCAGGTTTCCGGGACACTAGTAGCAACTTTGGGAAGAGGTGTGCACACTAGGACGAAATGTTTTATGGCCAATTTGATGATTTGTGATTGGCAGGTTTCCGGGTCACAGGGTAGACTGGCAGGTTTCCGGGTCTACCATGGTTCTCTTCCACTAATTAAACTTCATAAAGAACATCGAAACTGACATTTTTTTATTATATATATGTATATGATATTTTTATCATCCGTAAATAATTTATTTTTTTAAGTGAGGAAGAACGTTTAGTGATTTTAGCTAGTTTTTATTTTATTTTTATTTTCTTTATTCTGAATAAAACACATTTTTGTTTAAGTTTGAATTTACTTTATTGTAATAAGTTAGCCTTGCACTTGTCCCAAGACAAGTGCGCGTAGCACTTCCCAAAGTAGTTTATTTTGACTTTCGTAATTAATCTTAAAAATTATCGCAGTTTTAAGTTATTATAGTTGTTAGAAATTTGGGGGTGTTACACATTTTCTTGTCTTTCCTTCTTAGAGAGGAAAACCATCCATAGAGCATTAAAATCAACTTTCCCAACCATAGTTGCGAAGAGTTCTCGTACAAGAGAGTTTGACATGAAAAGACCAATGAATACACATGTATATAGGCTTGGCTGTATTCACCCATTGTAGCAATGAACTTGGGCCATTTTCTTGAAAGTTAAAGCCCATATTCTGATCTGATAAGACCAAACAAAGATGTCTCCGAAATACTCTTGACACAGAGGAAATGCTATCCAGCTTAACTGTTATATAATTGTTGTAGAGAATTAGAGAATTAGGGGAATTGGGAAGAGAAAGGGAGAGAGATGAGAGAGACACATGACAGAGGGACTGAGAAGAGATATCGGTGATATTATATATCAGTAACCCTCCTAAATACTTCTGCAACTTAAAGAGAGTGGTACCAGCTGTACGTTTGACTGTTCTACCATTAAACAACCCAATACACATCCAAAAGATCTCCGACACTAAGTAAAAATGGGAGCCAGCTGTGATTTTGACCATGCAAAATGCGGTTTCAACAGCCACATACGCTTCTGAACACTACCCATAACAAGTTCAGTCTGTCTTGAAGCTTGCGCATGATCTTCACTTCACAAACTACGTCTTATCGAGGAGTTCTGTGAGCAAGGGTCCTTAGATGCTATTCATTACACTTGTCCGAAGTAAGAGATATGGACTACCCCGGTTTGGGAATAGAAGCCCCTCTCTACATGACGCAGGTTGCTGCTAGTTCTTTGCATGAAACACCCATTATCCCTCACACACGTATTTGCAACACGAGCAAAAGATGTAGTTGTCATCACTGCAACACCCTTGAATGCATCTTGCAACTTTAGTTCGTGTCGTCGCGCCCAACTTCCCGCGTTTTCGAGATTTGGAGACTCAGACAAGGATGTAGAGACCCTTGCAGTGTGCGACCCACCAAGAAAACACCCTCTGAAGTTGAGACTTGATGGCCCACTCCCTACATATGCCTTCTTGGATTTCGACCACGTGCCTTAGAATGTCTGCTTGTGTATGTTGGCCCTCATTGGTATCTCCTTGGTTTCTTGTACCTTGCTACACTTGTGGGTGGAATCCGAACAAGACCCACCACTTTCTCGAACTTTGGAGACCGGTTGAATCGGTGGGCTGCTCTGGAATTGATGGCGGGTGGTAACCCCAACAGCTTCTTGAGTTGTCTTTTTCGAACTTACCCACATTTTTGGTCTGCGAAACTTCTCTTTCACATGCAACAACGTCTCCGTTAGCTGGTGATTTCCTTCTGTCACATTTGAAGGCCTTTGGATTGAGCCAAGAATGTCTACGTTCTTGATATACTTACGTCGTACAGAGACCTAAACGGGACCTTCAGTTCGTGTTTGTATTTTTGCCAAGAAATCGGCCTGCCCTCTTCTTCTTCCTCGAAGGCCAGGTGCCATATGTAGCCCCTTTCATCAAGATACTCACTAGCGAGCTAGACCTTCCAATTATCAGGTGTTCCCTCGACGACATTTGATCGTTGAAAACGAGGAAACTCTATTTGGATGAACCGAGTGGGTGGCTGGTACTTGCCCTCCCATGGTTGTGGGTGGTGGCGCTCAGAGTGATTGTTGTTTCTTTGCCACGGTCGTCCTTGGTGTTATACGATATGGTTGGCCGACTCCCTTTCTTGATTAGGGATTTGTTGAACTACAGCAGGGAGGCCTTGTAATCCTTGCAACTTATCTTCAATCGCCTTAAATCTTGGTCCAGCTGATCTAGTCATGGTTGCGATGTGATTCTTGGGAATGGGTAACAACCATTCAAGATGATGGACAACAGAATAATGAGCCGAGGATGGAGTGACTCTATACCACTGATAGATTGTTTGTAGAATTTAGAGAAATTTGGGAAAGAGAAGGAAGAAGAGAGGTAGAACAGAAAATATGAGGCAGGAACAGAGAATAGAGAGACAGAAACAGAACAAAGGAGAGGGAAGAGACAGAACTGATAATACTCTTATTCATTTTTCAATCAATTCAAAAACCTATTAGTTTAAGCCTCCCATATATATATAGTATAAACACTTAGACAGATTAGGTAGTTTCCAACGGCTAGTGTAACTAACTCACCAACTAATCCTAACTAACTAATCCCCTAAGTGCAGCCTCATTGAATTAATGGTGTGCTGTCACTTCCCCCTATTATTTACCATAATTAGGTAATTACTAACCCCAATTACCTAATTATCAATTCACAGATTACATATCGGCATGTTGCTTGTCAGACTTGCAATATTCATCATTACATTTCAGGTGAATTCTATGCATTGCGTGGTGTTTTATAAACATAGTGAGTTCTAGCTATAGGATGCCACCTGTATGTATTATTATTCATTTTTCTTTTGACAGTATTGTATGATTCATGTCATGGTAAAATTACATAATTATATTATCTGGTTAGATTATCTTTATTTTGGGTTTATGATTTGGCGAATAATCTCTTATTGATGTGCTGATTTTATGATGGAAGGTTTAATTATCAAATACCATGTAAACTTTTCATTGATTTGTCTTGGTTTAGAAAAAGCCAAAAACACCTGAACTTGAAAGGGGTGCAGTCAAGGCTGTTCAGGATCTGTATGATGTTGTGACACATGATATCCTTTCTATAAATATGAGGTTTGTCACACTTGCTGAGGTTCTTTTATTTTATTACATCTCCTGTCTTCTTTTTCTTTTTCTTTTTCTTTTTTCATTTACATTTTAAACTTTTTTTCGATTACACATCTCCTGTCTATTTAACTCACTTGCTTGCTCATCTAGGGAAAATTATGATGCTTGGAATTTACTGTCAAGAGAAAGGCAAGCGGGTCGTTTGTTTGAAAAGTTGAAATGGCCCAACAATGCTGATTTGGTATGCTTTGCTCATTGTTTCTACTTTGGTATATATCTGCACTTGTTTCTGAATTTAGTGACTAAATTTATGTAGAGTGAACAAGTGAAAAGATTGCATTCTCTGTTGACCATCCAACATTCTGGTTCAAACATCCCTAAGAATCTTGAGGCTAGACGAAGGCTGGAGTTTTTTGCAAATTCTCTTTTGATGAAGATGCCTGTTACAAAGCCAGTTAGAGAGATGTTATCTTTCAGGTAAATCTTTCTCTTCGGGCGGCTAGTTCTGCTTGTTGCTTCTAGTGAGCTTATCCCTTTTGTTTGTATGCAGTGTCTTCACACCGTATTATTCTGAGATAGTGCTTTATAGCATGGCTGAGCTGCTAAAGAAAAATGAAGATGGCATATCAATTCTATTTTATCTTCAGAAGATTTTTCCAGGTAGTTCCCCCGTCATTTTGCTGGAATATGGTTCCAAGCTGATAGCTTGCATGATTTAATGCGCCTTATCTTTGATGGAAAATTGAAGTTCATGGGACCATTGATCCTTTGGATTGGCCTTGTAGTCTAGTGGAGACTTAATTTGTTCCCACTTCTATTTATCTATATTTCTTAATTTACCAATTTGTTGGAGACATAATTTACTCTTAATTTTGTTCCATCTTAACCTCTATATTTACCTATATTTGTTAGTTGACTAATGATTTATATTTTTTGTTTCTAATCTCTTTATATCCGGCACCCCACAGGGATTTTGTTACTTTGTATTGTTTCGAGGCCCTCCCGTGGCCGGTTTGAAGATATTGTCCTTCAATATCCCTCTTTATAATGAAATTTATTTTATTTTTTCCTTAAACTGTAGATGAGTGGAAGAACTTTCTTGCTCGAATTGGACGTGATGAAGATGCAGTTGAGTCAGAGCTTTTTGATAATCCAAGAGATATCCTTGAACTGCGCTTTTGGGCATCTTATCGGGGACAAACGTTGGCTAGAACTGGTAATGGTTTTCTTTCAAATGCTGAATAATGGGGTTCTTACATCAATGCTGTGAGACATTCCTCCATGTGGGTGTTAAAATATTTTTCTTGAATGATTTAAGGTCTAGTGTTTAATGACCCTTCTGCACCTTTGTTATTTGTCTGTATTATTTATATACTCCATTTGAATTTTAATAAATTTCTTTAATGTGGAGGTTTCTGATGCTAACAAATTATAGCAAATTGAATTTATTTGTTTACCTTCTTCAATTGTTATACAGTTTAACATGACCATAAACTTCGCTGTGCTTCTTCCCTGCTTATCTGAATCCTCTTATACCTTAATGCTCCCCTTTTCTGGTTGTAGGGTGCTGATTGTGTGATGGATTTTCTTTGTTGTTATGGTTTTATTTCTCATTTTTCCTGTTGTCTATTCAGTATTTAGTTCCTTTTACATATGTTCAGAATTTTTGGTTGTAACATTTGACAATTGAGAATGGTTTCTTGGTAAATGAGAAGTTTGGCATGCTTTGTTTATTTTGTGTGTGTGTGTGTGTGTGTTTTTTTTTATTGTTTATGTTTTCTGTATTCTTCTAGTTTCTTTTACCCGGATATATTATTCTCTGTTCATGCACCTCTTTCTTTGTGTCACATAAAATTTCTTCTTTCAAAAATAGCAAATAATAATAAATTAAAGAATTTTATTTATTAAAATAGATGGATAAGAATGTATGTTAAGTCTTGGAATTTCTGCAAGCCTATTTAGAAAAAAAATTGTCCTAATCTGCTTAATTATTTTTTGTGGGATCAACAGTCCGAGGAATGATGTACTATAGGAAAGCCCTTATGTTACAGACATATTTGGAGCGGACTACCTCTGGAGGTTAGGTCATTTGATCTTTTTATTACTTTCTCCAGTCCTACATATAAGATACAAATAATCAAATTATGTAGATGAAAAAGATGGTTAAAGGCAATAAATGTATAAAATGTATTTTTTAAAAAAAAATTGGGGGAAGAGTGAAAGAGAGAGGATGAGTAGGAAAAATAGGGGTGTGAAAAATAATTAATGTTGTGATATAACATGCAACTATTGGGGGGCAAAAATGGAAAAAAAGTTTGTTAAAATTTCAGGCATCATTTAAGTGTATCTTACATATAGGACTGGAGGGAGTAGTGTTCATGTGATGATAACAGCAATCTAATTTGCCTTTGGTAATGTAGATTTGGAGTCTGGAATTGGAAGCAGTGAAGTGACTGATACACGTGGCTTTGATTTATCACCTGAAGCACGTGCTCAGGCAGATCTTAAGTTCACTTATGTTCTAACATGTCAAATTTATGGAAAGCAGAAAGAGGAACAAAAACCTGAGGCTGCTGATATTGCCTTGCTCATGCAGAGGTGTGTTTGGGAATTTTAGGGACCAAGTTTCATATGTTAGTTTTCTCTTAATTGCTGCTTTTGGCTTGAATTCTGTTGATACTGTCATCCACAGGAGAACAATTCTAACTTTTTTCTTTTTTTTCCCTTTCTTTTTCCTCCCTGTGAGTATGGTACAGATACATAGATTAGCGCACAGGATAAAGTCTAGGAAAGAAATTTTGCTTATTAGATATCGACCCCTTAATTGCAAATTCATACTAATGGTCCGTTTGCATAATTTACAAAAAATATTCACAGAATATTTATTATTCTTTGCACTACTACACATGCCGGGGAATAGAAGTCTTCCATATTTAGCCTAGAAATTGATGGATTGAAATTGATGCATAAAGTCATATTTGCATTAATTTACTAAGTAATTGTAGAATATTTCTTGTTCTTCAATATATGCAAATCTAATCTATAAAATTTGTTCATTATGCTAGGAATGAAGCTCTTCGTGTTGCTTTCATTGATGTTGTAGAAACTTTAAATGGTGGGAAAGAATACTACTCAAAGCTCGTCAAGGCTGATATCAATGGGAAGGACAAGGTGCCATTGATTTCTATTGTTTTCTTCTGTAAACTACCTTCTTTTCTATATGCAAATATGATATTTGATTGCACAATAGCTTTTTTTGACAAATAAGGTCTTTTCCCCCAATTTAATCTCTTTCTAGGCATAAAGCCCCCCTGGGTGGTTATTTATTGGAGTCATTATGGATTCAAAATGCTAAATGTTATGAGGGAGTTAGTGTATGAATGAATTATTTTGTTAGTTGTTACATAGAAGTAGCTAACACTTTGCATTCCTACTGACTATTAGAACAAGGCTTGAGTGCATGGAGACGTTGTTGAATAATGTATTCCTTAATACTATCTTTATGTTGTTTGTTTGGTATCCCTTTAGGAGTCAACTACTTTGTTTGTCTTCTTTTTAAAAGCTGAAGAAGATAAAGCAATGAAGAAGATGCTGCATCTGATGCTTCCTATTTTATAAGCTAGGCATCTGCATATAAAGTAGGTTAAATGCTTGTTGCTGCATTTTAATCTCAAGAGATAAACTAGCAGACAAACTTTTAGCTCTAACTAATCTGGCTGAAAGTACTAGGTACAAAGAAGACAAGAGAAAATTATGTTTCCCAACTATTGATAAGCATAGCGGAAGAGTATCTTTTCCTTCTAGAATTAGTGCTGATCCCGCATGTTTTAAAGTAACGTGCTTATAAATATGGGTATTTTCCATCAAAGTCCTTTGATTTTGGAACTAAAAACCTGTTGGTCTATTCTAACTCATGGAGTACAGTGTTTGGATAATCTCTAGTGGGCGTGAATAAAGGAGAAGATGGAGAGCTCTGGTGGTTGATGTGTTAGGTGCTATTTGTTCTTTTTGTCCATATAACTGTTAACGATATGAATGGAAAACTGAAATGGGGTTATGCTTTAGATTCAAAGGGAAGCGCCAGAAGCTGTTTCCTGTTTTAGTTTTTCGTTTTCGTTTTGTGTGCATGTTATTATTATTATTTTTCTGGATCCTTGTTGTTCAGAGACCTGTCTTTTACCAATATCCTCTTATGAAAGAGATAGGCTACTTGATGTTTTCGAAACCTAATAATAAAGAAAAGATTGGCAAGTTTTATTCACAATAGATTGCTTTGGTTAATTGCTACCCGTCACACTAGAGGGCCTTTTATCTTGCAGGAAATATATTCGATCAAATTACCTGGAAATCCCAAGCTTGGTGAAGGGAAACCTGAGAATCAAAACCATGCAATTATATTTACTCGTGGAAATGCAGTCCAGACAATTGACATGAATCAGGTTCCTTTTGAAATCTACATGTGACTTTTGTAAAAAAGTGTGTTGGATTGGCGGTGTTTTCATGCTGTCTTGTATTCTTGTTCAGTCCTGCTATCCTTTTTAATTTTTTATATTTCTTATTTTGTAAGGGCGATTAGCTTTTTGATGGTAATCTTCATCATGTTTGTGGCTGAAAATGGTTGAGATATCATGTTACTCCGTTGTGATTTTGTTTATCCCAAAAGGTCTATATATAAATAACTGAGGGTTCTTGCCTGCTTTATCTGGTTGAAAGAGTAGCTTTAGTTAACGGGACAAGGAGATAGGATTTAATCCAACAAATCAGCAATTTAAATGTTTGATCTGGAGATAAGGTAGTTAATGCATAATTATTGTTCAAAGGCACAAACACACTCTCTTATTGTCTATTTAAGATGAAGAGAGATTACAATATATATAGGTTAAGGAAGAGAGAGAATAGAGGAGGGAAATTAGGGATTACAATAATGACTAATAAAGGTGCTATAACCAGGATCCTATAATCAAGGGGAGATAATCAAGGGATCCTAATAAAGCTAATTTATTTGCTAATATTCTAACAATAATAAAATAATCATTATCAGTGTAACAGCCCTGATTTCTTGTATTTACCTACTGTAACCTCTCTTTGAGTTCAAATTATTAATACATTCCCTGGGCTCTGATGTTTATGAACCTTTTTGTAGAAGAAACAGAGAGAGATACGAGAGAGAACTAATCATAACTGAATTTCATTAACACTGAAAACCAACTATCCTGTTCCTTACCCTCCCTTTTATGCACTGGTGGTCTTTTCCCATGGGCTGTGTTCATAAGGAGTGGTCTTAGTTGAAGTGTGAAAAGTGATGTTATACCAACATTCTGCTAATGGCAGCCACCTACCCCAATCCTTTGGCTTTTCCTGGCACTCGCATCTCAAGTATGTTTCCAAGCAATTGTCAAGTACCTCTGAATGGCTATCCATTTTTGGGTGGTAGGAGGAGGTCAATTTTTGTTCAATACTCAAAATCTTCAATAACTCTGTCCAGAAATTGCTTGCAAAGATTGGGTACCTATCACTTATGACCTGGCGCGGAGCCCCATACCACTTGTACGCATGATCCAAGAATTGTTGAGCCAAAATCGAAGCTGTGTGGGGATGGGGTAATGGCAAAAAAATGGGCATGTTTTCTCAATCTATCAATTGCAACCCATATTGTAGCCTTCCCACTAGACTTAGGCAACCATTCAATGAAAACCATGGTTATGCTTTACCAAATTCTATTGGGTAATAGGAAGAGGCAGCAACGTCCCTGGTTTGGCCAACACTTCATGCACGCATCAGGCACAAGTGTCACAATGCTTGATGAAATCCGTCACATCATTAAACATCTTTTTGCACCAGAATAAACTCTTCAACCTCTGATAAGTGGCTTGCACACCAGAATCACCCCTTGAGTACTAGTATGCACTATGCAGCCAATCTAATAATGGCAACCTTTGGCCAGGAACATTTCCAGCTACTAATTTCCCCCTTCTCAAAAACTGTCCACCCCACATGTACTTACCAACAGCCCCTTCATGTTACTGCAAGTGCTGAATCAAGGATCTTAAATCAACATCTTTCCAACTTTCTCTTCAATTTTCCTCAAGAGCTCCTAACAACTAGTTAAAAGAACCATCTGAAAGATGTCTGCCTTGTGCAACTGAGAAGTGCATCTGCTGCACCATCGTCATTCATCTTCTTGTAATGTCTCATCAACTAAAAATAATGACTCACACACGTCACTTAATGATTTCCAAGTTACACATCACAGTGACTGTTTTGTTTACTCCTAGTGGTATATATTATAAAATTTTCAGCTGCTAATGGAGGTTATGGAGTTGAACAGTCGGAGTTATATTGCAGCAGGATTTTTGTTGATAAATTGTTACAAACTTGTCTTTTTTCTTTGATCTTGGTAAGATGGCAGTTGTAGTTTTGGAGAGCCAAAGTAGTATGAGATACCACATCCCACATTGTATAGGCTGTTTTATAGGAATGCTTAAATGGGTTGGTTCCCCTGCCATAATAGCTTTCCCATCCCTCTTGTGGCCATCACCATTTCACTTTGATATTAAGTAGTTATTTACATGGATATCGACTTAATGTTCTGGATTTTGATTTTTTATTTATTTCTTTGACACAGTCATCTTGATCTATAAATAATCTGTTTCTCTGCTATGAATAATAATTATTTGTCTGCTTCCTCCCTTGTTCTGGAAAGAAACATTTTTCTTCCAAATTCATCATCATCTTCACATAACCTGTTTTTTTTTTTTTTTTTTTTTTTTGTGGTCGCCCCCCCCGGGGGGGGGGGGGGGATTCCTTTACATTGTGCCACATCATGTGTATTATGGCTGCAATTTCTCTAAGCTGTGATGTTAATTTAAGTTTTATAATAGGATAACTATTTTGAGGAAGCTTTGAAGATGAGGAATCTCCTTGAAGAATTCCATTGCGATCATGGTCTTCGCCCTGCTACCATTCTTGGTGTTAGAGAGCATGTATTTACTGGAAGGTATGTCGAATTTGGGTGCTATAATATTATATGTCTTTTCTAATTGATTGCTTGCAAATATTATCAAATAATTTATTTCTTTCTCCATGCAGTGTCTCATCTTTGGCCTCATTCATGTCCAACCAAGAAACTAGTTTTGTTACTTTGGGCCAGCGGGTCTTGGCAAATCCTTTGAAGTAAGTCCATTTGTCTTTTGCTAGTTGATTCCCCTTCTGGATGTTGAAAGTAATGGGAGCCAAATTGCACTAAACTGCTAATCATGATTAGGGTCCGGATGCATTATGGCCATCCAGATGTCTTTGACAGAGTATTCCATATTACCCGTGGTGGCATCAGCAAGGCATCTCGTGTCATAAACATTAGTGAAGATATCTACTCAGGTATGGATGGTTGCTTTATTCATAAGTCAGGCCTTGGTTTTGTTGGACCTTTTGCATCTAAAATCTTGTAAATATACAGGATTCAATTCAACCTTACGTCAAGGGAATGTTACACATCATGAATATATTCAGGCAAGGCTTTTTCTTGTATGATGCATCTATTCATTATTGTGATTCTAATATAGAAGCTTACAGGTTGGTAAGGGAAGGGATGTCGGGCTCAATCAGATTGCTTTATTTGAGGGGAAAGTTGCTGGTGGTAATGGTGAACAAGTTCTCAGTCGAGATGTATATAGACTTGGACAACTTTTTGATTTCTTCCGGATGATGTCGTTTTTCTATACAACTGTTGGTTTCTACTTCTGTACCATGGTAAGTGTTGAATTTAAAGGGATAAAGCATACTTTATTTATCTGTGAATAAAAGAGAGTACATAGAGGCCTTTATATAGGCAAACCTAGAGTTAACCCTAGAATTTAATCTAATCTATTCAATCAAAATAAATAAAACAAAATAATTAAGATATAATATATCCATATCTCATCCTAAGATATAATATATATCAAACTTAATAATAAGATAATGATTTAATGTAAATAATCCAGAATATTCTAACACTCCTCAAGATGGAGAGTATATGTTGATCATTCCCAGCTTACCTTGCAATCCTTCAAACTTCGACTTCCTTCGCGTCTCGTCTCTTTTTGCGGTGCTCAGATCAACAGTGGCGGTGACAGAGCAAGACGGTGGTATGTATCACCTCTGGCTCGTTCGAATCAAGCTCACGGTTCCTCACCTCTGGCTCATTTAAATCAAGCTCATGGTGGTCTCTCTCCTTACCTCGGGCTCGTCACTCCTTTCATTTTTGGGATGATATAGTATTATGGGCTTTTACTTATTTGTTTAGCCTCAAAGCCCTTTATTTTTGCTTGGGCTTGTACTTCCTTTTTTGAGTCTCAAAGGCTTGCTATTTTTGCTTGGGCTTGTACTTCTTTTTTAGTCTCAGAGGCCCGTTGTAACACCCCAATTTCTAACAATTATCATAGTATAAAATTTAAATGATTTTTATAAATGAATACTGAAATTCGAAATAAACAACCTTGGGGAGTGTTACGCTGTACTTTCTTGGGACAAATGCAAGGCTACTTATTACAATAATGTAAATTCAACTCAAATAAATGTGATTTATTAAAAATAAAATAAAATATAAAACTAGCTAGAGGTCTTGAATGTTCTTCCTCACTTCTCACCGCTAGCCCCAACCCTTGGCACTGTTTCATCGAAATTCGCTCCCCAAAGGATCATCGTGACCCATGAACACAAACATCAAAGCAATTCTTGGTAATCCTAATAAAACAAAGATAATGAAGAGAAAATACAATATTTACATAATAAAATATCTATATATAAAAATAAAAATGTTAATTTTATTATTCTTTATTCAATTTAATTAGTGGGAAGAGAACCATGGTAGACCCGGATATCCTACCGAGTCCCACCCGTGACCTTAAACCCGCTAGTCACAAATCATCAAATTTTGGCCATAAAACATTTTCTTCCTAGTGTGCACACCTCTTCCCAAAGTTGCTACTAGTGTCCCTAAAACCCGCGACACCACTTTGGGAAGAACGGATACTATCAGTTCACATCAAAAATATATATCAGTATCGGTTCACATCAAAAATATATATCGGAGGCATAAAGCCTAATTGTGTTCATCACCTTGGGAGGTACCATTCCAAAGCTATCCTCCCACGATTAAATTATTTTATTTAATACACATATAATAAATTCTCATGAGTTCCTATAAGGTTGTCATAAGAAATTCTCATGACTATCATTTAAATCCCTGGTTCTACTCATTTTTCATTTTACTTTTGGGTTCCTATGAGGTTGTCATGAGAAGCTCTCATGACTACTCATTATCCATTTTACTCATGGGTTCCTATAAGGTTGTCATGACTTATGAGAAATTCTCATGACCATCATTTAAATCCCTGGCTCTACTCATTATCCATTTTACTCATGGGTTCCTATAAGGTTGTCATGAGAAATTCTCATGACCATCATCTTTTATTCAAAGTGACTTCAAATATGTAATTAATTAGACCAATCATACAAAGTGATCTCATCTCCCACTTTTTTCTTAGTTGTAAGCCCATGAACCCTTAAAAGAAAGGACAAAAAAAAAATCAAAGGTAGAGACTATTCTATTATGTGACAAAGACAAAGTAGAGAAGTACAAAACAAACTGCAACCAATGTGCATGACAAAAGAATCTAATGAAAGAAACTTCAAGATCGTAACACTGTTGATATAGTAAAGGGAATAGCCACGCAAATCAAGAAGAAGAATTATATATATGTACTCAAGAGGGTGCAACTCATGGGATTAGGATTACCTATCAAGATTCATATAAAATTAACCTAAGACTCATGGGATTAGGATTACTTGATCTCTTTTTTGCTAGCCTCCTAGAAAAATGATTTGATGAGAGTACGGGAGGAGGATGCAAAGATAGCGGAGAAGAAAAGTGTCGAGCGTTTTCTAGGTTTAGGCGGCTAGACCTAAGTTTATAATTAAAATCTAGGGTTTTAGCTATGGGCTGGGCTCTTTAATTATTCCCAATTCATAAATTATAAAATAATACCGACATTATTATATTCTAAATTTTTTATTATTGCTATATTATTATTATTCTGGGGTATTACACCCGTTCTTTTTGCTTGGGCTTGTACTTCTTTTTGAGTCTCAGAGGCCCGTATTTTTGTTTGGTTGGGCTTGTAATCATTTTTGAGTCTCAGAGGCCTTTTTTTTTTTTGTCTGGGCTTGTACTCCTTTTCGAGTCTCAGTGGCCCCATATTTTTGTCTGGGCTTGTACTTTTTGCTTTGGTGGTTCTGTTTGGTTTGGCCTTTCTGAAGATGAAGAGTCTTGAGTTTGAGAATTTGTACCAGTCATAAAAGCGATGGGAGTTATTCTAGTTGGATTTTCAGGAATTGATCTGAACATAAAAGGAAATTGAGAAGGATCCATGGCATTGGATTTTTTTTTTTTTGGGTCGCGAGGTCACTTTGTTCACGACGCGCGTGGGTGTCACACGTCGGCAAGGTGATGGCATGTGGTGGTCACACACCGAGCAAATCGTTGTCGCTCTTCCGAGTTTTGCCAATTGGCACGCATTGATGCCGTCTATGGTGGCAGAGTAATTCCACGCGGGCCCCCTCACTTCAAATCGAAAGTCGCGTTTCGCTGTTACGTGCACTCGTCACTCTTTGTCATGCTCCTCGTGTCTCCTCTCTCTCGGGCTCGCATCTCCCTCTTCGTCATTGTGATTTTCGACACAGTAGGTATAGTGGGATGGTCACTATTTTTACGATCACAGTGATCGGACTCATTGTGTCGGACAAAAGAGAGTTGTTGTTCTATTGCCTCTATGCCTTCAAATAGAAGGCCCTAGCTCTGATACCATGTTGGATTTAGAGGGATAAAGCATACTCTACTCATCTGTGAATAAAAGAGAGTACATAGGGGGCCTTTATATAGGCAAACCTAGAGCTAACCCTAGAATCTAATCTAATCTATTCAATCAAAATAAATAAAACAAAAATAATTAAGATATAATATCCTAAGATATAATATATCCATATCTCATCCTAAGATATAATAAATATCAAACTTAATAATAAGATAATTATTTAATCTAAATAATCCAGAATATTCTAACAGTAAGTCACATACTAAGAATAATTTCTGTCTGTCTTGGATTTTTTGAAGTCTGAATGAGTTATATGTTATGTTAACTTATAGTTGGAATTATCTAGGAGTTGAATGTATATATTGCATGCAATGACATGTGTTTTTGGCTTATTATTCTAGTATTCATTAGCATGCACGCTTAGATTCTCTGTTCTCTTTCATCTGAACATGCTATCTGTATTATCTTGCAGTTAACAGTGCTGACCGTGTACTTCTTTCTTTATGGGAAAGCATATCTGGTAAGATGGATTCATTTTGAAGTATTGTGATTTTAGACTATTTAGCAGTTCATCGTTATTTATAATTTATATATTTTTAAATGTTTGTTGATTTGATTCTTCGATTTGTATACTTATTCTCTTCCTGAAAGTTTGGTGGTGTCTAGTGTTTGTAGTTCATGCTTTACTCCATAATTATGTTTATGGACGACCTCAAAGTGTGAGATCACTCACATACGAGGTTTTAAGAGGAATTTAGAGCATTGTTGCAAGAACTAGGACGGTCTGCTCTGATCCTACCCCAAAAAAAAAAAGTCCGTCGTCCATTCACCTAATCACCTGTGTATACTTAAATCAGTCAAGAAACTGCTGGACAGTCTGGTATTTGCTGAACCAGTTGACCTAGTATGGGTTGGTCTGATCAAGTGGTTTAGCATGGGATGATGGGACTTCTTGAGATGTTGCAATTTCACCCATCCATTTTAATGGCTAGCTTTGCAACTTCAAATGTTAATTAGGGTTTTGAACCAGGCACCTTTAGGGTGTGCATGGTTGGAGGGGAGGGGAGAGAAAAAATTTAATGGAGAGGAAAACTTTGTGGGCCCATTACACTAAATTTTGGTACAATTTTCTCCTCCCCTCATTTTTTTTCTCTCCCCTTCCCTCCAACCATGCACACCCTTAGGATGGCAAGACAAACGTGGTCAATTAACAGTGCTCTGTTGGATCATCCACTTCGCATTATAATATATTTACTAGAAACAATGATAGGAACCAGCCTTTATTTGTATTTTATGTTTTATTATGTGTCTTATGTTAATTGTTACAAGTGTCTAGTGTTGGTTATTGTTAGTTTTATATGGATAAGATAAGGTAGTTATTTTCAGTTTATGTGTTAGCCTATAAATATCATGTATGTCTTCTACCAAAATATGGATGAATGAAATTATTATTGAGATGTTTATCTCTTCTCTTTCCCTAGAACTCAGATTCTGGTTCTAGTCTCTCCCTTCTCCTCTCTTGGCTAGAGTTACAGATCCTGGCTCTAGATTTCCCTTTTTTCTTCTCTTAATTTCCTCAAGTTCTATCAAACAATCTAAGATATATATGGTATAAATAATCAGAATGGTTGGTACTTTAGAATTACTGTTCCTTGCAGCTTATTATCTATCTCTAACTATACACTTTTTGTTTTCAATGACCTGACTATATAAAGCATGAATTTTATGGGGTATTAGAATAGTTGGTACTTTAGAATTACTGTTCCTTGCAGCTTATTATCTATCTCTAACTATACACTTTTTGTTTTCAATGACCTGACTTAATAAAGCATGAATTTTATGGGGTATCTTTTGATAGAATTCTTGTCTCTTACATTACGCTTGATTTTTGGTGGTCGGTTATTAATTTAGTGATACTTTTCCATTATACTTTGTTTTTTACTAGGGAAAAACACAAAAAAATGCCACTTGAGATTCAAAATCCGAAATTAGTCTTGTTGACTATAACAGTATAACAATTGACAACTTATTTTAATAGAAAATCATTGATTTGGAATTTTGAAGTTCAAGTGATATTTTATTATCTTTTTCCCTTTTTATTACCAAGGGTATCTCTTGAATACTCAATTACTGTACAATTCACCTAGGCTGCACTGCACTTTATCAACAACTTAAATCAGTTGGTTATCTAATATTTAATATGCATAGTTTGCAACCACATTCATAGGCTTTCTCCGTTTTTGGTTTTTTTCCCTGGAATTTTCCATTCATAATAACTTATACTCCTACTCTCTAAGTTGTTTGTATGCTGAGTTTGTTCCAACTGGGATTGATCTGATAGCTAATCAAGGATGATTTTTCCCCCCCAGGCACTATCTGGTCTTGATGAAATAATAGAAGAGAGGGCTAGGATAACTAAGAACACTGCCCTGAGTGCTGTTTTGAATACACAGTTCCTCTTCCAAATTGGAGTCTTCACTGCTGTACCAATGATCTTGGGCTCCATCCTGGAACAGGGTTTCCTTAGGGTAAATGTTTGCCTATATCCCTTTTTTGTGCCCTCGATGTATGCTCACCAAGAAATCATCAAGTATTGTTTCAATTATCTGTATCTTCATTTAGTGAGTGTTTTGCATTCTGAATATACTGATGTAGACTGTACATCCTGCTACCTTTTTGGGCAGTAAAGGGAGGGTTTGATATGGAAATAACTGATATAATATAAATAAGTGAAGAATCTTCTTGTTACGTTTGATATCCACACACACACATTATATGTGATAGATAGGTTGTAGAGAAACTAAGAAATCAGAGGGTAAGGACAGAAAATCAGAGGGGTTGAGGAGAGAAACAAGAGGGAAGAGACGCAGAGCTACAACTACTGCATGTTTTCATTCATTATTCAAGACCCCTTTTACATTAGTCTAGGCTTTCCTTATATAAGATAGGATATGGCCTTAGACTTCCATAAGCAGTTCCTAACTAATTCCCAACCGTAATAACAGTAATAACACTAACTACTAACTAACTCCTTATTAACCAATTCCTAATTCCCTAACTAACTCACTAACTCTAATATTTCTATGCTTTACATATCAATATGTTATATAGTGAAAAAAATTAATGTATTCTCAATATGTTCTTTTCTTTGAAGTTACTTATGCATCTGAGTTGCTGCAGGCCATTGTTAGTTTTGTCACAATGCAGTTTCAGCTCTGCTCCGTCTTTTTCACATTTTCCTTGGGTACAAGGACTCATTATTTTGGGCGGACCATTCTTCATGGTGGTGCAAGGGTTTGTTTGCTGACTTGATGCTGTCCCTTTTTTTATTTGTCTGCCCTACTATTAATTTGTTTATTTGCCTACAGTATCAAGCAACTGGACGTGGATTTGTTGTCCGCCATATCAAATTTTCAGAGAATTACAGGCTCTACTCTCGCAGTCATTTTGTTAAAGGGTGTGTTTCTCTCTCAGATAATTAATATATAATTCTGATATCAAGGTGTAGAAATTAGATGTAGGACTTTTGTTCTCCAACATTCCCCTGTTTACCCATAAATTGGTATTAGAGTTGGTGGTGAACCATTCAAGAAAGGCTACCTATGAGATGGTTCTAACTAACAAGAAGTCGAGCAAAGTAGCAGAGTGCAACATTGAACTTGACTTCAAGGGGGCTAATTGATTGGCACTTTGGCTGCATAGGATGTCTATGTCTTACATTGAGTAGTAAGAAAATCCCAATGGGGGTATTAAGTGTCTTGATTTTTTTATTTTTTTTAAATACATCGGAAAATGGAGGACTAAAGCTATACTAGACTAAGATCCAGCATCAGAGGCTAGAAGTGCCATCAATGATTCAATGCCATAATCAACTGGTCGTGATTAGATTAATATGCTTGTAAATTTTTATTATTATCTTAGATAAACAATAAAAAAAATATTAAAAAATGAAAGAATAAATTTTAAATTAAGTATTTAAAATGAATAAGGAGTTTAAAAATTAATAGATATCTGAAAGAAAATTAAAATATAAAGAAGAGACATTTAATGTATTAAATATTGGAAAAGGAAAAAAATGTGTCGAAGCTTGCGAGTGTTGTAACTGTTTCTTCACCTGCAGGAATGCCCTAAATTATTTATATTTCTGAACAGCAAGTATTTTCTTATCCACCAGACTCCCAAATTATTAAAAATTCTTAACATTTTATATTGTTGTCTTCAGGTTGGAAGTTGTGCTTTTGTTGATAGTATATCTTGCCTATGGATATAATGTAGGCAATGCTGTGTCATACATTCTTCTGACTGTTAGCAGCTGGTTTATGGCCCTATCCTGGTTGTTTGCTCCTTATTTATTTAACCCATCTGGATTCGAGTGGCAAAAGTAAGTACAATCTTTATGTAGTTTCAGTTTCAGACCTGCCTGCCATGTTTACTGATTCTATTTTCTCCCCATCTCTTTAGGGTAGTCGAGGACTTTCGGGATTGGACAAACTGGCTTCTGTATAGAGGTGGAATCGGAGTCAAGGGAGAAGAAAGCTGGGAAGCTTGGTGGGATGAAGAACTGGTATTTAATATTTTACCAATGCACATTAAAAATTGATGCCCTTGTGATTTGTTGAATGCTTTTCCCCTAATAATCTTTCGCGCTCTGCCACATCTACAGGCACATATCAGAAGTATTGGCTCAAGAATAGCAGAGACGATCCTTAGTCTTAGATTTTTCATCTTCCAATACGGTATTGTGTACAAGCTTCATGTACAAGGGACAAATACTTCATTGACGGTATTATCTCATATCATTCTAATTTATCTTCCTTGAGAAATTCTTACTCAATGATTTTAATGTACTACTATGGGTGTTACTAGCAGCTCTTTTCTGAAGTCTTGACATTTCCTTACATTCTTAGCGGTCATAGCACTAGTGGAAACCTTTTGTTCAAGTATTCTTGTTTCTTAGAAATTAATTTTTTAAGGGTCCGCTGAAGCCATTAACTTACTATGAACTCGAACCAGTGGCTTGACGTGTTTTTCTTGTTTAGTTATGTTTTAGAATGAATAGGTTCAACCATAATTTTTTGGTTAATACTTGGTCAACTCATTTCCTTTCTTTTGGCTTGTTTATAGGTTTACGGTCTGTCATGGGCAGTGCTGGCTGTTCTTATACTTCTTTTCAAGGTATTAAAATGCCTTTTTCTGTTGTTAATATATGGTGTTAAACTGTATATATTGAGGTTTTTTTGTCTTTTTGCTCAACAGGTGTTCTCCTTTAGCCAGAAGATATCTGTTAACTTCCAGCTTTTGTTGCGTTTTATCCAAGGCCTTACCTTGTTGTTGGCGCTGGCTGGAATTGTCGTGGCAGTCGTACTTTCTGATCTTTCTGTAGCCGATATATTTGCTTCTATCTTAGCATTTATTCCTACTGGATGGGGAATTCTTTCGGTGAGTTCTGCTTTTATCTGAACGCTTTGCTTCATAGTAATTTATGCGTGCCTGTGTGTATTTGGAGCGTATTGGATGTTTACTATGTCATTAGATGATCTAGAATTGATCGTGTTTTCTGCCCTGCTGTAAACTGCTAAGGGTGGTGGTATGGTATTACATGACATAGTTCTTAAATAGTGACATTCGGAAAACATATTTTTAGATTGTGTGCACTGCAAAATCTAGTGACAGGTGAAAAATAGCCTGAAATATAAAAATATGGCATCTGTATCTTTAATATTTGCATAAAATACTGGGGACAATAATTTTAACCAAGTGACTCTTGCCTCTCAGGGTCTTTTTCCACGCTCTGTTTCTGGTATTTTCCCGTTATATGCTGCTGAGAGTAATAAATTCTTGCTGTGTATTATTGATAGATTGCTGTTGCCTGGAAGCCTTTGGTGAAGAGTATAGGACTATGGAAATCTATACGGTCAATTGCACGTCTATATGATGCTGGCATGGGAATGCTTATCTTTATACCCATCGCTTTCTTCTCATGGTTCCCATTTGTATCCACATTCCAAACCCGTCTCATGTTCAACCAAGCTTTCAGCCGAGGCCTTGAAATTTCTCTTATCCTTGCTGGAAACAATCCCAATACTGGCATCTAGCTTTGCTTATGCTTCATGCTCCTTATTGTGCCAGAATTATGAGTTTTTTTTTTTTTTCTTTTCCTTTTTGGAGCTGGGAGAGGTAGGTTAGTTTTTGACCCCTTTAGGATGCTTATTATCTGAGTTTTGTATTTTTTACCTTCGTGTACATGCAGTACCATTTCTAGTTTCTGGTATGTGTCAAACTCATTTTTTATATATATACAAGTTGTCTCGCTAATTTATGTAGATTCCGAGATTGAACATTTTTGTAGGGTTCCGAGATTATAATTGAATTCATTGTAAACTTTCTTTTTTTATACACACGTATACATATATATATATATATATATATATATAATTAAACGATGTATCATTCTGGCCCACGAATTGACGAGAGGATTAAATTGCCCCCATGTAAATAAACAAAAAAAAAAAAAAACGCTGTCATGTTCCATGGAGGACTCCATCACCAGACCTCAGTCTACACTGCAAAACCGTTTTTTCACACAGGTGAAATTTTATTTCAATTGATGGTAGGACTTTTGACTAAAAATTTTACAGTGGGACATTGCGGTACTTGCAGAATTCGTCAAAGTATGAGAAGGATAGAAGTCAATTATTATTCATCAACAAGTTTATAAATGAATTGCATCATTCAGCTGAAAAGTTCTGTAATCTGGGTTAATCTGGTTAGAACTTTCTTATCTCAAATGGGTTTCAAAGAATTATATAGATTCAGACCTAACACTTGAATAGTCGTATTAAAAAAAGATTGAGACAAGAAGACACGGCCGTATAGGGCTTGTTACCAACATACTTGTCGGCAGCTGTGGGCCCATCACAATCACTGAAGTGTTTGCTTCCAGGTTTAATGTTTTTTGGGCCTGAAGTTCGCTTCCTTAAAATATCTTCGTTTTGGTAGATTTTTTTATAGTAAAAATCACATGTACTAATTTAGTTGTTAATATTGTCTTATTTTAGTTGTTAGCGTTTCGAAATAATACCAAAAAGGTCATGCGCTTTTTTTCGATATGTGACTTTTTTTGTTTTTTCTATAATATTTTAATTACTTAGGCCAGGATTTTCCTTTTTTTATATCATGGCATCAAAGTGACGGTGATGCGCACCATCATGGTACATGAGAGATCATTACGTGCTTTCCAAGCACCATATCCGTCATTTATTTAATTTGAACTCTCCGTATATGTGAGAATATATACCACATGTATTTTGATGATATCAAATATTTTCACATAAATAGATAAGATAAGATAAATGAATGAATTTATGTATTTATTTTATTCTAAAATTTGAAATTGAATAAACTACTATTGATATATTTTATAATAAAAAAACCGTCATGTAACACCCCAATTTCTAACAATTATCTTAATATAAAATTTAAATGATTTTATAAATGAATTCGAAATTTTGAATTAAACAACTCGAACAGAAGGGAATATTCATGACTTTATCTTTGAGACAAGCGCTACTTATTACAATAATGAAAATTCAAACTCAATTAAATGTGACTTATTTAAGAAAATAAAAATAAAGACAAAATACAACTACCAGGCGCTCAACGTTTTTCCTCACTACTCATTTCAGCAAATTTCCAACTCTTGGTATCGCTTCATCAAACTCGCTCCCCGAAGGATCATCGAAACCCATGAACACAAACATCAAGAATTATTTGGTAATCCTAATAAAACACAATTTAAATAGCACAAATATATATATATTAACCAAAGTAAATATATCATCATGTGGTAATCTCATCAAACATTAATCATTATCTTCTCTCTTTTTCTTCTTAAATTTACTTTAGACCCTAGGAAACCCCGATACTATTTAGTTAAGTGGGAAGAGAACCATGAGACCCTTAAACCCGCCAAGGTCCACAATCATCAAGTTGGCCATATAAAATATCTTCCTAATACAGCACACTTCTTCTTCCCAAGGGTTGCTACTAGTGTCCTAAACCCGCGACACCACCTTGGGAAGAACGGATACTATCTCGTTCACATCAAAATTTATATCGAGGCATAAAAAGCCTAATTGTGTTCATCACCTTCGGGAGGAATACCATCCCAAAGCTATCCTCCCATTTGTTAAGTTATTTTAAGTACACATATAATTAATCCTAAATTATTTCTAATATGTGTTTGAAACACTTGTATTGTAATCAACACAACATACAATTGTTGTGTTGATACAACCAACAACCAACAACATGCATATATATATATATAACACAAAATGGATTTTCAAATTAAAGTATAAAGTAAATTCTCACAAGTTTTAAAAGGTTGTCATGAGAAATTTCATGACTATCGTGCTTTACTCATTATCCCTTTTTAAACTCATGGCTTCTACCCATTGTCCATTTTTAAACCGTGACTCTACTCATTATTCCTTTTTAAACCTGGCTCTACTCATTATCACTCTTTAAACTCATGATCATAATATATTATAATTGATAAAATCTAGAAACCCGAGGTTCAATCACAAAAAGCATGAGACATAGAAGGTGTATATATATATAATTCCCAACACGAAGCGCCGAGGCATCAAGGCAAAAGAAAGAAAACAAAAATAGAAGGCGTCCAGATATGCTCAAGTCATCCGAAATTTTGTCTTGTCAATGAATGAAAGGATTATATGATTCAAGCACAAAGATCGAGGCAAAACAATAAAACAATTGTCAAGTGTATTCAATTCATACTTCGTGCATTCGAGAAAGTGATTGCAAAGTTACTTCGAGAATAGATTACATATAATATATTTCATGTATAAGAACCCTATCAAAATTTATATAAAACTAACCTAAGACTCATAGGGATTAGAATTACCTATCAAAATCGAAAATTAACCTAAACTCATGGGAATTAGAATTACCTATCAAGATTCATATAAAATTTACCTAAGACTCATGGGATTAGGATTGTCATGTTCATGGGAAATTCCCACATCTACTCATAAAAACATATTAGTGGTTTAGGATTGTCGTATTCGTGGAAATTCCACGATCTACTCATAAAAACATATTAGTGGTTTAGGATTAAAGGAAATACAATCCTATGAACAAATGATTTTTATTGATATGGGGATTAAATTACCTGCCTCTCGCTTTGCTAACCATTGTCAACCTGCTTCTATCGGAAATAGGATTGACTACGGATTCGAGCAATAGCACATGGTTTCATAAAACCGTATGATTTTACCGATATAAATAAAGCGGGTTTTACATGAAGAAGATTTGGCTCAAGATGTTCTATTCGATACGGGTAGGAGAAGAACCGACTTCGGTATTCCTAGGAGAGTAATTGATGAAAGACTAGAGAAAAGAACGAGTGTTTTTTAGGTTAGGTTTGGGCTTAACTTATATTTATAATTTAAATTTTAGGGTTTTAGCTCCGTAAATTTGGCGCTTTAATTATTCATAATTAATAAATTAACAATACAACCATTATAAATTTTTAGATTTTGCTATATATTATTATATCATTATCATTATTATTATTATTATTTAAATCTATTACTATTATTTTCATTATTTAAATCTATTATTATTATTAATAATAATGAGGTATTATTATATCATTATCATTATTATTATTATTATATAAATCTATTACTTTTACTATTATATTTATTATTTAAATGCATTATTATTCATAATAATCGGGGTATTACACGTCACTACCTGATTCTATTTATAATTCTCTTTTAATTAAATTATATATACTAAAGAAATGTAATTAACTTAATGATTATGAGGTAAATTTTTAACTTTACCCTCATTAATGAATGTATATCTTAACTCTTTTTTCTTTTTTTTTATTAAGACAATTAATATGGAAAAAATTGTTATAATCTCATTTATTATCTAAAAAAATATATAATTATAACTAATTTTTTTGATTAAAATAGATTTATAAAGAAGACTAGAATAATACCACTTTGGTTTTATTTATAAGTCGCTTTTTGGCCAAAAAATTTTGGCCATATTTATAAATCCCTTTGACCAAATAAATGAGATTATGACAATTTTTATATTATTATAATTAAATGAAAATAGAGAAAAGAAAAAGTTAAAAGGTACCACTCTGGCCCTATTTATGTCTCTTTTGACCAAAACACACATACCAAGGAAAGTTAGTTAGTCCCGATAATTATGCAGTAAATTTTTAACTTGCCCCATTTATGAATAGACATCTTTTAACTTTTTCTTCAGATCTATTTTTATTGAGACCTTTCAACTTTTTTTCTCTCTATTTTCATTGGATAATTAATATGGGTAAAATTGTCACAATCTCATTTATTACCTAAAAGAGGACTTATAAATAGGACCAATTTTTTTGATAAAAAATGACTTATAAATAGGATCAGAGTGGTACACAATCATAAATGATGATAAAATTAAAAATTTACCTCATGATCAGTAAACTATCTACCTCTCCTCCTTAAGTATGTGTGTTTTGGCCAAAAAGGAGTTAGGACCAATTTTGACGGACCGCGTATTCTGACCGTAGAGAATATTTTATTCATCCAACCTGAAATTGGGTGACGCGTGTTCATTGTGATTTGTAATCGCAGCCGTTTACTGATCAAACTGATATCTGACCGTCCATTTCATCCATTGCCCACTATATATAAGATGCCCTGAGACATCATTGCCATTTCTTGATATTACGCTTCACAGAATAGATTCAAGAGGGTTCCGCAAGAACGAGAAAGCTCCTCTAAAGTTCGAGTTCAGGATTTTCTGTTTACGAAATTTCCTAAGCATAGACGATGATTTGGTCTTCGTTCTATTGAGGATCAAATCTCATATTTCCTTGTTCCGAGTCGGACGGTTGGGCCTTTTAGGGTTTTGTTATCCGTTTTCTGCTAATTAGTTGTTGTCGGCGCTTATTCCGAATAGTCCTTTTTGGTATTTTGATTTTAAATTTGATTCAGATTTGAAGAAACTGACACGGTTTCTTAGCTGTAGGGTTTCGTTGGTATTTGGTTGGGACGATGAATGATCAATCCCAAATTATGATGAATATGAAGCAGATGAGTCAGCCTCAGATGATGAATCAGGTTCAAATGATGAACCAGCCTCAGGTAATTAACCAGTCTCAGATTATAGGTCAGCCTCAGGCGTTGTCTCAGTCACAGATGCTGATCCACTCTCAAGCATTAAATCAGCAGCCGCAAACACAATTGAAACCATCTCAGATGTTGATGAACCAGACCAAACCTCCGATGATGAGTCGGGGTTTTAAGGCTTGGTCTCAACCGCCCCCTATGGACCCTAACATGAAGTTTCAGAACCCTATGAAACAAAATTATCCCAATTCCAAGTTGGGGCGAAGCAATTGGAAGGGGAAGAAGATGACGGACAAGCGCAAGGACCCAAGAAGAATGGACAGACCTAACCCAAGTGCCTCGACAAGTCAATCCAACGGTGTTGGGTACATACCACCTACTCTGCATGAATTGCAGTCTCAAAATCGCTTAAAAGCCCGAAAATTTTATCCCAAGAAGAAATTTAATAATCGATTTGCCCCTTATGCCCCGAGAAACACAACATCGTTTCTTATTCGTGCTAAGAAGTCAGGAGGCATAGCTTCACTCGTATCACCCTGTCCTGTAACCCCAGCTGTTCTCCCTACACCTATATTTTCGCCCTCGAGAGAGGTATTAGGGGATATGGCAAAAGAAGAGTGGGGTGTTGATGGATATGGATCAATGAAGGGTTTGATTAGGCTTCGATCACCAGGGCATGATGCAGATATACACGAGGACGAGGAAGATGAGGAAGGTGGTTCTGGGTCAAGTGAGAGTGATGTGGAAGAACATGTGGAGGTGGAAAGAAGGTTAGACCATGATTTGAGTCGGTTTGAGATGATATACCCGAATTATGGTGTTGAGTATAACAATGTATTAGAGAATAGAGTAGATGATCAGGATTCCCATATAGCACAATTGGAGGAGGAGAATTTGACATTGAAGGAGCGTCTTTTCTTAATGGAGAGAGAGTTAGGTGATCTGAGAAGGAGGTTACAGTTTATTGAGAGGCAGAACCAAATTGGGGATGATGCCAACGAGGAAGTGGTGGAGAATGGCTCTGATAATGAAAGTGAGGGGGGATCGGATGCCCAAGTTGTGGAAACTGAGGATAACCCAGAGATGGTTGATTATGTGCCAGAGGATGGGAGGCATGAAGACGATGATGCTAATGCTAAGGTAAAAACTGAGGGAGTACCAGAGACTGAAGGTATACGGGATGTTTGTATGGAAGAGATGGTTCCGGATGAGGTGATTGCTGGTAAGTTTGAGATGAAAGGTGATGTGAGGAATGAGTTTGCAATTAATACGAACGTGGGGAAGGAGGTGCACAAGGATGAAGAAGCTATAGAGTGTTGTGTACCAGATCAAGTTATGGCAAAAGAAAATGTTTTACATGAAAAAAGGAGTGGTGAACTTGAAGTGGGGGATGAAAAAGAAGATTTAGAAGCCCAAGAAACAGTCAATGGATGTGTACGAGATAAACTGCTTACGGAGAAGGATGAATGCAAGAATGAGGGTGTCAAGACATGCTTGGGAACTGATTGAGATGATTTCTCGGTCCCTCGTTTTTCCCAGGGTTGAGAGACTTTTGATTTGAGGACCAAGAGGTTATTATAAGGCTCTTCTCTCTCTCTGGGTTAGGTTCTTGAAAGATGTTAAAAGCGGTAGATAAATTTGCAGGTTCTTTTCCCATTAAGGCATTAGTAGGTTCTGTACGCGAAATGTTTCCTCTATTTGTATGTAAATCTTGCGGTCAAGCTGTGTGAGGATAACTAGTTTCTACCTTGTACTTTGGCTTTCCTGACTGTGTGGAAACTTTAATATATTCACCATGTACCTGAATACTTCTAGTACCTATTAGTATCCGTTGTTTTGACGCTGTGCTTAAGCTGGGCAGAATTGTTACTAATTTTGTTATTTGATAACGACAGCGCAAAAATATATCCTGATATCTAGCATGAGTTCTTTATTGGTTTTTTTTTTAAGGGAAAATCAGTTTTCAAAATTCTATTTAGCCTACCGCTGGACCTATCTTCTGGTATGCATTGGCTACTTTGTTGTTGGGTTTAATTATGGAAACTGCCATGATTTTGATAAAGCTGCCACAGATTTCTGATGTGAACACGTTACCTACTTTTCTTTTGTCTAGTAAAGAACCTGCTCGCACCGTCTTCAGTGGATGTTTATGACCCTGTGGCGTAAAAAGTTGTCGCAACTTCAGATCTCTGGTTTTGTGTTGCAGCAATTGCACGTATTTGGGTTTGCCTTCTAGATCAAGAGGTCCAGTCAAGGCTATTGGAAGGTTTGAGTTTTAAACAATAGTATACTTTGGTGTTATTGTGATGCTGTTTAATCTTTGAACAACTTAGTTATAGCTTTAGATCTTGTACTAGTAACATTTTAAGTTAAAATTGCCTGTAGGGTTGACACCAGAATTTATTGCGAAGGGGATTCAGCAGTCTTGGTCAACCGTTTTGTCGTTGGACCGTAATTGTAAAGTAACATGTTGGTTTGTTGGCTTCAGGGAGTTGGACCTGTCTTTAATGTCCTGATCTAACTGCAGGGGTATTAAATCAATAAAAAAAAATTTAAAAAATTGTAAGATTAACGTTGACTAGAAAGATCGGTTATTTTAAAGTATGGGTATCAGGAAGCACGCAGTTCTGTTCATATCGGTGAACTTGATTTTTGACTCTCTGGTTTGCAATTCTTGTTTTACTTATGATGTTATCAAAATGCAAGTCGTTCACCAACTCGGTTTTTCGTCCAAACTAATTCAAGCTAGCGTTGGCTGTCCATTGAGAAGTGAAGAGTAGTTTGATCGTGTACCTTCTAAATGTATTCACTGAGAGACTAAATATTTAAGATCCATCACCATGAATCTCACGCTTGCCATCACGATAATTGACTTTCAAGTTCAACTACTACTCTGACAATCATACCATACAACCGTGTCTTCTTCCGCGGTTTTTGGTTGTTAACATGTTATGAATTCATTGGTACTATACACATCATGATTTTGGCCTCTGAATCAATACGTATAATTAAACCATGAACACTACATATTTCCTGTGATAGTGGCATTTTAATAAATTTTATTTATTTTTTTGGATTCCTAGGCTAATAGAAAATTTTAAATTTAAATTTAAAAAGAGAAAAATTTGGAAAAGTTCTTAATGAAAATTTTATTAGTGAAAAGAACCTAATGAATTCTATATACAAAAATTATATGTAATTTTCAATGGGGTACATTTTTCCATTTTTTCCTTTGAAAACCATACAAAAATATAAATAAAATTTTGAAACTTGTTATAAATATATTAATTATATGGATGACCCATTATGGACATTAAGGTTACCCACTACTTTTATAGTGGAGAGTGAATAGGTCACCACTACGTTTATAGTGGGGAGTGAGTAAAAGCTACATAAAACTTCTCTACTCTCCAATTATTATAAATACTCCTCTCCCCCTTCCACAAAGGGACACCGATCATATGAATAAGAATGACTCTTCTTTTCTCTCTTGTGTTCTTTGCTCTACTCTCTTCCATATTCGTTAGTTTTATTACAAAACTTAATTTTTCTTTTAAAAAAAAAAAAAACAACACACGGGGTTATAACCACTTAAGTACAAAGTCTCCGGTTCGGATTCGTGCAAATGTGCAATACAGAAACGGGACAATGCTCGAAACGACCCAACTGCTAAGGTTGACGACTTGACGGCGATGACTTAACGATCAAAATAAATAATTACTAATTCCCGCCAACTATTAGCGGATTGCCACGTGTTTCCTTCCATCGCCAAGCTCAAAGCATTGGGAGTGTGAGCCACATAACATCAAACAGAATCCAAGCTTGCTCGCTCCCTCACTCATTGCCGCTGCTCTTCTTCAATGGCTATCAGAGTCGCAGGCTTTCATTTTCCCCAAATTCTGCATTTTCACTCCCTCCATCTTCCATTCGTCTCTCTTCTCCCAAATCCTCTCTTATTCCCAAAGACAGCTTCGTTGTTCGCTCTTCTCAAGTTCAACAGCAAGAAGAACAGATCCCCTTTACCGAACCTGAAAACTCACTCATTGATGCCCTCATTGGTATCCAAGGACGAGGACGTTCTGCTTCTCCTCAGCAGCTCAATGTATGTTCCAACTTTAGCTAATTAGTTGAGGATTAAGTATTTAATTTGTTTTTCATTGGATTCTATTCGTCTTGCAGGCCGTTCAGCGTGCCGTACAAGTCCTCGAAGGTTCAAGCGGTGTGCCCGATCCGGTTTGTGTTCAATTTAGCTGTTGTTACTTCTCTGTGTGCTCTATCGTGTTTTGCCTTCGTTGATTTGTAAAACAACTGGCTTATTTATTCTGATCAAGTTTAAATTATGCTTATCACTTATTAGTCATCTGGATTATTTCAAAGCGCGCTTCAGTTAGATGCTTATCATTGATTAATGTTATTCGTACTTGTTTGGGTTAGCGGTGGATTAAAAGCCTATCTAACTTTCGCGAAAACGATAGAAAAAGTCGAGTTGTAAATATGATTTGTGTTTGGATTGCTCATTTGGCTTTTAGAGAAATGGTTTTTTTCTAAACTGATGAGTGTTTGGATTATTATTTGAAAAGTCAGTTGAGATGGAAAATGATGCATGAATCATATTGAATACTACATATACATATTAGTTGTTTATATTGAGATAAATGAAGATAAAAAAATTTCATTGTTAATTAAATATATTTAATGGATAAAATTGTTCATAAAATAAAGTACATACAAATAATACATTGTCAATTTCTCCTATTACTATGTATGGTTTAGAATTTTAGAATTTTAATTTTTTTTTTTCATTCTCCCTAAAATATTTATGGCTCGGAAATAAATTAAAGCAAAAGTCTTGTCAAAAACTCAATTAATTAGGACACCTAAATAGTAGAACCTTTCTTTGCTGGGAAAGGGTAACTTGCACTGCAAAGAATATAATTTACCATATAAAAATGCTCCTTTCCTTCTCTCTCCCTCTGTATGTCAGAAAACAGGCTCCACAAAAAAGCTCAGTGCGTTTCAGTAGCAAAAAAGCTAAGGGGGAGCTTTTTTTCTAATGGGCATTTAGGTAAGAAGGCAAGTAATAGAAAAATCAACCCAAACACACCCATATGGGCTTTTTTCTCTACTAAAACGCTGCCACTGAGCCTTTTTTTCAATAAAAGAGCTCTCCATTATATGCCTTCACAATTAGGTGTTTACTTGGATAGTACATTGTAAATAAAGTTGCATTATGTATATTTGTCTCTTAATACTCCCAAACCTAACAAATTTTGCAGACAAGCTCCAGTTTAATTGAAGGTCGATGGCAACTAATGTTCACCACAAGACCAGGAACTGCATCTCCAATTCAGGTTCCCTATTGGTTGCGTTTCCCTGAGATATCCCAATCAGATTCATGTATATGATATTCTAAAGCACAAGTGCTTTGATTTAAACATACTATTATATCATGGAACACAAACGTTATGAAAACAACTCTATTCGTTGGTTATAAGTTGATATTTTATGCCACAGAGCTAACCAAGGCATGCCTCAATTTATGGTTTTCTTTTTCACTCTTTCAGAGAACATTTGTTGGGGTTGACTTTTTTAGTGTATTTCAAGAGGTTTATCTTCGAACAATTGATCCACGGGTATCCAATATTGTAAAATTTTCTGACGCCATAGGTGAGCTTAAAGTGGAGGTAATGATATATAACATCAACTGATGTTTGTTTTGTAGTTTGATTTACTGAACAAAGAAGATAAAATACGAGGATGAGTGTAACTCACTAACTCCTATTACATTATTATATTCGACAAGATTCTGCCAAATATATAGACATTATAATTATTTTCCATCGTGGGTATAAGTTCATTTTCTCTATGTTTCTCAAGATCAATGGTTAATATAGATGGCTATTAATAAGCAATTTCTCCTTATTCCTAAGCTAATATGCTGATTGAATTTGCCGTCTGTGTCTTTGCTTATTGATATCTATCTGATCTATTTATATCCCTAAATTTATGCAGGCTGCGGCTTCAATTGAAAATGGGAAAAGAATCCTCTTTAGGTTTGATAGAGCAGCCTTTTCTTTTAAATTTCTTCCATTTAAGGTACCATATCCAGTCCCATTTAAGCTACTCGGAGATGAAGCAAAGGGTTGGTTAGATACCACATATTTGTCCCATTCTGGAAATCTCCGTATTTCAAAAGGAAACAAGGTGATTATGCATTTTGAAGAGAAACATTGCGGTTTTTTATTCCCTTGAGTAAATATTTTCTTGTCTGGTACAGGACAAAGTATCTCTAACTTTACTTTAGGTTTCTAAGCACTGTTAGCAACATATACATAGTGCAGGGAACTACATTTGTGTTGCAGAAGAAAACTGAACCTAGGCAGAGGTTATTAACAGCCATTTCCTCTGGGCAAGGCATTCAAGTGGTAGGAATGTGTGGTTGAGGTTGAAATGTTTCTTTTTTTACGATCAACTGTGATTGTTGTAATTTTCACTTCCAAAATTTCAACAGGCAATAGATGAGCTTATTTCTTTTAGTCAAACTACTCGTAATGATGAACCAGAACTGCAAGAAGGAGAGTGGTTGATGGTATGGAGTTCGCAGGTAGTGTTGAGACATCTAAAGAAGGAGCATCTATCTACTCTGTAGTTGTGAAACTCTGTTTCTTTCTTTCTTTCTTTCATATTTTTCCTATAATCAATATGTTGTTCCGATTGTCTTCAACTCAAGTTTAAGAGCTAAGATAGAAGTGTGAATGGTAGACTGAGACCATGAAATTAATTATAGAACAAAACCACATTATGCTGAGTTCTTATAAGGTGCAATTTAGGACATCTTGTCTGCAGACAGATTTTAGCAGCTATCTTAGCGCCCATATTTTGTTGACCTACTTGTGAATTGTCACACCTTGTCATTTTGTATATTAGTAATTTTATCACTTTAATTAATAAAAGCCTTACTGTGTGTGATGTTGCTGCTCCATCTGTGTGTGTACTTGCTCTTTTTATGTTGTTAAGATTCTTAAATATGGGTATAAGGAGTTAAATCTTTTATCAACATTGAGTAAACTGGAAGTCTGACTCAAGCTAATAATCGCTCGAGTTTTTCCCTTCTAGTTTTTCTGTGTGTATTTGGGTATGCTGAGGAGCATACGAGTGTACCAGGTATTTAGGCATAAGTGACTATGTTTCGTTTTATAATCAGAGTTCTTGTGAAACTAGAAGTCGAGAGCCAAGTTACGTAAAAGAAAAAATAGAAACCACTTGAGTTTTCTGTGAAAACAATTCTAGTTATTCAGTCCCCTTTGGAAGATCCTCAACTATTATCACTGGCTTCAATGTTTGAAGCTAACTGAAATATAAATATTTCTTTTAATATTTCTTTATACTTTTGCTGATAACAAATAAACAATACCTTTTCTACTACAGAATGAGACAGATAGCTGGTTAGAGAATGCTGCCAATGGTCTTATGGGCAAGCAGGTAGTCAGTTACTCCTTACATTATTACTGTTCTCTGATCACCATAACTTCTGCAATCTGCATATTTCTGTGACTGTCAGATTATCAGGAATAATGGACAGATAAAGTTTGTGGTCGACATCTTGCCTGGATTCAAGTTCTCTATGAATGGAAATTATAGGTGAGTTTCACTGAATGCCTATGTAATCTTATGGAGAGTTGTTGACGCTTAGGGCTTTATTGAATGAGCTATCCAGAAATTAAAAAGAGTTTAAGGAAATTGTTGAATAGGACCTTTTGGTGAATAGTACATCTAGAGAGTTGGTTGTTGATAGCACATAATGGCAAAATGGAATTTATATAGTCGAACCTGCTTAATGGGATAAGAGTTATTGCTGTGCTTGCACCCTAAAAATATGAACAAAATTGTCCTCCATATATTACACTTGTTTAGATCTTCTAATTAATTCATTCATAGGTCAACAAATGAATAACTTGACCCCTTCTTTTAATGTCTTTCTGAATGTATAATCAAAAACCAATTTTCTTGCATCACGTTTGTCCAAATTGGCAGCAAGTCTGGCTCCAAAATGTATGACGTTGCAATGGACGATGCAGCTATAATTGGTGGTCCGTTTGGATATCCCGTAGAATTGGAGACAAAGTTCGTCCTGGAGCTTCTGTAAGATGACGTGTCCCAGATAAATGTCTTTCATAATCCACCCATTCTATACGTTTAATTTGCGAATGAAGCAGTAATTTATGTATGCTTTATCCCATGTGAAAGAAGAGAGTATACGTTCATTATTGAGTTTTCTATTGCAGATATAACGATGAGAAGATCAGAATTAGCCGAGGGTTCAAGAAATTCCTTTTTGTGCACATACGCGTGGATGGATCAACCGGCAGTCTAAATTAAAGAGCTAACTGAATGTAATGGTCATTTTTAAATTTTTTCCTATAGCATATAACAAAACATGCATTTGATACTCGAAGGAAAAAAAGCCCGTTGATTGTAAATTTGTCAATTCTGGATTATAATGCTACGATCCGTTTGGGGTTTATGAAAGACTGGATTATTTTTCTAAAAATTAATCTTATCTTTCTGCATCGACTATGGTTTCATGAATCTAATACCTGAATGGTTGGATTAATTAATATTTATTTTTATGAAGAATAACTCCGCATGTGAGATCTCAAATTGGATTGCCCATATATGCTTTTATTTTAACTTGATTTGCCGAAAGTGGTACTTGTAGGAAAAGTAATCTTTTGAAAGTGGGTCTGCCAAATATGAAGAGAATGGCCTGTTAGTTATCGGATTGAGAGTTTTGATGATAACAAACTTATATAAGAAAAGAGGACTTGATAATTCAAGTCATTTGTTTCATAACACACAACATTATTTAAACTAAAACTTGAATAGAAAGTTGTTTTTTGAAAAGCTGATATGAAGTGTTCTGAGATGAACACTCAAGTGCTTCAATTAACACTTAAGTATTTGCCTCACACTTGCAGAGTTTTTGACTAACACTCGCATCTCTTGTGAAAATATTGTGCTGAACACTTGAGTGTTGATTCAACGCTTGCAAAAGTTTGTCTAACACTCGTACTCGTTTCTGAAAATATCAAGGTAAAGTGCAAGGTAAACACTTTCAAATTCAGTGCATGACACTTGAGTATGTGTTCTTCCTTACTGTTTATTATCTAATTACACTTGATTAATACCCATACTACTTCTCACTACCAAACAAATTTGTTTATGAGCTTCAGATGATTTGAATCATGGATTACGTCTAAAAATGCAAAAGCAAGTTTCTGTGTCAGAACATTAAATATGATCACAAAAAATAGAGCAAACGCAAGCAATCTTTTGAGCAGGTCATTAAATATCGTCTGTAGTGTCAATTGCGGCGAAGCGAAAGCCACCCAACCTTAAGCAATCTTGGAGTAGACCAAAGGGATGTCGTGCAAAGATTTGTTGCAGCAATGCAAAAGTGATTGAACCTCAAACGACTCCAATTTGTGTCTAACGGAAAGTTTCATCAATCTAACGGACAGTTTGAACACACTTAATGAAAAGCTTGAACATTCACAACGGTCATTAATGGTGTTCAACTATGAATACAAGAGTATTTAATACAGAGCCAACCAACGAAGCACACGATCAATTCAATTACTGTTCATACTCTTACATTATGATATCTTCTGATATTTGTTCATTAGTGATTATATATTTACTCTGTGTGAAAGTTATTAAAAAAATAATTCGATTTCTGTAAAATCTCAAGCTAATGAAACCTTGAGTATGGTTGTTAGATTACAACTGTAAATTGAAGTGAGTCCTGGTGAGAATTACTCTGTATTAAGGTGCCAAAAACCTTGTTAATCCTGAAATGTTAGTGAAAAGACACTTTGGGGATTGAACGTAGGTCAAGAAATTAAGGTAAAACTAGTATAAACATTTGTGCACACTTCGGTGATATCTATCTAACTCTTTCGGTTTGATTTAATAGTTTGACGTTTCCATTTTAAATTTTTTAAATCACCCAATTCACCCCCATTTTAAGTGAAACGTTGGCAATAGAAAAATCAAACTTACTATCTTGAATAGAGAAAGACAAGATTTTTAGCATCATGCTTTACACTCGCACAGTGATGTGTTGAGTAATGATCAGACGGAACTCTAATGGAATCTGATATAATAAAGTTCGGTACCAAAACTGCTAGAGGACGAAGCACTATATGCATCAATATTATATATTAACCAAATCCTCTTTAAATTAACAGCCCTAAAATGATCTTAGCTCATTAAATGCGTACACAACTCGAACATCTTGCCCAAGTGGTAGCTAACTGGATATATATCTCTCTAATTTTCTAATACCAGTAGTGCTTCTGAATGTGTCATCGTGCATGAACTCAAAAACTAAACGTGCATTACACTGTTTAATAACTACAGAAGGCATCGCACTATCATATATAAAATATGAATTCGGTGATACAGAAACCTCGAGGATTTTTACATTCATGGGTATAAAACTAAATGGAAGTGCAGATTTAAGTCAAACTTGCTTGCAGCCGCCAGCACTAATCAGAGAGAAGGAAAAAGATTAAAAAAAACACAAGTAGTGTTATAATGGGATATATAATTGTTATATCTCTTGTGAAATTGGCTATAAATTAAGCATTTTGGTTTTCCCCATGCAATATCGTAGCCTCTATTGCATGTTTACTTTGCTTGTGTTGTAAACCACCAAACTGACAATGAAGAGGACAAGTTTCTCTAATGGTTATTTTTGGATTATTAATATGTCTATGCTGTGTTTGGCTGTGAAGTCCCAGCTGGCACCTGATTTTTACGCATCATCTTGTCCAAACCTTTTGAAAATAGTTAGGAAAGAGGTTAGAAATGCTCTCATGAATGAGATGCGAATGGGTGCATCATTGCTTCGTCTTCACTTCCATGATTGCTTTGTGAATGTAAGTTTTCTTTACAAGTCAAGATCTCACTGTTTTGTTTTATATATATATATATTGGTGTTAAGTTCAACCTTGTTGTTCTTGTTATATCATGTTCAGGGTTGTGATGGATCAGTACTATTAGATGGAGGTGCTAGTAGTGAAAAGTCTGCTCTTCCAAATGTGAATTCTCTGAGGGGATTAGATGTTGTAGACACAATCAAAGCTTCAGTGGAGAGTGCCTGCAATGGCACTGTCTCCTGTGCTGATATATTAGCCATCGCTGCCAGAGATTCTGTCGTCCTTGTAATTCTTTCCACAGCCCACTCTTTTACTTGAGATGAAATTCTTACAGTAGTTATTATGATGAATGATTCATCTATTCAACCATAAGTTCATGGTTTGGGGAAAATTGATAAAAAAGTTTCTCTTTAAAAATTTTATTTGACAAAAGAAATCTGATAAACTTTTATACACACAAAAAGTACATGTACTCTGTAGAATTTCACGTACAAAAAGTATTAGTACTTGAATTCATGTCCTTATAGCCAATAAAATTTTCAATCAGGGATTTTTCATCGATTTTTCCATGAATTTATCATGCCAACGACATGTGTGTTTGTTTTCGCTCCTTGTGCATAAATCGAGATTCTTTTCTTGACAAGCATGATGCTTTGTGGAAATAAAGTGGCACATGATGTGTGGTGGAGTCTATTTGACTCACCCCCACCTCATGTATCTCTTTATATATCACATAATTGATATGAATTCTACATCGGAGAGTCTCATAAGTGAAGTGTAGTTTATAAGTTCAAGAGAGGCTTTCTCCTGATGAGCATGTCTTTTTGGCTTGAGGTCTTCCTTTAAACTCATGTTCACAATGCCCACCTCATGTATCTCTCTTTAAGTAAAACATCATTCTTGTCAAGTATAGAACTATAAACAGATCTTACACTCACGTGTAATAATATTATGAGAAATTACTGTTTTGCAGAGTGGTGGTCCCTTTTGGAATGTTTCGCTAGGACGGAGAGATGGATCAATCTCTAACGGGACATTGGCAAATTCAAATATTCCTTCTCCCTTTGATTCACTTGATACTATTGTTTCCAAGTTCACTAATGCAGGCCTCAATCTCTCTGACGTTGTTCCTTTATCAGGTATATTTAGAAATGAACACCTCTTAGTCTGAGTTTAATAACTAGTCCCTATACTTTTAATGAGTCTTGCTTTTAGTCCCTATACTTAAACTCAAACCAAGTTTGTATAAAAGTATATGGACCAAAACCAATTATTTGAAATTAGAGCGACCAAAACTAAAGTTTGATTAAATTATAAGGATCAACAATGATATTAATTCATAATTCATTATGATGACTAGTGTAAAATATTGATTGAATATACACACACATGGAAACAGGTGCTCATACCTTTGGGAGAGCAAGGTGTGCATTGTTCAGCAATAGATTGTTCAACTTCTCAGGAACAGGAGCACCAGACAGTACACTAGACACTGACATGCTCTCTGATCTTCAAAAGCTGTGTCCTCAAAATGGAGATGGAAACACAACCAGTGCCTTTGATAGGAACTCACAGGATCTATTTGACAACCATTATTTTCAGAATCTGCTTGTTGGGAAGGGCCTCCTCAGTTCTGATCAGATCCTGTTCTCAAGTGATGCAGCCAATTCAACAACCAAACCTTTGGTTCTGGCTTACAGTAAAAATGCTTCACTGTTCTTTCAAGACTTTGTGAATTCCATTATTAGAATGGGTAATATCAGTCCAAAAACTGGCTCTAATGGAGAGATTAGGAAGAATTGTAGGGTCACAAACTCATAGTGATTACTTATAAATGAAGTGTGTTGTGAGATGGCCTAGTGAATTAAGGTTGTGTTTGTTGTATGCATGAACAAAAACAGGTGACTTGATCTCCCAAACAGCTGATACTGTTATGTTCAAAAGGTGACTGTATTTGGGAATTAAGTCAATTAACTATGTGGTTTATATATATAATAACTTTTCTTTTGGCCTAATCTTATATACCACTCTTATTATCTTTATAAGTCTATTTTGATATAATAAAAAAATTGGTCCTTATTATAAGTCCAATTTCAGAATAATAAATGTGTTTTTTTTTTTACTTTTTTGCCCCTATCAATTGCAATAATAAAAAAGAATTTATTCATATTAACTTTTGGAACCAATCATAGATAAGGGTAAAATTGAAAATTTAGTCCATAATTAATGGGTTAACTAAATCTCTTTTATATGTGAGAGTTAATTAATTTAAACTTATAAATGAGACCAGAGTGATATATATATATATATATATATATAACACTTGAGAGTAACTTCAAATATAATACTAATTACTATCTTGTTCAGCATCTGCCATAACAATTATTAACATCAAACCCTGTGGAAACATTTATCAACAAGTTATACATACATACACTCATAAGTCACAACAATCCTTCCCACCACCACACACACACACACACACACACAAAAAAGTGCATTTCACAAACAAATTTGATCATTTAGGGTTTATAAAGTTTACGTGTGTTGGGTTCTAAAAACTCATCAAAGCAAGCATGCTTTTGAGTTCAAAAAGTACTACAAAAATATAAATCACCAATCAATAAAACCGTCACATCAACAAAAAGAGATTTGAATTTGTGAGTTATTAGTCAAATCCTTGTTTGTTAATGCCTCCACATTAATGGAACAAGGTATTTGGCAGTGAGTTGCCCATAGTGTGGGCTGGGCTTATCAACTTGTGGGTTTCTTTAACTTCATAACTCTTTTTGGGCCCATGAAAGTGTAATTTTTGTGATTGATCAGTCCAAAAATTTTAATTGGATTTAGTCAACTTTCAACTTACACAGGGCCTAAAAGTCAACTCTATGCAACTTATCACTCCTTCACATATTGTTCCATTTTTAAATGTTAAAGAAGAATATTTCACTAATTTAAAATTTAGGATATCATATGCTTCTGAACAAATAATTGAAGAGATTTTTTTTTTAATCCTTTATAATTTTATAGAAGGTTGACTCAAGCAAGACAATGAAAAAGTTAAATGAATGAAGTAATTTTGGAGTGGCTGAGCAAATTGAAATGTTCAAACAATCTATAGCTACTTATTCAAGAGAGGAGTGGTAGTTAGGGTAAGTCCAACATTTTAAAGAAAAATTATTTGACTACATGTGTTACAAACCATAGACCACTAGTTCGTGGACCTTTGTTAGTTGTAACTTTGTTCATGTGACAAAATAATTGTCCCTTCAGTCCTTCTTAAAAGAACCCAAAATTCAAATTATCGTTATCCTTTTTATAAAGCTTATCTAAATATTTAATTTTTTTGTCCCTCATCTTTTTCTCATACAACATTATCTTTCATATCAAGGGTGAATGAAGAATTTTACACATGAACTTTTGCAGGCGAAGTTACCAAAGACCACGACCTTTTTCGGGAAAAAAAATACACACTGGCGTTACGTTTTTGGAGCGCCAAAGACCACGGCCTTTAGTTGACCAAACGGTCAACGTTAACTTGATAGAAGTGAACAGTCACGCGTGTGAAATTACACTTTTGCCCTTAGTTTTAGGTGAAATTACCCTTTTACCCCTTAGTTTTAAATATTATCAAAAAATTCGAAAAAAAATCAAATAATTCAAAAAAAAAATTAGGAAAAAATTCAAATAATTAGGAAAAAATTTAAATAATTAGAAAAAAAAATTCAAATAATTAGGAAAAAATTATAATAAATAGAAAAAAAAATCGAAAAAATAGAAAAAAATTCAAATAATTAGGGCAAAATTAAAATAATTAGAAAAAAAAAAATACCCCCCCGCCGGTGGGCCCCACCAGTTCTTAGTCGACTTCACACATTAGATTAGATTTATCTCTCGTAGGGAGAATTTATAAGAAGATTATCTTAATTAATTAATTAATATTTTTTTCAATGAACAATTTACTTTAAACAGATCTTCAACAATCGCACCCGTGTATATACAACTCCTCCTCCACCAGCTTTGTTATCCCCATTGCCAGTGGTGGCCAGCTTTGAAGAATCGATCGTCGCCATCAAGTGGGCAATAGCCGGCCCCAGCGGCGACGGTTGCCGAGTGGTGGGGGCCCACGGGCGGAGGTATTTTAATTTTTCCCTAATTTTTTGAATTTTTTCCTAATTATTTGAATTATTTTCTAATTTTTTGATTTTTTTTCCTAATTATTTTAATTTTTCCCTAATTATTTGAATTTTTTCCTAATTTTTTGAATTTTTTTCCTAATTTTTTGAATTTTTCCTAATTTTTTGATTTTTTTCTAATTTTTTGATTTTTTTTTATTTTTTCCTGATTTTTTGATTTTTTTCTAATTATTTTAATTTTTCGAATTATTTGAATTTTTTATTCCATGTCGTATCCACATCAAGACGTCACAAATCAAATCGCCACGTCAGCGTCCATTCAAGTTGACGGTCAACTAACTACCGTGGTATTTTTGCTTCCAAAACATAACGTTGTGTGTATTTTTTTTCAGGAAAAAGGTCGTGATCTTTGATCTTTCTTTAGGAAAAAGTCGTATGTAAAATTGCTTCTTTTAACCTAATATCATTATTACCCTAGTTATCTGTCTTATTTTCCCTCTTATAAATAAATGTATTATGGGAAAAAGAATTATTTCAAACACGTTTATTAGTTTTAATTAATTTTAACTACTTTCTCAAATTGCATGATTTGATTATTAAGTCCTTATAAATAGAATTGGAGAGAGTAAAATAAAAATTAAGTAACTATACAGAGTATTATTACTCCCAAGAGTCATTATAATTTAGAGTAATGCCTAAATTATTTTTCAAATATGATGTCTAAATTCCTCATCTTGGTTCACTTTTTTCTTAATTCGAATTACTAATTTGTATTTTTTTTTAAAAATGCACACGAGAAATTAATTTGTTAAAAACAATATGCTGGACTTCTGGAGAATTGAATTTATTAAACCGGACAAAGAATGATAAGCGTGATGAGATTGATAATGATTTTAATACAAAATTAAGTAAAAAGTGCGTTTAATTAAGTAAAAAAATGCTTTTTTTTTTTTTTTAATGGGTGGCTTTTAAGAGAGGCCACATGATGTTACGCAGGAACAGATAGCAAGTAGAACTTGGCTTTCAGGGAGAGGGGATAATATATTTAACACTCAAATGTTCAATTGCTTAATGCTAATTGGCCACATCATCTTTTTTTTTTTTCCCCTTGTTCACCGTTCACAGGAACCTTCGATCCCGACTAATCCGGATTCACCTCGAGTCAGACCCACAGTCCTGGGGAAGAACTCCCAATATCATTTTCTTAATTCCCATACCTCGAACCGAAGACGTGTTTAGGAAGAAAGCAACTCTCTTGACATTTGCACCCAACGGATTTTGGTTAATGTCATTTTCTCAATTTCCATACCTCAAACCGAAGACGTGTTTAAGAAAGAGCAACTCTCTTTCCATTTGCACCCAACGGATGTTGGTTGGCCACGTCATTCTGATCTGTGTAACATTCATACCAATCTTAAACCTAAGATAACTTATACAATTTGGTCGTGGCGTCTCATGTGCCTGTTTTTTTATTCTGCCAACAAAAGAAATACTAACATGTTCTCATGTATTAAAAAACACATGTTCTCAAAATAAATTCTTGTTCATCCTTATCGTGATAATAAAACTTCTCTGATTGAATCATGATTAGCCTCTAATTTATTCCAACTTTTAAAATTTATTAGGAAATTTTCATGTGGGGATCACATGCGGTCCGTAACATGATGATGATGGCCAAGGTTCATGCATTGATTCTAACTTCAAAGTTAAAGATCGATTCTTTTTCCTACGTCACAAAAAAATGTTCTTTTGTGATAAAAAGAGGCCAGAGGCAAAGAGAGAAAGTTATTTTATCTTCATCATGGATTATACCTTTTAACAAAATTAAGGAAAAGTGTTAACTCATTAAATCTTTCTTTTGAATTTACCCCTATTCAAATTTGTTTCAATTCTTTCTTTCTTTAATGATAGAGTAATAAATAACTCTCTAAGGGACTTATTGAAATAATAGAAGACGCTCTATATCTTGGAAGGGAAGATAGTTTTTCGGGAGAATAACATAGAGGTCCCAACCAAGGGAAATAATATATGGCAAAGTCCCATGTCATGCGTTAAGAATCGATTCACTGATTAATCCCTCTCGTTTACTCAATCGAGACTTTTTTAATATTATTTCTCTTGGTTGGGATCTAAAAGTCACTCTCCCTAATTTTTCTATTCAATAGTTCAAGGGACCAGAAGATGAAGCATTATGTTGGGCGATAATTCTAGAATATTCTTGGAGGAGAAACGGTTCAGGAATGGAACAAGAGAAGTTAGTGGGAAGGGCAAAAGATAAAGGAGGAGCAGGTTGCAACTGACTTTGATGACTTTGTTTCTTTTCTTTCTTGGTGTTGTGGTGCTCACATTGTACACCTACAAATCCATATTTTATTATTGCCCTTCTCTCTTAATTCCCAAAACAAAAGCCAACCATTTGAAAATTGAAAAAAAAACACACACACACACACAAAGAATGCAATAAAAACTCATACCTGCTCTATACACCAACAATAAGGTTGAGACAGAACAAGGCAAATTAAGAGTAGTAGTGAATGATGACGCTGGCAAGCCAAAACACATCTTTATCTCTAACTGCCAGACCTGGCTAGTTACAAATTCCTCATCTTCATCCTCAGTTCTTAGAAGAAATGATGTGCCAATGGATGCATTCTATAATATAAAATAAATATACATATTCACGCGCACACTTTACATGTAATCTGGTTTTTAACCAGTGGTTTCAGGTATAGACCACAGGAACAGAAAAAGAAAACTTACCTTGTTATGGGGAACAGTTAACAGCTAACAAAACCAACATTCAGAAACATGCCCTCTTGTCACTTTCTCACTTAGCCAGGACCATGTGCGCCATCCATAAACTAATTGAAAAGAACATCATTAAAAAAAGTCGCATCAGACAATAAACTACTGGTTATTAATAAGCACAATAAAATGTGGCCTATAAAGAATCTGTCCCTCCCTTTAAAACGGCAGTATTCTTTTCCTCGGAATGGTCATAAACCAGGGGCTTTGAACAAAGCATGTACCTTCAAGTTAGAGCAATGAATCTCAATGAATACCAAAGGCCTTGTAGCCTAGTGGTAGATGGACTTTCCCAAGTAGTGGGAGGTCACGGTTCGATCCCGCTCTCTGTAATTGCGCCATTAGTGCGCCGCCTTCAGAATTCAAAAAAAAAAAAAAAATGAATCTCAATGAATGGTTCAATTCTAATAATTGCATACTCCTATGCACTACCTTTTCACCATTTATTTTTGTGTCCGTAACCGTGAGATGAGTTGTTTACCACAGTTGTCTCCTTGATGATCTCAAAAGACATTGAACTGTTGCACCAAAAGGAAAGTTCCATAGGTCATATCTATGCTGTGCTCATGCGCTTTTAGCCATTTGTTTAATACTAGACCTACGAGAGGTAGCCTTGGCATACATCATCAGGCTATCCCAAAGAAATTTTAAATCATATCCTGCTTAGAGAAACTTATTTAATTTGCACATGATAATATAGATAATCAACCTCTGCTAGCTGCACCGCTAAGGAATCACTAATAAATGCATCTTATGAAGATACCTACCACTACATCTAGTGATTACAATTTCAAAAGACATTGCAATTAGTACAAAACTGATTCTAATACTGTAAATCACAAGGAATTACCATGATTTAGTAACCAATAATAATGCGTCAAAGGTCAGCAGGTTTCCCACATTAGATTATATTTGCATAATGGGGAGGAAGAGAGAGAGAGAATATAACCTGTGCGTGTTCAACTAAATCACATGACCATTGATGAGAGATGAGAATAATACCCAACTAAATAACAAAACATAAACATGAAGTCTGAGATTGTTGTAGTTGCTGCCATGAAACGAATGTCAGTTCATCTATGCATTGAATAGAACACAATAAGACAGCTAATCCAAGGGTTGAGCTGTCCTATTCTGATTCGTTGTGAGGGAAAATTAGAATATGGCATGCAAGCATGAACTCTGGGGGGAATGGAATCTTTATTATTTCAAAAGTAGTAGATCTGAATGTAGCGGTAACTTGGCCTTGTGAACACAAAGTAGGTTCCTCTAATATTCTATTGAGGAAAAAAACAGATACAGTCAGAATGAGGTGTGCAGGGCAAATATATATATACATAAACAAATTTCCTTTATTTGCATCATTTCTGTAAATCTTTTCCCTTAAGATTTAAGTCACTGAAGAATCCATATGGATTACAAGTTTCCCAAGATGGAAATCTCCAAGGAAAAGGAATTTTCAACTTGCTTTAAAGAAACGGCAATTGAATCAAATCCAAACATTAGAGGCTCTCAGACTCTCACTGCTGCTCATCACATTCATGTGGCAAGAGGGATGGATACAATATCATCAGAAAAGCTTCTTTCAATTTCAGATTCTACATCAACAATGGAAGAGCTGACAGGGGCCTCTTTCACTAGTCTTCTCTCTCAAAGGTTCACTGATCAAGAGGAAATCACCCCAGTGCAACAGAAAAATCAATTCCTTTCTGAATTCAACCCTATATTTACTCCTCCAAATGCTTCAACCTCAGGAGCCAGAGAAAGTTTCATTCCTCTAAATCTATTGGAAACACTTTCAGCATTACCAAGAGCAGACGCATCTGATGAGTCAGCTTCTCCAGCTTCTTCAACTGCTACCTGTAGATTTCCTTATTTGACATTGTTTCTGCAGGAGCCCTCCAGGTTACTTTCATCATCCTCAAAGGTCACTGAGTCCCCAGGCAAGACAACAATTTCAGACACTTCATTTTCTGTGTCCCAGTGTCATGCAATACAGAGCCAGGAAGTAAAGGATCCACTCATAATGAATCAGAATCTTAGAAACTTCAGATCCAAGTCTCTTAATGACTTCTGCTTGAGCACCGCCAAGACTCAGCCTATGAAGTATTTTGCTGGACGAGGCAAGCTGTTTAAGGGGGTGAGGCAAAGACATTGGGGAAAATGGGTTGCAGAGATTAGACTACCAAGGAATAGAACCAGGGTTTGGCTAGGGACATTTGACACGGCTGAAGATGCAGCCATGGCCTATGACACAGCTGCATACATACTTCGTGGAGAATATGCTCAACTCAACTTTCCAGATCTGAAGCATCATATTAAGGCCAATTCTTTGAATGGAACAACAGCTGCCCTACTCGAGGCAAAGCTTCAAGCAATATCACAAGGAATTTCTTCTCAAAGGGTGCCCACTGATTCCTTGCCAGGATCATTGGTTAGGAACCCTGTTGAGAACGCCAAAATCAACGGTAAAAATCAGAATCCAACTAAAAAAGAATGGCAGTTTGAGATACAGAACAAGGTTGGAGTTGATGAAAAAAACAATCATCAAGAGATATCGGACATGGAAGCTATTCAGTTAAGTAGAATGCCCTCCTTAGACATGGACATTATTTGGGATTCTCTTCTAGTCTCCGATTCATGACCAATTTAAGTTTTCATTTCAAAAGCTTATATGATACCCGTGTCATTCATAAACTGCATTTCTCGTCAATTCATTATGAATTTTAGATATCACACAGCACACCACCTCGACATATAAAATCTTCTGAATCCTGATTCTGCTATCTTGAAATTATATATTGAAAGTCGAATTGTTATCAATGCCCTTAGGTTCAGGTCTCTTGCTTCGTTCTATTTCAGACATTTACCAGTTCTATGCCGCGAGGAACTTTTGATTTCTTGACTAAAACTTGAATGGATTACTGAGAATCCATTCACTAAAAAAGAGCAGTGTGTTAAACAAAAACTACGAGCCTGGAAACGAATACCAGGGGCGAACAAGAAGAAACCTTGATATCTATCTCTATGAAAGCAGAGCAAGGCTACGAAGCGATCTGAAATAATATTACCCTTTTGCTGTGGCTTGCTAATGCAGCCATTGGCAGATATAGATAAACAATCTGTAGCATAGTTGCTGTCAGGATTTGAAGGCCATTAACTCATAACTTCATAAAAATTGGTGATGAAAATTAATCTCAGACTAAGTTACATAAAATACACGAAGACGAAATTGACAATAGAATGATCTGGAACTGAAGAAACAAAATGGGATGTCTCAACTTCTACCGTTAATTCAAATAGGTACTAAGATACTAATTCCTAGTTGTTGGTTTTTGTTCGTATATTTTTTTTGGGGGCCTCGCAGTAACTTATTCTAGTAGGGTAGATGTTGAAACTTCTTTTACTTGACCAATTCTATTTTTTGATCCGTTGAAACCATTTTTTAATGTATCATTTTATTTAGTTAATAATAAAATTGTCTCATAAAAAAAATAAGCTTTTTTCATTAAAAAAATTTCACTTTTCTAGGACACCGTTTTTTTTGTTTGACCGGAATACATATCAAACAGTTACATACCCGACAAAAAAAGAAAAATAAGTTTCATATCTTTCTCTTGCATCGTTTTAGACGACATAAATTATAATTAGAAAAACAAAGATTAAATACCAGTCATCAGATGTCCGAAAGTGACAAAAATCAGTTACGTGTTTGTGAGTGAGAATTGTTATAGGCTATGGCTTCGAAATACTATATTCATTATTTGCAGTTGTGGTTTTTTTGGTTGAAAAATGGAACCGAAAATAGAGATCACCCTTAAAAGGGAAAATAAAAATGATGAATAAAGAATAGAAAAATATAAAAGAAAATAGCGGGGACTAATTCCAAAGAGTATTTTCTGGCAAAAAATATATTCTAAAGAGTATTTTATTTTTAATCGATATAAATGAAGGTTCATCAAAATACAAATGGAACTGATATTGCGGCACACTTATCTCACTCCCACCCCTTAATTTCTTGGAAAATTTTCACTGCGCCACATTCAACAGTTGATATTAAATAGCCCCAAAGTTTTTTTCTTTAAAAAAAAAATGTTATTGTATGCTCTAAGACTAAATTGAAATTAAGTTTTTGGTTGAAAAAACATTCATGTCTTGTATTTTATATGTCCAAGATAATTTTGTAAATTTCCACATGTATTGTGTAAATAGGCATATTTATGGTTTAAACTTCTCATGTTGCATGAGAAGAAGAAGATTCCTACACACATGAAATGGTATGACCCACATATACCTATATATATATAATTATATATATGTGGGTCTCACCATTTAATGGATGTGTGAGAGAATACACTTCTCCCACGTATACCCATTTTAAATAGCATATGTTTTTATAAATATGTCTTTGTTTAATTTAACTTATTTATCTTCTAAATAATTGAAGATGAATATGTCTTGTGGGCCCCACACTTTTTAAATTTCCCTCCCTACCCTTATCCCCTCCCTCTCACAAACCTCTCATAAACCTTGCCTTCCTTCAACTCCCCCCGTTCCTTGTCAGATTCCGGCGATGGTGAAGCCATCGAACGTAGCAATAAAGGTTGAGCTCGGCGCCGGAATTTTCGCTTCTTTCGGTGGTTTCACGAACGGGGAAGTTGAACACCGAGGTATTGTTGTAGCTGCTTGGAACTGAACAGGCGCTACTTTGTTCTCCATTAATGATACGTACGCTGATATGGTTCTCGCCGGAATATTGATCAGAGACCTCGCATTTCACAGTCGGACTTGTGACCCAATTCCGACGATGGCGATCCTCCTCTTAACCTCCCTTTCCGGTCCAACCTTTCCTTTTTCCGGCGTTGCCTCTTTCTCTATTGCAGTCTCCCTGATCCCTGACTAGCCTTCAGCCAGCTGTTACTGGATCCTGATTGAGGGAGTCACAAAGCGAGCGAATGATGCTTTTTAAAAGAGCCTAAGATTAATGAAATAAATGTTAGTTTAGATTATTCAATTCCAGAGCAAAAAAGAGCAGTTGAGGTTTTCCATACTCCCAGCATTGCAATACATGATGCCCAGAAAAAAGAAGACTCTGCAGAAGATCACTCGTGGGTTAGAGGAAGGATTTTTTTTGTTAGGGGTATTCTGGTGCTCTTACAAGGTAGGAGACAGCAGTTAGTTAGATTTACCGACTTGCAAACTTTTTTAAGTTTATAGTTACTTTACGGTCAAAAGTTTTTCGGGAAAATCACGCTTAAGTTTTAAAGATCAGAACAAATAAATAAAATAAAAAAAATAAAATAAAAATCTCATTGCAGATTATTTTATTAAAAAAGTCTCTAAGAATCTCAGTGGTATAAATTTTGAATGGGAAATTATCCTATTACTCTTAGTAAAAAAAAAAAAAGATATTTGAATATTATATGATATTAAGTTATATGACAAGGTTGAGGTACTTGTCAGTCGTCACTCTAAGACTTGTCGAATATATGTATATCTACTTGTCAACATGAGTTGTTTTAGTTAATACAGATAAATTTGTCAATAGCCTATGACTTGTAACGTCTACGTCCACTGTCATTAACGGAGTTGTTTTAAATTGATCGAAAAATGGTAATAGTTAATATAGATGGGCATTCATAAACTTGTTAAAACAGACATATACATTTGCTAATGTATAATTGTCATTATAAACGCATAGACTTGTCAAAATAGACATATAAACTTGTTAAAATATGTATATGTACTTATTAATATATAATTTGTCAAAATATACATATAAACTTATCAAAATAGACATATACACTAGCCAATGTATAACCTACCATTATAGTATGCACATAAACATGTCAAAACATACGTATAAATTTGTCAAAATAGGCATATATACTTGTCAATGAAAAATTTGTCAAAATATAACATTGACATGTTCGTCCTTGTGTGAACCATGGTTGGAGAAGAGGGTTTTGACAACAGGTCAATATATGTATTTTGACAAGTTATACATTGGTAAGTATATGTGCCTATTTTGACAAGTTTATGCGCATATTTTGACAATTTTATGTACCTATAATGACAAATCATACATTGATGAGTGTATATACTTATTTGACAAGTTATACATTGGCAAGTGTATGCTTTTATTTTGATAAGTTTATATAATTTTGACATGTTAATGTGCCTATAATGACAATTATACATTGACAAGTGTATGCGTCTATTTTGACAATTAAATATGCCTATAATGATAAGTCAAAAAGTGAAAATTGACAAACTCATCTGTATTAACTATTACCATTTTTCTAGTATAATTTAAAGTAGCTCTCATTGACGGGTGAATGTGAAAGATATCGATGCTCATGTAAGTGACCATCGATAACTTCATTTATGTTAACTAAAATATTTACGTTGACAAATAGGCGTGTCTATATTATAAGTCATAAAATGATGATCGACAAATCTTTAAACTTAGTCATATAACTTAATATCTTATAATATCTAAATATCAATTACTAAGGACAAGTAGATAATTTCACAATCAAAATTTATATCACTAAAGTCTCTAGGGACTTTTTTTATTGGAAAATTTATAATGAAACGTTTTTATTAGTTTTTTTAGTCTTTAGGACCTAAGTACGATTTTTCTAAAAAAATTATGATGTTGGATACACATTGAAAAAAAGTTTTGTCTTGGTATATTCTAAGATCTAATTTGTCGGAAATATTACATAACAGAAAACAAATTATTGCCAAAATTATCAAAATTCTAATATTTTAATATCTCATAATTTTTTAAATAATTGTAGTCTTTAAGAATAGTTATTTTTTAAAAAAAAAATTGTAACATGATTTTGTAAAGATTCGGGTCCTCAAAAGTAATTCTCCCATCTGCTAATCGCACAAACACCCTTTTTATTACATCCACTCACGTTTCTTTTAAATAAACTTAAATTGACATTTATATGTAATAAATAAATAAATAAATGTTGCTTCATTAATATTGAGGGCACTCCTCCTTCTGCCAAAAATCACCTTTTGATATTCTTCATGACTAAGACAGAGAAAAGTAAATGCAGAGAGGATTGTTTTTTTTCCGGAAATAAGGAAAACCCACCTGGTCAAATGTTGTTCTTCACCGTTCATTCATAATAATACCTCCTTAAAATAAAATAAAATAACAAATATTACATTTGATAATAACAGAGACACAATAATAATAAGCGCAATGAAATCCTGACTCCCACCACCCCAACCATTTCTTATATATTCTTAAGCTTCCTGTTTAATGTTTCATTTTTCATTTCGATCATTGCATGTTCAATATTCTCTCAATCACTCTTGGTAAGTTTCATTTCATCTGGTTTATTTTAAATACATTTTACCTTATTATATACATTTCTGCTTCTGCGGTTTTCCTGGCTGTTGTATTCTCTATTAGTTTGTAGTATTATTCATATTCATGCTCCTCATTATCCAAATCTTTAAATCTATGACCTCCGGTGGGTATAAAAATATTAGGAAAAAGGAAGACAGTAACCAACAGTTCTTCGCCTATAATGTGGGAAATCCTTATTTCTTTGTCATATTTTCTCTTGTCGTGTACAAATTTGATTTGAAATTTCAGGAAGTGGGTCTTCAAAGAAAAAGGTGGAGTTTCCGTCTTTGACGATGGGACCTACCTCTCCATTTTCCCTTTTTTGAGCTGATGCAATTTTTAGTTAACACAAAAATATTCGGTATAAAGTGAAAGACTCTCTTTGTAGGAGATCCTCTGGGCGATAGCTGAAGCCGTGTGAAGTTAAGGAGAGACATTTTGCGTGTCGTTATTGCTATATTATCCTGAAAGGGTTTCTTCTTTTTTAGTCTCTGATTATTTCAAAAAGCTTGAGGTTTATTGGGTTCTTCGTCTTTGTACTGTTGCATCCTCGGGACTCATGAGGGAATTCATAGCTTTGACAGTTATGCTGTACCATTCTCTCGTTTTTTCCTCCCTTCCTCTCTCTCGGGGTCTTTATTTTATCTCCCTGGGAGTTATTTCGTCAGCCCTGGTGGTTGTGGATCTCAGCAACCTCGTGGTTTGTTTCTGTTCTCCAATATAATACCATAATGTATAGTGATTTTGATGGGCTTTTTAGCTCTGCTGTTTCCCCGCATTCTGCTATTAGACTTTTTCAGTTTCTATCTTCTCTTTTATTACCCAATGTTTGGGTTTTCTGGATTTCCCTTGTCTGTATGCTGATCAATCATAGCTTTTCATTGCTTAAGTTTTTTTTTTTTCTTTTCTTGGTGGGTCTTTGCAATGTTCTTGTCCTTATTATTGCTGGTTCTTTTACTTTTCTATGTCGTCCGACCCTTGTGAGGATAAATCTTGCAGTGCTATAACAACTGGAAAGATTATTGCTATTTGGATTGTGAAAAACTGAAGTGAAGGAACAGGTTACCAAAAAAAACGTTCAAAATGGCATCATCATCGAGTGGCCCCAAGACTGCATTCCCTGTGATAGAGGCAGCTTCGAACTATCATCTGTATCCTTCTGCTCTTGAAAAATTTGATGATGTCGTGGCTGATCCCAAGCTCTTTATGCAAACCTTGGAGAAGCTCCACCATACTATGGGTTCCAAGTTCATGTAAGCTAGCTCTCTCTATATACACACACTTTATCATCCTCTATGTGCGCTATATTCCCTTCTAACTTTACAGTGCTAGGATTTGTATTCTTTAACATAAAGCAACAATTAGAAGTCTAATAGAAATGCATTGTGTAAACACTGTTGCCTTGTCTTGAGCTCTGAAAATTGGAAGTGTATGGTTTTTTTCTTGTCTACATTTTGAAAATTATAATATGCCGCCATTCTGCCAATTTCTTGTTCTGTGTATCAATATCATGTTGCCATTTTGTGTCCTTGTCTATGATATTTTTTTAGTAGCTAGGAGCTCTGCTTTTGCAGTGTCTGCAGAAGCCTTTTTGACCAATTATTTCAAGGACTTTCGTCAAAATCACCTGTGGGCAATACTTTCCACATTTTGTTTGAGATATTGGAATCTTAGATGAAGATAATAATTCCCGTTTAATTATATATAGTTCTAGTTTATAATCTATTCGTGCACTTGAGTCTTTTCTTCAGTGTTTAATGTAATGAAAGAATAAAGGGAAAGTGACATAAGGCCGAGCTTACAAATGATAAAGTACTATTCTTTGACTCCAGTATAGACTTGGCCATGGATTTTGCAATTTTAGTCTGTTGAAAATGTTTATTACATTCCTGTGTCCAAACCCTTATTTTTTCAGAATGATCTTCAAATCCAAGTTGGATTAACTTGTAATTATTTTGACAAGATATACGCCCACTTCTTCCTGATCTCTGTTCTGCTTTTTATTTCCTATGTGGCATTCCATTTTATTTCATTACCATATATTGTAGTTTGGACAATGTCTTAATGTTTAACAATACAATTTGTTTGGAGTGTTTTTTCTGCTCTTATCTATGTAGCTTTCCATCATTCAGTACTTGGCTCTGTTTCCACTTCATATATTTTTAAGAAATATTGCTCACGGAACTACATTTGAATGAACATTGTTGCAACATTGTTTCAGGATTCCCATTATAGGGGAAAAGAACTAGATTTGCATCGGCTTTTCTTGGAAGTGACTTCTCGTGGAGGCATTGAGAAAGTAAGATGTGAATGATTGAGTATTTATTATTGTTGGTGCTAAATATTTTCCCTAACTTGTTTTGCATTAGTGCGATCAATGACTATATCTTAAAACTGCAAGGGCCTTTAGTATCATTCTTCAAGGATATTATTTTTAAATGCGATGAAGTAACTAACTAAAGGGAGATGTAATATTTGTAAGCCAACGCCCTTATAACCAATCAAATTTTAAAATTGCTCTAATTGATAAATGTTATGAACTGATATCAAATCTGTAATTAATTATGTAAATGTTTCATTGAATGGGAAAGATGTTGCAATTCATGATGCAAATTATTGGTTTTCGTTTGTTTACAGTTAAGTAATGATAATTGCTAAAGAATCTTGTTAATTTGCTGCGCAGATTATAAGGGAGAGAAGATGGAAAGAAATAACTGCTGGTTTCAAATTTCCATTGACAGCTACAAATGCTTCTTTTGTGTTGCGGAAGTACTATGGTTCATTGCTTTACCACTATGAACAAATATATTATTTTAAGGCCCCAGGATGGAACCGTGAACCTTCTGGTTTGTGTGTTTAATCCAAATTTCTTGATTCCAGGGCATGTTTTAAAATGCATAAAATAACAACGGGTTTCTGTCAGATGTTGTGCAGAGTCCATCGCCAATGCCGGTTCCCACTCCAAATGTGCGGCAGTTTTTGCATCCCCAAGTTAATGCTTCTCAATTGCCTGAAGGTATATCCTTTCCTATCTAATTATAAGATTGATTACTAACTTTGGAGAAGAAAAAGTTGTTGCAGTCAGAAAAATACTTTGACCGTTCATTAATTTTCTTTTAACAATGATGAAATGATTAAACCTTGTGGAGCAGACTCTTAGCATTTGAAGTCAACATCGTTAATGTTAAACCAAAATATTTTTGTATGGTTTCAATAGATCATGTTATTTTCCTGCCTAGTTTTTTTTTTGAAGTGGGCCTGTTATGATATATTTAACACTACAGATTATCTATTGAAGGGACAGTCTTTTGTATATATTAATGATATGTAAGGTAGAGATATTAGTCCGATGTGGATGTTATGACCGGAAATAATTTAAGGATAAGGTTGTTGACATAGTTTGACTTAATCATTTATCAATAACTGATTTGTTGTTTTGCTCTGTTCTGTTAAATTGCAATTTTACCAGCTCCAGCTCTTATTTAAAAATTTTCTGAATATACTGTAAGAAGCTGACGTGTGAGCAAGACTGTATAATGTTTTTGTGGTTTCAGCAACTTCAGCTTCTTCGGTAGGAACTCCAGTGATTGGGGTAATTGATGGAAAGTTCGAAAGTGGGTATCTTGTTACTGTCACAGTGGGTTCAGAGAAACTTAAAGGTGTTCTATATCAGGCTCCACAGAACCTTGCGTTGCCAACAATGCCGCAACATGGTAGTGTTCCAGTCTATAATAGTAATACCTCATCTACTGCTTTGGGTGTCCATCGTCACCGACGCAAGAAATGTGAGATAAAAAAGAGAGACCCTGCTCATCCCAAACCTAATCGAAGCGGATACAATTTCTTCTTTGCAGAGCAACATGCAAGATTGAAACCACTTCACCATGGGAAGGACAGAGAAATCAGTAAGATAATTGGTGAACTCTGGAATAAATTAATGGAGCCGGAGAAAGCAGTAAGTGATTTATTGAATTTTGTCTTTTGCATTTATGTTTTTCATATTTTTGAGTTCATATTTTGGCACTCAAAACAGACACTCGTCAATTTATTCCTTTAAACCTTGACCTTTTCATCTCGGTCCTCTAAAGTATATTATGTTATTAATGAAGTCCTCACATTAAGCCTGCTAGCAAAAAGTAAACAGAAACATTTACTTGGGGCCAACCAAAAGCTGAAAGCTTTTGAATACGTGAGTTGTGTTTCAAACGTGGGAACACAAAATTACCATGATGTCTGCTAGCAAAATTAACTTGTGGTTTTCCCTTGAATTTAGGTTTATCAAGAGAAGGCACTCAAGGATAAAGAGAGGTACCAAGCTGAAATGGAGAATTATAGGGAGAAACTGAAAACAGGACAGGGTATAGGTGATGCTGCGCGGTTACAAGAACAAATTCCCGATAAAGATATGATGGACGCCGACTTGAAAGTGGACGAAACCGAGGGAGCAGAATCTCCTCAAACGCTTGGTAAGAGCTGTTCTGGTGAAAGTGACTCTGTAGATGATAAAGGTACAGAGCATAATATGGACGTGGATGCATCTGCTGGGATGATAGGATTGGGTGCAGAGAATCTATCAAAGGAGAAAGAAGGGAATGATGATGGAGGTCAACATGCTCAAAAGATGGATGAGAGCTCAAGCATGATGGCTGTGTAGTAACAAGCAGAGCAAAGGAACAAAGAATCTTGATCAACATTTTTTTAATTTTGAGACGGCTTTAAATCCCAGGCTTAATATAGGTCAGATTGCTGCAAACCAATTAGCAAGTTACAACTTTTCGGGGTTCTTTTCCCACAAGAATCTTCATTTTGCTGTAAATTTATCACGCTGCTATAGACATTCGCTAATGAAGCAATGGGTTGGGTACTGGAGGAGTTTTGTTTTGTTGGGTTCACAAGCAAGAATATGATTTAGTCGCATGTGATACTACTTTATTCTTTAACCACATTATCGGCCAACCATGAATCTTTTGGCATGCTCTGGGGATTTTCGAATCTAAATCTCCCCCATCGTCAAGGAAATGCCAATCTTGCACTGGAAGTAGTAGTAGTTATTGCTCAGACATTAAAATGAAATTAAAGAAAAAAAAAAATCCTAGGTGCAACAATAAAGTACAATTGTATGCTGAGTTTGCTTGACAATTCTTCATAGTATGATGTCGAAATCCTGCAACTTTATTGTTGTGATACGAGGGTTACGACTTTAATCTAAAAAATAATGGAAATTATTAGTACAATTGTCTGTGTTCGCAGTCACGATTCTTTCCTAGTAGCCGTGCATCGAACTCTAAATTATAAAAAGGCATAAACTGAACAAAACTGATACTGTAGAAAATATTATGAGAAAAAGGGAGTGCATATATATACGGGTAGCAAAGAAGATAACTTGTTGACTAGCTATACGTTGAAGCAATCAACAATGGAGGTTGAGGATGAAGGCATGTTGAGTTATGCCATGAAAGGCCAATGGAAGGAAGCTGTGGAGGCATACAGGAAGAACCCAAAAGCGTTGGAGGCCAGGACCACAAAGTCAGAAGAAACAGTGATACACATCGCTATCTATGTGGGGCAGACCAATTTTGTGACACGCGTCCTAGATAAGATGGAAAAGGAAGAGTTTACAAGAATCCTGAGCATGCAAAACTCAAAGGGAAACACTCCTCTTCACTTGGCTGCAGAGCTCGGTAACCTGGAAATCTGCAGAAGCATCGCAGGAAGAGAACCCGATCTCATTTCGAGTCGAAACATGGAAGGCGAAACGCCGTTGTTCTTGGCAGCTAATTATGGTCAGAAAGATGCATTCTTTTGCCTCCATAGTTACCTCAACAACAAAGATGATTGCTCACTCTGCAGGAGAATTAATGGGGACACAATCCTTCATTGCACCATATATGGTGAATTCTTCGGTTAGTTCGTATTTCTATGTATTATTTTGCTCCTCAACTATTGTTTTTTCTTGGGCAAAAAAAAAAAAAAAAAAAAAAAAACTATTGTGTTTTTCAAATGCTTGATTAATATATTATGATTCATACTTAAGTTCTTTTGATTGTATCTTGTTGTAGATTTGGCATTTCAAATAATTCACTTGTTCCCCAACCTCACGTTGTCTAGGAATGAAGAAGGTGTGTCACCTCTCCATATCCTTGCCATGAAGCCTAACTGCTTTAAAAGCAGCACCAGAATGGAGACATTGGATAATCTCATATACCATTGTAAGATGTTCTTATTGCCTTTAAGTTTTCCCATTTGGTTATAATGATTACTTGTCTTTCACTTTTCAAATAAAAACATAACTTCAAGAATATTACGAGCATAATCATATATACATCACTTACTGTAGAAGATTGTGGGTAGTTAATGAGATCATGTATAGTTTGTTCTTGAAGTAAAGCATCAATCGGCTTTTCATCTCTAGAAGCAGAATCTCTGCAACAATAATTGTTTCATGAAAGTATCACCTTGCAATTATAACAGGGCACCTTCATTTGTATAATTTCTAATAACTAAACATGTTTTTCCAGGTCTAATGGTGGATGAGCTGAAGGAGGAAATTGAGGACTCAAGTAGAGCAGATATAAAAAGTAGTGATTTTGGGTGTCCAGAAAACTACAGAACATGCATGAATGTGGTAGAAACTTTGAAAAAAGTACTTAAAGTATTAAGTGAGTCAGATATATATTCTTATAAATTTTAAATGTGTACTAAATATTTCAAGGTTTATGGCCAGCATAACTCATTCATGTCTTAACATTTATGCTGTAATAAGCAACTGGCACTAGTGGTCGTAAAGCTGAAAATGATGAAGAAAATCCCTCACCTAGCAGATTCTTCCCCAAAAATACTGGTACCTATTTCAAGATTTCATCCTCAATTCTAGCTAACCTGACCTCTATATATGTATTTATAAGCAATAATCATAGAGCTAATTTGATATTTATCTGTGGCATTGTGGTTTCTGTTTTATAGCAGAGAGGAAACAAGAGAGAAGCCACCGGTTCCCTCTCAATTGGGAAGCTGCAATCCGATTCCTAGTGATTATGATGAAGGTTTTTCTAATCGTTTTTGGTGTAGGTAGGGTTCTTTAAATAATCTGGCATATCATATATATGTCATTAAAAAGAGAAACATCTTAATCTACATATATACATATATAATATGTAATTGCAGGAGCATCTTGGATACGAAAAATCCAGAGAAGAAAAGAGAAACATGTGTGGGCAAAGCAAGTTATGGTCGAGCTAGTTCGACTAGCTTCTGTCCACAGATATGAAAACACAGGAAGTACTCCTCAAAAGTATGACACAAGAGAGGACATGGAGAATCCGAAGAAGAAGATGAAGAGGACGATTATAGAGACACCTGTATTGATAGCAGCAAAAATGGGAGTGACAGAGATGGTAGAGAAAATACTTGACACTTTCCCTCTGGCAATCCAAGACGTTGACGCAGACAACAAGAACGTGGTGCTTCTGACCGTAGAGAATAGACAGCCTCATGTGTTCAACCTTCTGAGAAAAATGGAGTTTGTGAAAGAGAGTGCTTTCAGACAAGTCGATTCACAGGGCAATAGTGTTCTTCATCTCGCTGCTTCTTGTCGGGATCATAAGCCTTGGCGTGTTCCTGGTGCTGCCATGCAAATGCAGTGGGAATACAAATGGTATAAGGTTCGTATATGTATAATTCGGATCTTATGTTTCTGGAATTCGATAGATGAGAGAAATTGATCGTCAATTTTGAAGTTGATTTGTGATTCTTTCAGTTAGTGAAGGAATCGATGCCGCCGAATTTCTTCTCTCGATACAACATTCATGGCGAAACAGCGAAGCTCGTCTTCTTAACTACACACGGACATCTGATGAAAGAGGGGAGCAAGTGGCTGACGAAGACGGGGGAATCGTGCTCGGTGGTGGCGGCGCTGGTGGCGACGGTGGCATTCACTACGTCGACGGCCGTCCCCGGAGGATCTGACCAAAATACCGGCGTGCCTCTGCTCCTAGGAAAGCCTCTGTTCGACGTCTTCACGGTGGCGTCTCTGGTGGCGCTATGCTCGTCGGTGATGTCGCTGGTGATGTTCCTGTCGATCCTGACGTCGCGGTTCCAAGAGAAGGACTTCGCTGTGGGACTGCCCAGGAAGCTTCTGGTGGGGATGTCGTCACTGTTCACGTCAATAGCTTCGGTGTTGATATCTTTCTGCGCCGGTCATTTCTTCATCGTGAAAGATAGTCTAAAAGTCGCCGTTTATCCGATATACATGGCGACGTTCTTGCCGGTGACTTTTTTCGCATTGGTTCAGCTTCCTCTGTATTTTGATCTGGTTCTGGCTATTTGCCGCAAGGTTCCACAACGGAGCTATAAGGTCTTCACTCACTTAACAGGATCCTCTAACACATTGCACAATGGCAAAGAGAGTCACAAAATTTCGAAACACCATTAATGGTGACTTCCTTCTAATTTGTTCATGCTGAGGAAAATCAAATTCTAGTTCATAAAAATTAGAAATTAGAAATTTCGTAATGAATCCGGATTTCTTTTTCCTTGTTTTTTTTTTCCCCCCCTCTAGTTTTTCATCTGTTGCGTATGTGAAAAATATATATCAACAGCATGATATCTTCAAGAATGACTTGCGAATGAATTGTTCAACTACTTTAATTTCCGCCCACTTTTCATATTCTGCTGCCTTCCCATCAACAATGATCGGTTATTGGAATCAGCTTCAGTGTCCACCGCAACGATGAAGCACAATATCCAAATGATACTAATTAATCATTAATAAAATTAGTATAAGAATAACGAATCATGATCTTCATCATCGATCCCTAATGTTTAAGACATTAGATGATGGAAGATAAATAATTTCCTAGCCTCAGTAATTTTCATCAGAGGACAAAACTTACACTCAATACTTTATATCCAGTTCCTCCGCTTCATCAATAAGGAAATGACACATGGGCATTTTCAACACATCATCTATAATTCTGTTAGCGATTACTCTCACCCTCTCCGTTTTGTTTTTCCTTTTTAAAGTTAAGGTGTAAATTGACCAGCAAAGTATTACGCAAAGAACACTTGACAAAAAAACATTTTAGAGGGACAAAAAATACAAATGAACAATTAAAAATTGAAAAAAAAATATCAATAAAGGTGTAAATTTGGCAACAAAGTATTACTTCCATCGCCGACGACTCTTGCCTTCATCACCATCGTTGCTAACAACATCCCTTCTTCCTCCTCTCCATCTTTATGCTTCGGACAAGGAGTGAGAATCAGAGCAACGATTCATCATCATCAATTGTTTTCAGAGAAGGAAAGCGGAAGTAGAACACAGGCGCGCTACGTTTTTCTGGAAGTTACGTTGAACGCTGGAACGGTGGAAAGATCTTAGATGTAGAGCGACTTCACTATGCAGCGTCATTTTCCTGGGAACAAGCTTGCAAAGCAACTTCACTATAGAGTGTCGTCTTCCTTAGAACGCACAAGCTCGTTCGTTCTTTAATTTTATTTCCTTTCATTTTGATTTTCTACCCAGTGGGACTGAGGAAAGGCTATGCTGGTGGCGCCAGCAACAACGTCTTCAGCTTGTTTGTCCTCCTTCTCCATGACCACCGTGAATGAGCTTGAATTTGAGACAGATCCGTCGACCAACGGCAAATTGACCAACGGTATTAAGTTAAAATTAACGACATTGTGTTATTTTCCTATTTTAAATTGTTAATTGGTATTATTATTTTTTAAATTTTCAATTGTTCATTTGTATTTTTGATCCCTCTAAAACATTTTTGTATCAAATGCTTAGCACTTTGTTAGTCAGTCTGTATCTTAACCCTACTTATTATCTTCAAGAATTACTTACAAATGAATTGTTCAACTACTCTTAATTTTTCTGCCTTCCTATCAACAATGATCAGTCGGAACCAGTTTCAGCAAGATGAAGTAAGCACAGCGTCCAAATGATATTAATTAATCATTAATATAATAATAATGAATCATGATCTTCATCATCCAGATAATGTTTAAGTTTATTCGTCCTTTTTTTTTGAGCAATTTTTTCTTTTTCTTTTTTTGGACCAGCAAAGAGATTGCATTCAATTAAAGGCATAAAGAGGTCCGAAACATGCAGGAATTAAATAAACAACATGAAGAAAGAAACAGGTAATGAAAGAAACAAATAAACAAGTGATACATCGGCCTATTCCTTCCTTATCAGCCTCCAAGAAATGCTGGTCCAACCTGTTAACGTCTTCAACAGATGGTTCACGAAGAATAATGGAAGCTAGAGAACCCTGGTGGTGGATCCAAGATCAGACCGTTAGAATACTAATAAACCTGCATGCATTGTCCTCTTAATTCAATCACGGCAGCTGGGGTGAGAATTTCCTGTTCAAAGATCAGCTTGCATCTAAGTTTCCAAATGAACCAACACATCCTTGCAATATAGGCTTTTCCAAACTCCATGTCCCCTGAATCCATTAACAAAAAAAAACTCAATCCAGAAGGTAATGTTCTGGGCAGAGGAAGGATTAATCATTAGACTCAAAGGACAGCCAAACCAAGCAATCCTAACCCAGTTACACAAAAAAGATTCGGGCATATAGGATGCGGGGCACACTTACATTTGAATAGAGCCTCTCTAGTAGCTAAGGCTTGATTCAGCATGCGCCAAACAAAATTGCGGATTTTAGGCATTACCTTCAGTTTCTACACTGCTATCCATATTCTAGTTGCCACCTTCCTTGAAGTAGAAGCTCGCAAAAAGGACTTGTTGCCATCAGCAGAACATACAGCGTCCCTATAATCCTTTCTAATACAGTAATTCCCATCTTTTGCAGCAGTGCAAATCAGCTTATCAGACCTGGGAATTAGTCAGGGGAATGTTTTTCACAAGATCAAGTAATTGTGGTTCCACAATATTACTCAAAGAAGATAAAATTCCACTGCCAGTCTTGTACTAATTCTGCCACTACCATTTAAGGATTAGTCATAACATTGTCTCTCTTAGGCAAGATGAAATTCTCTACTCCGGGAACCTATCGGTCCTTCCATACATCTAATAATGACCGGTTCCCACTTGCCAACAAAGATCTTTCTTTAGAAAATAAAACCCAGTTAGAATGCTATCCCAGACCCAAGATTCCTTCCGGCCTTTTTTTCAGCTTTCGTGAAAGAAGTTGCGGGGAAATAAATACTCTTTAAAATTCTTGCCCATAAACTGTCTGGATATTGTAAAATATGCCAAGCAGTTTTAGCCAACAATGCATCATTAAAAGTCATAACCTCTTTGAATCCCATGCCCCCTTCTTTTTCGGTTCAGAGAGTTTTTTCCATGCAGACCAATGAATTTTACCAGTCCCGTCTGTATTCCCCCAAAAGAAATTAGATACCAAGCTATCCAATGCCATACATGTTTTCTTTGGGAATTTAAAGCAGGACATAGAGTAAATGGAAATAGCACTTACCACAGCTTCAATCATAGTTTCCCGTCCAGCAAAAGACAAGCACTTCTTCCACCCCTTTCCTTCCCATTTTATCCCGAACGAAGGCCAGGTTCGCATTCTTTGAAATCCCCCACAAGATGGGAAGACCAAGATACTTCCCTGGATCAACAACTTCTGCAATATTTAGGCACTCCACAATATTTACTTTCACAGAATCTAGTGTGTTCATAGAAAAGAACAAGCTGGATTTGTCATAGTTCACACGATGCCCAGAGACATTGCAATAATCCTGTAGGATTTTCATGAATAAGCAGCAATTATCCACATTAGCATTCATAAAAATGATTGTATCATCTGCAAAAAGACAATGTGTCAACATTGGACCACCTCTTGTTATTTTAGTTCCCTCAGAATTACCTTAATCAACATGGAAAGAGATCACAGAGGAAAAAGCTTCAGAAGCCAATATGAATAGATAAGTTGAAAGAGGGTCCCCTTGCCAGAGTCCCCGCGGTGGATTGATGGAGCCAATCTTCGTTTTGGATAACTGAACATTAAAATATACACTTCTCACACATCTCATGATCCATGAAACCCAAGTATTACAGAAATTCATTTTAAGCATCACCCCTTCTAGAAAATGCCATTCTAACCAGTCATATGCCTTGTTCATGTCCATTTTAAGAGCAACTTCAAACTTTTCCCATGATAAGGCGATTAGTAATAAAAAGCCCTTTGAAGTTCCGAAATGAAATCATCAAGCACCATGCAAAGTCTATTGGCAAGGATTTTATCCACAATTTTATATGCAAAATTATGCAGGCTAATAGGTGTATATTGTAAGTCAACTTTGGGAATTAAGACGAGGTTGGTTTCATTTAAAGAGTCAATCAACTCACCATTCTCAAAGAAACTTTTCACCATTCTAAGAAGAGAGTGACGTACCTCATTCCAAGAAAATTGGTAGAAGTGCCCATTAAAACCATCCAGGCCCAATGCCTTGAATGCACCATGTTGGAAGGTAGCTTCCTTAACTTCTTCTTCTGTAACTGTACAAATAAGACATGAATTTTGCTGTTCGGTGATTACTGGTTTCACATAATACAATACTGAATCCATGTGGCCTTGTATGCTGCTTCGAATAAGGATGCATAAATATCAGCAACTAACTGAGCAACACCCTCCTCTTGTTCTACCCAGCTGCTACTTTGATCTTTAAGTCTCAACCAGATTACGTTGCCTCTGAATCATAGTGGTGCAGTAAAAAAAACTTAGTATTCAAATCTCCAGCCTTAAGCCAGTTAGTTCTTGACCGTTGCCACCAATAGAGTTCTTCTTTCTTTCATACCGCCTCTAATTTAGATGTAAGAGCATCTATAATGCACTTTGATTCATTAGTGTAAATGTCAGCCTTCAATGTTTCAATCTTCCCAATCAGCTCAGAGATCAGTCTTTTATTATTCTGGAACATCTTACGGCTCTTTTTAATGAGAATTTTCCTGCATCTATCCAAACAGTTCACAAAGGCAACCACTCCATTGGATACATTAGCCTCATCTGAGCACCAACAACCCCTATTCAGACCGGTAAAATCAGGATGAGTAACCCATGAAGCTTCACATTTAAAAGTTCTAGGGGATTTAGAATCTTTGAAGCATAAGACTATAAGAAGCACATGATGATTGGATGCTACCGGTTCAATGTGAAAGACTAAAGCTTTAGGAAAAGCTTCTTTAAAATCAATATTGCCCATTGCCCGATCAATTCTCACTTTGACATGATCATCTCCAATTCTCTAATTACACCAAGTGAATCTAGATCCTTTCGCCTCGATATCCATTAATTCAAAATCAGATACAAATTATTGAAAAAGTCTTATCCTTTTGCTTTCCACAGGAGATTCAGGATCAGGGGCATTTCTTTTTAACTTAACTCCATCCAGCTTCTTAGCAACCTCAGAAATAGGGGAGAGTTGAGTGACAGGAATAATTGCAAGGTTCTAATTATTCACCGAATTAATAGCATCAGAGTCACACAGCCTTATCTGGGTTGTTTCTTAGTTGTTCCAGACAGAGCAACCCTTTGTTCAGGGAAGGATTAATCCAATCTGAGATTTTTTGCGCTCCACAGGTTCAGGTGTCTCATTTCCATCTGAACAACAAGAATCAACCAGAGGTATATCCACGCTTGTGCATTCAAGGCTCAGGTAAGCTAGCCACTCCAATGGAAACCTCCGAGTGATCATTTTGCTGGGTAAATTAAGTACTTTGGATGGGCTTTGTTCATTTTTTTTTAAAAAAAAGTGATTTTTTTAAGGAAAAAAAAATGTTTTTTTATTAGTAAATGTGTTTCGATGAGAGCTTGAAAAAAAAAACTAAAATTCTATCTTTTTTTTTTTTTTTTCCCAATTTGTAGCTTAAAAAACAACAAATGTTAAAGAAGGGAGAGAATGAAAAAAAAAAAAACTGGTTTTTGTTAGTGATTTGTTTTGACACTAATTATCCTTGATTATCAATAAAAACAACCATATTCCCAGGGTTTGATTTCTCCTGAAGTTGAGAAAATTCAAGGGTTTGATCTGGTTGAAAAACACAATCTCAAAGAATGATTTTGTTATACCCATTTCAGTAATTTTATTAATAAAAATGTACTTCTCTATTTTAAACATCCAAACAACTTTTTTATTTAAAAAGTGATTTTTAAATGACGTATCTAAACGTAGAATAACTTTAACTTCTAATTAAAGACTTTTTTTAAAAAAAAAAAAAAAACCATTTTTTTAAAAGCTCATCCAAACGGATTCTTAACATGTTGCGAGAGACATTAGTAACTATGTAATTTTTGTTATCTTGGAGTTACAAGCAACAATATGATTTGGGGTAATACAATAGTAACTAATCATTCCTTAACCCCATTTCTGAGCTACTAACTAACTATATATATATATATATATGAATTAATCTTTTGGCAAGCTTGGTACTCTAGAAATAACAGAGCGAGCATCCAGGTAACAATGAAGTTTTACTGCTCGCTCCTCTAGCTGTGTTTGATTCCGGATAGGCTTTAGTCCACTGCGCGGTATCATCCACTGCTGTCCACTTCCTTAAACAGCCTCGTTTTGGCGCAAAAAACAACACATAATCTCTCTCTCTCTCTCTCTTTTTTATAATAAATATTTTAGGATACCGTAATTTACTAAAAAGATCTTTTAGGATCTTGATCGACCGAAAACATATAATGGTACTTCATTATTTTAAAAAATTATTTTAAAATGTTCAAAAAATATTTCAGGTTGGATGGTACTAAAAAAGATCTTGGGAGGATCTTGGTGACTCAAAAAATACTTTATGATCTTGAATTTTTTTTTTAGAATCTCTAAAATAATTTTTCAAAATCATAAAATATTTTGTGAAGATTTACAAGATCCGAAGATTTTTTAAGCACTATTCAAAGACTAAATATTTTTTGAACATCCTAAAATAATTTTTCAAGATTATGATGTATTTTTTTTCTTGACGAAAAAGATTCTCAAGATCTTTTTTAGCATATAGTATCCTGAAATATTTATTATATAAAAAAAAAAAAAAAAAAACAGAGATCATGTGTTTTTTTTTTTTTTTTTGCGCCAATACGACGCTGTTTAAGGAAGTGAACGGCAGTGGACAATACCCCGACTGAAGCCGATCCCGTTTGATTCACATATAATGCTGGAATAATCACCTAATATAATTAACTTTGCTGCTTAAATTAAACCTCAAAAAGAAGAACGTCCCCCGCCATCAAAATAAAGACTGAGGTGCCATCAATTTACATTCTTAAGCTAAGTTTTTGATTCCCAATATATACTTCATATCTAATCAAGCCGAAACCTTTGACTGTTGGTTGGAGTAATCCCCAGGGTTGCAACTTTATTCTCAACATGTGATAATTATTTTTAATTGATGACGATGATGATTCCCTATTTGCGCCCAGAAAAACTAATACTACTATAAGAATCAAACCGATCATATATATATATAACAACTCATACTTGACACACATTTACGTGCTGAGGGTATAAGATAATAATGGAGGTTGATGATGCAGTTTTGTTGGATTATGGCATGAAAGGCCAATGGAAGGAAGCTGTGGAGGCATACAAGAAGAACCCAGGAGTGTTCGAGGCCATCAGCACCACAAAGTCCCATGATTTAATGATAAGGTTGTTGACAAAGTTTGACTTAATCATTTGTCAATAACTCACATGTCATGGCTTGGATTCGTTGTTTTGCTCTGTTCTGTTAAATTGCAAATTTACCAGCTCCAGCTCTTCTTATTTAAAATTTTTCTGAATATACTATAAGAAGTTGATGTGTGAGCAAGACTGTATAATGTTTTTGTGGTTTCAGCAACTTCAGCTTCTTCTGTTGGAACTGCAGTAAGAGGTGTGATTGATGGAAAGTTTGAAAGTGGGTTCAGAGAATCTGAAAGGGTTCTATATCAGGCTCCACAAAACCCTGCGTTGCCAACAATGCCACAACATGGTAGTCTTCCGGTCTCTAATGAGAGCTGTTCTGGTGAAAGTGACTCTGAAGATGATAACGGTACAGAAAATAATATGGACGTGGATGCATCTGCCGGAATGACAGGAGTGGGTGCTAGACATCTGGGTGCAGAGAATCTATCAAAGGAGAAAGAAGAGAATGATGATGGAGATCAACATGCTCAAAAGATGGATGAGAGCTCAAGCATGATGGCTGTGTAGTAACAAGCAGAGCAAAGGAACAAAGAATCTTGATCAACATTTTTTAATTTTGAGACGGCTTTAAATCCCAGGCTTAATATAGGTCAGATTGCTGCAAACAAATTAGCGAGTTACAACTTTTCGTGTTGTTTTTTCCCCACAAGAATCTTCATTTTGCTGTAAATTTATCACGCTGCTATAGACATTCGCTAATGAAGCAATGGGTTGGATACGGGAGGACTTTTGTCATGTTGGGTTCACATGCAAGAATCTGATTTGGTCGCACGTGATACTACTTTATTCTTTAACCACATTATCGGCCAACCATGAATCTTTTGGCATGCTCTGGGGATTTTCGAATCTAAATCTCCCCCATCGTCAAGGAAATGCCAATCTTGCACTGGAAGTAGTAGTAGTTATTGCTCAGACATTAAAATGAAATTGAAGAAAAAAAGAATCCTAGGTGCAACAATAAAGTACAATTGTATGCTGAGTTTGCTTGACAATTCTTCATAGTATGATGTCGAAATCCTACAACTTTATTGTTGTGATACGAGGGTTACGACTTTAATCTAAAAAATAATGGAAATTATTAGTACAATTGTCTGTGTTGGCAGCCACGATTCTTTCCTAGTAGCCGAACATCAAACTCTATATTATAAAAAGGCATAAACTGAACAAAACTGATACTGTAGAAAATATTATGAGAAAAAGGGAGTGCGCATATATATACATATATATACGGGTAGCAGCGAAGATAACTTGTTGACTAGCTATACGTTGAAGCAATCAACAATGGAGGTTGAGGAGGAAGGCATGTTGAGTTATGCCATGAAAGGCCAATGGAAGGAAGCTGTGGAGGCATACGGGAAGAACCCAAAAGCGTTGGAGGCCAGGACCACAAAGTCAGAAGACACAGTGATACACATCGCTATCTATGTGGGGCAGACCAATTTTGTGACAAGCCTCTTAGATAAGATGGAAAAGGAAGAGTTTATAAGAATCCTGAGCATGCAAAACTCAAAGGGAAACACTCCTCTTCACTTGGCTGCAGAGCTTGGTAACCTGAAAATCTGCAGAAGCATCGCAAGAAGAGAACCCGATCTAATTTCGAGTCGAAACATGGAAGGCGAAACGCCGTTGTTCTTGGCAGCTAATTATGGTCAGAAAGATGCATTCTTTTGCCTCCATGGTTACCTCAACAACAACGGTGATTGCTCACTCTGCAGGAGAACTAATGGGGACACAATCCTTCATTGCACCATATATGGTGAATTCTTCGGTTAGTTCGTATTTCTATGTATTGTTTTGCTCCTCAACTATTGTGTTTTTCAAATGCTTGATTAATATATTATGATTCATGCTTAAGCTCTTTTGGTTGAATCTTATTGTAGATTTGGCATTTCAAATAATTCACTTGTTCCCCAACCTCACGTTGGCTAGGAACGAAGAAGGTGTGTCACCTCTCCATATCCTTGCCATGAAGCCTAACTGCTTTAAAAGCAGCACCAGAATGGAGACTTTGGATAATCTCATATACCATTGTAAGATGTTCCTTTAAGTTTTCCCATTTGGTTATAATGATTTTTTTTTTTTTTGATAAATAAAAGTTTTGGAGGGGTTCGACATCGCCTCTCACGCGGTGACACGGACATTTGGCCTACATGGAAGACTTATCTGGAGACTTACGAGATCGCCTACCAAAGCGAGCCCCAATGACGGCGAAGGGATCGAACCCACGACCCAAGGGCCTAATCCTGGATCCCTTACCATTTATGCCAACTCACATTGGCGGTTATAATGATTATTTGTCTCACTGTTCATATAAAAACCATAACTTCAAGAATATTACGAGCATAATCATATATACATCATTTACCGTAGAAGATTGTTGTAATTAATGAGATTATGAGCCCGTTTGGATGAGCTTTTTTTTAAAAAAAATAAAGTGTTTTTTTTTTAAAAAAAATTAATAAATGCGTTTGGATGAGAGCTTTTAAAAAAGAAAAAGTAGCAAAAAAAAAGCCAAAATTCTGTTTTTTTTTAAAAAAAAAAATCAATTTGTAGGTTAAAAAAAAGTGTAAAAAAAGAGGGAAAATGAAAAAAAAAAAAAAAAAAAAAAAGATTGGATCTTCTTTAGTGATTTGTTTTGACACCAATTACCCTTGATTTTCAATAAAATGACAACCTGTCCCTAGGGTTTAGTAAAAATGTATTTTTCTATTTTAACATCCAAACAACTTTTTTATTTAAAGGTGATTCTTAAATGATGTATCCAAACATAAAATAACTTTAATTTTTAATTAAAATACTTTTTTGAAACGCAACTTAAAAAAAAGTTTTTTTTTTAGAAGCCCCTCCATATATATAGTTTGTTCTTGAAGTAAAGCATCAATTGGCTTTTCATCTCTAGAAGTAGAATCTCTGCAACAATAATTATTTCATGAAAGTATTACTCTGCAATTATAACAGGGCACCTTCATTTGTATAATTTCTAATAACTAAACATGTTTTTCCAGGTCTAATAGTGGACGAGCTGAAGGAGGAAATTGAGGACTCAAGTAGAGCAGACAGAAAAAGTACTGAGTTTGGGTGTCCAGAAAACTACAGAACATGCATGGATGTGTTAGAAACTTTGAAGAAAGTACGAGTATTAAGTAAGTCAGATATACATTCTTATAAATTTTATATGTGTACTAAATATTTCAAGGCTTATGGCCAGCATAACTCATTCATGCATTAACATTTATGCTGTAATAAGCAACTGGCACAAGTGGTGGTGAAGCTGCAACTGATGAAGAAAATCCCTCACCTGGCAGATTCTTCCCCAAAAATACTGGTACCTATTTCAAGATTTCATCCTCAATTCTAGCTAACCTGATCTCTATATATGTATTTATAAGCAATAATCATAGAGCTAATTTGATATTTATCATATTGTGGCATTGTGGTTTCTGTTTTATAGCAGAGAGGAAACAAGAGAGAAGCCACCGGTTCCCTCTCAATTGGGAATCTGCAATTCGATTCCTAGTGATTATGATGAAGGTTTTTCTAATCGTTTTCGGTGTAGGTAGGGTTCTTTAAATAATCTGGCATATCATACATATGTCATTAAAATGAGAAACATCTTAATCTGCATATATACATATATAATATGTAATTGCAGGAGCATCTTGGATACGAAAAATCCAGAGAAGAAAAGAGAAACATGTGTGGGCAAAGCAAGTTATGGTCGAGCTAGTTCGACTAGCTTCTGTCCACAGATATGAAAATACAGGAAGTACTCCTCAAAAGTATGACACAAGAGAGGACATGGAGAATCAGAAGAAGAAGATGAAGAGGACGATTATAGAGACACCTGTATTGATAGCAGCAAAAATGGGAGTGACAGAGATGGTAGAGAAAATACTTGACACTTTCCCTCTGGCAATCCAAGATGTTGACGCAGACAACAAGAACGTGGTGCTTCTAACCGTAGAGAATAGACAGCCTCATGTGTTCAACCTTCTGAGAAAAATGGAGTTTGTGAAAGAGAGTGCTTTCAGACAAGTCGATTCACAGGGCAATAGTGTTCTTCATCTCGCTGCTTCGTGTCGGGATCATAAGCCTTGGCGTGTTCCTGGTGCTGCGATGCAAATGCAGTGGGAATACAAATGGTATAAGGTTCGTATATGTATAATTCGGATCTTGATTTTTCTGGAATTCGATAGATGAGAGAAATCGATTGTCAATTTTGAAGTTGATTTATGATTCTTTCAGTTAGTGAAGGAATCGATGCCGCCGAATTTCTTCTCTCGATACAACATTCGTGGCGAAACAGCGAAGCTCGTCTTCTTAAGGACACACGGACATCTGATGAAAGAGGGGAGCAAGTGGCTGACGAAGACGGCGGAATCGTGCTCGCTGCTGGCGGCGCTGGTGGCGACGGTGGCATTCACTACGTCGACGGCCGTCCCCGGAGGATCTGACCAAACTACCGGCGTGCCTCTGCTCCAAGGAAAGCCTCTGTTCGACCTCTTCGCGGTGGCGTCTCTGGTGGCGCTGTGCTCGTCGGTGATGTCGCTGGTGATGTTCCTGTCGATCCTGACGTCGCGGTTCCAAGAGAAGGACTTCGCTGTGGGACTGCCCAGGAAGCTTCTGATGGGGATGTCGTCACTGTTCACGTCAATAGCTTCGGTATTGATATCTTTCTGCGCTGGTCATTTCTTCATCGTGAAAGATAGTCTGAAAGTCGCCGTTTATCCGATATACGTGGCAACGTTCTTGCCGGTGACGTTTTTCGCATTGGTTCAGCTTCCTCTGTATTTTGATCTGGTTCTGGCTATTTGCCGCAAGGTTCCACAACGGAGCTACAAGGTCTTCACTCACCTAACAGGATCCTCTAACACATCGCACAATGGCAAAGATGGACACAAAATTTCGAAACACCATTAATGCTGACTTCCTTATAATTTGTTCATGCCGAGGAAAATCGAATTCTAGTTCATAAAAATTATAAATTAGAAATTACACTCGTTTTGGGTAATGAATCAGGATTTCATTTTTTTATTTATTAAGTTTTTCATCTGTTGCGTTTGTGAAAAATATGTATCAACTGCATGATATCTTCAAGAATGACTTGCGAATGAATTGTTCTGCTACTCTTAATATTTTTCTGCCTTCTTATCAACAATGATCAATCGGAACCAGTTTCAGCACGATGAGGCAAGCACGACGTCCAAATGATATTAATTAATCATTAATATAATTAATATGAATCATGATCTTCATCATCCAGATCCTCCCATGTTTAAGTTTTTCCTTTTTTTTGGACCAGCAAAGAGATTGCATTCAATTAAAGGCATAACGAGGTCTGAAACATACAGGAATTAAAGAAACAACATAACGAAAGAAACAGGTAATGAAAGAAACAAGATCAGACCGTTAGGTCCCAACTCCCTTAAAGCGAAGACTTCGTTCAGCCATCAAATCAAAGATCTCCAGAAGTAAGCTATGAAGAGACCAAGGACAGAATTTAAGAGTTTTCAAAGACAGTGCATAATACAGATCCTGGCAGTCAAGCTCTACTATAGCAGGTTGGTTCTATCGCTTTAAATGCTGCTAGAAGCTCTGCGTGAAAAGCTGAGCAGACCTTTACTTTCTCAGCCCAACCTCTAATAAATAGGCACTTTGATTTTCTGCAAACAATACCAATGCTCTCATTCTCATTCTTCTTACAAAAGGCTCTATCACAATTAATCTTGATTGATTAAGACTGTGGTTTCCTCCACTGAAAATCAGCTTCAGTTGCCACAGGAGGAGGAGTAGGCTCTAGCAAAGAATTAGCATACCAATAAGCCTGCATGCATTGTCCTGTTAATTCAATCACAGCAGCTGGGGTGGGAATTTCCTGTTCAAAGATCAGCTTGCATCTAACTTTCCAAATGAACCAACACATTGTTGCAATATAGGCTTTTCCATACTCCATGTCCCCTGAATCCATTAACAAAAAATCCTCAATCCAGAAGGTAATGTTCTGGGCAGAGGAAGGATTAATCATTAGACTCAAAGAACAACCAAGCCAAGCAATCCTAACCTAGTTACACAGCAAGAAACTTTGGGAATTAAGACGAGGTTGGTTTCATTTAAAGAGTCAATCAACTCACCATGCTCGAAGAAACTTTTCACCATTCTAAGAAGAGAGTGTCGTACCTCATTCCAAGAAAATTGGTAGAAGTGCCCATTACAACCATCCAGGCCCGGAGCCTTGAATGCACCATGTTGGAAGGTAGCTTCCTTAACTTCTTCTTCTGTAACTGTACGAATAAGACATGAATTTTGCTGTTCGGTGATTACTGGTTTCACATAATACAGTACTGAATCCAGGTGGCCTTGTATGCTGGTTTAGAATGAGGATGCATAAAAATCAGCAACTAACTGAGAAACACCCTTCTCTTGTTCTACCCAGCTACTACTTTGATCTTTTAGTCTCAGAACCAGATTACGTTGCCTCCGAATCATAGTGGTGCGGTAAAAAAAACTTAGTATTCAAATCTCCAGCCTTGAGCCAATTAGTTCTCGACCGTTGCCACCAATAGAGTTCTTCTTTCTTTCATACCGCCTCTAATTTAGATGTAAGAGCATCTATAATGCACTTTGATTCATCAGTGTAAATGTCAATGAGATTGGAACATCAGTAAGGTCTGGAGGAATACGTGCATTCTTATCCCTTGTAATTTGTTTCATTTTCCTGACAATCTGGCGTCTGACATCTTTTCGTGGAGATTTAGGCACATTTGTACCTGTAAATTCAGATTCAGGTTCTGTAAAAAAGTCTTGTCCTTCTGCTTTCCACAGGAGATTCAGGGTCAGGGGCATTCCTTTTTAACTTAACTCCATCCAGTTTCTTAGCAACCTCAGAAATAGGGGAGAGTTGAGTGGCAGGAATAATTGCACGGTTCAAATTACTCACCGATTTAATAGAGCATCAGAGCCACACAGCCTTTTCTGGGTTCAAATTAGCATGCTGCGACAGACATTAGTAACTATGCAATTTTTTTTATCTTGGGGTTACAAGCAACAATCTGATTTGGGGTAATACAACAGTAACTAATCAATCATTAACCCCATTTCTGAGGTACTAACTAGCTATATACTACTCTGGTCCTATTTATAAGTTTCTTTTGACCAAAAAATTTGGTCCTATTTATAAGTTCTTTTGATCAAATAAATGAGATTGACAATTTTACCCATATTAATTGTATCAATGAAAATAGAGAGAGAAGAAAGAGTTGAAAGAGACACAATCATAAATGAGAGTAAAGTTGAAAATTTACCTCATAATCATTGAGCTAACTACTTCTCCTTAGTGTGTGTGATTTGGTTAAAAAAGACTTATAAATAGGACCATGGTACTCCCTCGGGTCCTTATTATTCCCATTGAGCATTAATTATATTTTTTTCCATGTCTGCCTATAATTAATAAGGGTAGTGGGTGAAAATAATAATTAGAGTTTAGGGCAATTAGTATGGATAATATTGGAAATTACTTAGATTCTTGACAACTTTATTAACTTTAACGGTTTTATTGGTTTGTGGAAAAGTTAGTTGGTGACTTATAATAATAAAGAAAAGTATATATGAATTAATCTTTTGGCAAGAAAACCTTTGACTATTGGTTGGAGTAATCGCCAAGGTTACAACTTTATTCTCACTATGTAATAATTATTTTTAATTGATGGCGATGATGATTCCATATTTGTGCCCAGAAAAACTAATACTACTATAAGAATCAAACCGATCATATATATATAAAACAACTCATACTTGCACACACATTTACGTGCTGAAGCTATAAGATAATAATGGAGGTTGATGATGGAGTTTTGTTGGATTATGGCATGAAAGGCCAATGTGGAGGCATACGCACACCAAAGTCCCATGATTCAGTAATACTATGCACGTGGCAATCTATGCAGGGCAGACACGTTTTGTGACAAGTCTCCTAGATCGCATCAAACAAGAGGAAATGTGTCTTATTATGAGCAAAATAGTCTGAGTATGAACAACTCAGAAGAAGAAGGGAAGCAAGCGGCTGACGAAGACGGCGGAATCGTGATCCATGGTGACGACGTTGGCTTTCGCCACGTTGACGGCTATCCCCGGAGGATCCAACCAACAAACCAGCGTGCCTCTGTTCCTCGGACGTCCACTGTTCAACGCCTTCACGGTGCGGTCTCTTGTGGCGCTGTACTCGTCGGTGATGTTCAACAACGGAGCTACAAGGTCTTCACCGACGAAATGAGACCCTCGGTATCGCACTGGGAGAGACCCACAAAGAAAATTGCGTCATGAATTGAACTCCATGAACGTTGCCACCTGCCGCCTTCAACGACATGAGATAATATAATGTATTAAATTTTCCTTTATATATATATATTGAGTTTTCTTCTCTATTTAGCTGGAAATAAGTGTCTAAACTTGTTTTGTAATGATAAGTATTTTTAATATTATTTTAAATCTTCATGTGTTATATATAATTAAAAAAAGTTATCAATTGTATCATGTATTTCTCCTTTTCTGTGTGCGCATATACGGGTCATGTAATTTACAATAATTAATTAATAATTATTATAGCATTGTGTAAAGTTTATGTAAACTTTATGATATACCGTCACAAAAGTTTTGATTGCTTTTGAGGCCAAACAATATATAGAGTTGGTGAATGGTAGCGAATAGTTATAGAGGCATACTATGCAATAAACTTTGGTTTATACTCGTACTTATTATAAGGCACCAACTAACAAGTTTATTTGATCTTTTTTATAAGGCACTTGTTTGTTCCCAATGAGTAATGATTATTGTTTTCCATGTCTGCCCCTAATTAATAAAAGTATTGGGTGAGAGTAATAATTAATATTCCTCGAATTCCGATCCTTATTATAAGACTAACTAACTTTTTTCACAAACCAATAAAAGTAGTTAAAGTAATAAAGTTGTCATAATCTAAGTAATTTTCAACATTATCTCTACTAATTGCACTAAACTCTAATATTATATTAATTATTACTCTCACCCACTACCTTTATTAATTAGGGCATACATGGAAAAAAATAATCATTGTTCGATTAAAAGAAGTGCCTTTATAAAAAGCATCAAATAAACATCTTAGTTATCTTTATAATAAGGACCAGGAAGGAGTATAATATTAGAGTTTGTGCAATTAGTAGAGGGTAATATTGAAAATTACTTAGATTCTAAGACAACTTTATTGATTTTAACTATTTTTATTGGTTTGTGAGAAAAGTTAGTTGGTACTTTATAAGTAAGGAGAAGATGAGTACTAAAATAGCTCGCCTTTAATTTGATTGAGACATCGTAAACGACCAAAAAAAAAAGTGTTTTATAAGAGAAAAATTCTCCATGCCATTAACCTCCTCGTTTAATAGACAATTCTTCTCCATAAGCTTAATTAACAGTCCACCAACTCTTTTACTATTTCATCTTCTATTTTTTTTTAAAAAAAAAAAAAAAAGTGAAGAACCTTTTGATTTGAGTGCTCTCCTTAAATGAAAGGTCTAACTTGGAAGAGTTCACATTATCAACTCATCCATGAGCTTATCAACTCTAAAGTAAATCGGGCGTCGTTTTGCAGGATGAGCTCATAAACTCATGGATGTGCTAAGCATATAATGCGGACCCAACCCTGGAGTGGGTGTGTAAATCTTCATTCTCTCTGAAGGAAGGCTAGAAGGTTAAATTTTTTAAAAATAAATAAATAAATCATATGTCATTGTCAAAAATCTAAATGTTATTGAGATTATAAGTGGAATCAAACATGTTATCTTTTAACTACTAGTATAAGATAGCTTTCGTTCTATTAGACTACATGACAATGATGATATACTCTATTCAGTTTGTAATATATGACACTTTAACTTATTCATGCGAATCAAAAAGTGACAGTTAACTCATTTGATGTCCTAAATTGAAAAAAATGTGAATTAAAAAAAAAATCAAGGGCTCTTCCCATTGAAAAATGAGGATTACCAGGAGAGAGAATGGGCATTTCATCAAACTCGTCTCATGAGAAATGATGCTTTGAGGGAGAGAGAAGAGTCGTATGTCATCATATTATTTGAACTGATATGGTATCTTGAAGAGAATACAGTGGAGGGCCAAAATTGGAAATAAGTAATAACCACATGAACAAAACTGAAAAATAAATAAGTATTGATTTGAATCATGTCATTCTTCTAGAGGCACCTGACAGAGAGAGTATTGTTGATTATATTCAATAAAACTTATTCAAACTGAAACGAGGGCTGTGGTGATAAAAATATTAATTAATACATAACAGGACGTGACAAGCGAGATATATATATATATATATATATATATATATATATATTTACCTTATTTAATTAGATTAATAAAGTTAATTACATTAATGAATATGACATGTATTGTCTAAACCACCCTAATCATATTCTTTAATTCCTTAATTTCCTCAAGTAAGTATCAATAAAAATAAATTAAAAAATATTATATGTAAATAGATGATTAAGACAACTCCCCAAACCCCAAACAATAAAACCGTGATTACGTCCACAACTACTACCAAGTCGTTCGTTTGTGTTTGTTTTGGTATGAAATGGAAATTTATCGCCGTCAACTAACGTAAATCGTACAAATTAATAAATAAAATAAGAAATCGGGTGTTTCGTGAGGTTTTGTTTACTTAATTAATCATTTGTTTAAATTAATTTAGCTAATCCACTAAGCTGGGGGGACCTGCCTTCCTTATTAATTAAGATGGTGTGATGATCTGTAAACATTTGACTTTGAGGCCTAACTTATCCACTGATTATTTGATTTAAAGAAAAATGAACATTGGGAATTTTTAAGACCAAAAAAGAAAAAGAAGCGTTTATAACTATTCTCGGAAAAAATCAAATCAAATCAAAATATGATAAGGTGTGAGAGAAATTTTGATTTTTAAATTCTTGAATATTATTAATTTATATAACTTTTTCAGGAAATGGATTTGAACAAGTTAAGAATACTGCTTTCATACTTCATTGCTGATGACAACGTACATTCCCACCTGTCCAACACGCTTTCGCTTTCACTTTAGTTTGAAGGAATACCAAATATGATAATGTAGAAACTTGTCCCTAACGTACCATTCCACGTATGTGGAGAGAAATTTTGTAATCAAATATATGAAATAGCTAGATTCTGTTCCACAATAATTTCTCTCTAAAGATTCCCAAGGGCACTATTTGATAATAGCCAACACGAGCATGGTTTGGTTTTGTTTTTGTTTTGGACGATGCTACGAAAAAATTGACGTCTTCAAACATGAAACTCTAATCAATTTTTTTGGGAAAAATCTGTACGAGGTATTTTTTCATTTGTTTCTCCAACTTGATATTTTCTTTTCGATTTTTAAATGCATGTATTCTGAAGTAATTCAACATGAGTTTATTTATTTATTTATTTTCCAATATTAGTATTATTGACTACTTTGAATTTGGGTATTTGTTAACCCCAAATAGAATGGAACTCTCTCAGTTATTATGAATTCAAACTTATAATATTGATGAAATATCTTGTCAAAGCAGATTTCTTCTGCTTGACTTGATGCTTTCTCATTAGAGAAGAAACTCCAAAGAAAAAACAAGGTATTAGTAGTGATAATGACTTTATGAAAACCCTCATTTAATGAGTTTAATCCTGTTTATAACCTCAAGATCTTAGTACAAAAACGGTTCTAAATTCAAAAGATGAAAAAAGAAGGCGGCAGGAATAGTAAATCAGATTAATCTTATTTGTCACTATCTCCTCCCAAGGGCTTTTCAATTTTAAGCATAAAAATGTACAGAAACGGTTCTTGATTGATGAACAACTCATTTGCAGGGGTAGATGAAAAGCCATATCACCTAAATTCAACCAGAAAAAGCTGTACAAATTTGTCTTAGTGGATTTTGATTTTTGTCTTTAAGCGCTATACTTGCGCTGATATGGATATCCACCTCATGAAACACACAGAGCAAGACAGTGACAACCTTTCACTTCAGATACAAATATTATATACACACATATATACAAATGCCTTTTTGTTGGCAAAATTTTCTTCCTCTGCGGCAAAATTCAAGGATTGAAAACTTGAAATTAAGTCATGGAAATTTTCAAAAGTTTCCAGAAAGAATTTGAGATTTTCAATAAAAAATATAAAGCCAATGAAATCATCTTTTGGTGAGTTCATATAAGGGTAGGTTCCAATTTGGCAGATAGTTGTATACAATTCAACCATGCTCACCTAAGCGCGTTGAAAAATACCACCCACCACATAATATGTCGCATTCCATCAGCTTCATCATCAAGATCAATCCCTCCTCCTTCTTCGTCCTACTAATTATACCAACAAGCTTCAAATTCTTCTTGCTCATAACCCATTAGGCCATCACCTTTTTTCTCCATGTTCATCTTTCTCAGATTCAACTATAGTGCCTAAAGCCCCACCACCACCACCATGCAGCTCAAGCATCTCTGCGTCATTTTACCTGCAGATTCTGCTGAGTTTAAGCAACACCCACCATCAAAAGTCAACCAATCTTCCCAGAAAAAAACCAAGACAAAGACAAAGAAACAACACAGGGCTTGTGGGGGTCAAGTTCTTGCCTTCTTTCGTGATTCTGTGAGCAAATTATATGGCACAAACTGTTCGAGGTTTTTCCACAATGAAGTGGGGAAAGGGAACCAAGGCTCAGTCACGCTGTTTCATGACATGGATGGAGTACAACTCTCTGCTAAGATTGGTGGGGACAGCCCAAGAATCTTCAGCTTCGCTGAGCTTTTCATAGGGTCTAATGGTTTCAGTGAGGATCATGTTCTGGGAAGTGGAGGATTTGGGAGAGTGTACAAGGCTGTTTTGCCCAGTGATGGAACAGTGGTTGCTGTCAAATGTTGTTTAGCAGAGAAAGGCCAGCAATTTGAGAAGACTTTTGCTGCTGAGTTAGCAGCCGTTGCTCATCTTCGACACAAGAACCTTGTCAGGCTCAGGGGTTGGTGTGTTCATGAAGATCAGTTGTACCTTGTCTATGATTACATGCCTAACCTCAGCCTTGACCGGATACTCTTTCGCCGGGCGGAGAGCCCAAACGCTGAGCCTCTCAGCTGGGGAAGGCGTGGGAATATTATCAAAGGCTTGGCAGCTGCATTATACTATCTTCATGAGCAACTAGAGAATCAGATCATTCACAGGGATGTGAAAACCAGCAATGTGATGCTTGATTCCCAGTACAATGCCCGGTTGGGTGACTTTGGCTTGGCAAGGTGGCTAGAACATGAGCTTGAGTATAATACTAATCAAAGTAGGAAAACATCAACCAGAATTGACCCTTTCAGGTTGGCCGAGACAACAAGAATTGGTGGCACAATTGGGTATTTGCCCCCCGAGAGTTTCCAGAAGAAAAGCATCGCTACCTCGAAATCTGATGTGTTCAGCTTCGGTATAGTTGTGCTGGAAGTGACATCTGGAAGGAGAGCTATTGATCTTGCATACCCTGATGATAAGATCATTTTGCTTGACTTTGTTAGGAGGCTATCTGATGAAGGGAAGCTCCTAGCAGCAGGCGATTCTCGGCTACCAGATGGTTCCTACAAGCTTTCTGATATGGAACATTTACTTCACGTAGGCCTTCTTTGTACACTCCATGAACCACAATCAAGGCCTAGCATGAAATGGATTGTAGAAGCACTTTCTAACATTTCAAGCCCATTACCAGCTCTTCCTTCTTTCCATTCCCACCCTTTATATATTACTTTATCTTCTCCATCTGATACAAGTCTAACTAGCACAAATGCCTCCAGCACTGTCAACACAGAAAATGTCAGCATAATCACCAACTATTCTTCATCCAACTATGTTACAGCAAATGGGAGGACAATATACATGACTGCTGAAGATAGAAACAGCGGAATCTCCTCCGCAAAGTCCATGTATCACCACAACACATCATTTCCTGTGGTTGAAGCTCCGAGGGAGATATCATACAAGGAGCTTGCCATGGCTACAGATCATTTTTCTGAGTCTATGAAAGTAGCAGAGCTAGACTTTGGAACTGCTTACCATGGCATCCTTGGAGATCGTTGCCATGTCATGGTGAAACGCCTAGGAATGAAGACGTGCCCTGCGCTGCGCGAAAGATTCTCTAATGAACTGCGAAATCTAGCAAGGCTTCGCCACAGGAATTTGGTTCAGCTTCGAGGTTGGTGTACCGAGCAAGGGGAAATGCTTGTTGTGTATGATTACTCAGCAACAAGACTTCTGAGTCACCATCTTCTCCGTCATAACAACCCTAGAGATGGGAGTTCTGTCCTGAAATGGCATCACAGATACAATATAATAAAATCACTAGCTTCTGCCGTTCTTTACCTTCATGAGGAATGGGAAGAACATGTAATTCATAGGAACATCACTTCTTCAGCTGTTGTCCTTGAGCCTGATATGAACCCAAGACTCAGCAGTTTTGCCCTGGCTGAATTTTTGACCCGTAATGAGCATGGACATCATGTAGTCAAAGACACCAGCAAATCGGTTCGAGGAATATTCGGCTACATGTCACCTGAATATATAGAATCCGGCGAAGCTACCTCTGCTGCTGATGTTTACAGTTTTGGTGTGGTGATGCTTGAAGTTATCAGTGGACAGATGGCAGTGGACTTCCGGCAGCCTGAGGTGCTATTGGTGAAGAAGGTTCATGAATTTGAGACAAGAAAAAGACCACTGGAGAATTTAGCAGACATAAGGCTCAATGGAGAGTACAATCACCAAGAACTGATGAGATTGGTGAAGCTAGGAATTGCATGCACCCGGTCTGACCCAAAGTTAAGACCAAACATGAGACAAATAGTAAGCATCCTTGATGGAAATGACAGCTTGATCATGGAAAAAAACCAGAAAGAGAGCACAGAAGACTGGAAAGAAAGGAATTCTTATTCATTGTCACTGATCAGGAGAATCCAAGCTCTAGGAATCCGTTGAGAGTTAATTCAACAGAAAGATGTAAGCTATGTGCTTTAGGAGTTCGTATTGACTAAGAAAGCTTTTCTTCTTTGTCATTTCTTGATTGAGCTAGAATTCATGTCATATCTAATATGTCAAGACTGTATATAACAAGACAGGACTGCTAGACTAGTGTATTGATGTATCCTTCTGCTGGAGTGGGATGTTAATTTTGTATTCTATAGTATTCACGCTTTGCTTTATTAAATTTCAGGGTCACCAGAAATATATAGAACACTTTTCATATGATTTCAGTACAATAAGCAAAGATATGATCAAATACACGCTGAGTTTTCGGGTTTGAAAGATGTGAAATTAAAAATCTGTACACCAGCATATTTATAACAGTTAAAGTCCTACATATTTAACAAAGCCTAACATCAGTTAGTCATCTATCTCTGCAGGATGACCTTCTGTTTGATGATTCAATTCATCCTCATCAATCCCAACCCATTTTAAGAATCCAAAGAGGAACTCCCTGAAAGTGACTTGCCCATTTCTGTCCCAGTCCATTTCTTCTGCAAAAAATGACGGACAGAAAAAGGTATTTAAAACAGATAATAAAACAAGAAAGAAAAAAAGAACAGAAAAACATGTAGACAATATTAACAAAGTGAAGCAAATAAATACTAAATCTGATCTTAGTGATGTTAGCTGGGGATCTTTCCCAAGGATAAGTCTCATTCAGGGTCTTGTCCACATCCTTCCTGTTAAGCTTGCCATCACCATTTTTATCCAGAAACAGAAAGACTTCCACTGTGGTATTAAAAATTTTTCCCAGCTGTGTTAGCTCCACCTTGAAGAAAGAAACAAAAATCATCATATAATAATAATAAGCAAAGCTTCAATATCAAGAAGGTAAAAAATAAAACCAAGTCTTTCGCCCAATACATTATCATCAGAGGATGAATGCTCTTCTAGTAGATAGATGAGGCATAGAAGAACGATAAATTCATTAAACTGTATGCCCTTGCTTCCATCAATATCACAGTAATGAAAAAGATCCTTAATCTCCTCCTCTGGTAGATGAACTTGCAGTTGTTCAAAGCACTTTTTTAGTTCATTGTAGTCTATAGATCCATTAGAGTCTTCGTCTTCGTAACATGTGACATAAAAGTTAGTTTTCTTTCTAAATCGAACTATAGTTGAAAGAAGAGGTCGTGGGATGGGAACTTACCATACTCTTCAAAGATTCCATTTAATGTTTTGAGTCCCTCCCTGATCTGAGGGAACCGCATAACAACACTATCAATTGACTTTAAATTTCTTTGACCAGCAGAAGATCTATTAATTTCAACTATTTTCCTTTCTAACTTCCTATCCAACTTCTTGTATTTGTTTGCTGTGGTCATCCAACAAATCATGGCTCCCATTTTATTCAGAAATTGACAAGGATAAGACATCCCTTGCAATGAGAGACAGGGAAACCAATGAGTCCAGCAAAATATATGAACTACTTCATGTTCAAGTTGAATCCTTAGTTATTGTTTTAAGTTTAACATAAGGCAAGCTTCAGTTATGTAACATGTACTTAAATGATTTAACGCAGAGCAGTATAATTAATGTTTCCGCATTCTTTTGGAAAACTAGGTAAAGGATTTGAATAAGACATTATAACTTACCTGTAGATGTATAAAATGATGTATAAATGCAATGTTATTACAGATGGTGACAGACTGCTTTTAGCATATAAAACTGACTTATGATGCAGCTGCCTTGAACTGCAAGAAACACCAAACTTCAGCTCTAAGCATGTAAAGGCAACTACTATTTTTTTTATGTACTCATCATAAATAAGATTCCTTTTCTTTTAATTAAAGAGATTCATTTACCTATGTTAATGGTCGAAGTACTTTTGACTGATCATTGAGTTCTAAGCATAATATCAAAGTAAGCGATTCTAACACTATAATCCATAGAGAAGGACATTAAAAAGAACGTTTCAATTTCTAATTCTTGAGAAATCTCACCATGTAAAGGAATAGAAAGACCAGGTAAATATTCTCCAGCAAACTATAAAGACATGCAGTAGACCAAAAGGAAGGAAATTGTATATATTTTCATTTTAAGTGTTAAAGGTGTACTTGGCTTGGATCAAGTATTCAAGTTTGATGATAATCCACTCAAATCAAAATCTGTTACATTAGCAACTTGCTTCGCACAAGGATCAAACCAAGAATTATAAGAAAATATATTGTCTCCTTTTACGAACTAAATTAACACAATCCTCAATACAAGAATCGAATTGAATATCTTCTTTAAGGAGTTGCAACTGCAAGAACATTGAAAGCGGGATTTAACAAACAATTCGGGAAAACGGAGAATGGAAAAGAAGAAAAAACTTACTCAGTGACACTTTGATGGTTCTGGATCGATGAAGAAAATGGAGGAAAAATGTGGAATATATGCATATATAGATGAATGAGATGGAAAGAAAGAATAATGAAGATTGACAGAGAGAGGAAAAGGAAAGAGTGGTAGGATTCCGAAGCTGGGGATACCACGACGATAAATCCCTCTTTCTTGACATTTATCGGGAATATGTTCCCGCCTTATCGTTAATTACAAACTACGAATAATTTGATTAAATTAATAATTACATCATGAATAGTTAAAGGGATAGGATATTGTCACTCGTTTTTGTCACTACCAAAGTCACTACTTTTTTTTTGTTAGATCGTAATCTCAATAGGAAAGAGAAATAATAAAAGTAGATGAGATTCGATCTAACGGTAAAAAGGTGATAGTGACTTTGGTAGTGATAAAAAATGGTAGTAATGACAATATCATATCCCATAGTTAGTTAAAACCGAAAAAAGAAATATTAATAATGTTACATTATTACTATCGTCAAATTTTTTATTATAATTTTTTTTGTAATCGATAAGTCTTATCTCACCTAAACTTGTCATAAAAAATTTAAAAAAAAAATTTAAAAAAAAAAAAAAAAAAAAAAAATTCACCACTCAAGCTTTCATACACCACATTTTTTCAGGGAGTGGTTACACTGTAGTGGGCTATCCACTTCCCTCCGACTAAAAATTGTGTCGTTTTCAACACAAGTTCTCGCTTTTTTTATAAAAAAATTTAGGATCTTGACAAGTATTAAAAAAATATTTAATGGTCTTGAAAAAATAATTCGCAGATCGCTACTAAAAATATTCAAGTATTTTTTTCAATACCAAGTAATATCTTCAAAAAAAATTATTAGTAGTCTCCGAATTATTTTTTCAAGACTCAAGTATTTTTTTTAAGACTCGTCACTACCCTAAAATATTTTTTTAAAAAAAGCGGAGAGTTTATATAAAAAACGACACAATTTTTAGGCGCAGAAAAGAGGAAGTAGACAGTCTACTCCCATTTTTTCAATACTGCAAGAAGTTTAAAGAAATCAGTAATAACTTGAAAATGGTATAGCTTATTATATACTCATTATATGTATAATATATATATAAAAAAACTTATTATATGTACATTCGTAAATTGAAAATTTTATTGAGAAATTTAGAAGTAAATAATTAAAAATCATCAATTGTATCTTTAGTTATTAGTTATTAGATGATTTCACGTGATTTTATATATTAATTAATATTATTAAATCAAATTTAATTATAATTGAATTGAATTTATATAATTTTTTAATTTAATTCATAAAAATAAGTTTTAAAGATAAATAACTCCTAATGTTAACAAATTTAATAATGTTAAAAGATTAGTTACCCACAAAAAAAAAAGATTAAAAGAAAAAAAAAAAGTTTTGGTCCTTATAGATTATGAAATGTACATATTTTTGAAATAAGTAATCTGGTTTTAATTTGTTTTTAATCCTTTCCAATACTTTGCATATGTTACTAAGTTAATTCCCAACATTTTAAACTGAGAACAAAATCATCCCAATAATGCTAACTCAGGGAAACCGCGTTGGAAAACTTACGCTTTCTTTCTTTAATTTTTTCTCCTGAAAATATTCTATTTCTATTAAGTATTTTTTTAAAAAAAAAATGATGATCCTAAATTTTTTTAAATATTTTCAAAAAAATTAAATCTATTATAAAGATATATTAAATCTATTTATATTTGAATTTAAATTAATCATATCATATTTTATCTTGAAAAAAGAATTAACCTTTTTAAAAAAATATATATATTTAGCCATAATTTAAAATCAAATTTAAAGAATTATACTGGAAAATATCCACTCGTAATTTTATACAATAAAAAATAAAATTAAAAATTAAAAAAAAAAAAACTAAGTATTAACTTCAGTGTTGTACTAAACAAAATTCAAAATATTTTTTAAATAGTTTGAATCTGAAAACACGCATTAATTAAACAATTTTATATCTATAAAAAAATGTTAATAAACGTAACTCTTTTTTTAGTAAAATATAATGATACGATGAACATCAAATTTAAATTAATTCAAATATAAATAATACAAATAATATATTTAAAGATATAATAGAATGTCCTTTATGATTAAAAAAAATAAGTTGATAGGATTTTAATTCATCTCGTTGGAAGTACATTTAGAACATTTGTCTTTGACTAAATAAATAAGTTGATGTCCTTTATGACTATTTGTCTTCTTCAGTTCTCCATTATTCATTCTCCATCATTCAGTCTTACCCCTCAAATCCTAGTCACCTCCATAAATTCATCTTTAGCACGCATTTATTTCTCTCATCTCATTTCTTTCTTTGCTTACAAGTCATTATCACATGTAATTCAAATATGGATGCTGCTCACCATACACCGAGAACCACTAGATCATATCCTCTTCTTCGCTTCTTACATGCTCATCCCTTTAAATTAGAGGGATGAGACATTTTTTTTATATATATATTTCATTTATTTAGATTTAAATTATATCTCGCTTTTCAGAGATGTTTTTTGATCAGTAGTATCTCAAATTAATTAGTTTAGGGATCTTTGGTGTTCTAAAGACAAACATTTCGAATGCGGGACGGAAACTAATTAATGTGAGATATTGCAAAAAAAAAACATCCCAAAAAAACATCATATAATTTAATATAAAAAAATATATTTATTCCTCTAATAGAGGGATGAAGACATAAGGTGCACATAAGAAATGTGCACCTAATGTAAACCCATTCTCCTCTGCCTCCAAATCATTCTGATTATAACTATTTTCATTACAATGTTCATCCAATTTTAAGTAATCCTTCTTATTTTTCCTATAACCATCCATCTCCTCTCATCATGCCACCATATTATGGTCAATATCCTCAACATTACATTGTGAATAATTTGATGATTAACCCTCCTTGTTATTATTATTATGGTCCCCCTCAATATTTAAAATTTCCAAGTATTCAAAGACCACTGGCATCAGAAGAGCGCGAGTTGTACCTCAAGATTGTGAGACAGTTGAGTATTATTTTAGTGAAGAAAATTTGGTCACGGATGCATACTTAAAAAATAAGATAGATCGATATGGTTGGGTTGATGTGTACGAATAGCAGAGTTCAGAAGAATTAAGGCATTGACTGATGATACACGTCATACTTTGGAAGCACTTATTTATTCTTCTGTTGTGCAAGTACGATGTAATAAGATGAGAGTACAATATGGTTGGAAAAATGGATTGCCCATTCAATTTTTCAATCGTCAGCTTAAGTAATAATATCGTAATTGTTTGATTATGAAGTATGATTTTGTTTTCTCTCATTCTATTTTATAGCAAAGCTAATCTTTAACTTCTTTTTTAATGGCTTAGGTTGAAGAATTTCAGCTCTTGATGGAAAGAACAAGGATCGAGGATATCATAAAAGCATTATGATTGTTTTGAATCTTGATTTGCTGCGTGGGATTTTCAGACAGTTAGCTGTTAATTTAAAAATGTTTTGTTCTATAGTGAAGGGTGATATTTAATGTTTAATCGATCTTGATATTGTAAAAGTTTATTCGTTCAGTTTTGTTTTTTTTTTTTGGGACGAGTTTTGCAAAGTTACATGAAATAAATTTGTATTTACCAAAATTTCTTAAGTGGAGAGTAGATGAGAAATTTTTTTATAATAATAATAAGCCCAATCATATAAAAAAGGCTACTAACTTAGGCCCGTTTGGATCAAAGAAATGCAGGAATGGAAAGCAATGAAAATGAAAAGAATGGAATGGAATGAAAAATATTTTCCATTGAGGCGTTTGTTTAGAAATGGAAAAGAAAATGAGTTGATAGGAAAAGTTTTGTTTGGTTGGAAGAAAATAAGGTAGGAAAATGACGCAAAATACCATTTTACCCCGAATAGAAATTATTATCGAAACCACACAACACCAACATATGTTGTTTTCGCTAATCACAACTTAAGCATTTGTAATGTCCGAAAACCAACGCGTTTTCGCTAATCACATATTTCTATGCAATAATTCGGTCCACCGAATTGATTTAGATTGATTTTATCCATATGGGCTTATGGGCTGGTGTGATAAATAAAAGGAAGAGAAGGCTTTAAAAAACGAGATTAAAGCGAGTGAAAACGACATTACTTGTGGAGTCTATAAGTATTACTTGAGTAATCTGAAAAGTAATATCGACATGCTCGAGAAGAATGAACGTTTCTACATTACTTGCTAAGCATATACGCCTTACTTAAGTAACGCTTTAAAGTAATAAAATTACTTGTGGAGAAAATCATATTACTCGAGTAATATCGAATAACACCGAGCAAAAGCCGCTAAGTCCATATTACTTGCAAAGCTAAAGAGCATTACTCAAGTAACCCCTTAAAGTAATGTCAAATAAACTAATTACTTGCGGAGCTAAGAAGCATTACTCGAGTAACCTTGGAAAGTAATATCGTTTTTGCTAAGGATGAACTAAATTATTTGCGGAGTTAAAAACTTTACTTGAGCAATGTTCGAAAGTAATATTGATTTAGCTAAGAGACGATGAAAAAAGAGGAAAAATAGACACGATTTTTTGCTGGAGAAGATTTCTTCGGGTAACGTTTTTTCTACTTGAGTAATATGGGTAGGGAGATTTATTAAAGAAGCAACCTACTCTCTTTTTTAAAAAAAAAAAAAACGAAATTACTCGAGTAATTATTTCATTACTTAGGTAATTTTGACAAGCATCCGAGAAGAGGTAACGCCACAGGCTTTGAAAGCTACTCGGGTAACATACATGTTTACTCAAGTAAAATGAAAACAACGATTTTCCCGAATTAAAATGAAAAACAACGATATTCCAAGACTGCACTGAGAGCCAATTGCATGAAAAAATGAACCAAATGAACTCCAAGGCAATCTATGCGCCGATTAACCAAGATCTCGGCCTAGAACCCCGAAAAATTTATTTAAATCGGATGAACCAACCAAATGAACACCGATAAATATTAAGATAAATAATAAATAAATAATAAGGGAAATCAAATTCAAAGACATAATTGGAGGATCCATTGGAGCGAGACAAACACGGAATCGAAGATGAGGCTATTTTCAAAGCGTAGAAAGAGAAAGGAAGAGAGGTGGTGGTGTGCGAGAAAACGAGCAACGGCGGAACCCCAAAAAAAGAAAAATAGTATTTAATTTTATTATTATTTTTCTTTATATTTGATAATTGATAAATAAAGAATCATACAGAAAATGATTCTCATTCTACTATTACGCAACACGAGATATCTACAAAGATTCAGATTACTCGTTACCCAAAGCAAAATTACAATCAGAAATGCCAATAAATATTAAATAAATAATAAGGGAAAATGATTACTCGTTACCCATAATTTATTCAATCTAAAACAATTGTATGTTGTAGTACCTAATTTGAATTGCTTAGTCATGATTATCTTCTTTTAGTGCTTGTTGTGATGTTTTATGAAAACTTCTCCATTACAAGTCTATCTGTTTTTTTATATTTCCTGGTATTACTTTCAAAGCTTACTCAAGTAAGATCTTTCTAGTCCATAAGTAATGTGATTTTCAAACAACCATTTCGACATTACTTTCGCTATTACTCAAGTAAGATCTTTCTAGCCCGCAAGTAATGTGATTTTCAAACAACCATTTCAACATTACTTTCGTTATTACTCAAGTAAGATCTTTCTAGCCCACAAGTAATGTGGTTTCACTCATTTGCAAGCAACTATTTTGACATTACTTTCGAAGCTTACTCAAGTAAGATCTTTCTAGCCCGCAAGTAATGTGGTTTCACTCATTTTCAAGGAAATATCTCGATATTACTCTTGAAGCTTACTCAAGTAATGTATACATGCTATGCAAGTAATATTGTTATAGAGGCTATTGTTTTAAACCATTTCGATATTACTTTCGTCTTTTACTCAAGTAATATTTTCATGCTTCGCAAGTAATTTCGCAAACTCTCGTGCACTTCTATTTCTTTGAAATATCTTCAATATTAGTCAAGTAACAATTTCTCAAGCATGACATTATACTGTTAACCTCCGTTTTTGGACGAGTGAACAGAGCATCCCGCAAAATAAGGGGATGAGGGAGAAAACCAAAATACAATAACATAACTTTAGAAATTTATATTAAATGTAGGTTAAATACAAGATATTGTTTGTTGTTTTGTCAATTGTACTGCTTGACAAAATTACGTGGGGAACAAAAACAACCCACCCATCAAATTTCTCAAAAATTTAAAATAAGATTAGACAGACTTTTTCTCAAAAAGATTGAAGATAACGACGCAAATCTATGTCCCTAGCAATGCTGCCTTGAATGCGGCAAACGAATTGAGTAGCTGTTGGGAAGAGACAATCTTAATATGGGCGGTGGTCAGCTCGTCCACGGTGAGATCAGGAACTTCCAACAAATGTTGAAACAGGTCACCTTCTAATGGTCGGTCGTCGACTCGCTTCCATTTTCGTCACCTCCGGTCTGCAGCGACAAAGAGGCTACCGTCAAGCGGCTTCTTCTTCCTTCTTCCACAATGTTTTCCGATGTCACTCTCTTCCTCTCCCCGGCATCACTCTCTTCCTCTCTTCCATATGATCGGGCAAAATGGACTTTAGCCCATTTTCATATTTGGAAAATGGCTTCCCACCATTTTTGGTGGGAACCCATTTTCCCTTAAACGTGGGAGAATGGCGTACGGCGGGAAAATATTTTATAGGGAAAATTTGAACCAAACAGCCGCCGCCACTGGAAAATTCCAATTTTTCTTTTCCCTCCCCTAATTTTCTTCGATCCAAACGGGGCCTTAAGGTGTAAAGACGGAAAACCAATTCTTTTAACTTCATGAATCTATCTTTGACAGTTCCTTCTCTAGGCCAGCCAACCTGACTTCGCTGATCTCTAGGATTTGGCAGAATTTTGTTATTGACCCTGAGTATGTGAAGCTGATTGATCCAGTGAGTGGTATAGAGGTTCGAGTCTGGAAAAAACCGCCTGATGGCTGGTTTAAAATCAATGTGGATGGGGCTATGGCTGCTTCCTCCATGAACGCTGGTTGTGGGGGTGTGATCCGTGATTGGTCTGGAACTGGGTTGTGGGGTTTTTGAAAGAGATTGGAGTCTGCATATATGATATAGCTGAGGAGTGGGCTGTGCTAGAAGGGCTGCGTTTGGCATGGGATATGGGCTTGAGGAGAGTTATTTTGGAGTCTGACGTTGACTGTGTGATTAAGCGGATTCTAGATGATGATTTACAGTCGGGCAGCCTTCTGGTTCTGAACATTAGGGAGCTGCTAGGTAGAAATTGGCAAGTCAAGGTTGAATCTATATTGGGGATTTCAACAGGGATTGCGGATGCCTTAGCTAAATTGGGTATTTCTGATTCTGTTATTTTAGATTCTTGTCTGAGCTTTTTGAGGTCCTTTTGGTCACATCTGTTTGGGATTAATTTCCTTTTTTTTATTTTGGCTTTTAGCCTTCATTATTATAATAATAAAAAAAAAAACCTTCATGAATCTATCTCATGTTGACTCTTGTTCTAAACTTTAAGAACGAAGTCCAAAACATCGTGTTAAAGGTATAAATTGAGGCTCACCTCTCGTTACTTTAACTTAGATTAGACTTGGGTCTCGACTCTGTTTAGTCGAATTCGATCCACACCTCCCTTCAAACTAATTAGTAGTCTCGTACAAGTTTTTTAAAATTGTCCATGTACTCATGGATTACGGATTTTACGAAAGAGAGAACTCATGAGTATTACAATATTGCATCGATGAAGGGCAAAATCATCCTTGTGATCCTCAGGAAACTGCTTACGCTTTCTCTGTTTTTTCTCTCCTGAAAATGTTCTGTTTCTATTATTGCATTGTATCATTCTCTTTGATGAACGATGGTGGGCATACTATGGTCCCATTGATGAAGCCTTCAAGCTTATGTCCTTTGATGATAGGAAGAACATGGGTTTGCCATATCAAGAAGTTGGTTCCATCCGATTTGATGGAGCACACTTGGTTGATGCCATTGTTGTTGGAAGATCCTTTGGCAAAGTAGCAGCAGAGGCTAGTGATTGAGAAATGGCGAGACATCGTAGTCGATTTTCCGCCATGGCGGTTTGCCTTTGGTTGCTCGATACCAAGATAAGATTTATGTAAAAGAAATGAATTGTAATCTGGGATTTTTTAGCAAATCCGGAATTTTGAGATAAGAGAAATTAATGAATATTTTGATGAAGTAAATTCATAAGTTTAAAACTATTATAGAAAATTGTTATAATTTTCGAGTAAATTTTCGAAAAAGTTATAGAAAAATCAGATGAATAGAATAACTAAAAATGCAATAATGGTAATAAAAACAGACTAAAAACATTATGATAAATACTGAAAGATCATGAAATATTATGAGAAAATTATGGGAGTATTATCTTTAATTATAAGAATTTAATAAATTATTTCAGAGGAAATAACATGAAGAAATGTTTAAAAAGCATTCCGAGAACCATAAAGTAACTTTATGGTGTAAACATTTTTAATATTTTACATAGGATATAAAATGACAATGTCAGTATAAATTTTGTAAGATAATAATATACTTTAAATTATAAAATTATCAACCATTGGTAAGAGAATGATTAGATAATTACTAGCTAATTGATTCGGTTAAAACAAGAGAAATATAGAAAGTTAAATTTATGGTAAAATCCTTAATTAAGAGATTTAGGAAGGTAATTAGCATAAAATATACTTATTAATTATGATAAAAAGATTAAGAAAAATTAGTAAAGATAAATATATGAAGAAACCTAATCCTAAAAAAATCACTAAACGAAGAATTTGAAACGATTAAGCCTTAACGGGCGAGGGGGTAAAACGAGAATTTTTGGTAAAAAATATTATATTTTTAAAAAATGGAAAAAATAATTAAAACTGAATTTTAAAAGGAAGGGGCCGAAATTCTTGGTATTTTTAATTAAAATGAATTGTTTAAATAATTAAAATGATAATTAGAATAAAATAATAATATAATGCGGTGAGTCGAACATAGGCGCGAACGAGGGGAAAGTTAGAAATAAATCCTACACCAAGGTATAGGGATTTAGTCTAAGTCATCGGGACTTTTATAAACCGGTGAAATTTACCTCGGAATGACACGTCTCGAGGTCGATTAAAACCAACGGGGTATTTAAGACACCTAGGGTAGGAGAGAGAAAATGCAGATAGAGGATTTAGAGTCAATCTTGAAACAAGTAGTTGCCGTGAATTAGGTACCTAGTGACTTAGGTCGATCATATTACAAACCAGTGGATTTTTGCCTAGACGCCGACGCCGTAATTCAATTCCGTAATGGAGGGCGTCGACCTAAAATCTTCAAAGCAGATAACGGAATGCTCTTAATGGGATTAAGAATGTAGGCAACCCAGATATTATGATTAAGGAAGTTTAAACCTTCGAAACACCGGTTTGTCGGAATTTTGAGTTTTGACAAGATTACGCGAATCGGGTACCGTCGGGGAGACGATCGGGGAGTCGGCTAGGGTGACATCATCAATGATGATGTCACAAGGGGGAGATGTCGACCAAGTCATCCAAGGGCCAAGGGAGTGCCACGTGGCAAAGTGCGATCCGACGGCCGAAATCCGATCCGGAAACAAATTTGGAAATTCCACCTTGTCCCTATTTTTCCCTATAAATAGCAAGCTCTCTTGCTCTTCATTTCCATCCCAAAATCTGAAACCTAGAGAGAGGTTCTAGAGAGAGAATCTCCGGAAAAGTCCGAGCAAAAGTCCGAGTAAGTTCTTACGTCCTTAGCTTTTAGTTTTAGTTTCCGTAGTTCTTTCGGTAGTTATAGTAGAACCTGTTGTTTTGATCTAGGAAGTTTGAGAATATATTCCTATACTTGTTTTTAAGCCTCATTGCATTGAAAGATGCACGACGAGGTAAAAACCTAGTGGGGATAATTTTGAAATGGAATAAGGTCAAAGTAACGAAGTTATGGCAAAATTCCGCCAAATAGGGGTAGTAGGGGCAAAATGGTCTTTTTCACCTAAAATGCCTGTTATGCTGCCAAATATTCATAAGTGTGTTATTATTCTGATTAGAATACTTCGACGTAGAGCCGCATTTGTCGAAATTCCATCATTCCGCCGTTTGCCATTGTTGAGCCATTGTTTATTTGTTTTTTACGTACGTCAAAAAGTACCGTTTTTAGCCGGAAGAGCCGGATATCTGCAACTAAGGTACGGACGCGTCTTGTAACCCTAACTCTATGCTGCTTATATACTTTTGCGTTATAGATACGTTCATAGGCGAAGTTCGTTGAGAATCGTCGAGATACTTACGCCTTTACCCACGGATTATAGTATTGGTAATGTCGTTTGAGTTATTCCTAGTGCGAGGACACGTTAGTGGCGTGGCACCGATATGTGCAGAACTAGTCGAGAGAGACTTTACATACCGCTTTGTGCTTATGTTCTCATCCATGTTATTGATCATACATCTCGCTTTGTTTGCTTTTGTGATGATATGTTGTATTGAAATGAATATCTTTGTACGTATATTGTTTTATTTGAGCATAAGGTTAACCGTTACCTCCGAGATCCATATGTGGAATGGATCTCATTTAGATCGATCGTGTCCGGAGGACCGATGTTTGGCGATCGAGGCAAGCAGCTGGGGTAGGCCAAGACGTGTCTACATTATTCATCGTTTTCTTTAGTTTCTTTAACTTTTGAGAATTCTGGATGACTGTAATTCGATACATTTGTACTATGGTCCATATTTTGAATGTAATGTAAATTACTTACTCATTTCCAAATCTTCTACTCGATTACTCTGCTTGAAATATTTGGAAACGTTTTAAAAAAAAAAAAAAAAATCCTAGTTTTCAAATGGGATGTTACATGAATCTTTGTAAAAAAGGCGCACAGTGAATGGCAGCCTTATGGTCTATTTATATTCAATATTGAGTCTAGGGTTACATAGGCATTTACAGGGATATTACAGAAAGGGGTCTGTACATGTAAGAGTGGGCCTCAGCCCTTTGGGCCTTCTATTCTACAACTGGACTATACGTTACTATGCTACACAGTGTTAGGGCCTTCTTCTATTCTATTATTGCATTGTATATTATTATACTTGACAGTTTCTATAAAGTGTTTTTGAAAACCATTGCTTCCGCCATAAATGTTGCGCATTTCTTAATCGTTCCATCCAGCAACTTAATCTCAAAACCACAAAATTGCAGCTTCATTTGAATCTCCTGCAAAAGCGTAGTCTAATTAATTTTGAGACAAGCTAACAAGCTTTCTTATTAGTGGTAGACCGTAGATTTGGGCATTTGGCTCTATCAGAAATACACCAAAGTTTCTAAACCCCTGTAAAATATGAGGAGCATTTTCACGAACAATATGTTGATCAAGCTACTTTTTACTACTACTAAATATCCAACTGCACCTATATTGTATATGTCGGGGACGTTTATAGTGCTTTGATTTTCCGCGAAGATAGATAAATAATGCTTGTTGAAGATTGTGGTTGCAAACATATGGTAATTGAAGAAAGTTATAGCTGTATAAATTTATACAGCATGTTATACTACAGTGAAATGCCATTGTAGCCTGAGATGTAGCCGAAGGGATCAAGAAAGAATTAGGAGAGCCAGTCCATATGGCTGATGAAGTTGTAGGGTAATAAACTGATATCTCGCACTCTGTGTAGAGTCTAATTTAGTAAATAGTTCAACTTACGTTAAAATTTAGTATGAAAGCATGGCTTCTTGTAGATTTAGAAGGAATTAGCTATGATTATAGATATGTTGCATTTGTAGCTTCCCAACAGAGGGCCCTGGGCTCTGTTTCGAATAACGCTCTTCTCGGGAAAACAAACAAAATAAGGCAAAAAAAAAAAAAAAAAAATCAGACTAATGCACTTTCCAAACTATTTTCCAAACTAATGCAATTGGATACATTTGACAGACTTACGGTACTAATGGCGCAGAAAAGACTCACGCCACTAACACATACTGACAAATTTTATGTCAGTGGCGTGGAAAAGATCTATACCACAGGGTGACGTGGAGAAGATCCACGACACTTGTGGCGTGGAAAAGATTCACGCATCCACGCCACCTAGTGGCGTGGATAATGGGATCAGACCCACTAAGGGTCGATCCCATATATATATTAAAAAAAATTAAATTAATATTAAATATATAATAATTAATATTAATATAATAATAATAAAAGATAAAAAAAATGGAATAATTTAAAAAGTTTCCTACTTACATTTAATTTAAAGTTAAAAGAAAGAAAGCATTTAAACTAAAATAGCTCATTAAAACGCCTTTTAAAAGATTATGCATAATTTGGTTATAACAACAGATCCCAATACAAGAGGATCTATATATTTGTTATACACCTACAATTTGGTTATAACAATAATATTGATTTTGGGATCGTATATAGATCTTCTTGTATTGTAGGTGTATAACAAATATATAGATCCTCCCGTATATTGGGATGCATTGTTATAACCAAATTGTAACGCGTAATCTTTTAAAAGCGTTTTAATGAGTTATTTTAGCCCATACTTTCTTTTTTTTGACTTCAAATTAAATGAAAAGTAGAGCTTTTTAAATTATTCCACTTTTTTTTATCATTTATTATTATTATATTAATATTATTTTTTTATATTAATATTATATTTAATATTAATTTTTTTTAAATATATATATGGGATCGACCCACTTTATCCACGCTACCTAGTGGCGTGGATCTTCTCCACGCCACAGGTGTCGTGGATCTTTTCCGCGCCACTGACACAAAATTTGTCAGTATGTGTTAGTGGTGTGAGCCTTTTCTGCGCCATTAGTACCGTAAGTCTGTCAAACGTATCCAACTGCATTTGTTTGGAAAATAGTTTGGAAAGTGCATTAGTCCGATATTTTTTTTTTTTTGGCCTTATTTTGTTTGTTTTCCCCGCTCTTCTTCGTTTTTGCGAAAAGAGCGAGTCGAGAGAGAAAGGGAGAGGGATGAGGCATGGAAATAGGTCGGGTCGGCAGGTTTTGGCTAAATAGCACGAGCTGCAATGGGGCAAGGCGAAGGCCGAGCTTGGGCTGAGCGAGTTCGAGCATTTTTCTAGGCTCGAACTGAGCCTTCATAAGGCTGGTCAAAGCCGGCGCTTTTAAATGTCTACTTACAATGTAGGCCTTTAAAAGGCCTCATATTATAGGCTTTGGAGGTCATAAATAGGCTTTGTATACTTTAAATCTATCAAAACTTATATAAATATACCTTGAAATTATAATATAAAAATGAAAAACAATAAATATTATCTTATTTATATGATACAAATATAATTATATTTATTTAATATTTAAACAGGTCAGGCCTGAAGGCCTACATGTCAAGCCTTAATAAAATAGGCCTGACCTATTTACATATTCAGGCCTTTAAATAGGCCTTGGCCTAGCCTTTTATCAAACAGGCCAGGCCTGACCAGGCCCTAAATAGGCCAAGCTGTAGGCCGCCTGATAGGGGCCTGGCCTATTCCTACCCCTAGGTGCAAGGATGAACCAGTTTCCCTACCTATCTAGATAAGTAAGATAGGTAGGGAGAGCACTTTTCAGATCCGAACCGTCAGATTTGATTTAGACGGGGTCTAGATTTTTTTTTTTGAACCGTGAATTTTTAAATGAAAAAATTAATTTTTAAAAATATGTTAATTGAAAAATTATCTTTATTTTAAATTTTTTACCCATTAAAAAAAAAAAATAAAAATTGACCATCCAGTTCTATCGGACAGTTCAGATGGGAAGAGGTTTCCCTGCCCATCCTTGAGATGGGTAAAGATACAGATTCCATACGGTGGAACAGTAAGAACAAGCAATTATAGTCAAGATTAACCGTGGTTAAAAAATGGGTAACATTATTATATTTAAAAATTTTGAGACGATAGTGAGACAAAAAAAAATTAGTGCAGGATTGTTCTTTCACAAATACTTTTTCAGGGTGGATTTATACACTAACTCCTAAATTTATGAAAAATTAATTATTTAATTTCTATAATTTCATCATAACTTATTATTAAAATTGTTAAATTCATAAGTTTAAATAAACTCATCACAATAATATAAATTCACAAAAGTATATACTCTTATTAATAAAAAGGAGTAGGTGTTAAAAATACAGAATTAAATAATAAAAATATAAAAAATGAGAATAACTTGATTTAAATATATTTTAAATATGAATAATTAAAATTAAATCCATCAATTATCGTATTCAACAAAGAATTTTTTATGAAGTTGATATATAAAGCCATTAAAAATAATTAAATAGAAGAGGCTAGCACAAAATTAAAAGTGACTTTACACATTTTATAAGGTAGAAACTTTAAAACAGTACAATTGATGAGTAAAACTGTGAGTTCAACCACGCTAGTATAAGTTTAAGGGCTTGTTTGAGAATAACAAAAAGTGTTTTTTTTAAGAATATTTTTATAAGTTGAGATAAAACTCATCTCAAATACTTACCTCAAACACTGAAAAAACATTTTTAAAAAGCTAAAACAAATTGGATCTAAGAGTATCTCCACACAATTTTATAAAAAAGAAATTTAAAAACTTAAATTAAATTTAGAGAGGGAATTGTGAGTTTAACAATAATGCTTCTTCTGATTGTTGAGCTATATTAGGCGGCATCCCAATCAAGATCTAAAGATTTTTGCAGGGTCTCAAATGTAATTTTAAGACGAATTTAAGGTTTATTTGGGATCACGTCTGGCAAAGAAAGTGTTTGTTTACCTAAGGGAATAAGTATCTTTTTTGCCCTAGAAGTTTTAGTTGAGGAGCACTGGGTGAACGAAAGTTTTTTTTGGAGCAAAATTGCTACAGAAGTTAACAAAATGTAGCAATTTTACCCTTCGTTAAGTTTAACTAATGTGACACGTGACATGCTACTTCATCAATTAAATAGAGTTAAGTATCATTTTTGCCCTGAAAGTTTACAAAACGTAGCAATTTTGCCATTACCTTCCCCAATATTAAATTTGACTATTAAATCAATCAAAGAACACACGTCATGCATTGAAAAGATCAAGCGTGGAGTCGGATAAGGAGATCCTTGAGGCGTTGAGCTCAAAGCGTAGAAATTTGTGAAGTTTCAAAGCTGATCAAAAGAATCGAAGGTCATCATGAAACCAGAGGAAACATCACTATGATCTAAGTAAATGAAACAAAAAATGAGAAATGAATTGTCCACCGTCACCAATTAAAAATTCAGGACAAATCAATAATGAATTGTCCCCAAAAATTGATTTAGTAAGCATCACTTAAAATCGTTGGAATTTTTAGGAGCAGTATAGATTTACCTTGTGGGACAGGGTGGGTGGCCTAGATCAATCTATACAAAAGTAAATACTATCACTATTGATTTGTCTTACTAAACGAATTTTTGGGTCAATTCATTTCTCATTTTTGCGTTTCATTTGCTTAGATCATAAGTGATGTTTCTTCGAGTTTTTATGCACCTTTTTTCCCTTTGACCAGTTCGGTTTCATAAATTACAGCGCGCCCCTTGTTCAACGTCTCAAAGATCTCCTATTTGACTCAAAGTTTAACCTTTTCAAGGCATGACGTGTGTACTTTGACTGATTTAATAATCAAATTTAATATTAGGGGATAGAAGGGCAAAATTGCTACGTTTTGTAAACTTCGGGGCAAAATGATACTTAACTCTATTTGATTGATGAGGTGGCATGTCACTTGATGATGAGGTGACATCTTTGTCACATCAGCTTAAACTTAACGGTCAAAATTAACAAAGGGACAGAATTGCTACGTTTTGTTAACTTCCGTGGCAATTTTGCTTCAAAAAAAACTTTCATCCATCCCGTGCTTCTTAGCCAAAATTTCTAGGGAAAAAAGATATTTATCCCTTTACCTAAATTGAAATAAAATTCTTTTCATATACTTTATTTATCGTAATATAAATTGTAAATCACAAACAAACAAGCACTTTGCCTAAGGCAAAGTACTTATAATCAATCTGTCATATAATAGCATTGGTTAAACTCATTTTTGACTTTCCAGTTTATCGTCTTTACATTTTTAGTTTAACAAATACAAATAGAGTCACCAAGAACTCTTAATCGTTCAGAACTCGGTTAAACTCACGAGTTTATACGTCTAGTTCTCGAGTTTTTACGTTTCTAACTTATAAACCGTGTTAACTCACATTTAAACTCGTGTTAAATTTTTTTATTTAATCATCTTTCAACGACTTTATATATAAGTTGTATAGAATTTTTTTATTAAATATGGTAAATTTTGAATATTGGTGGGTTTAATTTCAATTATTTAGATTTAAAATATTTTTAAATCATATTATTATCATTTTTTTATATTTTAATTATTTATTATATACTGTTAATATTTATTTAATAATAAAAATAAACTTTTATGATGAGTTTATATCATTGTCGTGAGTATCACATATTTATTTAAACTAATATTTTACAGACTAATAATAAACTCGTGAGTTTTACGACATGAAGAAATCAGGTCACTAGCGAGGACTAGCGAGAGGGAGAGAGCTAACGAGAAACGATGAAGGGTTCAGTAGTTAGCAGCGTAAAGGAGGCTCCAGTCAAGGTACTTCGCCGGCTTCTTGATTCTCCAGGGATTCATCAAGGCCCTGCTTGTTTCGATGGTCTCAGTGCGAAGCTCATTGAAAGAGCTGGATTCCAATACTGCTTTACCAGTGGTATGCGCTTCTCAAGATTTAAGGATTGGGTCGTCGTTACTATTATTTCTGGACAATGAACGAGGATATGATTCTGGTCGACGAGTGAAAGTAGAATTTATTGATTATAGCCATCTACGTTTGATTAAGAATTCTGGTCATTCCATGTGCTTGCTTGTTATCCGTCATTCCTCTACATATAGATAAATGGGAACCGTTCAAGACCATAAATCACCAATTAGATTGCACTAGTATCACAAAGCGTCTAATTCATAGGTCGCCGATTTGCTTTTGAATGTTAAAAATGGCATTAAAAGATGTTTGATCATGGAATGTCGAAAATTACCAGGATCAATAAACATCAGCCTCATTTTGCTATTTTATAATGCGAGATGCCGAGATGTGTTTCAGCTTGCTGATCAGCAATTTAACTTTTCTTTTTTTGTGATCTGTTTAGGTTTCTCAATGTCGGCTGCCAGATTGGGGTTGCCAGATGCAGGCTACATGTCTTATGGAGAAATGTTGGATCAGGGGCAACAAATTACAGAAGCTGTGTCAATTCCTGTCATTGGAGATGCTGATAATGGATATGGGAATGCAATGAATGTTAAAAGGACAGTCAAGGGTTATATTAGAGCTGGTTTTGCTGGAATCTTTATTGAAGATCAGGTTTCTTTCTGTATGCCATGTTTTTATTCTGTAACAGCTGTGTGGTGATCTAATAATTATCCCCATTCTCTTTGTATCTGTCTCTAACACCAGTCCTAGCATTCCTGGTGTCATGGATTTGACTTATTATATTGTTTACTTTATTTGGTTTTGCCTGATAATTATTGCTAGATATCTCCAAAAGCATGTGGCCACACAAAAGGAAGGAAAGTGGTACCCAGAGAAGAGGCAGTGATGAAGATTAAAGCAGCTGTAGATGCTAGAACAGAGAGTGGCTCTGATATAGTCATTATAGCACGAAGTGATGCTCGTCAAGCAGTGTCATTGGAAGAAGCACTCCAAAGATCAAGGGCTTTTGCTGATGCTGGAGCTGATGTTCTTTTTATTGACGCGCTGGAGTCAAAAGAGGAAATGAAAGCATTTTGTGAAGTTTCTCCCCTTGTTCCAAAAATGGTATTTTCTTATCTGCACTCAAATTCTTTTATAAATATATATACACATTAAAAAAACTATTTTACCCATTTATTATATGTAAAAGCTTCTAGGCAGTTTATAGAATTTTTATTTAATAAGCAATGACTGTTGTAAAGTCATATCCTTAAATTAGTCTTGTTTATTAGAAAAATTTTATGAGTAACTCTCAAGTAACTTAACAACATGTAGAATGAAGAAATCCTGAATCAAAATCAGGAAAATGTATGCATTATTGTAAGATCTTGTGGTCTTCTGTAGGCCAATATGCTTGAAGGAGGAGGCAAAACACCAATACTAGATCCTCAAGAACTTGAAAAAATTGGCTTCAAAATTGTGGTATATCCACTTTCTTTGATTGGTGTTTCTATACGAGCAATGCAGGTAAGATGTCCTTTTCATTTCCTTTTCTAAGAAAAAAATACAAGATACTGAATTTGCTTATTGCTAAATAATATTAACTGAAATACAAAAGAAAATCCCAACGCTCATCTTGAATAAGTTGTTACCATTATTTCTTGATCTAAAATTAACATCCTTAAGGGTGTATCTAGATGCCAAAGTCCGAATACATGCTTTATTTTAATTGATGAATGTAATATAAGGCATCATTTATTTGCAGCAATACTATCTAAAGCGAAGAAGGAATTGATGTAACATAATCTTGGTAGGGAATATTATGAAGATTATCTAGAATAATTTTATCACAACTTTTACTTGGGGGTGATGATCTGGGATCTTTGAACTAAATAATTTTGTAATTCTAAATCTATTTCTGCTGTGTATATTCTAAATGAGGTAAATCTACAATGACTTCCAATCTTGCAAATATAGTGATAGGGTCAATTGTCCAGTTACTAATTTGACATGAAGTTTTCGACCTCATTTCTGTCCCTCATAACTGAGTTGAGACTTGAGGCGTTGAGCAATTATTATGTCCATTTGTCTTGCTTGTTTTCACTCATGGAAATTGTTGATTTGGAAATCTATACAACCTCTTTCTGTATTAAGTCAGAACTAAAGGATAATTTAGTTTTTTTGTAACTAAGAATCAATGATTTCAATGACTTAACATATAGGATGCCCTAACTGCCATTAGAGGAGGTCATATTCCTCCTCCTGGAAGCATGCCGTCTTTTGAAGAAATTAAGGATCTCGTAGGCTTCAATACTTACTATGAAGAGGAGGAGCGTTATGCTACAAGCCTGGATCAGCTCCCTTCAACGAGAGGTTAGTGAAAGTCGTCTTACATAAAAAGTGCATTGCTTGTCTCAAGAGTACATCATAAAGCAATGGCGCTAGGCTTCTCATTTGTGATACATACCTCTGAATTTTCTTTTAGATTAGCCCACTATACATTCTTGTTTTCCTTCGTTTTCAAACTATGTAGTACTTATATATCTTGATTCAGCATTCTACTTCCACAAATGTGTACAAAGGGAAAGTTCTTTTGTTGTTAATAGAATCTGTAACATCCTAGGAATTCAGAGTCTGAAATTGATGCCATTTTCCTCGACGAACGTCCAAAAATCCAGAGTTCTTCTGTGTGTCACTTGATGGTGGATGTTGAATTTTTGCTGAATGTATGCTATTGGAAACTATGCTGTATGACTTGATAAGGAATGATGTTGAATACATGATGATAGACAATTGCTTACTGAACCCTCTATTCAAATTATTTGTTAGTGGCAGATTGAGAGGAGTATTTGATATGTTGTGACCACGTGGCATGACCGCCATATGGCGCTCTATGGTTGGCTCGCTCTTGCCAGGGCATCCCCTACAGGAGGAAGTCATGGCCCTTTGTGTGCTCTGTAGATTTTAGCCGGTTTACATCACATTTGTGGAGAGCTCATTAGAGTAACAAGTGACATGGTCTAGTATTGAGCACATGGGTTCAGTCGGCAGAAATAAAGATAATATAAGGAGGGTTTAGGAGTTAGCCTGATGTTATGAGATAATGTATGGACTGGAATCCTATTGTAACTGTTCTAAGTTCTGACTGCCAATTAATGCTACTGAAATGTATTATATGTTATGTTCATGTTTGAAAATGCTTACTTCTGCTGTTAACCGTTTGACCCACCTGGCACCTTATGGGTGGTGCTGGTAATGGTAGGTAAGGTGAGTAGAAATTAATTGGACGGTGGTCTCACTGTTATTTTTACCATTTTCAGGTGAAAGCTCCAGGTAAGGTGCAGCGAGGAAGGCACCGTAGGTCCGAAGCTACTACAAGTAGTCCCACCTCCAGCTTTTAGTTTATGTTTGTGATTACCGCTCATCTGTGCTATGCAAATTGCTTACTGGTTTATGGAATTTATACTTGACTGTGTGCTGGTAGTTGGCCGTTGACCGTGGGATTTATGGGTGGGCTTGATCTATGTGGATCCACCAAATGATGTTATGTTTTGAGTATTATTTACTTGATAAATCCGGATTTAGTCTGTTGAGTAAAGGCATGATGCCCCTTAAATATAAATTGAGATTATGCTGCTGCAGTTAATCAGGGGTTAACCATGTTAGATGGGCATCATTCTTTTCTAGCATGGTTATGCGTGTGAATCTGGCTTAGTTGGAGGGGCGGTATTCCCTTCCGCCCAAATTGATTTGGGAATTTTGAGTTAAGATGAGTTCTTTTTATGACCTTGATAGTGCCATTGTTCTTATCCGTAGCTGAAATCTTTTATATTAAGGTTATGTCCCCAATTTAACATGATTTCATTTATAACCATGATAACTTACGTGCGTATGAAATTTTTTTCTATCATGGTTATACTAATCACACTCTGAGCATTATCCTTCTATTACCATGATAATGGCTTTTATGGCGATTGAATTGTTTTGTCGGCTAAGTGCCCAAGTGTTGTGATGACTGATGAGTATGAAAGGTTGTTTCAGAATCACCATGGGTTCATCTAAATAGATAATTTATCTTGGAGAGAATCTTGTGGAACTTTGTGGAGAGTTTTGTTTATGCGGAGAAAATATATTCTCTGGGACATGTTTGATCATCAAACGCTACTAACAAAAACCAGGACTGCTGATTAATGGTCAAGAGTCAAGACAATTAGTCAATTTTCTTTTTAGAGAGTATCCATCGCACCATTGTACTCAACTCCATACCAGTTCAAGGCAAAAAGATTAGCGATTAAAGAGAAAGATCCACTGAATTGATATTTACATTATATGTAAATAAATATAGGGAAAATTAAAATAAAGGACCTATAGAAAATAATATTTATTATAAAGGACCATAAAAATTGTAATTACTTAGAAGGACCAAATATAATAATATAAATTTTAAATTACTAAATTGACCCTAATCAAATCTCATAATATATCTTTTTTTTTTAAATTGCCCCTAATCAAACCTCATGATAAATTTTAATATATTATATCTTGTATTCATAATTAAAAAAAAAAAACTAAAAATGCCATCTTGATATATCATATTTTATTTTATTTTTAATATATTATTTAATTAACAACCGTTAAACTCATATTTTTCTTATTTTTTTTTTTACCAATTTATATCATCAAGTTGCCTGATTTATATTATCAATGATGATATCAATTAAGCTCTTTTTATAAAAATTAAAAATAAACTTATTCCGTATTTTTTAGGATATAATAGGTTAATTAGATTTTTTTTTAAAAAAAATTATTAACATTGCATGAATTCTTAACCCTCATAAATTGCTTCTAAAACAAAAATAAATCATGCAAACTTTCTTGGTTTAACATATATGATAAATTATAAAAGATCTTAAATTTTATTAAAATTTTATAATTCTGTTTTAATTAAATTTTTTGTTGATTTTAAAGAAATTATAATTTTTACAAACTGAAGAATGCATTTTTGTTTCATAGATATATATTCAAGTTGTGAAAATGAAAATTGAGAAGACTATTTTTTAATTTAATGAAATTTAAAAATTTGTATTAATTTTAAAAATAGAATTAATAGGAAAGAGAATATATGAGGGATTGTAGAAGATTTTGTTAGGGGCATTTTAGTACTCTTAATTTTATATTTTTATATTTGGTCCTTCTAAACAATTACACTTTTTATGGTCCTTCTCCATAAATATCTTTTCTTCTAGGTCTTTCATTCTAATTTTCCCATAAATATATATTCTACATTCCACAATTGCATACTTATGGTATGCAGTTATTTGATAGTGAGCAGCGAGGTAGCCTCTACATTATACAAAGGAAGTATCAAATTGATATAGAAGAATCCTTGATGAAAGTTCCTTCTGTTAGGATCAACACCTGTTGATCAAAATACCCTTTTCAAATAATTTGTACTAAAATTATCTCGAAAAAATCCTTAACATAAGTGAATAGAGATATTTTATTTAGGTTCAAAATGAATTTTTAGCTAGCTTAGGACTGGATAGGATAAAAAGTTGTAAAAATGATTAGTAAGTTTTATATAGCCTGAACCATATTTAGGGAAAACTATTTTGCCAATCCCGAAAATTTTACTAAATTATTAGTTCCTATAATTTATTTTCTTTCTATTAAATCCTTAATTTTTTTTGTTTAGGAGTTAGCCCATTTTAGAGGAAAATAAAGGGAAGAGAGGGTTTTTAGAAATTCCTTAACTCGATAAATATGAGGGAAGGACTACAAAACCATTCCTTCCCTTTCATTTTCCTCCAAAATAAACTCCCAAACAAAACCTGTAGATTTACATGTTATTAACAGTGTCATTCCTTCTTTAGAAAATTAGACAGGGAAGAACAGACTTGGGACTACCGTTAGATGTACTAAGTGGCTGACAGGTGGATTATTTAAGTGATGAGTAAGTGTACACGTGGAAAAAAATGCCATGTCACTTCTGAATAGACTTATTAAGATATCAATAGAAGGAGATTGAGAATATGTGAAAGATTGAACGACCTCAAGGTTTTCTCCAGTTGAACAGGTAATCGCTTCCTATATCCTGATTGATTAAAATGAAAGATTGAAAACAGGATTGGAAAAGGTAAAATGAAATATTTAAAAATGAAAAAACTTGTAGACTAAGAAAGTAAACCTTGAGGTGAGTTGATGCCACGTGGTGAAAGGAAAACGCTTTGAACTTTTATCTTCTAAACTTGTAAATTGTAATTACGATTTTTGCAGGGTCTTACACGTAATTTTGATACGAATTTTTAGACTCCTAAGCACGACAAACTATCAAATCCGAGTTCACATAATTTACATGCTTATTATGTATTTATACTTCAGGTATAAGAATTTTTTTTAATTTTTTTTTATATATTATATTTATTTAGATTTAAATTATATACAAATTTTTAAGATGTTTTTTTCCACCCAAAGATCTCAAATTAATTAATTTTCATAATACTAATGTTATAAATAGAAAATTAATTAATTTGAGCTAACAATATAAAAAAAATAATTAGAGGTATAAGCCATGTAAATCTAAGCATGGTTGTGGACTCATTAAATCCGCTATTAACAGAAGAAATCTGGTCACTGGCGAGCTCGAGCGAGAGTGGGTGAAAGAGAAACAATGGAGGGTTCAGTAATTAGCAGCGGAAGCTACTGTGTGTCTCATCTCCATAATCATGCCCCTTCACCCCATAGATATGCTCTATCACCAGCGTTTCCTAAACTTTCTACATTTTCAGCTGGGTGCTCTCTGCCGTCTCCTCCACTTTCGCTTTTCATCCACCCTATGCACAAGAAATCAATCAGTAATCTCAACCGATTTCATCGCCGATCCTTCATAGCTTGCTCGGTTGACGGAGACTTTGCAAAAGAGGCTCCAGTCAAGGTACTTCGCCGACTTCTTGACTCTCCAGGGGTTCATCAAGGCCCTGCTTGTTTCGATGGTCTCAGTGCGAAGCTCGTTGAAAGAGCTGGTTTCCAATACTGCTTTACCAGTGGTATGCACTTCTCAAGATTTAAGGATTCATTTATTATTATCATTTCTGGACAATAAATGAGGATATGATTCCAAGAGAATGCAGAATATATTGCATGTAGCCATCTACTTCTTATTTCAAGCACTGCAACTTCGAACTTAAGTTTACTGAATTACGCTTGTATTATGCTCAAATATATATTTTTCCCAATCCTATTGCATTACTTTAGATGTATAATGATCTGCAACTCAAGTTCTCTCCGTCTGTACGCTCCTTATGAGTTCATTTTAATTGTTTGGTATCAATTTAACAACTGATCTTTTTAATATTCCATTATAGTAAATATGTCATTTTGCAGATGTTTGGATTTCAAAAGCTTGGAAAATGGCCATTTTCACAGCTAGAGCATTTAACCTTTATATTATTCCTAAATCCCGATCATATGGACTTATACTTCATTTTAGAGTTATCTTCTCTAACTCAATGTTCACAGCTCTTGAGTTTTGTTATTTGTAAAATATATAATATATAAGATATAATTGCCTTTGTGTTAACAGAGCTATACTCATGCCAAAAGGATGTAATGGGAAAATATAGGCCTTAGAGGACATTTGAAGATAAATAAGTGGTAGGAAGCAAATTATTAGGATCAATAAACATCAGCCTCATTTGCTATTTTATACTGCAGGATGCCGACATATGTGTCAGCTTGCAGATCAGCAGTTTAACTTTTCTTTTCTCTCAGGTTTCTCAATATCAGCTTCCAGATTGGGGTTGCCAGATACAGGCTATATGTCTTACGGAGAAATGGTGGATCAGGGGCAACAAATTACACAAGCTGTGTCAATTCCTGTCATTGGAGATGGCGACAATGGATATGGGAATGCAATGAATGTTAAAAGGACAGTCAAGGGTTATATTAGAGCTGGTTTTGCCGGAATCATTCTTGAAGATCAGGTTTTTTTCTGCATGTCATGTTTTTATTCTGTAACAGTTATGTGGTGATCTAATAATTATCCCCGTTGTCTTTGTATCTGTCTCTAACATCAGTCCTAGCATTCCTGATGTCATGGATTTGACTTATTCTATTGCTTGCTTTATTCAGTTTTGCCTGATAATTATTGCTAGGTATCTCCAAAAGCATGTGGCCACACAAAAGGAAGGAAAGTGGTATCGAGAGAGGAGGCAGTGATGCGGATTAAAGCAGCTGTAGATGCTAGAATAGAGAGTGGCTCTGATATAGTAATCGTAGCACGAACTGATTCTCGCCAAGCATTGTCACTGGATGAAGCACTCCGAAGATCAAGGGCTTTTGCTGATACTGGAGCTGATGTTCTTTTTATTGATGCGCTGGCATCCAAAGAGGAAATGAAAGCATTTTGTGAAGTTTCTCCCCTTATTCCTAAAATGGTATTTTTTTTAATATGCATCCAAATTTTTTGAATATATAATCTAAAAAAAAAAAACTATTTTACTCATTTGTTATATGTAAAAGCTTCTAGGCAGTTGAAAGAATTTTTATTTAATAAGCAATAACTGTTGTAAAGTCACATCCTTAAATTAGTCTTGTTTTTAGAAAAATTTCATGAGTAACTCCCAAGTAACTTAACATGTATAATGAAGAAATCCTGAATCAAAATCAGAAATCAAATATGAATGTACAGAGTCCACCATTCGATTCCAGCAAATAAAATTATCAGTTATTATAGTAACTTATACAACTAGTTTGTTGTTGTTTGATGGTTTCTGTAGGTTTGTTTGTGTGTGAAGCCATCAGGAAAATGTATGCATTATTGTAAGATCTTGTAGTCTTGTGTAGGCCAATATGCTTGAAGGAGGAGGCAAAACACCAATACTTGATCCTCAAGGACTTGAAGATATTGGCTACAAACTTGTTGCATATCCTCTTTCTTTGATTGGTGTTTCTATACGAGCAATGCAGGTAACATGCCCTTTTCCTTTCCTTTTCTAAGGCAAAAAAATACAAATTACTGAATTTGCTTATTGGCAAATAAAATTAACTGAAATTTGTCTACTTATATTTTAACACATTTGACATATAAAAGGAAATCCCTATACTCATCTTGAATAAGTTGCTTCCATTATTTTCTTGATAATTAACATCCTTAAGGGTGTATCTTGATGCCAAATTCCAAATCCATGCTTTATTTTAATTAATGAATGCAATATAAGGCATCATTTATTTGCAGCAATACTCTCTTGTTCCCACTCAAACTTAATTTGAAGATTACCTAGAATAATTTTACTTTTACTTGGGGGTGATGATTTGGGATCTTTTAACTATATAGTTTTGTAATTTTAAATCTATTTTTGTTGCAGATATTTTGAATGAGGTCAATCTACAGTGACTTCAAATCTTGCAAATATAGTAATAGGGTCATTTGTCCATTTACTAATTTGACATAAAGTTTTGGACCTCATATCTGTCCTCATAAGTGCTATTAAGTTTAAGATTGAGCTGAGACTTGAGGTGTTGAGCTATTATTATATTTATGTCCAATTGCCATGCTTGTTTACACTCGTTGAATTTGGAGCTATACTATATATCAAAATTTTTAGCTCATGATTTGGAACTCTATCCAACCTCTTGTAATATTTCGTCAAAACTAAAGGATTTTTTTTTTTTTTTTTTTTGTAATTAAGAATTAAATAATTTCAATTACTTTACTTGTAGGATACCTTAACTGCCATTAGAGGGGGTCGTATTCCTCCTCCTGGAAGCATGCCATCTTTTGAAGAAATTAAGGATATCTTAGGTTTCAATACTTACTATGAAGAAGAGAAGCGTTATGCTACAAGCCTGGATCAGCTGTCATCAGCGAGAGGTTAGTGAAAGATCTCTTACATAAAAACGGCATTTATTCGTTTAGAGATGCATCACAAATTCAATGGCACCATACATATCTCTAAATTTACTTTTAGATTAGCCCACTGTACATTCTGGTTTTCCATTCTTTTCAAACTAAGTAGTGCTCACTGCTCATATATATATGTCTTGATTCAGCATTCTACTTCCATAAATGTGTACGAAGGGAAAGTTCTTTTGCTGATAATAGAATCATCCCATGGGTTCATCTGCATGGATGATTTGTCTTGGAGAGAATCTTCTAAATTTTGTGGGAAGTTCCCGTTTATGTGGAGATTATTTTCTCTAGGCTGTGTTTGACTGCTAGATTTGATTAAAAAAACTGTTGATTAATAGTCAAGACAATTATTCAGCTATCTGTTCAGGGAGAATCCATCTCACCCTTGTACTCAACTCCATATTAGTTCAAGGCAAAAAGATTAGCAATTAAAGAGAAAGATCCTCTGCATATTACTGATATTCACATTGCATGTAAATAAATATATATTCTGCATTCCGCAATTGCATTCTTATGGTATGCAGTTATTTGATAGTGAGCAGTAGCCTCTACAGTATACAAAGGAAGGATCAAGTTGATACAGAGGAGACAAGTCAAAGTTCTCAAGAACCCATTGTGGAAGTTATAACCCCTGATGTGTACAATAACTATGGTGCAGATGGTTCAAAGGACCCCTTTTAAGGATCTGGTCTCGGACTCTGAGAATCAAAATAACAGGAAGAGATGGATTTGAGAAACTTGATCTTAGGATTCCTGTAAGTCACCTTGTGCTTCCAGAGATGGATTTGCAATGAATAATTTTTATTACTTTCATTATGTTGTCACAACTTATATTTAAGGCTAAAATTGATGCAATGTGAATCCTGATTACTGGAATTGTTGTAATTCTTACCCATCTACCCATTCACTTAAGAAGCTAGTATGTAGTTCATTATTTCTTATTAAATATATGTTACCCTATCGATTACTTATATCTTGTTATATTTTGTTCCCTGAAAAAGTTTTCTTTCTCCTTTTTCTTGACCGCTTTTTTTTCCTTTCTCTGCATCATACATTTTATTTTATACAGGCGGGATTCTTGGAGGGAATCACAAATATAGTTCCAGGTACTTTTTAGGATTTCTTCCATAAAGTTACGGTATAAATTGATATCTACTCCTGGTTTGCGACCTAAGTCAAGAATTTCTGTCTCAACTTTCCACAGCTCTAGGGGGCGTAAACCTCAAAGAACTGTTGAATAACGCAGCAGAGGAAGTTGGGGGCAAACAGTTGTTAGATTTTAATGACACTATCGGTGACAGAATTCAAGTATTTCTGGAGTGACACTGCATTCCCATGGTATATGTTCCCGGACTGCTGGCATGTTGAGTTATGGTAAAAAAAACTATTCCTAATCCACTACTAAGGACCTGAATTTTTTAATTGAAATGGTTGTTGACAAGTATGACGGCAAGTGTTTTTTTTTTTAAAAAGTTTTTGAGAGCTAACAATGCTTGTTTGTTGTCTTCTTCTGGCCTTAATTTCTTGTCTGTTGATGATGCTGTCCCAGGTTTCCTTAGATTCATAATAATGGTGGTAAAAGTAGGGTGGGGTGATCAAAGCCGACTCAAGGCACCCTGTGGGAATTTGAAGGGCTCAAGCGAAGACAGGTTATAATTCCGATTGTTGCCTGTAACTTTGACAATAAGTACACTCGAGAGTTTCAAAGATCTACCTGGATTAATAATGACCTCAATACCATATTTTTGGTTTTGGCAGTGGGGGTGGGTGGATGGATATACAATCCTTGCAAACAGATGAAACTATAAGCTGGCTCGAATGGGTTGGATTGTTTAAAATGGTAATCTTATCTGCATTTTCTTGATCCCTTGCTCTCCAAGTATTTTATGCCCCAACTGATGCGGGGAATCAATCTATGCGCAATTTGTCGTCTTATTGTGATTTAAGGGTTGTCCAAAGCATGCTTTAGTAGGTGTAACTTACGAAATCATGTAATGTTTTCTCTTGATTCAGTATTAACTTTCCTTAATATTTGGAAAAGCTCCCGCTGTTTCACAAGTAAACTGTTGTTCCAACTTCCAACAATCATTCGCACTTGAACTCTTGATCTAGTATATGCCATTTTTTTTTTTTTAAAAAAAGAAGATAATCTTACGCAAGCAAAGTTAAATATATTTATGTATAACAAGTATTTACTACATTGCCCGATGCGCGGGGAGCATTGGGTGGGCTAATTAAAAAAATATCTTTTATATTTCATATATATGTACATTAAAATTACTAATAACTAAAAAAAATATAAAGGAGCTCCACTCCAATATAAGAAATCACAAAACATTAGAACAGTGAAAAATCAACAGATTTTACATCAAATTAATCTTCTCAAACAAATTCCTTTACTGGCCCAATCAACTTCCTTAAGGAGCTAATTTCTAAAAAATAATTGTAGAAAAATATCGTTTTTCATTTGTGCATGGGATGCTCTCACTTAAATGTACTAAATAATACTTGTTAATTACAACAGTTCATATTAGCCATTTACTGTCCCTTTGAGTCAAATTAATCATTTTATACATTTATGCAATTACTATCATAGTAAGTAACTGAATATATGAAAGGATACAACTAACTGCACGTGAATAATATTACTTCAGTTATAGTTCATTTAAAACTTGAGTTGTCATAGATCTTGAGTTAACATATGCTATATATGTGTCTTATAATTCTAAAATTGAAGAAAAATCATCTGCAATTGCACGTCTGTATATACTTAATGTAGAATAAATTTAAATATGTTTTGATAAACACACTCACTGCATCCTTAGATCTTCGATCAGACCACCCCATAATTGATATCTAGTTTCATAATATATTTTAAGGAAGAAGCAAAACATGACTGACAACTATCTCTAGGGACTTGAGATAGAGATATAAATATTACACATTAGCATGACATTACATATTTTGATGTTACTAAAGCACATAATATAACCAAAGATTAGAGAATTTCAATATTACATAAAAGAAGACTTGCATAGTTAAGGACCAGAGCTCAGGAGAAAAAATCGGAAGCCAGAAATTAAATCTTCTTTGCAAACGGTGTGAAAGGAAGATGAAAGCTGTTACTTTCATATATAACCATAGTGAGCAAATTTAACCAAAAAAAAACCATAGTGAGCAAACTCCAATCCACGGAACAATTAATTGAATGTCTTGGCTGCCCAAAGCTGCATCGACCTGCTTCTTGTTTTGGTGATGACATCTTTGTTTGAAATGTTTCTTCATTACCGTTTAGTCATTTCTTTAATTCAATTTTCGCAGAGGTCACAGCATCGTTCGCTGCATTGTGAACGGAAAGAATACACTTAAAACCTGTAAAGTGAATCAATAGTTCGATTAATCTTACAATGATAATGACCACCAATAAAAAATGGAAAGAAAGAAGGAAGTTGATATGCAACATTACTTGAGTGGAAATGAAACATACATGAGATATAATAAATTAAATTTATCATGTTTTATTAGCAATAGTTTAATTTCATGTCGCATAACGTTATAAGTACAATAAATATACATCTCAACTGCTAAAATTATCAAAAAGGAGTTCCACTCAAGGTTAAAACCGGGACGATCCAGATCGAGTCAAGGTCGGTGGGTTAGGCGAGTCAAACCAGGAGCTAAACCGAGGTCAAATCGGTGAAAAATGGAAGATTTTAGGGTTATTAATATAAAATTCTAAAGAAAAAAAAAAAAAAAAAATTGAACGGTTTGCCCCGGACCGGACCGGTTTACCCACGGTTCCCGGTCCGGTCCAGGTCTTAGAACCATGGTTCTACTGATAAACCAGATTAATAGAAATACGATTAAAAAATCACCCTACACTACTTATTTTGAATTGCTCCTTGCGTTTTGGTTATGCATAATTTTCATTGAATTCTCCCTAATGTCTAGAGTGCCTTTGACCACTGCAAAAGAACTATTGTGTTTTGTCAAAATTCTATTCCTTACTTAACAGTAAAGCTGCAAAGTTACGTAAACTTCATGATCTACAATAGCTCAGTAATAACGAAATAGCAGATTTATAACTGATAAATTGAATGGAGATACCAGGATTCTACACACAGCTCAGAGTTGATTTGTATTACACCAAGTTCCCGGAAAGGAGGATAATCCTTCAGCTAGCAATCTAGGCGATACAATTAAATAAAGCAATCCTATGATATTAATCACATTATTGCCACTTACTGCAAGTTATCAAGAGCATAAGAGTAGTGGAGAACAGAACAAAGTTAGAAAAAGAAAAAATCACTTTGAGGTCCTAAGGACCATAAAAAATTACAAAAAAGTTTCATACTAAATTTCCCTATAAAAAAAGTCCCTAGGAACTATATTGTGATTAATTTGGAATGTGAACTTATTTTGTTGCCTTCATTGTGAAATTTCATAACTTCTCTAGGTAGGAAAATCTAGCTGTCAAAGTAGGCTCATGCAGTTGTGAAAATAGGCAGAAGCACTTGTGAAAGTTGGGACATGTGACATAACTTCTCTAGGTAAAAAAATCTAGTTGTTAAAATAGGATCATGAAGTTGTGAAAATAGGCATAGGAACTTGTCAAAATTCACATTTGCATATACGAATTTTGACAAGTGCTTATGTCTTTTTTTACAACTGCATGAGCATACTTTGATAACAAGATTTTCCTACCTAAAGAAGTTATAAAATATCACAATGGGGGCAACAAAGTAATTTAACATTCCAAATTAATCATAATACAGTTTCTAGAGACCTTTTTAATAAGGAAATTTGATATGAGACTTTTTTATAATTTTTATGATCCTTGGACCTCGCACTAATTCTCCCTAAGAAAAATATGCTTTACCTGCTACATCAACATCACAATAAAAATGTGATATGCAAAATACCAAAATGATTAAAAAAAAAAAAAAAATCGATATAACTTACAGCTTGTTATAAATCTAAAGGAAATAGAGAATAAGAACCAGAGTTATAAATCTAAAGGAAATAGAGAAGAAGAACCAGAGAAATTCTAGAGAGAGGAGAGAGAAATTATCATTCAAGTGTATTCTGAATGTTTACACAAGGCCTCTATTTATAGACCTTCAATAGTTACTGTGCAATGGACATCCACATAATAATATATTTATAACACTCCCCCTTGGATGTCCATTTATGAATGTGCTTCATTAAAAACTTTAACTAGGAAAAACCTAGTGGGATAAAAACCTAGTCAAAGAAAAGAGTACATCATCCATTGATACACTTTCTAACGCTGCCTCATTAAAAACCTTTCTAGGAAAACCCGGTGGGACAAAACCTAGATAAGGGAAAAAGAGTAGCGTGTATCGACTCCCCCTCTTCATTACATCATATTTTTCTCCCCCGATGACAACATTACATATAATAACTTTGTATAGATGAATAACTATATGTTACTGATAATCAAAATACATCCGTACTTTATGGTACTTTTGGACCATATAATTCTCCTTCATCTTCTTTTCAAATTCTTTCTTTCAGTAGTCGAATATTGTATTATTCGCTATGGAACGATAAAAACATCCAATCTTATCATTCATTGTCCATTGTGTACCTGCAAATTCTAAATTTGCCAATAAAAGCATAATAAATATTAACATAATTACTAAATAATCACATAAATATCATATACTTCGAGATTTTTTTATAAAGATGCATGGACATATAGAATTATTTTGTGCATCATTCTTTCAATAAATATTTAGGCTTCGTGCCATATATAAACTTATTTAATAATGTTCTCGAGAACTTGAATCTTTTTAACGTCTTGAATCCTTTAGGGACTTGTGCTTCATGCACTTTAATTCCTTCGGGATATATATACTTACGGCATTTTAAATCCTTCAGGGATATATGCTTCTGGTATTTTTTAATCCTTCGGGGACATGTGCTTCTGGCACCTTATGTCCTTCTGGGACATGTGCTTCTGGTACCATCTTATTAATTTTGTCTTATGATCCACATTATCATTCATTATATCATGTGCTATATCATAAGCAAATATTTCGTCAACGTTGACTTTCTTTTGGTCTCATCGAATAACATTCATAGTTTATTGAGATCTCATTATTTTCACATTTTCATGTACCTAGGTCTCTTCTGGGACTACAACATTCTCTTCTGGAGATATCTCTACTGGAGATAATAACTCTTCAGGAGATGGCTCTTCTGGAGCATTTAACTTTTATTAATTATCCTCAACTCGATCATCTATATTCTTGGCTCCTTTTTCTCTTTTGAGGATTTATCTTTAAAATCGATGGACCTACTACTCTTCAGGCGTGCTTTAAATTTATTTATAGTATGTTGTCCTTCAGGGACATCAATTTTGATAGGAGCATTAGCAGTTGGAACATGTGACTTTGTCACTTTCTTTAGGTCATAGAATGCTTAGGCATTTGATTAGATAAATTCTGCAAATGAATTATATTTTGAACTTCCAGTTCATATTGTTTTGTACAATAATCAAAATGAGTCAATGATAACTCATTCCATTCGGTGATATCTTTTCCCAACTGCCTATTTTCTCCCCCTCATGTTGGGAAAACAATATCGAATCTCAATTGACAAATCATGCAGTGTAAGTCTCCTAAATCCATTTGTTACCTTTAGAAACATCATTTTGTTCCATTTAGAGACAAACAAGAAGAAGGAGGTCCTTACATTGCATTTAACCCAATATTCATACTATAACACTCTATGTGCATTGTAGAGAATTTATAAGTATTGCACATTCAAACATTCTAAGATAGAACTAATCTGGTTCTTGACCAAAAACCAATTTTACGGGGAGAGTTTTGTTGGTTTATATAAATGATACAATAATCAAATATACCAACATAGAAACTTTGTTCTCATAAGCATTGATCTAGCTATTTATGGATGCTATAATACATGATTTCTAGATCATATAATCTGGAAATAGTGTGCTTTAATATATACTAACATCATTGCAAACTTCAGGTTGCATTCTTACAAACTTCTGGTTGTAAGCTTAGAATATCACATGTAATCATTTTGTAGCTGCATCTTTCAGATTTACATGTTATTTTGATGGGCCCATATAAATATATTTGATATATTTCCAGAGATACTGAGATCCATTACAAATCATGATCAATGAGAACAAGCATCATATAACACATAGACAATATGTTGGTTATTCATGAAGAATCTTCTAGTTCTTCAATGGATGTCAATACATAATCTTATTTGCATTATGTATATATGACTTGGATAATCATACAAGTCATGCCAACAATTAATTTAAATCAGTAAACTTATTGTTTACTGTAACATATATTTCAATCAATCATAAATTTTTGAATACTATGACATCCATTTTGGGAGATCTATTAGATAATGAGAAGTATATAACTTTTCAAACATTTTCTCACACTTGTTTTCTAACAATCTCCCCCTCAAGTGTGAGTCATATAAACATTTTCAAAATCATTTTTTAAAAAATTTATGTTTAACAGAGTAAACATATAATATTACATCACTAAATACACGATCCACCATATATGAAGATATTCATAATCAAAATAATGTAGAATCACACAGATTTAGAATCACACATATGATTCTCATAGCGATAAATTTATGAAATATGATGACAAAATAACAACAAATTAATCATTGCATTAACTTCCGGGCTTATTTTTTTCTCGTAGTTCATTGCCCTTTTATTGACAAATATTGGATTTGTATCAAGCAAACTTCCAGTTTGTATTTACAATCCCTACATTAAAATTTGTAAACTTCTAGTTTACAAAAACATACGTTTTCTATATTATATCTATTTCTGCAAATATCTTATAGAGTAATTAATACATAATTTTGTTTCTTTCAGGGTAAAATATTAGCTCTTCCGGAGCTTTCAATCAAATGTATTCTAATGTGATTAGAATACAAACTTAAAACCTTATGACTTCAAGTCATTTAATATTCATGGTAAAGGATCTAATTCTATCAGGATATGATCAGAACATAATGGATTTTAATGCAGCATTGATCACAAGGTTCACAAAATTCATATTTTCATATACTAGATTCATAGATCAACCTTAGTCATATTTTGATCTAAACATTATTACAGCTTAGATCAGATTCAAACCAATCCTCAATCATACCATATTAATTCTAACATTCTTCATACCTCAAGGTATTCAGATCTTAAATCAAGAAGTTTCAAATTTTCAAATATTTCTCAGAGACTCACCCTTCTCGAGATTACTATCATCTTAGCACGCTTACGATCAAAATTCCATTTTCAAAAATCAGTCTGACATCTCGAATCAGCTGCACATCCAAAATAGATTTCCCGGAGATACGTTCATAAAATAATCACTACGTGGCGTACAAAAATCCAAACGGTACAGAACTAGCAACTACTAGGTTGCATTAGGTTTCATTTAGGGTGCGGTGCCGTAAATTTCTGCGTGATCAAAAGTCTACACGGTTTTGAGCTAACGACAGATTAGAAAACGGCGTTGCTTAATTAAAATAAATCTAGACGTTACAGGCTCAGCTATAAATCGAGGAAGACGAAGGGTAAATGCCTTACTCACTATCAAGTATTTCAAAACTTTAGCATACCCATTTCCTCTGCTGCATTCATACCTTTCTCTATATCTTTCATATTATCTTTAAACATGGCCGGTCCAAGTAACTTTATTCCAGTTTCTGAGTCATACAACCCTTTCTTTCTTGAAGCTTTACTAAATGATAACCAGTCTAATATATTGGCTGATTTATCTAACAATGTACGTCATTCCTTACCTTCTTATAATCCCTTAGAGGTATACGTTCCTCCCTTTACTTCAATGTCTTATGTTCCAGGGGCTAATGAACCTCATCCATCCCTTAGGATTCAAGATCCGACTCCTTTAATTACAAACCAAGAAGTATCGAAGTAGGTCCATCAAGGCGACCGGTCAAAAGATGTCGTAACATGACCGAACTTATGGAATCAACCAAGCCCGCTCAACCAAGGAATTTCCGCTTCCGGGTTGGCCGAGACTTCTAATCCATTCTCATGTAGTTGCTGCCATGTTCGAGGGAGATCATTCATACCAATGGGTTTCAATACCATAAACTTGAAGTTCATGGGAGGATCGGTATGATAAGCCATGCTATCTTTCACCAGACGTACAAGGAGGTTCCTCCGCACCTCAAATGTTTGATTTTGGTAAGAAAAATATAGAAGAAATCAAACATTTTCTGAATAGTTATTGTTTGAATCAAAACTCTTTAGGGTATGTCCCGGTGTCGATCCCCTATCGCCCTACTATGAGGCTCTTAGTGTTGGTTTGGAATGGACCAAAACTCAAAATGAACCCATCGGTAGTTCATTTCCAACCACTATCGAAAACATAACCAATAAAGGTAAAGAACCCATGATTGTAAATAATAATCCTACTATCCCTATACATAATAATCCTTTAGTCCTCATACCTAGAGATTCATATAGGTCAAGGGCTGAACAAAACATTAGGGGTGAATTAATATCAATAGATGATCTAAAAGACTTCTTCCATTTACCTCAACAAGAGGCGGCTAAACGAGTATGTTTATGCAAAAATGTTGTACAAAAAATATGTAAAAGAGGAGGAATACACTGGCCTTACGTAAAGGTTCGAACTACCATGAGTCGAATTGCAGGATTGAAAAGAACGCTTTCTTCTGGTGATCCTGTCTCAAGAGCAACTGCTGAAAGAGAAATTAGTAGACTTAAACATGAGATGGTCGTAGCTTGTGGTGGGATTGTACCAACTGTTGCTCTTGATATTTGAAATAGCATTCTTTATTTTATTTTGGTAAATAGGTCACATTCTAATTTTCTTTTAGGTCCAACATTCATGATCTATTAATTTCGAATATGGAGTGCTCTATAATTTACTTCTCAAATCCCATTATTCTAATTCTCATACATATAAATGGAATTATAAATTAACATCATATGGCATAATAATAACTATAGTAAGAATAAAATAATATTTACTATAGTAAATTAATGCACTAATGGTAATTACCATATAAATAGTAATTATTATGCAAATGGTAAAATAATAATTACCATTATAATTTTTGCATCAATAGTAATTACCATATGAATAGTAATTATCCTATGGTAATTACTATGCAAATAGTAATAATAATAAAAATAAAATATATAAATAGTAATAATATTAATAAAATATGTAAACAATAATAATATTAATAAAATATGTAAATAGTAATAATAATAATAAAATAACAAAAACACGTGGGGTCCAATGACAATTTTTTCAAACACACCGTGACTTACAATTGATAATTACTATACAAATAGTCATAAATAATAAAATAAATAAATAGTAGTTATATTAATAAAATATGTAAATAGTAATAATAATAATAATAAAATAATATAAAATATATGTGTCCCACATGCCATTTTTCAAAAACCACCACGACTTCTGGTTCCTACATATATTATATATATATATATATATATATATATATATATATTTAATATAATAATAATATAATTTCTAAACTTTCAAACCTGCGTTTGCTTTTCTTCATAATTTTCGGCGCATGCTTCCACACCACAACGTGTTCAGATCTATCTCCTCTCCGGTCCCTTCATTCTTTCAAAATTTTCGGCGCATCCAGCAGGTTCCACGAGCAAATCCGCCATTACAAAGTCCATGATCGGCCGTCTTTATTGAATCTGGAACCATCAAATAACTCCAAATCGATCCTGCAGAGGATTCAATGCCTTTCAATCTGTGACCCTGCTTCCTTCTTCTTCTTCACCATCTTTTCAAATCGCCACTTTCTTCCTCATTTTCATATATTTTTTTTTTTTTTTTCGATTCGCGGAGAAGGATTTTTAAAATCCTTGGGTGTTTCTCAATATTGCAATAAACCAGTTTTGGTGGAACCACACGATCATCAAATAGTCTCCTTCAACTGATTCTTTGTTTCTACTTCATGGGCTAGTTTTGTTCACAGAATTGCCGCCAAGGAGCAGAAGGTGTTTTCTTTCGAAATGTTAGTTTCGACGACGAGGAATTTCAATTTTCATCACAAGCTAGGCGAGGAGGATTCGCACCGCTTACAAGGCAAGATCTGTGAGAAATTTTGATTAATTATTGAACTGCGAAAAGTTTATTCACTCATTCTTCAATTGGGAAAGCTAGAAGATGGAAGAGAGATAGCAAGTGAAGAAGCTATCAATCGAGATCAAACCAAGGGAAGAAGAAAGAAGCGCATGTTGGGTGGCTGAATTGACGGTTGGGTGATGATGTTTCAGATGAAGTTTCTGGGATTCGTTTTTGCAGGGAGCTCGAATTGATTCAGAGCAATTCGTGCTGATAACGTGTTATAAATCTAAAGGAAATAGAGAATAAGAACCAGAGTTATAAATCTAAAGGAAATAGAGAAGAAGAACCAGAGAAATTCTAGAGAGAGGAGAGAGAAATTATCATTCAAGTGTATTCTGAATGTTTACACAAGGCCTCTATTTATAGACCTTCAATAGTTACTGTGCAATGGACATCCACATAATAATATATTTATAACACGCTAAAAAAATCGGGAGCAGGTAAATTATTTTTTAGCCATATCAAGTTCAACCACTCCCAATATAATAGAAAAGATTGCCAAAGCTAAAATTCTGTTTTCAAAGCTGCTCCGGCCTCCACTCTTAGAGGATCGGGGACAATATCTAAATGCATAATCCAAGTGTTTTACAACTCCATCGTGTATCTATGCAATTCCTAAACAAATGAATAAATCTACGATATCGGAGTAGGTGAAAAAACCTATACAATATCTATAAAGCCTCATCAACTTCACTAGCAGAAAAGAAAGACAATGACCGATATGAAATAACTTATCTTCTAACTTTGTGAAAGCATTTCATTAATGTAACAACATAATCACTAACCAAAAGTGAAGAAAAAAAAGTCATAGCTTTTTTTTTTTTTTTTTTTTTTTTTTTTTTGTTGAAAAACTCTATAAAAGATCATTGATCAACCTATATTAAATTATGCAGACTTTAAAAAAAAAAAAAAAAAAAAAAAAAAAAAAAAAAAAAAAAAACTCTCATTGATCTTGTCACTACTTCCTTAAATGTCCAGGGTATACGCAAGGGCAAACATAATTGACCAATACTTTTAGCCTTCTATTATACAATGAACATAATAGCTAGGGAAAAACCTTTCAGATATAAAGAAAGAAATTCTCCCCTTTGTTTCCAAATCATATATATATATAAAAAAATATCCTGAAAAAGAGATCATGTGGAAATGATACAGATTCAATAAAAGCTATACTACACAGATTCAATATAAAGATGAAAAACAGTCAAATTACAAAAAACATAGTTTTGACATGATTAAATTACATGGGGCCAATTGACTTACCAAAGCTGAAGATGTACCTATGGAAGTAGCTATGTGATGCCTATGGACGCAGTAATCCATGCTACCACTAAGCACACAAAGGCAAACTTTAGCCAGAGAATTTGAGCTTGATTGGATTTAGCTTTTGAAGAATAGTTTTTGAGATTTATGAGGTAAAATGACTTTTTCTAATTGTTTTTTGCATAATAGACTATTGAAAAAAGTGATTTTGATAAAATGATAGTGTTTAAAGATTGTTATCATAATAGCTTTTTCAAAGTCAAACTTACCCAAAAAAACATTAGTTTTTGATATGATTGCATATAAAGGATAAGATTATATTTTAAATATTTTTAACACTAAATTTCATAATAAATACAAAAAATTACATAAATTTGTGTACAAAATTAAAATACATAAGGGTATTGACTAATACTAAAAAATATTTCATGATCTTAAAAATTTATTTTATGATGTTAAAAAAATATTGTAGGGTATGAATGATCTTGAAAAAAATATTTCAAATCGACTTGGGGTACTAAAAATATACTTAAGGATGCTAACTAGTACTGAAAAATACTAATGATGGCAGAGGAGAAAGAAAAATTTGAAAAAAAAATAAAAAAAAAAAATCAAAACCATGGTTTGGGTGCAGAATAGCTTCTAGACATTTTTTAAAGTGTTTGACAAACTTTTGCCAAAACTTAGATTTTAATTTCAAAACCAAGGTTTTAAAATTTGTCAAATAGACTATTAGTTTTGAAGGGAATTCTTGTAGCCTCTTTCGCTTGAGTGATATGACATCAACCTCCATCCTTTAAGGACCCGTTTGTTACCGTGAAAGCGCAATGAAAGGGAAGATTAGAAGGTTCCCTCAAAAAAACTCGTTTGGAACGCGCGTCTTCCGTCGACCAACCTTCCGTGAGGCTTGATCTTCTTTCAACCATGGGAAGTTACTTTCCTCCAAAAGAAGCGGGAAGGTTGAAATCTTCCCAAGAAAGTGAAAATTTGGGACAAAAGAGCCCCTTGAAAAAAGGAACCTTTTCAAAAGGACGAGGATGCGAGAGTTGCTATCGGTGAAGAAACTTGGAACTACAGTGGGCGTTTTTCGGTGAAGGAGAAGTCGAACCCAGGGCCTGCTGTGTCACTGTTCATCCCAGCTAACCTCCTTGGTTCATAGACATCATTGCCTAGGCGCGCTGCTCCAAAGAGGTCCCCATCGAAGAAGAAGAAGAACTTGGGATAAAGTTGTTTATCGTGTATGTTTTGAGTTAAATGTAATGAGCTTGTGCAATATTGTCTATGGTTTTTGTTGTTATGACTGCTGCTTCACTATTGCTGATATGGTTTACATGCTGTCATGTTGGGTTCGAACTCTCTTGTTTGGTTCGAACTTCAACTTTTGTGTTTTTTTGTCATGTTAAAACAGTTGGGTGCCTAATGCACCTTGTGATAAATTTTACAATTAATTGTTATATAGCATTTGAAAAGCCAATTTTCTTCATTTTATTTCCTTTCACCCAACAGTTCACATGGTATGACAGATGCTTCACTGTTGCTGATATGGTTTACATGCTGTGATGGGAGTTCGAACTTTGTTGTTTGGTTCGAACTTCAACTTTTGTGTTTTTTTGTCATGAGAAAACTGATTAATGATGTTTCTTCTTCACTTCTCTATAGCATCACCTAGGTTCAATGTAAAATGCTAATCTCCATATTCCTCTTGTCATACTCATTTTCACAGCTCGTTTCATATACTTTCATGCTTTCCCCGCCTAATTCCTTCCATCTCTGTTGTCCTTGTCACCACCGAAAGCCAATGTTCGTTGCAATTTCATATCTCATCGCCATCTACTTCAATTTTACATCTCAACCTTCATGCAATTTGGTTTTAGGGTTCGTTTCTGTCGCGCGAAAACAAATCAAATCAGGTATCAACTTTTTTTTTTCCTTTTTTTAATTTAGGGGCAATGTGGGAATTTCACCTAATCTTCCCACTTAACCTACACCCAATTCTTCATACCAAACATTTTATTTTCCCTCAACTAACTTCCTTTCCCTAGTATACCAAACAGCTCACATTTTTAAAGTTCCCTCATAATCTTCTTTTTCTTTCCTTTCCTTCCTCAAATCTTTTGCGTAACAAACAGGGCCTAAATGTAACACCTCAAATTCAACTCCTGAAAACTTGGTCAAAATATTTGAAATACCTCCAACAGGGATAATCAATATCCAAATCATTAAATTACACGACCATTTAAAATAAAGTTCATAATACATATTCAAAATAAATTTCCGAAAATGTTTCAGAGTTTAATACAAAGCGGAAGTCTTAGGTTCATGACAAATAAAATAACATAACATAAACTATAGGAGTACAAAAGAGCCTTCAAAGCTCACTCCATAGGTGCCTTCCCTTGCTCTCTACTAGGATATTCACATGAAAAATGTTAATATGGGATGAGATTCCACGTCTCAGTAACTACTAAAAGTTTCTACCGTACACAAGCAAATTACATATGACAAAAAGCAGGGCTGATCTCAAATATATTTATATATACCATAATTTCTCATACAAAATTCTTTTGCAAAAGTAATCATCATTATGTCGAATTGTGAAATTATACAATTATACAATATGCAATATGCTGCCTCCCTTATATCACCATCCGCCGAGCCATAGGCTAACACATAGTCCAATAGAAACTCATTCATTTGACTGGATGGTTTCAAGCTCACCAAAACTTAAGATACACCCGGACAAAGGTATAGAGCTTAAATTTGGACTATGGCTCCCCTCCTTAAAAAATAACAACTAAGGAGGTGTCACATGTCCCACAACTCCAATGCAATCCCGGCCAAAGGAAAACATGGAAGATTGGGCCCTGAAAAGTACCATCCACTGTGCACCGAGTGGTGGCATAAAGAAATCTTATCATTCAAATTCCTCCTTACTCTAACCCATCACAAATACTGACCACCATGATAATTATATTCAATAAAAATAAAATATACTAAAACAAGCTTCCATTTATATAAAATATCATTTCATGGTAAACCCAAACATCTCATAAAACCTTATCGTACCAAACTGTCATTTTGAAATTCGGGACTAAATTGTCATTTCGAAATTCGGGGGCAAAACCGTAATATTCAGTTTGCATTTTAATAATATCGTAATACATATACATATAATTTAGTCTATATAAAAATATAACATAATTTATAATCATACACAATTCACAAGTATAAGGAAGAATATTGAGTTATCTCGTTACTCTATAGTTTCCAAAAATTACCGCAAGGCTTCCTTACGTTCCCTCTCTCTCTCTCTCTCTCCTCTCTCTTTCTCTACCTGTGAGTCTTGAGTGTTTGTGTGTTGTGAAAGAAGAGAAGGGGTGAGGTATTTATAAAGTTTTGGGTCTCAACCATTTTTCAAAAATCATATGTCTATCTACTACCCAACTTCTTCAATCTACCATCTATCTACCACTCTTATATCCATCTACCGTGTAACTACCATTCACATCTCTATCTACCATCTAACTACCACTCTTATGTCCATCTACCGTGTAACTATCATTCACATCTCCATCTACCATCTAACTACCATACATATGTCCATCTACCGAATACTCATCTACCAATCAAATTTCACATGCTTATCTACTACATAATCATCTACCATTCAAATTAATATCTTATTTTTACCCTGATTGCAATGAAAAATACCGATTATCAAAAGCCTAGTAACTTTCTTATCTCAGTCTTATTCTTAAACTCTCTTATTCCAAAATTTGAGATATTACTATAAAAATAATCTTAAATCTTAAATGATAAATTTTAATGATCATAAATTAATTTCTTCCGAAAAAAATTCAGGATGTTACACTAAATACTTACAACTATCCTCTACCAACCAAATGGACACTCTAAACTCCATCTTTGAAAGGTCGCTATATGAAAAAGTATAATGCCAAATATGTTGACCTTAGAATTAGTTGTACCTTTTCTACGTTTGCTTAAAAGTAAACAGGTCAGAGCAAAGGCACAAGGAAGAAAAAATCTCAAAGGCACCATTAAAACTCCAGATATTAACAAATTTAGATCCATTACCAACCAAAATATTACCTGCTTCTATATTACCCTTACAGTATGTTTGGCTTGATGAGAGGGGGGAAGGATATTGACCAAATTGCCATTAATGAGAAGAATATGTTTACCAACCAAAAAATCTCATGGGCAATTTGATTAAAATTTATCTCCCCTTCCATCCCCTCAAATCAAGCACACCCTAGTCTCTTGATGAGTAATATGATTAGTGGCCCCACTATCTATGTACCAAAATGGATCATCAACTAATTGTGGAGTTGCAAGGTAAACCGAGGTTCTTGAGCTTTATCTAGACCATAGTAAGAACAGCACACTATGACTAAGTTTAACGCATAGTTGGCACATCAACTTGTTGCAAGGGAAACGACCACCACAAACTCTTCCACCTCAGTGAGAACGCTGACCATGACTACGCCAAAGAGATTGAGAGGGTGGCTGCTGTGAACCAGAAGAGGAAGAAGCAGAGATATTAGGCTTAATCACAATATTTGCAAATGAGTTACTTATTGAATTGACATTATTCATATGCTCAAGGTGTCTCTCAAATGTTAGAAGTTTGGAATGAACATCTATCCAAGTGATGTTGTCTTTGTAAGAAAGATAGAGAACGATTGGTGTGTACTTTGCATCGAGACCAACGAGAGTTTGAGTGACTAAATCAGCTTCTGAAATCGGGTTTCCTTCCATTGCTAGATTGTCAACGAGATTTTTCATTTTAGTCAAATATTACTCAATAGTGCTTGATCCCTTGCGAGTCTGTTGAAGATCATACTCATACATTATAACATGCGACCGTGAGTGCAAGCTCATTAGATCTGTTACAGCCTTCCAGAGTTGCACCGAACTTGTACAATGAAGAAGCTAAGAAGTAATACCAGCCAGGGGTGGAGCCACACTGGGGCAAGGGCCCGCAAGTGCAGACATAAAGTTTAGTTTTTTTTAAAAAATGAAAAAAAAATAGACGTGTGACCTAAATTTGTTCCTTCACTGTCTGCACTTTGTCCACCTCTGTTCCTTCCTCCAACTGGCTTTCATGATCGAATTTTAGGATTTGATGAGTTGCTTTCCGCTGCATCCACGACTACGGAAGCCGAAGCCTCCGGCGTTGCTGCTCCGGAATTTCGGCCACAAGAGGATGACGACTCTTTCTCCGTCATCAAAGCAAGAATTGCATCTCATCCTCACTATCCTCCTCTCATTCAAGCCTATATCGATTGTCGAAGGTGAATCATTAATATTCTCGATACCTTTTTTTAATCCCCGAATGTTCACAAGGTGTTTTGAGATAGTTACCACAAGAAAAACCAAGCCCAACGAGAACAAGCTGAGCTGCCTTTGCACATAATATCATCAACCTTTTCATGATTTAATTCTTGAGTTTTTTGTTGGCCAAAAGCTTCGGTGAGATTCTCGTGTGCTTGGATTTGTGAACTTTCACTTCGTCATTTTCTTAAATGATGCCTGAGAAAGTAGCAAAAGGAAAACCAAGCTCATCAAGCTAAGTTGGTCGTGGTTCTTCAATTCTTTCTCATATTCACTCAGAACTGTGTGGCCTTTCATTTCTGAGAATATCAAATACGTCCAAGTGTCTATGAAAAGAAATAGTTTACTTTTACTTCCTTTCACCCTATTTCAAAACGAAAACGTTGTCTTGATCTTCGTGATTCATTTGCTAATTTTAACAAAGAAAAGTTGATTGAGTTTGCTAGATTCTATCCTTCGGAGTTTGATGAGCTTACAGATATTCCTCTTCTTTCTTCAAGTCTCGGTAATTTTACTGTTGATGTAAGAGTTGATTCTAATTTTGTCAATTTGAAAACAATTTCTGACTTTGCTTTGAAGATGGTTGAAAAGAGAAATGATATTGTTTATCTATTAGTCTATTTGTTGATAAAGTTGGCACTCATTCTACCAGTAGCAACTGCTAGTGTTGAGTGGGTTTTTTCTACAATGACTTTTGTTAAGGATAAGTTGCGCAATCGGATAAGTGATGATTGGTTTAACTCATGTATGCTAACTTATGTTGAACGTGATATGTTTGATAAGATTGATGATGAAGATATAATGCAATATTTTCAAGGAATGAAGAATTGAATAATACTTTTGTAATCGTTCTGTTGTAATACTTTAGTTGACTTTTGATTATTATTTTTCTATGTTAAGTTGAAGTTTTCTTTTCTTTTCTTGTTTATATTCTTTTGTGTTTTAATGCATTTAAAACTTTTCTTTTAAAAAAAATCGGGGGCGCTGCCCTCGAATTCCTGAATTCCCCCACTAATTGTGCGAACAAAAACTTAAAATCCTGGCTCCGCCACTGATACCAGTGGGTGCTCAACAACCAACTGAAAATGATTTGATCAATGGCGAGTCAATCTTCAAAATCAGGATTCACTGTGACATCAGTGTTGGACTCATCCAAAATAAACTCCTTGTAGACAGAGTTTTGTCCTTAGCACATAGCCATCCAAATGATAACCAAGAAGCGTCAAAAGAACGAGAGATCACCACAAAAGAAAGTTGGATCTATCCAGCTTGATAGATCTGGACTGATTAAGGCTACTTAGGAGAGGAATCAATTTTGTCCGAACAGACTTGAGATGAGGAACTTTCGGTGAGAACCATCAGAGAATAAGAAGAGGTGTTTGCCAAGAAAGAGGAACTTGCCATCTCTAATAGTGCTTTGTGCAAAAAAATCAGAGCCAATCTAGCTCTGATACCAAGTTGGATTTTAGGAATAAAGAAGCAGAGAGAAATGATAAAGGAAAGTGCACTCAGTGAGTTAATTACCATTGCGGCATTTGTTTTATATATATAATGTTATAAGAGATATGTACAAATGCTTTTACACTTAGATGAGAAGAGTGTGTGACGGGCATAACCGAAGTTTGTTATGCATAATTGAAGTTGGTTACGATAACTAATTGCTAATCTGTTCAACAGAGTCAGTGAGCTTGAGCCTCTTAGTTTGGGCTCCTCTATTGTGTATACTATCAAAAGGGGTTGAGATAAGTGAGTTACACCAAAATGAGTTATGGTAGACAAACAATAAAGCGATGAACCACAAATCGCATAGGTTCAAATGAGAATGAAGAGAAACGGTCCAAAGCTTGCAACTTGCAAGTGGGAAGGGGAAAATAAAGGCTTTCACATACTGACAGAGGTTTGAGCTCCTAGAGAAATGGAAAAATGGCACAAAAACTGAACCTTGACTGGAGCGGGTCCAAACTTCCTCTTGTATCACCGTTTCCACCCAATCATCCATAAAACCATTGAAAAAAAAAATGGATCTCAAATGTGTAGAGTAAAAAGAAGCAAACAAACAAACCAAAACAAAGTAAAGAGAAGAAAATACGCAGGTTTGGTGAGAATGAAAAACGAAGGTTTTTCAAAGAAAATGCGAATCAATGGTGTGTGATTCTGGAAGCAGATACTCTCACCAGCGGCTCTCTGCTCATCCCTCATTGTATTCAGATCCTGACCGTCCAAAACGAGACACATCATATATTTCAAATTACCACATAAAGAGCCGCTAGTGAGAGAAACCAGACGCGTGTGATTCTTTCGAGAGGACCTGTGTTCCCCCTTTTCAAAATTTAAAACTCGCATCAAACCCAACACAAGCCGTTACTACAGATCATATCTATGAACGGTAGGAAAGCAAAGAGGAGCCGGCTCTATGAATAGTAAAAACACAAAAGATCTAATAGGCCTGTTTGGGTGGGATACCTTGTATATAATAAATCATTGTTGAAAAACTGTTTTTGAAGGCTTCAATCACTATTTATGTTCCAAACAAGCACTGTGTTTATAATAGAGTTGTGTTCCTTTAATCTGCTGGGCTCGCTTGACAGATGCCGCAGGGTCATTAACTATTCATTTGTTAGGCGACAGAATGCGGCAAGATCAAATTATGAATCCATAAATTAATGTTTCTTAGGACCAATTGATACAATCCATCCTGTTCTTGATAAAATATACATTTTGTAGTTTAAAATATTTTCATTAAAGTGGGCATTATATTAAAGATTTATCATTATCAGAATGTGGATTGATTTTACCCCCTTTAGCTACTTGTTCGAACAATTCATTTATCATCCGCCATAAGTCAAAAATTATAAATTATAAAATGAGTTGTTCTAAATTTCTACTTTTTGTGAGGAATTTTAAATTTAACTTATGATAAATTGAGTTTAGATTCTTGAAAAATAGCAGTCTAGTGAACTCAAGTCAACAGCTAGTTGCGGCTAGGCCGGTATTCGCCACACTTGAATGAGATCTGATATGTTTGTATGTATATGAATTTAAATTGTAAAAAATCCAAAAAAAAAAAAGAACAACTCCAGTGAATTCAAATTGAGTATATGTTTGAATTAGTGGTAGGAATTTTTTTTTTTTTTCAACGTGATTTATAATATACAAGGTTAACTTGTGATAAGAGTTTTATCTCAATTTAAGTGAATGTACTTCACCATCACCCACCCAAACAGGCCCTTCTAAAAGAATCGTTTGCTTCATTTGTTGGTAACTCTTGCCGTCGTCCTAGATCGGTGACGCTAGGAAATTCACAATTCACAAATTCTAAAATAATAGCCTGTATAAGTATTGAGCAAGTCCTCTATTGCAAGATAAATGAAAGAATCTGGCCCATACTTGAAAAAAAAAAAACCCTAATGTTTCTTAGGACATGCATATTCATGGTGAGTATAAGGGCAAGTCCTCTATTGAAAAATATTGAAAGAATCTGGCCCATACTTGAAAAAAAAAATGGCTAATGTTGGGACATGCATATGCGGGGTGCCCAATTGGTGGGGGGATTTTTTTTTAAAAAAAAAAATTTAAATGCATTAAAAAACAAAAGAATATAAATAAGAAAAAAAATATCAAACAAATATTTATGAAATCAAGTGAATATTGATGTTGTAATAAGATATTAATTATTTTACAAACTGTCGTATTTAGAAAAGTAAAAATTTAAGTCTTATTAAATACATCTACATACATAAATTAAAATTGGTCACACTAATAAGTTCAAGACATATATTTTAATAAAAAAATATATTACAATAAAAATAATTATAATGTCATTCTTCTGCGCTTATTTTTTAAAATTTCATCATAATTACCTTATTATCAATCTTTATCAAATACATATTTTTCAATATAAAGCACTAAACAATCATTCAACCATTCATCCTCAATTCGATTACGAAGTTGGTCTTGATGTATTAAAGGTGGACACTTAATTTAAGGGTGGGTAATCATTCAAACATGTATTATTATTATTATTTTTTAAACATCCCAAATTTTGGGGACACTTGCCCCCCAACTTAACACATAGATCCGCCTCTGAATTCGTGAGAATGTTCTCACTTACCTGTCCGTGTTCAGCAGAAAATTACAAAAGAATATTAATAATACATGAAAAAAGAATATATTTAATTTCACACCACAGGTTGGTGGGTAAAAATAAGGGACAAACCAAAAAGACAGTCGCCTGAGGTTATTCTAACCATTCACTGGTACTCAATACAATTACAAGCCAAAGCTCCTATAGAAACATGTGACCCAAAAAAGAATGACAATAGCAGATGTTGAACAACAAACATTCATCACACTGGGTCACTCTACAAAAAATTACAACTCATGTTAAAAATAAAGTGCTTCAAAATCAAATCTCAAGATGTTGACCACTAAGGTAGTAGCACACTTGCATCAGGATTGTCACGTCATCTCTTCATCGTAACGTAACAGAGTAAACATACATTTGACCTCGCAATCTAGAAATGATGCTCACTTTCATCGGTAACCGCCACCATATGGCTGTTGAGGGTAACCACCTGGACCCATCATCGGGTTATAGCTACCTGGTATGTTGGAGCCAGGAGGTATACCAGTAGGAGGTTGCATCTGGACTCCTTGCCCCATAGCCATGTTCATCCCCATTCCCATCCCCATGGATGGAGTCATGCCCCCATAGCCTCCCATACCCATTCCAACTCCAGGAGCATTGCCCATGCCCATGCCCATGCCCATTCCCATTCCCATACCCATTCCTGAACCCATCATTGAGTTAGGTGGAGCTCTGATAGCACCAGCACCAGCACGACCAATTCCTGAGCCTGATCCCATAGCTTTACCCATGTTCACAGTCGATGTCACAGTGGTGGTTGTGGGCTTCTCCATCCTCTTTTCCTTTCTATTAATGGCATCAAAGTCAATTCCTATATCTGCTAATGGGTTTGTTTTAGCTGCACGGAAAAAGCATAAAATCAGTTAGATGTTTCAAGTGAGAAAACATAAAATCAAACCAGCTTGGCAAGGTGTGAGACTCACGGCCAGATATATTCAAGTTGACCAGCCCTCTGCTTAGTGTATCTGCCCAAACAGTGGATTTTGTCTTGAACTTGTCCGTGGATTGTAGAGAAACTAGCGAATTTGGTCCAGATGAAGAAACAGCATAGGGTGAAGCATTAGGACCATTTCCTCCAGTTGGACCAAGTAAACTACCTAAAACATCATTTTGTTTTCCAGCAGGCACACTCTGTGAGTGATGGGTAAACGATGAACCAAAGGGAGCTGCGGTCCCCTGTTGTGCAACAACGTTCCCACTGTTATACTGTGATGCAGGACCAAATGGAGATTGTGCAGTAGATCCTCCCTGCTGTAGAAAATAATTTGCACTCTGTGGATCCTGTCCTATTGGAGCTTGAGAAGCCATCGATGATGGAATAGGAGCTGTAGATCCTTGAGGGAGGAAGTTCTCACTGCTGATCTGTCCATTATGTGTACTTTGGGGTTGAGAGATGTTTGGAGGCTGTGGAGTCAGAGATCCCACCTGAGAGTTGAATCCACTGTGTAGATTACCACTTGGCTGTGATGGAATAGGAGCAGAAAAAGGTGGCTGTGTAGACTGGTCAGTGGGAGATGAGAATACACGCTGTACAGGTTGACCAGGGTGAGCCGAAAAGGTCTGATATGGATGTTGCCCAGAGGGAGTTGTAAAAGGTTGGATGTGTTGGCTAGTTGGAGCTGAAAAAGGAGATTGCACCGGTTGGCTTGTAGGAGCTGAAAAGGCTTGCTGAACAAGATGGCCGGAGGGAACTGAAAAAGCTTGTTGTCCAGGTTGAATATTTGCAGCAGAGAAACCTTGCTGTGCAAGTTGACTGCTTGGTGCAGAAAAAGATTCTGGTGCAGATTGCCCAGTTGGGGGTAAAAAGGATGGAGGTGAAGGTTGGGAAGCAGCAGTTGATACGTTTGGATGTGAAATCATTACGGATAATGGTGCTGGAGGAAGAATGTCTGCAAGAATATCAGTTTCCTGCTGTGGAGCTGACAAATCTTGAGGGAAGAACTGGGAGCTTGATGAGAAAGGTTGTGTGTGAGTGGCACCAGGTGCAGAGTGTGGTGCAGCAGATAATGAATCCCCATACCCAAAGTTTGAGACATTTTCTGAATTTAGACCACTTGATTGGGATGGTTCAAAACTCTGATACGTGTGGGGTTGATTTGGAGCAGTTTCCGAAGACAGAATAGCCTTGAAAGGTGAATCACCAAATGGATCTTCAAATGGCTGCCAAAAGTCATCAAACAATATTAGTTTGACGGATATTAATATTGCTGGTCACTTGACATGCGTTCAAGTGCATGTCAATTTAGTTTTCAATTCTTTTGATAACAGAAATAGTTTTAAATCTATTATTTTCAAGGTTAAATAATGGGTTAAATACCAATTTTGCCACGGAAGTATTGACTAGAGAGCATTCAGCACCCGGAAGTTTTTTTTGGTATCATTTTTACCCCGGATGTTTACAAATATAATGATCTTGCCGATCGGTTGATCTTGACCGTTGGATCATTGCTCTCTTTGTAAACTTCCAGGGCAAATTTGCTCCTAAAAAAAACTTCCAGGCATATTTGCTCTTTTTTGTAAACTTCCGGGGCAAAAATGATACAAAAAAAAACTTTCGGGTGCTGAATGCTCTCTAGCCAATACTTTCGTGGCAAAAATGGTATTTAACCCTAAAATAATACCGAATCCATTCATCATACACACATTTATAGAGATATCTATCCACCAACATATCCACCCATTATATTGAAATATAACCTGTTTTATAGCCATCCATCATCCATGAACACATTCACAGAGTTCCTACCTGATTGATGTTATTGGGCCCAGATGCCGCAGCAGCAAAGGGACCTGCAGAACCATTACTTGCAAAGGTTTCGGAGGTAGAAGTTGCCGATGTTGTTGGCACTAAAGCCAATGCATTTGAAGGAAACGACTCTGAAAGTGAGCCAAGCAAGTCTACTTCAACATTTTTTGAAGTGACTGGGGCAGCTGAGAAGAAACATAAAGATAAGGTAAGAGTATGAAACTGCAGTGAATATTACTTGAAAAAAAAAAAAAGCAATCTCGATGTTAAAATGCATGCTTAGGGTCATCAATAGAGAAATTGAAATTATACTAAATATCAAATGACTGCCAGTAATAATTCCTGCTACATATTAAAGTTTACATTTGTAGAGTAAATATTAGCGATTCATCATACTAGTACTTAGTAACTTTATTTTACTACCCATTGTGCTACTCTTTATTACTCCCTTAAAATTAGGACAACATCGCGAGATTCAGTTTCAGATGTATTCATAGTTTCAGCACGTGTAACTTGATTCTATGATACAAATCTACAAGACACAGTCTACTCATCAGGGCAAGGATTCCAGAACCTATCTTGCTTTACTGACAACCACATGAATAGCAGCAAATTTTTCAGCACCCTGATGGGTAGAACCAACAACAAAACCATTATTGTGACTTGGGTGCGTAAGAAATATACCCACAGATAGGAAGCAACTGATCAACAGGTTATCAAATGAAAATCCAGTTATCATTCACCTCACTATAGAATTCAAAGCAAATTACAAATAGTGCTTTCTCAACCTTCAATCCAACAATTGAAACAGCAACCAACCCCCACCCTCCGCATCAGAAAAGGCAGGAAAAGAGTATTTGCCGAATATAATTTAACAAGGCACATGAAGCAAATGCCATTACTTCAACTCAAACACATACTGAGAATTATTTAAGGAAAAAAAAGGAAGAAGAAAACTTACTGCAAGCTTGCCTAGGAGCAACAAAAATTCTAGAGAGAACTTTGCATACCTGATAAAGGACCACGGGGATCAAATTCATCAAAAGAATTAGCTTCTTGGTTTGCAGATGGAGCAACACCAACAGCATCAGTTGCTGGGGCCGGATTATCACTTACATGAGGAGAAGATCCTGTAGGAGCAGAATTTTGAGCTATATTACCATTCACATTGGGAGAAGAACCCCTTGGAACAGATGCTGTTGAAGCTTCTAAATCCCTGCATTCAGGAAAACATTAGTAGCAGTTTTCTATAGTCAGTACTTAGAACATCAGGTCAAGTATAAAATTCATACCTTTCACTGTGTATTGGGCTTCGAGATTCACTAACAGCTTCTTCATAGCTAGGAAGGGCACCGGCATTTTGCTCAGAAAGTTTGCGTTCTAGCCTGCCGTTGTATAGTGAAGATCAATCTCAATGATACCAACAGGCAATATGAAAGCAGGCACAAAATGATAGATGAAGAGACAGGAGAATAAAGTGTAAGGTGATTGGAGGATATACCTTGCTTCCAGAGAACGATCTTCAGCTTTCACACTGCTACCTCTGAAATAAAATGACATAAAAGATTAAGTAAATCCGTGGTTAAGCTATGCCACAGGGAAAAAAATTCACAAAAATCCCAAAGTTTTTCCAATATGAGAGTGCCAGTTTTTTATGTTAAAAAAATATTTTAAGTAATTTGATTGCTGATATGCAAAATAAACTTAAAGGCTCAAACCAGGAATTAGTCTTCAGCAAAAACACCAAAACCTAGTAAATAGACTTGATTACTAACAGTATAGAATCAATTCCATGAAAATTAAAACAATCCAAAGCCAATACAACCCCTAATATGGTAATCAAAACACCAAGTTGAAGAAAAGGCATAAAACTGGACTACATCAAGAAGGAAATGATCCAGAACTAAAAGAACATTTACAATAAAAAATATAAAACATGCTATCTCATTCATATTTGTAGAAAAAATAACTTCATAGAAGGAATTATCACATCGACTTGTAGGGGCATACCGAGATGAATGTTGGCCATCGTCATCATAATTATGGTCCATATCAGCACTCCTGCTTCTTGAGCCATGTTGGTACTCATCAGCGCTTGGACTTCTTCCTCTGTATTCATCATCCCTATAGCCATCTCTACTATAGCGTTCTTCATTATCTCTGCCATAACGATCACCGTCACGACTATACCGATCATCTTCCCTGTAGCCATATTCTCTCTCTCTGCCATAACCATACCCATATCTATCTTCATCTTTGCCTCCATATCGATCACCATCATATCTATCACCATAACCTCCACTACCAGAATATGACCCGGGCCTATACATTCCACCTGCTGAAGTGTTTCGAAACCTGGTAACCCATTTATGACAGTCACATATCTCCTCAAATATGAGAAACCCACATATACTTACATCTTAAACATAATAGACCCTCTGATTCTAGGCTTATAATTTGAAAACCAAAAGTTCCAATGGAAAACCAATGGATCTTCTAAACTAAAAGAAAATAAAATGATAGACCCTCTGATTCTAGGCTTATAATTTGAAAACCAAAAGTTCCAATGGAAAACCAATGGATCTTCTAAACTAAAAGAAAATAAAATGCCTGATCTAGCAGCAAAATAATCAAGCAACATATCAAAATTAATCAGTGAGAGCAGACTTACTTATCTCTGTTAGCAGCAGCTTTCTGTCTAACTTCTATTATCTTTTCTTTATCATTCACAAGGAGGACAAGACTCTGAGACTTCCTCCTAACATTGTTACCCTGGTCTTTTCCGCTGGAATCAATATATTGAAAATCGGACAAAGTCTGTTGACAATTTCACATACCATCATATCAAGTTGCATGAAATTTACAAATCACTCAAAAAAAAACACTGAACATCTGCATGACAATTAAAGAACAGTATGTAACTTCAAGTGGAAGCCAGGAAAGAGAAATTACAGATATTTGATAGGCATGTTCTCGGATCTCATCTATCACTCGTTCTGACCCATGAGCCACCAGATACTCTAAGACAGTCAAGGCCTGTTAATCACAGCATTAACATCAAAATGTTTCAACACACTATCAAAAAATTTTAAAAGCAACAAATTGTATAAAAGAAAATGTCCTTGGAATGTATTAACCCTATTCATCACAACAAATTAAAGAGCCCTAAATGTATGAAAACATTTATTTTCAATTTCTTTATTATAAATAACTCTATTTGGAATTTATTAATGATTTTTTATAGTAATATTATTTATTATCTTATGCATGGATATAATTTATTACTTATCAACTATAAGTCAATAAACAGTCAAATTATCATACTAATTTTTTTATCCATATTTCCATATTTTTCTGGCAATATAAAAAATGTACAGTTTTGCATAGCAGCAGTAGTGTACAGTTATGGTTTTGGGAAAGAAATTGGATAAGCAGCAAGCATTCATTAAAAAAACAGAAGTTCAATGGAAACCTTGTAGACATGCCGCCAATTCTTGCCAGTGTCATTAATCCGCTTCCAGATCACTGCCATAATCATTTGGTATTCATGACTGCAGAAACACCCAATGTGAGCTTCTTAGAAAAACTACAATATCAAGCATAAAAAAAAGTAAAAGTAAAAGTAAAAGTAAAGCTTACTAATTTCTGGATGCCTGTGCAATATCTGCGAGAAGTGATCCATGAGGACCCCATGGTTCATTGCTGGTTGCATCAAGAACCTGGAAGAAGGGAGATAGAAGGGTCAACCTAATCCAGATTTTCCTTTTAAAATTATACTATGCGATCTTCAATATGATGAAAAACTATTATAGAAAATAGTCAGGCTTTGGTCGAATCTTCCACCAATAATTAGAATAAGTATGGACATGCATAGTTTCACAGAGAATATCAAAAGAATAAAATGTTCACCTTCTGTTCTATCCCAGGAACTTTCAGCACCTTCTTATTTACTTCTCTTTTACTGCAACAATACAATAAAAAGTGAGGCAGAATAAAATAGGACTGAACTCCAAAATAACATTAAAAAATGGCAAATTTAATCACAAAAAAAAAGGAATAGGCTTATTTTTCAGTAAGAATCTGAAGTTATCCTACATTAAGAAAATTAGTATGATCTTGCAAACTGTATAAATCCATACATATGAGAAACTTAAAATAGATATTAGATTCGTGTCAATTTTTAACCATGCAATAATAAACAGTAGACTTACAGGTCTCTAACAGTTTGACCAATGGCCTTCTTCATTGCAGTTGGTGTTCAGTATGATCTATGAGCCAGCACCACAGAAACTTGTCCTATTTAAATAAGGCCTGCTCCTAATTTTTCTCACGCACTGATTCAAGGAAAGCCAAGACATTCTCAACAAAATAAAATGGTTACTTAAAATTTGAATAAGTAGTTCAAGCAATCTTTTATGTTTTTACTAGCACAGAAATTCTCATCAGTTGAAGAGATCTCAATCGCGTAGATACTTGATTTAATCATAAAAGAATAAGCAGGAGTTACCCGTTATCACTGTCTATTCAGCAAGTGGAGAAAGAAATGAGCACAAACGATGTATACAGTGGAATCATTTTTTAATGAACTTGCTTGGATGCAACATCAAAATTGAACATAAGTGGAATGCCCAATTCAATCAAATAATCACTGATCATGTGAAAAGGCTTAACTACAGAGAATGACTCATCAGAGCAATCCAGTAATAATTCACGCGTGAATCTGAATGGATCAATTTAAGATCACAAACTTCCCAATGAACTGCCAGATAGGACTATTATCCCATATCGCATCTCATAAAGTTAACCACGGCGCATGTCATAAATTTTCAATTGGAAAATGCCAACACTGATGAAATGACGTATAGTGTATGAAGTCTTGAAAACGGAAGCGGGTTAAACAGAACACCTACAACTTCCTCGAACAAAAGTAATTGAAAAGAACAAATAAAGACCAAAAGGGGCATCAGGACTGCATACAGATAAATGAGAAAAGAACAGCCTTTATACTGATCCAAAAAAGCAACCAATGAACAAGAAAAGAAAGGCTGTCAATTAATAATACACCATTTACACGATCAGACCCGAAAAACAATGTAATCCAATTCAGAGCAAGGATAATTATTGTAACAATTATTAAGTTTGATATATCAATACATATATCAGATCGAACACGCTGAAAACTGAAAAAATCAAATCCAAACCAGATCTAAGTAAGGCGAAATGAGATCGAACCTGATCCAACCAGAAGCTTATGGTCGGCAGGCAGCGGAAAATGAACAAGGTTGTGGAACCGAAAAAACAGGAAGAGAGATATCACAAGGGATAAGAGGGATTCAAGATAGAGAGGAGCTATAGAAGTTGAGATTTGATGAAGCTTCACCCTCAAAACAAGAATAATACGTCGAGGAAGAGGATGATGAGGGTGCCTGGGCTGTCTGCTGGCTGGCTCTGGATCCCTTATTTTTCTTCTGATCTTCTCTCTCTCTACAAACTCGGAGTTAAACCAAAGAAAAAAGGACGAGGGAGACAGCGCAACTTGCACGCAGAGAATTCAGGAATAAAAACCTTTTCCATTTTTTTTTTTTATATATCTTATTCTCCTCCTATATTTGTGTTGATTTTTATGGAGAATTATTTATTATTATTATTTATATATGAATTTATGATTTATACATATTGTGATTATTATATGCTTTTTGAAAAGCCATATATGGTGTAATAATGATGTTTGTGTGAGTGAATGCCATCCAGAAAGCTGTATGGTTGAATGAATCGCTCACCTGTTTTGACAGAAACGCATGTACCAACTATATTTTATTTATTTTTTTCATTTCCTTTGTTTATATTTATTTGTTATTATTCCTCTATAGATACCGCCAATTTATTTTATTCTAAAATATTCGTCATAATAATCAGGAAGCTTCCAATTACTTTTAATTTATTGTCCAAAGTTGACTCGTTATAGATAATTGATAAATAGCAAAACAAATTTGTAGTCATATTTAACTTTCGTTCTCCACCCATTTCTATTCATGTCTTCAAGAAAACGTATGAAACTGAAGTCTCTTTTTTATATCAAAGGTCACGATTATGAAATAGTGTCATTCTTCATTGTGCAATGGCTACTGGTTGTAACACCTTGTCGGAATTGTTTATATATGCATTAATCGCATTTTTTTATTACACAAATTAAAAAAAAAAGGCTTATTCAAAGTACCATATGAAATAGGACTTACAATATTTCAATGTTATATAACATATGAAGTGACATGGTACACTAAAAAAAATAGGGTTAATGTACTTAAATAACCTTTAATTTTTATAAAAGTGCGAAAGTTATTATAAACTATTTTTTAAACAAAAATAACTATAAACTTTTAAATTTAGGACAAAACCATTACACCAATTAACTTCCACTTATTACAAATTTAAAATAGGAAAAATAAATCTTTTAGTTTTTAAAGTTTTAACTCACATATAATTCAGTTCTTAAACTTTTGATCGCTTGCAACTCAATCTTTAATACTTATGAGTCATCCTATATGACAACAAAATATATTAAAATACTAATAAAAATTGCTACTATTTTACATAAATTAAAAAATAAAAAAGCAAGATCCCGTCCCATCAACTCGCATCCCCTACCTCTGTTTTCTAGAATATTGTTTGTTTGATCTGATAAATATGTGAGACAAATTTTTAATATTGGATAATACTTTGCTGCCACGAACAATTCTTAATTTAAATAACTTTGTGATATTTTTTAAATAAAGACAATTTAAGCTCAATAATTATGACAAAATTTTCAAATATAGTTTAAAAATATATAACAAAAATAAGGATTTGTTAGAAAACAAAGGCGAAGGGGGATGCAAGTTAGTGGGGATAAAGATGTTGTTTTTTATTTTATTTTATTTATGTAAAATCCACCTAAATAATTTTTAACAGTAATTTAACATATTTTTGCCTTATAGAATGACTTAAAAACATCATACCGATCGAGTAAAAAGTCAAAAGTTTAAAAATTGAATTATAAGTGAGTCAAAATTTTAAATGCCAAAAGACTAATTTTTCCCATTGTAATTGATAGAAGTTAGTTGGGTTTAACGATTTTGCCCTAATTTAAAAAATTTATGGTTATTTTTACATTTTTGATAAACGTTGAAGGTTATTTTAACCCCCTAGCCTTAAAAAATCCAAGAGTATATAATATATTTAGATTTGTTTGGAATAGTGATTAAAGCCTTCAAAAATAGTTTTTCAATCATGATTTATGGTATACAAGGTAAGTATCATGTGATAAGAGGTTTTATCTCTATTTACGTAAATAAACATTTTATAAGGTCTCAAGCGTGATCCCAAACAAACATTATTAATTTATGGGTTAAAGTGCAGATTTACCAACGAATTATTATCCGAGGAGCGTCTGGCACAAAAAAATTGAAGGGACCAAATTGGCCAACGAACTATTAAAAAGTGAAAAAAAAAATATACCAAAGAACTATTAAAAAAAACAATTATCACTATTACGTTAAAATATGAAGACCTGGCGTAAGACGGTGGTAAAACTATTTGGAAAAAAAAGCGGTTTCTTTGTTGGATAAGGCAAACACCAACAGAGATGGGGACCCACGCGAAAGCGGTGTTGTGGTGGCGGCAATTGTTCTTCTTGTGGCATCGGAGGCATGCAACCAGGGTGCAAAGCGTCTACGGTCGAAATGTGATCGCTAGATGAGTTGAAGAGGTGAGTGGAACACTCAAGAATAATGGAAAACTTTGGAGACGTCGACGTCACCAACATAAGACGATCAATGGAAGACGGAGACACCAAGACAAATGACAGGGTAATAGTTAGTTTAACTGTTCAAAATTGTGTTTTTTTTTTCCACTTTTTTTAATAGTTCATTTACCAATTTGATCCCTTCAATTGTTTTTTTTCGCGCGACGCTTCTAATAATAATAGAAGAAATCAGATCCGACCCTTAATCTATTATAGACTAATATGGAGTGGTTCGCGGCAGCAAGACAGATTTCATCTTTTAAGTTTGGTCACAAGAGTCCGATTTTTCTATAATGGTATTTTTTTAATAAAAAAAAAATCCATGGCATTATCAGAAAAATAGCTAACATCCTTAAAAGAATGGGAAAATATTAGTGAGGTCTCAGAAAGAAAGAGAAAAAATATCAATAAAGTTTTTAGGGATTTTTTTTATATTAATTATGGAATTCCAATATAAAAAACGTTTCGTTGTCAAAATAACTTTTCCTGTTGTTAAAATAGCTTTTTCTATTGTTAAAATTTCCCTATGAAAATATAGTTGTCAAAATGGTCTTTCCTCTTATATTTTTTTTTTCCATATTTCTAAAATTCTACACTCAGAGAAAAAATTCAAAAAAAAATTTTAACAAATGGAAAAATTGTTTTGACAACAAGAAAAAGTCATTTTGATAATAATATTTTAAATGGGGAAATTTTAACAACCTAGGAAAAAGTTTATTTTTGACAACGAAAACTTTTTGATATTGGAATTCCATAATTAATAGATAGAGGATTTGGGGTTAAGACTTTTTTGATTTTTTTTTTTTCCTCTTCCTTGGACCTTATTGATATTTTCCCTAAAAGAATTTCTGTAACTAGAGCAGATATGGGTATATAGCATAGATTTTCAGACAAGCTAGCCGAACCAAACAAAGCGTACAAAGAAAATTAATACTGTATATAAATACGTCAAACACGGATTATATATATATATATATATATATATGGTAAGGCCTGGTGACAGTATTTTAAAGAAATACTCCGTATAAACTTATATGAAGTTTTTTTTTTTTTTTTTTTTTTTGGTGAGGGGAATAATTTCATGGCGGTTTATATAGAAGTATATTTTTGGGAGTTCTTTTTTGTGAAAGTGGACGTAGAAAAGCCTCACTAGTACAGTCAAACATGGCCAGTTAAATGGAGTTGGACGTGAGTGTGCTTGTGAATGCCATGGAAGTGTTTGGTGATCTCATTTCTAAACTCACTATATCATGTTATTCATATTCAGCATTAAGTCATGTATTCAGTTTCCTTCAACTGAAATTGCCACGAACAGAAAAAACAAAGGAAATTAGAGACTATACTTATAAAAGTTACTCCCTCGTGTACTAATTATAAGATATTTTTATTTTTTTTTTTTTTCATAAATAAATTACTTTATTATAATAAACTAATATATAATCTAATAAAATTAATTAAATAAAATGAAAAATACTCTTATTTTTACCTTATTTAATCTACAAAAAAAAAAAATTAACTTAATCTTATAATTAGAACCAATTATTCAGCATTAAGTCATGTATTCAGTCTCCTTCAACTGAAATTGCCACCAATCTTAAAAAAACAAAGGAAATTAGAGACTATTTATAAAAGTTTATTCCTCATGTACTAATTAAAAGACTGGGCTGATTTATTTAATTTTTTTAGAGATTAAGAAAACTGAATAAGTTACTTAATTATATCATATGTTATCTTCTTTAATCTCTGTAAAAAAAATTAACTGATCAATCTTATAATTAGAACCAAAGATAACATATGTAATTGTGGCTGGCTTACAGCTAACAGCCCCTGAAGTCTTACCTCAAACAAGTTAGTTCAGTAATATGTTTCGTTCAAACCTTTAAAATTATAAGTTTATGAATTTTTTCATTTATATACTTTTTCCTTAATTTTTTGTTCTTTTATCATTCAAGTTCATCATTTTTAATGTCCCAAATTTTAAAAATTAAACACTAAATTCTTGCCTTTTTATAGATCTAAATTCTCGCTTTCTTTTCATATAGATATGTTATCCGGTTGCTCGTATTATCCGGAGTTGAAATGAGTTGACTGATATATATTTCCATTCCATTTTATTTTTCATTCAGGTCCAAAAAAAAATTTATAGTCTTTTTTTTTCCATGAATTAATTGTATATACCTCTCTACGGCAAAATAAAAAAAAAAAGAAAAGAAAAGAAATGTATATACTTCTCATAAAAGGATGACTGGTTAATGGTTACCCGCAAAGGCGCAGGCCCTAGTTAATGCCCGGCCGTGGAGGGTGTCCCGGAGCCGTGGTTTCTAGAATTTTCTTGCATCCTTTTCTGTGGCGTAAATCGGTGAACTCTGTATTTTTCTTCTTGTTGTTTTTCGGTTTTTCTTGTTCGCGTGTCTCCCTGTTTTGCATCTCTTCACCCTTCACAAACCACTTCCTGATTGAATTTGCTGCTGCTCACCCTTTCAGAAATTGATCGATTTCTAAAATTAGGTATGTATATCTTGCTTAACCTAATTATCTTCTAACTGGGTGGAATATAATTTGTTATTATATTGTTAAGCGCTTTCATCGCCTGAACTTTTCTTGTCTGCAAGATGATTTTTTCACCTTTACTTTTGATTGGGTGGACTATCTAGACATGTGCGCAATAATCGTTGTTTCCAAATATGCAGTAACCAGCTGGTTGAAGAATATCTCTTTTATTCCTACATGGCCTAGTTGAAATTTGATGATTCTTGTGCCGAATGCTGATACAGTAAATCATTTTCTGTAATATGGGAAAATGCTTTTGAATAGGTGCCAAAGAATGCGATTTTTACAAGTTAGAATGGCTGCTCAATTCCAGTTATTTCCATTTTATACTGATTTTTGTTTTCACACAATGATGAATGAATGGCATGGAAAATTGTGTTTACCTGCTTAAGATTGGCGCTCTGGATACCAAAGTTTGATTTATTATGTTGCTCAAATAACTCTAAATGTATGAGAAGAAAGCAGTTAAATGAAATCTGCAACTCATGAATAGTAAACACTGAACAGAAACCGCAGAATATTTATTTGCATGTGAGGACTCACAACTAAGAACAAATACATTATAAGGAGTTATAGTTTCATGACCATCCATAGGATCAAAAGTTACAAGTGATTTATGGAGAGATACCAGTAAATATTTTGGGGCATGATCTAATTTTGGGGCCAGGTGCTGGGTCAAGATGATATCTAGCCTGACTAGTCCCATGCGCACCCCCTGCCTGGAAAACTCATTTCGGGAGAAAGCTGGCACCTTATAATGCAAAAGTAAGTGATCAATTGTTTCATAGCTAGATACACGTATAATTCAACTATTTGGAGAAAGGGAATAAGGGGATGAATTTGGTTTATACTTTTACTGTTAATTATATCCATCACCCCTATCCAAATGTAAGAGTTGAACTCTGGAGGAGGCTGATTTCCAAATAGGTTTCTTGAGAGGAACATAGGTTTTATGAGGATATATATATATATATATTTTTTTTTTGTAGTCGTTGGCTAGCTTCCTTGTCTTGCCTTGTTTGCTTTAGGGCAGTTTGATTGATTCATAGCCTTTTGAGCTCTTCTATACATTAATGATATTTTCTTGCGTTGTGAAGTATGGATTTGATTGCCCATTTATTTTTCTATTTAGCTGATTCAATAGTATGTCCTTTTTTTTTTTATTGTAGGGTAAAAATAACTTGCTGATATCCAAAAAATCCTCAGTTCACGGGAAAGAATTTGAGCTTTGGTGTCTTAGAGCTTATTTGATTGATTATTTTGCTATGGTAAGTTTAATTAGATTCTTTGTTATAAATTTTCTTCTCTAGTTTTGAATGGAACAGAGAGAGGATAGGGAGTGAAATTTATATTGACCTGATAAAGCATTTTGATTTTAGAGATCTTCCTGTTCTAGATTCTGAATAGGATCTTAAGTTTAATTGAATTATTTGCACAGGCTGCAAAGATTCTTGCAAACCTTATTGTGATGGGGGGTGGCATTTTGGCTAGAGCATTTGCTCAAGCTTATCGTCAAGCTCTTGCTAGTAAGTTTCTTATCATTTGGCAAAACAAGTTTCTTGGATTTATTAATTCTATGCATTAATCTGCAATTTGGGCACCATACTTGATTGAAGCTGGTTTACTGGTAGGTTTTAAGCCTGAGGTGGTTTTCATTGGTTTTTTGTTGTCTGTTATGTACCTTGAACATATGTTGCTAGGTATTTTTTAGCTCAGAGGGTACATGATATACAATGTCAAGCTCTGCACTAGAATCATATAGGATTTCAATACTGTTCAGGAATTAACCTGGGTCTAAAGTCACATCATGGAAAGAATTTTGGTATTACTAGTAAGTAAACTGATTGGCCAACAATTGTTTTGCTGTTTAACTGTTTTTCCTTAAAACAAGGTTCTATGTGGTGGACTTCTTGACCATCCCAGTTTTACCATAACCATGAATTTAGCAAACAATTTCAAAAGACCTTAATGAATGAATTTCTGACAAGTCTGCATTGCCTTTATAAAACCATTAGTGCAGTTGATTTGTCTCTGCTCATGCTATAGATAGCCCTTTTTATCTTCTATTCGAAGAGTCTTTCCAGCCAACTAAAATTTTTGGGGATTCAACTTCTGTCCTGACCTTTATTAGAAGTTAGACAATGAGATTTCTATGTCTACAAAGATTTTAGATATTTCCTCAGCAATTTAAGAAGTAACTCTTACCTCTGTGCCTTCTTCAAGCTTTCATCTCTTTAATATTGTCCTTCTTGTTCTAAACGGCCCACTGCAAGAGACTTCTACCTCCATTTTTTTTAATTTAATCAAAGCATGGATTTTTCTCATAATATTTAATGCTTACTTCATTCTCATAGTTGTGATTTCATTTGGTTTATGTTTGGTTCGGGAACATCAAGCTCTTCTAAAGAATTATTTGTGGGGGCCAATGATGAATATATCTTGGTAGGGTTCTTTGATAATCGTGGTATAGAGGAATTAATGTCCTCTCTAGTCCTAATCAGAGTTTTCTGGCTGTATATTTCATTATTTGTCATGTTATTAACAAGAAGTTGTTGCAGATGCGTCGAAAAATGGCGTGGCACAAGAGACAATACAGAATACCATTCGAAGAGCTAATAAGGTCATGACAGAGCAGGAGGCTCGGCAGATTCTTGGTGTGACAGAAGAAACCCCTTGGGAAGAGATTGTGAAGGTCAGTCTCTTGACTTGTTTTCAGTCATTGCCAGTTTGCCAAATGTTGGTTTCTAAAACATTGTTATGTGCAGAGATATGACAATTTGTTTGAGAGCAATGCCAAGAGTGGAAGTTTCTACCTTCAGTCAAAAGTTCATCGGGCCAAGGAAAGTCTAGAGGCTGTCCAACAACAAAAGGGCCAGGATACACCTACTTGAGGACATCAATTTTTTCACTTCTCAACCTCATGTATAATTATTTTGGGCTCGACTTAACAACCTATATTGTATGCGATTTTTGCATTATAAGTTTCACTAAACCGAAATTATCCTTAAAAGATTGTAAATAATTATCGTTAACTGACTGCGAATAAAGACAACCAAAAGCACTGAAATGATGTGCTATTCTTTTTTACCTTTGTTTTGTTACTGAAATGAAGGAATGCAACAATTTTGATAGTTTCTCTCTTGGCTTGCCTATGCTTTCTGTAATGCAGAAGAGTTTAGTTTGATGTTCTTGAATAGAGAAACATGTAGTTCTTTGAAATATTTGATAACATGGCATTGAAAAACATTAGATTATTTTTTAGATTTTATGTAACATTTGAAGAAACGTATTTAACAATGAGAAGAATTTCATGGAGATCTTAATATTTTTTTATCACAGGTTTCCTCACTTGAGGTTTATAACTTGGACGTTTTTTGTCTCTCAACAAATATATTTTTCTAGATTAAAATATGTGTTGTCTTCCTTATAAGATCTAAATATTTTTTTTATCACAGGTTTCTCCACTTGAGGCTTATAGCGTTAATGTTTTTTGTCTCTTAATAAGTATGCTTTTCTAAATTTAAAAACATGTAATAAGTATGCTTTTCAAAGTTTTCAATTGGGGTTGCATTCAAAGTTTTGGGGTTGCTGGGAGTATGTTGATAAAGTTTGGCAGTATATTTAATGGTCAATGTGTCTTTTCTAGCTTGCTAAGGGATGAGTGGTTTTACATAGAAAAGGGTGCCTTGCTAAGGGATGAATGTGAACCGACCTTTTTACTCTGGATTGTGTTGTATGTATTCAAAGTTAGATATTTGAAAGGAAACGTGCCTACTGCACTAATTTTTATTTTTTTTTATTTTTTGAAATGAGTAGGTCTGTCATTGTTTACTTGTCTATATTACAAATCCTTTTTGAAATGAAAATGAAATAAGCCTATTCACATAAAACCATTTAATCAAGAATGTCATTAAACTTTTGGGTTTAGGGTCTACCATATTGCTGAACATGCTCATAAAGTTCAGAACAGCTTATGAATTGCCAAGTTCAAGGATTTTTGGAAGGGATGAGTTATTGATGTTTGGTTATACCTATTTGCAGAACTGGAAGCAATATGGCATCTCCCTTTACAATAATTTTCCCTCTTGTTTGGTTATACCTATTTCTTTATGCAATCTAGAGTAGCTTACACACACACACACACACCGTTATGCAACAAAACTGAGTATGTGAAATGTATACATTATGATTTAGCTTAAATGATTTACAGTTTGAATTTAAATTTAAACTAATCATTTTCAGCCTTTTGTCCTTTGCATAAAATGCACCTGCAAGGTTTGAAAAACAACGATGTTGATTCAACATAATGATTTAAGGTTTGATTGTTTAACTTTTATGGTCCTTTTACTAATATTTTCGTCCTTTGTGAAAAAACCTTTCTTGGTCCTTCAGTTATGAGATTTTCTTGATTATATTTTTGAAATAAGCACTTGGAATTGAAATTTGGTTTATGGGGAAATGAAGGGATAATATCAGTCTCAGAGTAATCCTTCTGGTTTGAGAATAGAAGGAGGTTTGAAATGATATATTAAGCATGCAATCAAACCTTTGTGTTCCTGACCATATCCTTATAACTAATACTTAACCATTAAGAGGAATGCTTAATTAATTAATTTATACGTGGTCAATATTCATAAATGCTCACATTTTATTGGAGACGTGAATCCACAGTGGTGTTGTCAATTTGAACTTGATGAGTGACATACTTTTTATCAATTTGAATTTTGTTGTCTATTTTAATTTATTAGATATTCAGATTGGTGCTATCCGATCTTCGAAACCTACCATATACATGTTTTGCCTTTTGTATTCTTTTGGTTCTGAAGATATTCAAGGCCTGCATTTATTTCTGTTATCTGATTGACATTGATATGTGTAAAAAGCATAAACTTTATTCATGGGATATGATGGGATGGCTATTCAGACAACAATCTTTCATGCTTTAGGGATCTCATTGTAGTCTACAGAAGTAAAGCATCCCAAAGGATTGCCAATGTATCTATTCTTTCATGTTTTAGGCATGCTATTGTAGGCAACAAAAATAAAGCATCCTAAACGAGTCACACAAGTAAATAATCTGTACAGCAGATCGGCCAATGCACCTTCTGCTACTTACTAATTGAACAAGTCCAAGGTATTTATGTCACAATATTTTGCTGGTGTCTGGCAGGATTTATGTGATGTGTTCATTGTAGTTTTCTAGGTCATTGTACAAGTCTAACAAAAAAATTCAAATTTAATGGCGAGGATCTGAAAATGAATTTGAAATTGATGGTGATAATAGTTTCCCGCTAACTTTCAAATTTTGGATGACTATATATACAGTTGGCCCTTCCCACTCAACAGGTATGTAGTCTTAACAGACTCACAAACTTATCTTTTCATTTTGTGTTTGGATGCCTTCATTGTGTTATCTCTATCTTTAGATCTAACATATGTTGCTTTCTTCTCTCAATGACTTGCATGACAATACTGATAGGCGGACTATCATTGTAAGAGTGTAGTGTGATGTTGTATCAGTTGTTTAATTCTATCAAGTTTCTGTTAGATTTAGCTTCAACTTTCTTAGTTCCAGATGTCCTAGGGCATAGTTTGTCTGTTTTTAACTTTCATCTCAGCTGTAATATTCAAATTATCGTTTCATTTCAAGTTTAATCAATTCTTGTCTTTCATCATGAGCCGTTGTCAATGATAGTTATTACTCAAACAACTATGTTCGTTATTAGTTTGTACGTTCCTTATCCACATGGTTATATTCAGGATTAAAACGTTGGGACTCCTTAACAGAATAATTCTTTACCTCAATGTTTACTACTAGACATTCGAACTTTTTTTAAGTTATCAGACATATTCATGTATTTACAATTCAAATCAGGAACTTCCAAAGCATTGACAGGTTCTTTTTTATTTTTCCCAAATGCACCACAGTACACGTGCAAGGAAAGTAACTCGACAAGAGTTGAAATAATATCAAGAACATAATAATACTACATAAATAGTATTCATGGTTTAAGGGGAAATATCATAAATCCTTCGTTCATAATTCAGTATATTTACAAACTAAATGAGGCATAGTTGTGAGGTCACCAACGGAGTGAAACTTATCTAATTTTGGAAAGTGCCTCTTCCTCCAACAAATATGAAGTGTGGACCATGATTCTATATTGATACTGATATGTGAGAAATTAGTAATGATATACATACATGTGCGTATATTTATAGTAATATAATATTAATTTTATAATTATGTATTTTTTACAAGCAAGTTGCCACTTTAGAAGCAAAATATATTTGAGTAATTGTGAAATACTATCACGCGTAACGTACGTAGAAAATCTGCTCAGAATTTTTGCTCAAAGTACAAGCTTGGTATTTTTGCTTAGTTAATGTGAAGAAGCTCGGATATTGCTTAATTTCATTCAAATTTCATTTGTAATATGTCTCAATCAATTGGAGGATATTGTTATTTATCATTGTTGAAGTTTCGTTTTAATAATATCATTCATTGGTAGTGATGTTTTAATGCTATAGATTTCAGTTTTCATTAAAAAATATGTTGTCCGGGATGAGGTCACTTGCTACTTTAATTAACAGTAACATGAAAAAGAAAAGAAGCGCTCTTAGCTATAGAGAAGTCAACTACGGCGTCGAACTGGTCCGTCGAACTGGTCCATTGTGGTTAAGTTTTGTTTGATGGAAAACAGCTGTGAGGAATGACTTGTATACCAACCGTGCACTGCAAGGCAAGGGAACAACTCTGAATTATTTCGGATCTATTCACTCACTCTTGACGTGGAATGCTTTGTTGTTTGGTTCTTGAACCCGTTCTACTACACTCCAAGCATTTGTCACTTTCACCATTTTGTTTCCTTCTCACTTTTGAAAATTTCCACTTGTTTGATCAAAGATGCTTTCCACCATGACCATTTCCTGTTCACTTCCTTTATCATCATCATCCTCACACCCTCCTAACGCCCCCACCATTCTCTTTTGCCTTTTATATTCTCAAGAGTAATCTACATTATATTCTTGGTTACAATTCAAACAACAAATTGATCACCTTCAATAATAACAATTGGAACACACCCATACAACTTTCCCATCTATTAGATTGTTTACAGCAAGTTGAGCCTCTTTTCCTATCTTCATGTCTTCCCTTTTAGAACAAGTTGCCACTTTTCTCGTACATTCATCATAATTAAAATCTTTTTCTTGCTTGTATTGTGGAGAAATTAATGGTCTTTATGGAGCTCTATTTTTCTCCCCTTTTGGAAAAAAAGGTGCAAAGCAAATGGCTTTTTAAGTTCCTACCCGCAGCATGAATCATTCATCTCAATCAATTTAGGTCACTAAATACTGTTTTTGGGTATTAAATTAATGAAAATAATTGAAATTGGCTCTTTAATTATGAGATGTTATGGGGTAGGAAATTATTAAACCTATATAATAGAGGGCCCACTAATTAAATAAAGGGATTTTAAGTGTAATGGGGAGTTTATGCTGATTTATAGATAGTGTTGCCAGCTTGATCTCAGGAACTTTAGCATCAGAGTGTTGTATTTGTATATACATAAATATGCATAATGAGACAAGTGCAGTTGGGAATCCGATGGATAATAAGTATTATTGGTGCTTCCATCATCCAAAGAAAAAAGATAATAATTGTTGCCTTTAATCATCTGTCTGTTATCTCATCAATGGTGATATTCTTTGGACTTTTTTATCAGGACATTTGAGAAGGCTGAATGCCGTACGAGATTTAGCTTTTCATTAGATAATTAAGCAAAATTTGTTGGTGAATCAACTGTACTTCTCCAAATTCAGCCAGCTGTTTCCATTATCAAGAAAAAGAAATTAAAGTGTTACTTGTGGAAACAAAAAGAAATGGCTTATATATATATATGTTGAGTTTTTTTTTTTTATTATTATAGCATGTCAAGGTAGAAGAAAACAAAGAGAATAAGTTGCAGCAGGCTGGCCATTAACTCCTGTAAGGCCTTCAAGACCATGTCTTGCGCTGTTAGGTTCTGGACAAGAGACAGAGAGCACTAACATATGAAAAGGAAAAAGATGTGACCGCCTTAATTCCCACTTAGGCATAATACTTACTGTAATGTATATATAGGAAGCTTTTTTGTGTTGAGTTTGGAGCTATTTGAAATGTCAATAGTGGTTATCTATATATGTGTGTGTGTGTTACTCTTTAAGTAAAATTGGGAGAGAGGAAGGGAAGAAAAATGAATTCATTTATTACTATGCCCATTGTTACAAACAACACAACAGGATCAAATTCAAAAATAACACAATAAATAAAATTCAAATCTTACACGGCCATATTAATTCTATACATAAATAATTGAAGATCACTAGTGGCAGATTGTACTCGTCACTTTCAAATCGGCATATACATTTTAAATTAATCCCGCTTCCTCTTTCTGCCTTGTCTGTCTCTTGAACACAATAAGCACAGGACGTTCAGCATGGCCAGCAAATAAATAGAAGTAACATCGTCTGAATCATGGAGATTGTAGCTCAGAGATAATATATTCAGACTCTTATTCCAAGAACTTAAACTGGAAGCTAGATATTGAACTCTGCTCCGAGTGGAGCCTGCCTTTATTAGACAACAAAAACTAGAAAAACCTGAAATCATATTGAAGATAAAACGTTCAGAAACGATTTAAGATAAGTCATTGTAAAACTAATACACACACATGAATGCATTCATCATTTTTAGAAGTAGTTTAACTTACATGATTTATGATGGACGGTTATTTTGCAACCCGAGCTTAATAAACTGGAGGTGGTGGGGAAGCATAGATGTATGGTTTTGGAGCTGGAGCCTCAACCGGTGGGGGTGGAGACTTGTACTCATATGGGGGAGGCTTGTGCTCAACCGGTGGGGGTGGAGACTTGTACTCATATTTTGGAGCAGGAGCCTCTACTGGTGGTGGTGGAGACTTGTACTCATAAGGAGGAGGCTTGTGCTCTACCGGTGGTGGTGGAGATTTGTACTCATATTTGGGAGCAGGAGCCTCTACTGGTGGTGGTGGAGACTTGTATTCATATGGAGGAGGCTTGTGCTCTATCGGTGGTGGTGGAGATTTGTACTCATATTTGGGAGCAGGAGCCTCTACTGGTGGTGGTGGAGACTTGTATTCATATGGAGGAGGCTTGTGCTCTATCGGTGGTGGTGGAGACTTGTACTCATAAGGAGGAGGCTTGTGTTCAACTGGTGGGGGAGGAGATTGGTAGTAGTATGGCTTTGGTGAAGGTGGTGGTGGAGACTTGTACTCATAAGGAGGAGGCTTGTGCTCAACTGGTGGGGGAGGAGATTGGTAGTAGTATGGCTTTGGTGAAGGTGGTGGTGGAGACTTGTACTCATATTTGGGAGCAGGAGCCTCTACTGGTGGTGGTGGAGACTTGTACTCATAAGGAGGAGGCTTGTGCTCAACTGGTGGGGGAGGAGATTGGTAGTAGTATGGCTTTGGTGAAGGTGGTGGTGGAGACTTGTACTCATATTTGGGAGCAGGAGCCTCTACTGGTGGTGGTGGAGACTTGTACTCATAAGGAGGAGGCTTGTGCTCAACTGGTGGTGGTGGAGATTGGTAGTAGTATGGCTTTGGTGAAGGTGGTGGTGGAGACTTGTACTCATATTTGGGAGCAGGAGCCTCTACTGGTGGTGGTGGAGACTTGTACTCATAAGGAGGAGGCTTGTGCTCAACTGGTGGGGGAGGAGATTGGTAGTAGTATGGCTTTGGTGAAGGTGGTGGTGGTGACTTGTAGTAGTAAGGCTCTGGTGCTGGAGACTTAACTGGTGGTGGAGGAGACTGGTAGTAGTAAGGTTTTGGTGAAGGAGGTGGTGGGGACTGGTAGTAGTATGGCTTTGGTGAAGGTGGTGGTGGAGACTTGTAGTAGTATGGCTCTGGTGCTGGAGACTTAACTGGTGGTGGAGGAGACTGGTAGTAGTAAGGCTTTGGTGATGGTGGTGGTGGAGACTTGTAGTAGTATGGCTCTGGTGCTGGAGACTTCACTGGTGGTGGTGGAGATTGGTAGTAGTAAGGCTTTGGTGAAGGTGGTGGTGGAGACTTGTAGTAATATGGCTCTGGTGCTGGGGACTTAACTGGTGGTGGAGGAGACTGGTAGTAGTAAGGTTTTGGTGAAGGAGGTGGTGGAGATTGGTAGTAGTATGGCTTTGGTGACGGTGGTGGTGGAGACTTGTAGTAATATGGCTCTGGTGCTGGGGACTTAACTGGTGGTGGAGGAGACTGGTAGTAGTAAGGTTTTGGTGAAGGAGGTGGTGGAGATTGGTAGTAGTATGGCTTTGGTGACGGTGGTGGTGGAGACTTGTAGTAGTATGGCTCTGGTGCTGGGGACTTAACTGGTGGTGGAGGAGACTGGTAGTAGTAAGGTTTTGGTGAAGGAGGTGGTGGAGATTGGTAGTAGTATGGCTTTGGTGACGGTGGTGGTGGAGACTTGTAGTAGTATGGCTCTGGTGTTGGGGACTTAACTGGTGGTGGTGGGGATTGGTAATAGTAAGGCTTTGGTGAAGGTGGTGGTGGAGACTTGTAGTAGTAAGGAGGAGGCTTGTGCTCAACTGGTGGTGGTGGGGACTGGTAGTAGTAAGGCTTTGGTGAAGGTGGTGGTGGGGATGTGTAATAGTAGGGTGGCTTATAGTGGGGTGAAGGAGGAGGAGGGCTCTTGTAGTAGTACGGTGCAGGGGTGGGCTCGGGCTTAGGCTTTGGCTTTGGCTTGGGCTTGGGGCATTCTTGATCATGAGGGTTCTTGGAAGCATAGGCAAAAGGCTTAGACTTGAGCACAACCTCGTGCTTGTCCTTGGAGTACACCTTCAAAGGAGTTCCCTCATTCCACTTTGTGGGGAAGGTGTAGGGTGAGTCCTTAGGAGGGGCATGGAGGTGAGCCTTGCACACTGTGGCTCCGTATTTGGAATAGTCAAAGCCCTCAACAGTAATGCTGTATTTGCCGTTGATCTTGGTTGTACCGTAAGCCTCGATGGTCTTGTCTCCAGCTTGGCACACCACTTCCACAACAGCACCTGCCCCATCATATCCAATAGTTATGTACAAAGGCTCAATCAATCATGAAATACATACACAATTTAAAAGAAATATTATACATATACCAATAAATAACTTTTTTTATTTTATTACTCTTTTCAAGCCAATTGATTGTTTGGCTTCCACTTTTGGATTCGCAACTATTTTATATTATTAGAGATAAATTGAGTGTCAAGGGATATATACATCTTACATTGCTTAATTGAATGTGAATTATGATTTTATAATAATTAAGCTTTATACATACACACACATATATATCAACAATTTTTATTAATTTTATATTGAAATTAATTTGTTTAATGCTAAAGATAAAATCTCAAAAATATTTTCTCAAATTTTGAATTAAATTTTAAACAGTATAATAGCTATTTTTTTAAAAAAAAAATCATATCTTATATGAATTTCAAAATAAAATTTAATAAACCTATTGAATGGAGAAAGCGAAAGAAAAATACGTATAAATTGTGGTATTTTTTCAAGAGATAATGACGTGGCATAAAAATATGAGCCAACAAGACGTGTGTGCTCAAGTTTGAAAAGAACATGTCAATGATAATAAAAAGGAAGACTTTGAAGCCAAAATATATAAATTATCCTAATTTATAGGAAAAAAAGAAATTAGACATAATTAGCTAATGTACCTTCGAGGTGTTTCTTGTTGTGCGACTTCTCTGGATACTCGACATCATAGCACTTGTATACGTAAACTCTACCAATCACCTTAACAATCAATGGGTGAGGGTGAGGGTATGGGTGAGGGTGGGGGTATGGATGTGGAGGGTAGACAGCGGGTGGAGGAGGAGAGTTATAATAGTAAGGTGGGTGTGGCTTGGGAGATGGAGGAGGAGGAGACTTGTAGTAGTAAGGTGTTGGTGCTGGAGACTTCACTGGTGGTGGTGGAGATTGGTAGTAGTATGGCTTTGGTGAAGGTGGTGGTGGAGACTTATAGTAGTAAGGTGTTGGTGCTGGAGACTTCACTGGTGGTGGTGGAGATTGGTAGTAGTAAGGCTTTGGTGAAGGTGGTGGTGGGGACTGGTAGTAGTATGGCTTTGGTGAAGGTGGTGGTGGAGACTTGTAGTAGTAAGGCTCTGGTGCTGGAGACTTCACTGGTGGTGGAGGAGATTGATAGTAGTAAGGCTTTGGTGAAGGTGGTGGTGGGGATTGGTAGTAGTATGGCTTTGGTGAAGGTGGAGGTGGAGACTTGTAGTAGTATGGCTCTGGTGTCGGGGACTTCATTGGTGGTGGAGGAGACTGGTAGTAGTAAGGCTTTGGTGAAGGTGGTGGTGGTGACTTGTAGTAGTATGGCTCTGGTGCTGGAGACTTCACTGGTGGTGGAGGAGACTGGTAGTAGTACGGCTTTGGTGAAGGTGGTGGTGGGGACTGGTAGTAGTACGGCTTTGGTGATGGTGGTGGTGGAGACTTGTATTCATAAGGAGGAGGCTTGTGCTCAACGGGTGGGGGTGGAGACTTGTACTCATATTTTGGAACAGGAGCCTCTACTGGTGGGGGTGGAGACTTGTATTCATAAGGAGGAGGCTTGTGCTCTACCGGTGGGGGTGGAGACTTGTACTCATATGGAGGTGGCTTGTGCTCAACTGGTGGGGGTGGAGACTTGTACTCATATTTTGGTGCTGGAGCCTCTACTGGTGGTGGTGGAGACTTGTACTCATATGGAGGAGGCTTGTGCTCAACCGGTGGGGGTGGAGACTTGTACTCATAAGGAGGAGGCTTGTGCTCAACAGGTGGAGGTGGAGATTTGTACTCGTATTTGGGAGCAGGAGCCTCTACCGGTGGTGGTGGAGACTTGTACTCATATGGTGGAGGCTTGTGCTCAACTGGTGGGGGTGGAGATTTGTACTCATATTTGGGAGCAGGAGCCTCTACTGGTGGTGGTGGAGACTTGTACTCATATGGTGGTGGTGGTGGAGACTTGTACTCATAAGGAGGAGGCTTGTGCTCAACTGGTGGGGGTGGTGACTTATACTCATATTTGGGAGCAGGAGCCTCCACCGGTGGTGGTGGAGACTTGTACTCATATGGTGGAGGCTTGTGCTCAACTGGTGGGGGTGGAGATTTGTACTCATATTTGGGAGCAGGAACCTCTACTGGTGGTGGTGGAGACTTGTATTCATATGGTGGTGGAGGTGGAGACTTGTACTCATAAGGAGGAGGCTTGTGCTCAACTGGTGGGGGTGGTGACTTATACTCATATTTAGGAGCAGGAGCCTCCATGGGTGGTGGTGGAGACTTGTACTCATAAGGAGGAGGTTTGTGCTCAACTGGTGGAGGTGGAGACTTGTACTCATATTTGGGAGCAGGAGCCTCCATCGGTGGTGGTGGAGACTTGTACAAATATGGTGGTGGAGGAGGAGAGCTGTACTCGTATTTTTCAGTGGGTGGCGGAGGAGAGTAGTAAGGATAACCATCAGCAGCCACCAAGTTAAGAGTGGTGGAGATGAGAACAATGGCCAATGTGAAGGCCATTGGCCTGAGACGACCCCTTAAGGGGCCGCCACGCCTAGCAACCATGGACGGCAGAATGAAGAAAGGTGACCACTTCCGGCCAATGCTCCGATCAAACTCTCACTGATATAACTTGTAGTGTGAGAGAGGGAGAGAGAAGGATTTGGTGATGGGGATGACTGAGAAAGCAGGGAAGGAGGAGGCAGTACTTATAGTGAAAGTGAGTCGTTAATGAGTAGCTGTCATGAGGGACCAGTTCAAAATATCCTATTGGCTTTCATTTTAATGTCTTAATTCAAAAATTAAAGAAGCTTCCCCAGCCGGCCTTTCACTTTTTTATTCCCAGACCCCTCCATTATTAATTTCCCTCCATGTGTCTTCAACTCGTCCCCATTCATCCAACCACTCTCAAACACAAAAGCCTCCATTATTTAACCCAAATTAAATTAATTAAAGCTACACATACCCAGAAATTAAAATGAAAAATATAAATTGCTATTCTCTTATCATTTTCCTCTTACTTACCTGCCCCTCCTGAGTTGCCTACCTTGACGAAAAAGAAACTCCAGCATGCTTTTTCCTTCCTCTCTTGCCAGCTTTATCTCTTTTTTCCTTTTTGTTTTCGGAGGGAATATAATTAATATACTGTATAATGAGATATAATACAGATCCATATCTGAATATATTATAATAAATAATGGCCATTTAGGTTTGAGTAGGCCTCACTGTCCTTTTAGATCTAAACGCTTTTTTTTTTAAAAAAAAATAAATAAATAAATTGAGGGGGTGAGGATTTTTGACTTTTCGATATAGTATTTGATTTGTTTCGAACTCAAGTCTTTGCAGGCAGCTTTTGATGGGGGAGAATAATCCGATATTATGCACACTCTAATTTATTTCGCTCATTTTGTTATATATATGGAGCTAGCCACCACTACTACTTTAATTTGTGGGGCTCTTTATCTCCCCTGCAAAATTGACAAAATAATTAAATGTATGATGATGAAATTAAATTTTATTTTTGAAAATATAATTTACTTCCTTAGATGTTCTCCAGAACACATGGTGCGCATAATTATTTGTTTTATTTTTGGGGAGTAGGAGACAGAAGAGAAAATGTTAACGGAAAGTGGTGGCTCATTTCCTCATTGACCCACTTTTCCATCATTTTGGTTTTTTTTTTTCCTTTTTATTTTAAATAATAAGGATGTTTGTGGACCATGTGATTTCTCAATTATGAGAGGAGCATGTGATGTTACGAACATTTCTGGTCAAGTGGGGGAAGCGGCTTTTCAACATTTTGGCGCCACAAAAATCTACTACACTACAATAATGAATGGAAAAAATATATATATATATTAAAAGAAACAGAAATATTTCCCCAAGAGTGTCATTTCGTGCAAGAAATCATAATTGAAAAATAGCGCTTAGGCATTCAACTTTAGGCTTGTCCTTGAGCTCCTTTTGATAACGACATTTTTTCTCTTAATTATAAGCAATTTATGGACCACATATCATTCCCATAATTAATTATTATTATTTTCACAAAATTAATTAACATAACTTAAATATAAAATTACTTCCTGAACACCGACGCAATTTAATCATATTTTTGTCTTATGTTTCCTTCGTTTGGCAGTGGTAACATGTATATGGAATTTTTCTGAACACCTCGGAGGAATAGAAACATATTTATTTGATATTGAAGGATATAGTATAATGTATGTATGTATATATATATAGAGGCTTTAATTTAGCAAATAAATTGTAGTATTTTGGAACATAAATAATTCTCTGTAAAAGAGAGGAAGAACGTGCAAATTAATTGTCGTATTTGAATACAAACATTGATTAGGCTTATTAATTTTGTTTAATTTAATAGTGGTTAGATCTAAAGATATGGTATTATTGAGGGAGTAGAGATGAGCATTTTACAGTATAAAACAGCTGTAGGGTAAGGTTGGTGAGAAGGAAATCAGATGCAAATTTTCCACATTCTTCAGAATAAATACTTATATTTTAATTACTTTGAAAAGTCAAGATTCTCCTGCACGCCGTGAAATTACCATGCATTCTCACTTTTACACTTTAATTTAGAGGAAACGTACACGAATATGTGATCATATAATTAACACTGATTACTTTTTTGTTTTGGTGGTTTTAACAGGGTGAAGGCTAAGGATAAATGAGTAATAATAATTATTGAAATGCACCAATTAAAGATGGATAGCGTAATGACGAATTATTATCATCATACTCCCTCTTGTCCTTATTATAAGGCACCAACTAATTTTTCTCACAAACCAATAAAAGTAGTTAAAGTCAATAAAGTTGTCGCAGAATCTAAGTAATTTCCAATATTACCCCTACTAATTCGCACTAAACTCTAATATTATATTAATTATTACTCTCACCCACTACCTTTATTAATTAAGCTACAGTATACTTGGAAAAAAATAATCATTCTTATTTAACAAACAAGTCGCTTTATAAAAAAGATCAAATAAACTTTTTAGTAATGTTGTCTTATAATAAAGACCAGAGGGAGTATATATATAATATATTTAGAGAGAGAGAGGGTTAACGTATAATTTTAATAACAAATTTTTTTTGTTATGAGTATTGACACAATTAAATTTTGAAGGGTTTAAAGGTAGATAGAGTCTTTTAAAAAAGGGTATAATTTTAATAATTTCCGTTAAATTAATTCATATTTCAATTTCTTCCTATGTGGGATCCACTTGCTCTCGTTCTAGCAGATATTTGAGTCAATTTATCATAATTGTATTATTTTTAAAAGATAATATCTACTTTTATATTTTTCAAAACTTAGTTGTGCGAGAAATACATGACGAAAAAACTCTGTTATTAAAATTTAACCTTTAACTTTATATATATATATATATATATAAAATATAAAAAGGAAAAAATAACCCATGCCCATGTGAAGGGCTTGTGAGCTTGTCCCGTATATCTCTCTGGAATATTTTTTGTTTTTAAAAAATATAAATGTGATTCTCTGAGGGGCATATTCAATTAAATGTCTATCTTATGTTTACTTTTGTTTGGTAATTAACACACACACATAGAGATAGAGAGAAAGATGCATGTAAATGAGCATTATATATATATATAGAGGTGGAAAAAGTAAGAGATAGATGAACGTGTCGTTGAAGGCGATCGAGAAAATAAAATAAAGGAGATGAAAAATAGTATTGCTTTGAAAAGTCAAGATTCCACACCATGTGGATGACAATGACGACATTGAGGTACTTGCAAACTGGGTCTTCTATAGAGTACCACGTACAATATATGTAGACAAAATTGTCAATAACTTTTTTTACACGATTTTTGAGTTAATTAACGCTTTTTTTTTTTTTTAATATAGTAGAGTTAATAAGATTTTTTTAAAAAAATTATTCTGATAAAACATATTAAACAAACTTAATAATATAACTCGCTCGGTAGAAAAATGCACGAGGGAGTGGTAACGAATCATTATTACTATATTAAAGGCGTGTAAATTAACCCATGGCTCATGGGGCACGTGGCATGTGATTTCGCATATATATATATAAAATAATAAAATTGGCCAGCTTGTCTCCTCTATATATATATCTCACGATCTATAAAGAGCATTGTGTAATAATACAAGCACGCACAGGTTAATCCTTTAATTTTCTGTAAATTAAATTAAAATTCATAAAACTAATGATTTTAATAATCACTCCGCTATGTGAATACCTATATTTGTAGTTTGGTTTTTTTTATGAGAATTTATCGTTTTATTATGGCACTATACGTAGCTAGCTATAAGCATACTATCTGATCGATTGTGCGATATCCTCCTAGAGAGGGTAATCATTTGAGAGATAAAATCTACTTTTGAATTAAAAATATATGGGTAAATTGAGATATACTCCATTCGGTCCTTATTATAAGGCACTAACTAACTTTTCTCACAAACCAATAAAAGTAGTTAAAGTCAATAAAGTTGTCCTAAAATCTAAGTAATTTCCAATATTACCCCTACTAATTGCACTAAACTCTAATATTATATTAATTATTACTTTCACCTACTACCTTTATTAATTAGGGCAGACATGGAAAAAAATAATCATTCCTCATTGGGAACAATCAAGTGCCTTATAAAAAGAATGAAATAAACGTGCTAGTTGGTGCCTTATAATAAGGACCAGAGGCAGTACTAGTATATTCGTATGTATGTATGTATGTTTTGGTGTGGAGGAGATAAACAGAGGTGGACCCACGTTATATAAAAGGGGGGCAAGTGCCCCCATTGAATTTAAGGTTTTTTAAAATAATAATAATAATAATAATATATTTAAATGATTATCCACCCTTGAATTAAATGTCCACCCTTAATACATCAAGACTGCACTTCGTAATCAAATGAGAGATGAATGGTTGAATGATTGTTTAGTGTCTTATATTGAAAATGATGTATTTGATAGCATTGGTAATAAGACGATTATGATGGAATTCCAAAAATAAGGCTAGAATGATGACATTGTAATTATTTTTATTGTAATATACTTTTTGTTATTAAAATATATGTCATTTAAACTTATTGAGTGATCACCCTTGTAATTTATGAATCGCATTTCTAATAACACTTAGTCTTGCTTTTCTAAATGACAGGTTTATAAAATAATTACCTCACTTATTACATCATCAGTGTTCACTTGATTTCATGAATATTTTTTTTGATTTTTTTTTTATATATTCTTTTGTTTTTTAATGTATTTAAAATTTTTCTTAAAAAAAAAAAAAAATCGGCGACGCCCAAACCCCCACTAATAATGTCCTCTTCAGTAATTTTCTAGGTCCCTTGGAGATAAATAAAAGGGAAGAGGTTAATTTTGATGGTAATGATGTTGGAATGATATATAGCAGCACTACGTACATGAAGTAAGTGTTGTAGTCACCGAATAATAAGGCCCTTTCTCTTTTTGAGCTACCTAGCTACTACATATACTTGTCATTATTATCCATTAATATGCTTTACCTAAAGCCATTGAGAGGTTGTGTATGTATTGCTATTAAGTGAAGTGATATATATATTATGTTTTCGCTGTTACTTTCACCTTTTTCTCCTCTCAATTAAGGTATCGCTGTCTCACTTCTCACTTTATTCGTTTTTTTATTCCCATGCTACATGTCTTCACACTTTCCTCCTCCTCTTTTCTGTCCTTTTAAACCCCACACTCTTGTCTGTTAGTTTGGTTTTTTTATTCCTTTGTTTATGCATGAACACATAGTGCTTAATTGATCCTACAATCATCACGTCTTCTTCTTATTTGTTTCTAAAAATATTCGTATTATTTATTGTTGTCAAACTTACGAGTTTATCGTTTTTAAATTTCTAGCTTAAAAAACGAGTCAAGTCAATGATAAATCCGTGTCAGTTGTAAACTAAGTTAAGCTCACGAGTTTATACACCGAGTTTACCGTTTTTATATTTCTAGCTTATAAAACCGTTAACTTTTTTGATTTGATCATCTTCAAGCGGTTTTATATATAAATTTTCTAGAAATTTCGTTGTTAAATATGATAAATGATGAATGTTGATGGACTTAATTTCAATTATTTGGATTTAAAATATATTTAAATCAAATTGTTGTCATTTTTATATTTTAATTGTTTAATTATACACTAGTAGTACCAATTTAATAGTAAAAAGCAAACTCTTATGAGTTTATAATTCAAGTTCACGATTTGAGTTTATATCACTACTGTTATGAGTTTACTTAAACTCGCGAGTTTCACAACCTTAATAGTATTACTTCATGTCCTTAATATGAAGATCTTGTATTAATAATTAGAAGTAGTGTTATATTTTACTTATGCTATGAAAAACTAAATAGATAGTTCAAGTATACACCAGAGAGAATGTATTTATGTGATGAATGATTTTTTTCAGGCAATCCTTATAACCGAACATTATTTCTATATAATGTCCGGTTATATTTCATCATTCAATGTTTGGTGAAATACGTCAGTAATAAGGAGGTGATTGAAATATATAAGAATAGTTTAAATTAGGCAATAATATTATAGGGAAATAAAAGATTTTGTTTGAGTGATGATGAATATACTATATATATAATAGTTAAAAAGGGAAAATAATGAAGGGAAAGAAACATTATATATATTGGGAACATAATAATTGCCTTCAAATTATGATGCTGCATGGGATGACTAAATTAGTTAAGCGTGCAGGCATGTGGCCATCCCACTTGTTTCGTATCCAGTCAAACTTCTTTACCTTTCAGGGACAAAATTTGTTTTTTTTTTCAAAAAAAAAAAAATTGGAGAGCTACACGACAGGGCAATGTACTAGGATGTAATATCACATTAATTATATTCAAGACTTATTACCAATTCAACACGTCATAATTTACTTAAATCACGCCTTCATAACGTTGACCGCGCCACGCTTTTACTATATTTTCAAATAATACCCCCTGCATATAAATATAATTACCCCCGTCATTATATATAATTTGTGCACCGACACTAACTCCAGTGGGAAGGGGAAGATCTCTCTCTCTCTTTTTTTTAATATCTTATGGACAGACATGAAAGACAAATATATAAAATTACTTTTAAAAAAATCTTGTTATGCTTGTAAAACAAAAATGAAGGCTCTTTGATTAATTATCGAATATTTCAATTAGTTGTCATTTAGAATTATTGATGAAGTCAAAGGTAAGCATGTTCTTTGTGTTTGCCTTCGTCATGTGAACAAGAATATATGCAGATTTCTTTTTTATCCAACACAAATAGATAATTGGTATATTGATACCTTAACCTCTCTCGATCTCTCTACACTGTACACACACACACATATATATAGTATTATATAAGGTCGAGATATTCTATGTATATTTATATTTCAAGTACCTACATCCAATTAAGCTCACATGAGTGGATATAAAAGAACGGCAATTTGGGTAAATTGTTGCCTTTTAATTTTCTAAATGACCTTTAAATTATTATTTTTTTCAATTAGTAATGTGCATAATTTTTCAGCTAATAAAGAAAATTAAAATTTATATATTTTTTGAAAATAATACTGACTTCTTTTATAAAAAATAAATCATTACAAATATTTATTACTTCACTGTTTAGCATTCTTTATTATTTTGAACTGAAAATTATAAACTGAATTTTTCATAATTTTAAAAAAATATTTGATGTTGATTAAACTATTAAATAGTTGTTTATAAAATATATTTGTTTGAATAATTTTGTGTGTGTAAACAAAAGTAAGAGTGTTTGTGGAAATAGAGGATTAATTGAGCTGTGAAATGTAATGAAAGTCAATGATTATTATGAAAAGAAGGATTCCCTTCTAGCTAGGGCTCCTTCTTCTGAAAGAGAAAGATATACCCACCATGTTTTATATATATATATATATATATATATATATATATATATATATATATATATATATATATATATATATTTATTTATTTATATGTGTGTGTATTATATTCTCATGTGTCCTCAAGTATTTATTTCATAAGAAGAAATTAATTAACTAACTATTATTTATTACTTTGAAACACTATTTAAATCGTGACTTTGTAAACGCACAAAGGAAAAAAAAAAAAGGTTAGGTGCAAAGTTACGCGCGTGTAGTATGATTAACGTTGGTTCTCAAAAGAGAGGAAGGAAAAAAGATTAGTGAGGGTCACGAATTTTATTCAATGAACAAAAAATCGGATCGGACCTGTTGGTTCAAACGGGAAACCAGTAAACTGGCCACATGTCTAGTCTGGTTTGCTTCTTGAACTGGGAAAAAAAGTGAACCACTGTGACTCAGTTTGAATTGCTTTAACTCATCACAAACTGGTGTGACTCGGTCCAAAGCCCGGTTTACCCCGAGTTGTGCTTTTCCGAGTTCTACAGTTTTGGGACGGTGATGGCAAATGAGAAAAGAAGAGGTAAAGTATGTGTATGACAATTAAGTTTAACTATAGTTTGATTTATTTTATTAACTAATATTAAATATAAAATAGTTAATAAAATAAAATATAGTTTAATTTAATTAAGTTTAACTAGTAAGAACAATTAATCACTAAAATGATTAGATTAATATATGTGTGTGAGAGATTTATCAATATATCTAATAATCTTTTATAACTTCGCTTATTAATAATTAATAAATTTAATTTAAATTATTTTTTTAGTCAAATATGAATATATTATATATTTTAAAATCATTATGATCTGACCTCAAATTGACCCTGATCTAACTCATTGACTCTTGACCCACTACTTTAACCGGTCCAATTTTTCGATCCTTGATTTTATTACATGATCAACTCTCACACTAATCAGACTCAAATTTGATAGTTTTATGTAAAGTTAGTAAGAATTCTATCAAAGAAACGACTATTTTTTTTTTTAAAAAAAAATCATTAACATTATTAATCGAGGGAAAAAACAAATCCTGAAAGCTACAGTTTACCAGATTAATTAATAAATTAATTAAAAGTGAAGGTATCGGGGATAAACCGTCACTAGTTGAGAATTAAGGAGTAATTAATAATTAAGGACATATGGAAGCATTAATTGTGTAACGTGCAAAAAATAAATATATTTGGTTGGAAGCGTACAGCATTGGAATTCCTCGAATATTGTTGATCCATCAGTTTAGTGTCCTGCTTTTGTGTTTTTCTATTTAGCTTCATGTGCTTCCTAATTCAATGGCTTTTGTCCACTTCATTGACTTTCCCTAATGACACATTCAAAATTAATTACTTCCCTAATTAATATATATATATATATATATATATATATATCAATATTAGATTAAAACTGCCTTTTATTTTCCACACAGATGTTTGAATTACACATTGGATCATTAATTCGTCTTCTGTCCTGTCAAACCAATATACAGAAACTTTATTAATCACGACTAACATTTAAGTGATATATCTTTGTCATCGACCAGTGATATATCTTTTTTAACGCCATTTACAAATATGCACTATCAAAAAAAAAATGTAAATGCTGTTGCTAAATTTATAAATAACGTTGCAGGATTTGTAAATTCCGTTGAAAGTTTTATAACTACCGTTGAAAAAATGTTAAGAAGAATATATATATTTTTTAATGTATATATATATTAAAGCGAAGGGTTAGGCAGCCGGCTTTTGGATGTGTGGGGGTTTGAACTCCACCTCTCACATTTTCAATAAATAAATAAATATAATTTTTTTTTAAAACCCCACCCCCCTCACCAGTGGCCAGTGGCTGACGGCCGATGGCGGCCCTCCGGCGAGGATATTTTTTTTTGAATTTATTTAAAACTTATAACAAAATAGTAATTTCACTCAAATTTGTATATCCCTCATAGGTCTTTGTCACTTCTCAGTTTTTTTACAAATTTGGTGGGAACAGGGATTTCGAGATGGTATTTATTTATCATTTTTCCTTTATTTTACATGGAAAAAAAATTAATTTACTTCAAATTTAAAGAATGAAAATATTTATTTTATACGAAAATATCCCACTCGTACATTGTTCGCGCTCTACAAGAAGAAGGGAAGAACATAGAGTTTCCTTTGAAAAAAATATTAATTAATATAATAATATTGCCCTTATCCTGATGGCCGTTATGTAATTTCCTAATAAAGCCAGACTGTCGGTGATATTGATAGCCACTACTGTCTTATTAAATACTATTAATTCTATATATTGAAATACAACAATCATTACTTGCTTTGTTCAGCACATAACGTAAAAGCGTTGCCCTCTAATTAACCTTAATTATATTATTAGTGATACCCCTAGCACTGATAATCAAGTGTTAATTTACTATACTTATTTTACTCCAATTTAATCAAATGCCCGTATTAATATCTTCAATATAATTGTACTGTACTCCTTCAATATATAATCAATAATTTTACTAATTTTTCAAACGTTTTTACGATTTTTTATGATTATTTTACGTTACGATTTTATATTTTACGATTTTTTTATCTCTCTTCCGATTTTACGTAAAATCTCGATTTTAACTACCTTACAGCTGATCGATATGATTCTCTCCTAAATAGAGGCTCATATTTTCATTTCTATTTTGAATAAAATAATAATGTATTTAAGGCTAGAATAATTAATTACAAATTGGTGAATTATATATGTCCGTTGCTTTCGATCTGTTTGACAAAGTATCCTACCTAAACACAGACTCAAAACATATACGGTCAATTAAGGCAAAAAATAATTAATTAATTACCTGCTATCTTGTGATCAGAAACTTCTGATACTTTCTTATCGATCTATTTAGAATTTTTGGATTAAAATAATATCTACCGACACTAAATGTGATGATTTTCAACCAAGTTGCGAACTGGTCTTGGTGATAATGGTATTTTATAATGTGATAGTTAGAATTTTTTAAAATAATATCACGATCACCAACATGAACATGAATACTCACACTAGAAGACAAAAACAGATAGACGTGGTGTAACGACTCTATATATACTATGCTTCTTCGAAACGTCAAACTACATTAGCCTCTCTTTTTTTTTTGCCAACATCAAGCTAGCTACATCAGCTGCATATATTATAAAGCAACAATAGTTTGACAATATATTTTGTGTGTGTTGTGTGTAGTTTCGAGCATAATCAAAACCCATCTTTTTAAGCAACATCTGTGTTGTGTTTGTGTGGATATTTGTCAATAATGCAATATGCATAATCAACACAACGCAAAAAACAAAAAAAGATGACATTAAAAGCTAGCTACATATTTGCAGTTAATTTATGATATTTTGAGCAATGAGAATGTATCTTTTGAAGTAACCAATTAAGGTTTTACTTACATTCTAATAGATGCATTATTCAACTTGATTAGAATTAATTAGGTGTACGTAGTAAAAGTATATAGAATTCAAACCTTATTATGCGTGTCTATATATATATATGTGTGTGTGTGTGTGTGATGGTGGATAAAATTAAGTTAGATACAACGGTCACAAAAGTAAAATAATCAAATTAATCTTGAGATCAGCATGTGTTTCAGTACTTTCAAAAGTTCATGGGAATCTCCCACATTGTCATGTCAGATATTTTAACATTAATTAAAAGCGTCGCAACAAAATTACTACGTACGTACAAGAATATCCAAGCAGCAGAATTATTTAAGTTTAATATAATATAATGCATCCATAAATGCATCCATAATTTCACTGTCTGTTCTCTCCTGTACGAAAAAATATATTTTTTTGGATTTTTAAAAATTTTCTAAAAATTTTCGCTTCTTGGACGTACGTGGCATGCTGTAACTTATCACTGTAATCGACATTCTCCTCTAGCTATGCTTTCATATCTCTTCGTACAATATATATATATATATATATATATATATATATAGAGTTAATATAATACTCTAATGTATCTTAGAGTATTATATTCAAACAAGGCAAGCTATAAAGGTTTGCTTCAAAGAAATAACAAGGTTGTTAGCTACCTATAGCTGACTCTTCATTAATTATAGACTAGCTTAGCTGGTGGCCGGTGTCTCATTTTTTTAGTAACATAATATTTTAATTTGTGCAACAAATTAATTGGTGATGAATAAAGTCTGTAGGGAAAAATATATATATTAACATTTCCCTCGTTTTCTTAATGTTTTGAATTTAAAAAATAAAAAAGGAAAGGAATCCCTTTAGTTAAAGTGAAAAGATCTCATTTTTTTAACTCGCTTTCTTTTTTTCCTTTTTCTTGTTGTGCCAAAGTATATGAAGCGGGTTCTGAATCTTTTAAATGCCAATCGACAGTCAAAATCCACTAATCTTACCTTTATTTTCCCTCTTTATTGCATATGACAGATTCAATGGCCACAAATCCTCAAACCATTACTAAATTATAATGTGATTTTTATTTATTAATTGACATGTATAGGTAGATAATAGTAAATTAATAAGATTATTGAGAGACACAATATTGATATGATTGATGAATATCATATGGGTTTGATTGAATATCATGTCTGGACGATGTTGCTACTTGCATTCATTATAGGAGGAAAACGTATATTTTAAGAGAAATTCTTACATAAACTAGAACCACTGTATCATGTCATCTTTACTCTACTCAATAAAATCACACTACATCAATATAATCTCATTAAATTCTATGTGGGAGAGATAGAAGGGAAATTGATGAAGAGACATTTTCAAAGGACATAAATGAGAAAAGAGGATAGATATTAAACAAGTAGGATTTAATGAAATTGACGTGGTATGATTTTATTGGGTGAAGTAAAGATGACGTGGTGTACATGGTTCATGCAAAAATTTCTCATATTTTAAAAGGTATTTATATATTAATTGGTTGTTCCCAGTTCCCACGTTGAAATAATAATATTAAGCAGGCTAAGCCAATTATAATTCTAACTATATTTATTTATATTCTAAGCCAATTAATTAGTTTATTGACCAGTTGGATCCCAAATTAAAGTCATGCAACTAATTAAATAAATAATATTCTTATAACGCAACCACTTGTCTTGCTATATACTTCGAGGCGGCCGGATGCCTTCCTCCAAAAGTGAATTATGTGATCTTTGTTCAGAATAGAGGCGAATATGTTTAATGCCTTTTCGTTGGTCTTCTTAATGAATATCTGACAAACTAATATTAATTAAATTATCGATGAAACACATGCAATTTGGTGATATTATGACTACCCATGTGTTGTAGAGATCTAGATCGATACTGTACAGATTTTTATTGAAAAAAAAAATGTCATAAATCTCTCTTTGATATATTTTAATTAATTTTATTACTTTACTGATTAAATTTTTAATAAAAAAAGGCAGACTAGCTAGCACGCCAACACGTTCTAATTATATTATTATACAAAATAGTAAGTAGTAGTAGTAAACCTATATATGGATTTGTGGGTTTCATTTATTGGTGGAAAAAATTCAGTTATGTATACTTGATTGAGTGATTTAATTTGATGATAATATAATATAATATTGTTTTAGTCATGACTTAGAATTTAGTTTTGGTGATCGCGTCGTATGGATAGTTGTCGATCCCTTCATTGTTACTCTTCGATCAATCATTTTGCAAACGATTGGCCACACACAAAAAGAAAAACAAACATATATTGTAGGTAACACGAAATTAATAAACCGAAGTTTGATGATCAAATTAATGTTGTTTGCACATAAATATTAGTAGTGATTTGGGGGTGATTATATTATATTCTACTACTAATTAAATTGGATGATGAGCTGGCCGGAGAGTTTTGAAGAAACGACAGGGGCAAAATCACATGGTTTGAGGCCATAAAAAAAGGTGACCAATTAAATTAGCGATGTGACAGTGAATGCTAGAAATATATATGAAAAGGAAAAAATCAGGGCATTAAAATAATGTGAGAGTGGGAGAAACGAGCCTGAAGAATAAAATAAAGGTGGTAAATAAGCCGCAGAAGCAGGTTGCGTTGTGGGGGGAAGAGTGAACGACTGCATGTGCAATAGGAAGAGGTGTCGTTTGTTGAGTAAATGAGAGTTAGGTGAGTGTCGTTTGTGGCACGTAGTGTCGGTAACTTGGAGCCGCCGGGCCCGCCATATTTGAATCATCCTCATCCTCATGGGGAATTCCACATTTGTCGCTGTGTTGTATTATACTATTCATCAAACTTCTTCCTCAAAAGCTTTACGTACATTACCGTTGTCGAATTAATTGTCACCTCTCTCTCTCTCTCTGTCTTTTTTTTAATCTTAAAGATAAGCTCGTTTTGAATTTTAGATCTCTATCTAGCTAGAGCTGGCAATATTACAAGCCAACTCACGGATTATACACGCTGTGAGTTGAGTTAAACATGGTGGATTGAAAAATCTGAGCTCCAAAATTCAAACCGATCAATTGTTATGTATATATTTTCTGTTTGGATTAATTTTTTCAAAAGTGATTTTACAGTGTTTAAAATAAATATGTGAGAAAAATTTTTTTATCTCGAACTAAAGTGCGCCTCTTTTCTTTTTATTGACCTGTATATAAAAATGCCTCTACAACCATGGTTTTGAAGGTTAATGTACCCTAAATGACTAATTAGAACCTAATGTTTAGTATTTCACAACCTTTTATACCCAAAATAAAATAAATTAATTGAGTTGTTGACTACAAATTTAAATGTGAATATTATCTAGCGATGCATAAAAAATCAGTTCTCTCGGTAGTATATAACAATATTTGAATTGACAATTTTGTGTGAATGATACCTTATCAAATTAAATAAATATATTTTATATTAAGTATCTTATTATTATATTTAACTACGAGTGGTTGATGGGAGATAGGACACTGTTATTATCCAAATGTACGTTGCGCTCTCATTTCAATGCAGCACTGGGAATCAATTAGAACGCAAACCTCATATCAACAGAACGAATAAAATTTCAAATATTGTTATATGGGGGTTTTAAATAAATGATTTCCTTGTTTGGGAGGAGTGGATAATTCATAGTTCACCCCTCTCTCTTTTTATATATATATATATATATATATATATATATATATATATATATATATATATTACTGATTTCATGATAGCATATGAAGAGAGTAAAAGATAAAAATTAAAGTAAGAATAGAAATAAATTAAATTGAATGATAAAAAAAGGGAACTATATATATGTTATATGGTGTTGCATTCATGTTTATAAAAGGGCTGTGTTGGCTACCTAATGTGTTAACTAGGAATTACAAACGCTCGATTCAACTGATAGAAGTTTGTACCAACTTAACTTGAGATATCGAGTTTAATGGATACAACAGTGTTAAATATTTGATGGTAGAGCTTCGTCACTCTTGTGGTCTTATCCCACTTGATCCGGATTAATCTAGACCCGGGGGATGCTAGCTAGGAATGAAGTTGGTGAAGGAGCCTCACTTACTAATAACTTTACAATTGGTGATTAATTGTGATAATGAGTAGTTAATTAATTGAGTTGGTGTGTGTGTAAAGGCAAAGAAAAAGTCTGTGCGTGACGTAACTCTAATTTGGACACTTCAACTCTATATATGACAATTTTTCCAATATATGAATATGTATGTATACACTATGATGTCAATGAGCTTTTTAAGGCCCCGTTTGGATCAAAGAAAAGATGGGAATGGAAAGGAATGAAAATGAAAAGAATGGAATGGAAATGAAAATATTTTACCTCGATGCGTTTGGTTGGCACTGGAATAGAAAATGGGTTGATAGAAAAAATTTTGTTTGGTTGAAAGAAAATAAGGTAGGAAAATGAGACAAAATACAATTTTACCCTTCCAAATATAATAAAAAAAAAAATACCCGCGCAGGCATTGAATTTCAATGCCTACTCGAGAATGCCTATTAAGGCATTGAAATTCAATGCCTTAATAGGCGTTCTCGAGAATGCCCGGGAATGCCTTAAGGCATTTAAGGCATTGAAATTCAATGCCTTAATAGGAATTCTCGAGAATGCCTGGGCATTCTCTCGCGAATCAACTCTTGCACTCCCATACCAAGCAAGAAGAAGATAAAGGAATCAAAATTGAATTTACCTGGTGACCCATTTTGCCCAAAAAGCTTGAAACTATTTTGATCTCTACAAAAACCAAATTTTCTCCGAGAAAATTGTGACAAGTTAGGGGTTCTGTGACTAGCGAGATTGGGGCGATGGAGACGAACTTGGGCGACAGGAGCGACGATGCAAGATTCGGCACCGGATACGATATTGCGGCAAGAAGAATCCGAAGGGTTGGAAAAGCGAATGGGTCAAGAAGAATCCTTCTTGACATACTTCATCAAATCCCAATATTTCTCGAAAACTCATTGTCAATTCTTGAGAATGTGTTTAGAAATTGCAAAGAATTGAGGGAAAATGATAAACCATTCTCCGATGAAGTAATCATACTCGAGAATTATCATCCTCTCGTTACACTCGTAATTCTAACATAGAACGAGCATCCCGATAGAATCATACTCGAGAAATGATATATGTTGAGCCAATAGCAAAACTCTCTCCATTTTCTTTCCTTGAAGTGTGGGCTTGGACTGGGATTCTTATTGTATCATTTGTCTCTGCATTGTATTATCCAATTGCACTGGGGACAAGTGTTAGAACCTGTCTTCCTTTCTTGAGTATGCGTGCACACTCAAAAACTGAGTGTGCAGTGTCTTATTCTCCGATTCTGGAAAAATCTCTCTTCTCTCTTCCTCATTCCTTCATTCGTTAAAGCTCCAATGGTCGTCGACTCTCCTTCCATTTCCGTCACCTCCGGTTTGACGGATCTGCAACGTGGCTTCTTCTTCCTCCTTCCACAATTTTTTTTCGGCGTCACTCTCTTCTCTCTCTTCCTCTCCCCTATCACTCTCTTCTCTCTCTCCCATGTGATCAGGGCAAAATGGACTTTAGGCCATTTTCATACGCCCTGGAAAATGGCTTCCCACCATTTTTTGGGAACCAATTTTCATTCAAATGTGGGAGAATGACGCGTCGTTACGGAAAATGTTTTCCAGGGAAAATTTGAACCAAACGGTCGCCGCCACTGAAAAATGCCAATTTTCCTTTTCCCTTCCCCGATTTTCTCCGATCCAAACGGGGCCCAAGTCTTAACATTTTCTTTCAATTGAAAAACAAGGTTAGTTTATAATTTTGTTTCTGTACTTCATAGTACCCGACTTGATGGAAAATGAGGGTTTTAAAATATTCACATTCATTATAAACATCATATATAAGGATTATTGTTGGATGATTTCTCACGCAATAAGGACGTACGTTGCTCAGTAAAAATAACTACGTATGTAATACCGTATATTGATAGTACAAAGAACATATCACTATTACGTATGTGTGGGTATATATACGTCAGCATTCCCTTTTTATTGTTTTAATAATATGGGAAATATGCGAAATGAAAGGGATGGAATGATGGATGGGACCCGAGGGAGCTGGCAATTGAATATGAGCCATATAATAAACAAACGACGACGCTCCACGTGCATACCCCACCCCTTCAAAAGTCTTCCCATTTTTCGTTTTCACTCTTATTTTATTTTTTAAAATTATAAGAGATCTAAACTTACAAGCCAATACATGACCTCTTCTTTACAGAGAAACTTTTATAATTCATACCACTCCATTACAAAGTCACCACGTTCATGAATCATTTTAGATTCTCATTTTGAAATCAATTTTGGCCTACCATTTGAGTCCATATAATTTGTCAATTGTAGCTCTTTCACTTGTTAATTAATGAAGATTTTTATGATATTATTTCTCATAGTTGAGATTGAGATCACCTTAATGATATTTTCCCTAAATTTTAATCTCCCAATTATTGTCCAATATTGTAGTCATTCATCAAAACTATAAAAACTTCTTCCAAGCCCACTATTTAGTATTAATATGAATTAAAGTGCTAATTATTAGACATATATATATTGGTGTTTGTGAGGTATATTCTTGATAAGTTTTGGCATATGCTCCTACTCGATCTCACCCTTCTCTCTTTGTTGTCATTTAAATGTGTATGTATATCTATCCCTTTCTTCTGTAAGGTACTACGTTCCTTTCCTTTGCCCATTTCAAATATATATTATGTGTCATGTCCGATCCACTAAATTATTTCATGTTTCTATGTTTTACTTCTGCAACAACGAACGTACCTAACAGATAAAAAAGTTTATGAGAGAACTTTCGCTTCCCACTAAATTATTATACATGTTCTTATCCAATTGCGTCACCAATAATTGAATATAATAAAGAGACAAACAAATGGGTGACAGCTATATGGTTGAAGATTGACCAATAAATAATGAAGGAATGGAATTTAAAAAACGTGCTACACGTCATTCCAAACTGTAGAAAACCAGATATTGCAGGAAGCAGCAGTAGATTAACTTGTTTTGTCATATTTGGGTAAGTAATAATGTGTCAGAACAATAGAAGCTCCCTTTTGTTGTCCTATGTGGAGTTCAATGTATCAAGTTCCCTTTACGTTACGTTAATTATGAGAACTGTAAGAATCAGAATGATGACTCACATTTACTTTGTCTTTGCCATGTGAATTTATATTTATACAGATACACAGTACACGCACGCACGAAAATGAGAAAGATGAGGAAGGAGCATGTGTGGTTCAAACTTTCAAAAATCAAACATGGAGGGTTTGAATTTAATTTGGCCACCCAATTTGGCATCCTATGCTCTCTCTCTCTCTCTCTCACACCCAGCCTCACTTCAAAAGCCATGACTTAATTCTTGTTTTGTCCAACAAATGACACTTTCTCAACAATAAAGCTCCTCATCTCCTTTATTCCCTTTTGAAATTTTGTGACTTTAACAGGAGAAATATATATATATATATATATATATATATATATATATATATATATATATATTGCGCGCCTCTCAAAATACTAATACAATTTAACTTGATCTCTAATTTACCAACTAAAGACACTGTGACCTAACCAATATCTTTCAATATCAAGTATCAACCGTCAACAAATTATAGAAGTCTTATATTAAGGACATGAGTCCAATTGTTTTTGTTTTTTGGTATGCTTTAACACTTTTTTTTTTTATACTGAAATTTTAGGAGAGGGGTTGGGCTAACCTACAGTCTAAGGGTAGGGCGTTTGGAGCCCACTCCGCAAGGAATTCAAGATTAAGAAAGACATACGCTCCACTTTACCTCGAGCTTAAGCGCATTCAGATTCTTCTGTGACGCCTCCCCCAACGATCTCGACTAACCCACGATCAAACCCCTCCTTTTGGTGAGAGTGTCCGACCCCTTTATCAGTTGAACCGACGAAGGGTTGCTTTAACACATGTTAGTATAGTGGATCGTGGACACCATCATCTGGTGAACTGTGTGATGATTTGTACAGAAAGATGGCAGAAAGGAGAGAGTGTGAACTTTCACCCATGACTGAGAGTATTTGGGATTTACATGATTACTCTTGTTGGCGACGTGTATATAAATAATAAAACTACACTGAGTAAGTATTTTGTTTTTAAATATTTTTTAAAGAATGTTAAATGACGAGGTTAGGCGATGATTCCAAAGTTTGAAAAGTAACCAAGAAAAAAAAAAAGCTACCCCTAATAATAATATGGGTCCCTCGCTCAGTCTCATCCAAAGATCGATATGGATCAATCGAATCCATGCTTTTTTATAATTGTGGGGGTGGCTCAATTACGAGACGCTGCATTAAGACTTATAAAATGATGAGGGTTATAGGGACCATGGAGATGACTCATTCTTTGTGGGGCCTATTCAATGTCTCTGTCCCTTGTTATGGTTACCCACCCTGGGCCCTCCCCTCTTCTAATCTGTCCTTCCATTTGTCTTCAAGTTGAACTATTCTTGTGAAACTAGAAGGACCAGTTCCAATGGGCCAACAGTGATGATATATCTCACGTCTATGATTTGGGGACTATAACTGCAGAGCCTCAAGTGGGGTCCACTTTTTGGTTGAAGGAAAAAACAAAAGTGAATAATTTCTCAAGAATTCTTCATCCATCGGACCATCAGTAAGGGCAAGTGATGATAGATAATTCAAAAAGCTTTTATGAACGTACTTCAAAATGAACCACCAAGAATAGACTATCAAAGATAGAGCCGTCAAAACGGGCCAGCTTCATCGGCCGACCTGTTTAATTCTGGCTTTTTTTAGAGGCCAAAATAAAAATGGGACGAGATATTTGAAATTGAAGGCCATGGAAGTAAATTTGCGCCATTTTCAATCGTAATTTTTTTTTTTTTTTTCCTTTTTAAATTTATTAATTTATATATATATTTTTGTATTTTGTTATAGAGTTGTTTATCCATTTAACTACAAATACATAATAACTATACTTTAATTTTATGATTTGATTTATTATTTGTTACAAATAAAGATTATGGATGTTCATTGATGACGGAGTTAATTTCACGATATTCTTACTCATGCCGTAGGCTACTACTCAAAGTGAAGAACAATCAAACGTCGTTAAAATTGATGATAGTGGACGAAAATGACGAAAATAATAATAGTCATCTAAATTAACGTTTAGTGATACGCTTTTTATGTTTTACTATGTGAGTTATTTGTGAACATAGTTTTTGATTATGAATTAGTGATTATGTTTATTTATTAGATGATTCGTGTTGTAATTTACTAATTATATTTCTTTCAAACACACGTAGGAAAAATAGTTAAAATTTAATAGTAATTTCGTCATAAGCTGGTAGGCCCCGTCTTTGCTTCTTATTTGACTGGTTACTTCATTTATAGTGAGGTGGGAAAGAATTTGGAAATAAATTCCAAGGGCCCGTCTGTACACGGAATAGGTGAAAAGAAAAGGGAAGATTAGCAACTTCCCTAATTTGTTACACTTTTAGCATTCAATTATTTAAGCTTTCGAACCTACTAATCTTCTTTTAAAGGTGAGAAGATAAGATTCTACTAAAATTGGTGGGCATCCAAATTTCTTCTATGAACAGTAACGCTTCGGACATATTTATGCCTCATAAAATATTTATTTTCTTACAGTGGACAAGAAAATATGATTAAATTCAAATTTGATAAGAGAAAATTTTAGACAAATTTGAATTTTTCTTCCTTTTTCTGAAATAAATGATTCGTCATAGTATGCAAGTAAATTCGTATCAAATTCAAATTATGGAAGAAAAAAAAATACATTTTTCCTTTTCATTTTGAATTAATTACTTTTAAGGATAAATATGTATTTTCTGATTCTTTACCAACTACTATCACTTTATTTTCTTCCTATCAAAAACTCATTTTCTCTCAAACCATCCTAAATCCACCTTTCACAGTTGAGGAAGAGAAACTTTGGCCCAAACAAAGCCCATGAACAACCATAACCATAATATAGGATCTTTATCTGATCATGATCATATATTTGCCGCCTTATGGATATTATGGGGTTGGCGCAACTCTTCTATTTTTGATTCTGCTTTTACAAAACCAGCAAAGCCTGAGTTTTTCATTATGCAGAATTGGAGGAAGTTTTCTTTGTTTCAGGTGCTTAATAAGGAGACTGGCATTCTCGGTTCTACCCCTGCTGGAAATCATATTTGGCAGACTCCTCCTATTAATTGGTTTAAGCTAAATGTGGATGGAGCTATGGTGTTGCGCTCTTCCAAAGCGGGTTGTGGTGGTGTGATATGTGATCATCACGGTGCATGGATGGTGGGCTTTACTAAGGTGATTGGTTTGTGCAGTGCTAGCGTTGCTGAGGAGTGGGCTATTTTTGAAGGATTGAAATTAGCTTGGGATATGGGTCTCAAAAATGTTATTTTGGAATCTGATGCCTCTGAGGTTATTGATAGAATTGTTGATGATAGTTTCCTTTCGGGTAGTCTGTTAGTTGAACAGATTAAAGAATTGCTGAATAGGGATTGGTTGGTTATGTTGAGCCATATCCATAGGGATTCCAATAGGGTGGCTGATGCTCTTGCTAAAGCTGGTATTGGGAGATCTAGTATTTTGAGTGATTGTCCTTTGTTCCTTCGAACTTGGGTCGATCAGGAGTGTTTGAGATTTATTCCCTTTATCTTGTAATTGTTTTATGTTGTAATTTCCTTGGCTTTAGCCTTCGTTTATTTATCAAAAAAAAATATTTGCCAGCCCTGGTTAATGAACGGTGTTATGAGTTTCCAATTCGTTGTAGATATGCAAATCATTATAGAAAGTTCAGTACCTATGAGAACACATGGAGACCAACTTCTCATAATACTTTTTTCTTGCTGCAACACATTCTTGAGAAAAGCTAAATATCATTTCCATCGTATTCACATGTCAGAGTCAGAGAACGAAAATAAGACAAGGCAAGTTGGAACCCCTTTTGTCAGACAAACAAACATCAAACCGCAAGAGGGCATTCAGTCCCTTTCCGAGCTCCGACAAGGCGATCATGGAGCTGCAAAGCAGTGAAAACAAATGTAAACTCTCTGCAATTCTTGTATGTATTTTCCATCATGCTGTTTATACCATAAAAAACAAGCAAACTACAATAGGGAGAAAATCCCATACCAACAAACTAAACTATTCTAATTATAGAAACAAACAAACTACAATAGGCAGAAAACCCCTTTTGACATGTTTGATGATTCAAGATATGAATCACTGGTCATCATAACAAGTTGCTATTACCATCAGGGACTAAACACAAACATCCTTGTAAAACATCAGATATTTTTTTTTTTTTTAAAGTAGGAATAGAAAAGAACACATGTTTCCATGATATCTTGAAAGACGAATCTGGAAAAATTGGAACTTACGAGACAGGTACTGTACAATCCATCCGACAAAAGGAATATGATAGAGGAACACTTTGATAGATGACCCAAAACCACTGCAACAAAGAAAACATCATTGATAAGCATATCTTGCTGCTGCTCAAAATACAGAAAGTAACTTGGGTCTCAAATTTGAGGCTACAATTGAATTTGGGCTTCTAAACCCAAGCTGAATTGACTGCAGGCGCTTTGTCTTTAAAAAATCCCAATTCTGGCCCGAATTGTGTTTTACAATGCCACATGTTCAAAACTTTCAAAACAATTCATATAAAAAAAAACCTTCCAGAACAATTCGGCATTCAAAACCATACCCAAAAATGTACTTTTATCTCTAAAAGTCTCAGCCTGTGTCAGGTGTGTGATAAGTATTCTAGAATTCAAGAAGGATCGCACCAACTAACCTGAAGAGAACAAAACAACCATATATTTCAAGTATTATACCAAATATGGGCCACCTAACAAAAATGAAGAAGAGCCCTAGAAGAAATGGTACAGAACCCTGCAAAAGAGAGGGAAAAAAAGTTCTTCATCTCCATATAGAATGCTTCCTTTGCTATATACATAGAGAAAATTTTAAAAAAAAAAACATACAAAAGGGTGGCATGCTTATAAGGTTTTCCATTCACATAGAATATCTATGGACCTCAAAGCCCCATAAACAAAAGAATGCAGTGATGTGGGGATAAAAGTTTTTGTTCATCAAAACACTGGTCAGACATTGTTTCATTAGTCTCTAGAATGTAAAACTGACTAACACAATGAAAGCATAAAAGAAAATGAGACTAGAAAGCAGTCTCTAGAATACAAGTGGACAAATAGGTTCAAAAGCCAATTTCTTTGTTTTAAACTGTCACAGAAACAATAATGCTATGTTTAAAGTGAGGGGAAAATAGGGGGAGGAATACTAGGGGGGTAAACTCCCAAAAATAGTAAAATACCCTCCTAATTTATTTTCCATCCGAACATAAGGTACGGGTACAGAATCGGACGCGGCAAAAAGGATGCCAAAATCATCTAAGTTAGCAAAACTAGTTTGGATCAAATTTACAAAAGTTATCATGCTTGCCAACTCATTTGTATATATTATCACTAGAGAAAGAGGCTGTTTGGGATGGCTGTGGAAGCTGAAATAAGCACATTGAACGCACAGCGAAAGGAGAAGCAAGATAAATGAGTGTTTGGCATGACTTTAAACTTGATGTGCTTCAAGGTTTGATGTGGCTTTTTTTGTGAAGCCACATTTTGTTGCTTATTATTCCATCACCAAAAGCCACATCCATTTTATTATGTCCAATGACCATTTCACCCTTCAACTAATCTTGATTTACAACTTTATCTATTACTCCCTCCGGTCCTAATTATAGGAGCACTTTTGTAGTGCAATTTGCACTACAAAAGTGCTCCTATAATTAGGACCGGAGGTAGTACTTATTATACCAATTTCATCAAATAATTTCTAGAAATTAATTATTAATACCATATAAGGATTTTCTTCCTCAATTAACTTATTTAGGCCATAAAGTATCTACTTTAAAATTTCTAGACAAAAAATTATCCTCTAACTATTTTTCCTTAAATTTTCGGGAAATATGCCATAAATTCCAGAAAATAGCTGTAAAATTTATTTAAGCCAATTTTCGTAATTAATCTCTTCATAATATTTCTAGATCACCACAATAATATTCCATAATTTTTTCCTAAATTTTCAAGGTCCAAAAATAATTTTCAATAATTATCTTAAACTTTTTCTCATGATAAGGTCCAAATATATATATATATATATGATTCATGCCCCTTTCAATCATTTTCCATCTTATCTATATTTTCAAAAGCTATGCCAAACAAGTGCCCATAAAAAAAAAAGCCATTTCTGCCACCGCTATCCTAAACACAAATCACATCAGAAAAAGTCCATTAAGAAAAGTCTGTAAAAAAAAAGCCACTTCTACCACCGCTATCTCAAACGGGCTCAAAGAGAATGACAGTGAGAGATGGAGGAGGGAGGGGGACGAGGAGAGAGTGGGTATGTTTTATTGATTGACAGAAACTTCACCAAATATACCTTATAGTTTGCTCTGTTGGTGAAGAGGTTCAATGTGGAACGCCAACCAAGCAAAAGGACAACACCTGCCAACCAGAATATCTGATTCCCCAATGCCAGAGTCAGTAAAGTTTTCCCTCCTTAAATTATGTTATTTTCCAAAAAGGAAAAAAATCAATATTTAGGTTCCAGAGGAAAGCTTTACATTTCCCAGAGCCAGCAAGCCGCGGTCAAAGAAAAGAAGTATGCCAAGAAATGAGAAAAATATACCAAAGCCAATTAGGCCAATACCAGCCTCTGCAATGAAAGAAATTCAAGGTCAAAAAGACATTTAATGATGTCTAAATATGCTAGTAATAACGCATATACTCATATACTAATAAAAAAGTAATTTGTGTATTCAACTAAAATTTTCACGTTCAGTTAAGAAAAGTCTAAGAATCCCTAAAATATTAGGATGAATAAAGCCTAATTTTTTTAAGAGTTCAAACTCAATAAACCAAAAAGCATTCAGATTTATGCACACTAAAAGAAAATTATGCTCCTGCCAAGTTAAATGCTCAAGAAAATTCATAAACAAATAAAAATTATTCGACACTGAAGAGAACTAGATCAATTGTTCAGATATAGAAGAACACCAACTAAAATTTCAAATAGTTCACAAATTGCAAAAGTGTCAAGGATGGAGAACAACACCACAGTTTAATTTAACACTCAAAGCAGTTGTTCTTACACAAAGTATATTTATCAATTATGAACTGAATATTAAGCATGCCTCCTTGTGCTATGAAACGAACAACTCTTACTCTTTATCTCGGTTATCTCATAGGCCATATTGAATACTAAAACAGCACCAGATGAGGCAAGGACAAGAAGGGACTTCTGAAAAAACTGCAACAAATGGAGAACAGTCATATCAGATCATTGATACACATGCTCATCATAAACATATTAAAAGAAAATATACACAACAGGAAGATACTATTATTCCTTTGAGTAGCATTTTCAGATCTTGTCCTAGTCATCATAAAATTGCTTCACATCACTTATCTTGGAGCAGAGGAGCTTCTTAATATTTAACAGTCAATGCTTAAAAAAGCAGTTACAAGTGATTGGACAAAAAAATAAAATAAAGAGAAGCAACCTATGTACACATCAATCACGGCTTATTGCAGTAGAGGAACCTGACCAAATAGCAATATCGCGACCCTAATTGCGATCCAGAATTCAAAACCACGGTAGCAATTAAATTACAGGCTATGCAAAGGCAAAAAGGTGCGACACTACAGCTGAAGACCAACGATTTGTACAGTTACAATTGCTAAGATCGGCACCATGAGAACATTGAAGGAATGATTATAAGACAACCTTGCATGTATTTCAGCGGAAAAATACTCTTGGGGAAAACTACCCTGTACAGATTTCAACATCATGATTTACAAATAGAGTGAAAAATGGGAATTATCAAAAGATAACTGAAAATTTGCCTTTGATGTTCTAAGTGTGAAGCAGGGCTAATGCTGCAGTTTCCGGACACTTGATACTGCCAAACAGAATCTCAGTTTAAACTTCAAGACCGGAAGAGCATTTCATGCTCCATGTGGATTTGAGTAAAAAAGAAGGAAAGCTGTCTGAGCGCTACCCTGAGTGAGTTAACGAATATAACGGAAAATAAAGCTCAAATGTACAGGGAAAAAAAGAATCAGGATCCAACCGCATTAGATTCAGCGACGAGAAGAGAGAGAGAGAGAGGTTTTCTACCTTGAAATGACCCGGTTAGCGCCACAGCGAGGGAATCGCCGTGTTTTATGGACCTGGGCATATTAATGGGCTTAACGATGTTATCCAAACTCTCATGGGCTTAACCATGATCTCAAAAAGTTTAGCCCAAAATTATATCCATATGGACTCTGCTATTCATATGGTTAATATTTTATAAAATTGTAACCATGTGATATGTGTATTTTCGTTAACAGGTGTATGATTCTAAAATTGGATCATATATTTGTCATGCTTCAATTTAAATTTATTCGTTTATGTTTTCAAGTTTAGATATATTTTTCTAAAGAATCAATCATCAATATAATATATTAATTTTATAGAGCTCGAGGCACGATATTTATAATTATGAAATAGGAATAGTGTAACTTTTTGATTAGGCTCTATGCAATCCTTTTTTGGATGATCAATATGACATAACATAAATCTGGTGCTGCCTTAGCTAAGTAAGGGAACTGCCATGCTTATTTTGATGTGGTTTTTTCAAAGGCTATAATGTAAAAAATATATAAAAGAGCATTTATGTTTGATTATTTGGAAGGAAACTCTTGTGACTTAATAATTATTAGGGGTTTACACTTCTCATGTTGCATAAGAAGAAGAAGATTCCTACACACACATGAAATGTGAGACCCACATCTTTTTTAAAAAAATAAAAAATTCAAGCTCGAAAATCAAAATAACTATGACATGAGGATACACTTTTCCTACAACATGAGAAGTGTATTTCCCTAATTATTAATGTAGCGTCTTTGGCAAAAAAAAAAAAAAAGTAACCAGGCTAAGAATTGAGAACATGAATGTTTTTTTAGTCAAAATTATATATTCATCGTGATCCCATTCAATATATAAAATGTGAGAAATTCCAGCCGAAAAGAGTATAAAATGTGATAAATGAACCATACTTTTCTTGACATATAAATAAACAAATACACTTTCTTTAGGGATTACACATATACAGAACCTTTTTTATATTGAATGGGACCATTTAGGGTCCGTGAATTCAAATTACAAGGAATAGTACATCATGTCATGAAAAAATTACACCTACCTTTGCTTTCACAGCAGCAGGTAATATAAATTCTTGAGAGTGACAACTATAGTCTATTGGTATGCTCTCATTATTTACCCGGGCAATGAGGTTCCTTCTTCCCTTGACTGAGTTTTTCGAGCCTCCAATAGTTTTTGCAACGCCATATGACACCTGAAAGTCCAAAATATGACCAAAACAAATGTCATCAAACTAGTTAAGGTGCAGGCCAAAACATTTTTTTTTTTACAAAAAAAAAAAAGTAAGGGCCAATATCATTGTTAGTCCTTACAATTTGATCAAATTTTAATTTTGGTCATTATAGTTTTAGATTGTTGGTTTTGCTTCCTATAGTTTCATAATAATTTGGTCTAAGTTTAAATATAGAATTTAAAATCAAAACTCATTAAAAGTATAGGGACCAGTCGTTTAACTCAGATCAAATTTTTATAAAACTATAAGACCAAAACCAACAATATGAATCTACATGCACCAAAACCAAAATTCAATCGAATTATAATGACTAACGATGGTATTAACCCACAAAATAATAATAATAAACTAGCAAGGGTATGAACGCAACAATCACATTTGGTAACGAGAAAAAGACTTGGTTCGGGGCTCGTCGTACCTCCAAGGGAGATGGTCAAGGAACATGGATGGAGAAACAACAATATCTTTGAACTTTTCTCTATCCGCTATATAAGCTTTGTAATGATTTTCCTTCCCCCGCAATCTAAAAGGTGTCCAAACTGCGTTCTGAGAGTTTTTATGTTCCGGTACTATATGAATTACAAGTCCTGGAAGATAAATGTCGGGGTGGTTGCTGGCTGCCTCCATTTCTGAAGCTTGAACTGCATCTACTAAATGAGACACAGGATCATTGTTTGAATTCACATCTGCAACAAAAGCATTCGTCAATTCGCCATCATGAATTTCATCAACTTGGTCTCTTGTTCCATCGCCAACCCAGACAGAATATTCTTCTAGTTTACTGTTGCCTGTAGTAAAAAAGAAAGCACTTAGAGACAGAATTTCTCTAATTATGCGATATTGCCATGGAAGCTATCAGCACTGTAAATGATTTACAACCTTCACCAGCAAAATAATTTGTACATCCACTTTTGTCACTTTTTACACAACCACTTCTGTTAGCTTCAGACCAGAGTGGAAATTCTTGCTTATCTTCTTCCGTATTACCTTCAGCGTTGATTAAAATCTGTTAGCAAAGCACCTTTGACCCATAAAATCAACAACATACCTTCTCCTAAATGCCAACAACAGAGTAAGAAACTATGAACAACCTTTAGTGCTAATCTCAGTCTGGCTTCTGCTGATTTGATGGTTTAAATCTTCCCCAGGGATGGCCCCTGACCAATAACCAGATTGATCCTCAGCTGAAGTAATCCCACTACATTCACAGTTGCTCTTGTATAGAAACTGACGGGCAAGTTGCAGAATTGTGTCAGCATCAGCTCTAGGATATTCTGACAGCGAAGCGATGGTAGCTGCCCTTAGTCGCAGAACTGATCCAATTGAAAGGCATGCTGAAAATTCATTGCCAAATATAATACTGCATAAAGAATGAATGGCTGATTTAAATGAAACAAACAAAACACAATAAAACTAGTGCATAAATTCCCACTGCAATCACCTTGTCACAAATTCCGAACATGCATTTGCCACAATCGAATCCACGCATGGGAGTGGCCCATATGCATAGACACGCAGGTTAGGAAACAGGTGATAAAGCTGCGCAGAAGGTAACAAAAAAATGAACATAAAAACTAAATGGTGCCAAGCTGAGCTTATAAAATAATAAGATTGGGATACAGATAAGTTTGCTATGTTCCTTTCTCACAAAAAGATTGGACATAAAAGGCTAGCATATTTGCATCTACTATCTGCATTGGTAAAAGAAGCAAGGACATGAAATATTTTGTTCACAATACCCTGTATTCATTGTAAATTCAATGCAATGACAATGGGCGATCGTTGCATCAACTAAAGAACGTCAACCAAAAAAATCATTTTTAAGTAAAATGTCATACTCGTATTCCAAGCAATGCAGCAATAGCACCTCCAAGAGAATGCCCAACTACGCGAACATCATACCCGAAGCATTCACAGCCAACTCCCAGTAAGGTAGAAAGGAGACCGGTGGATTCAGATTCTGCATGGCCATTTCCATTAACATGAGGATTATATTAAGAAAGAATGTGAAGTGCACCTTAATAGTTTTAAAAACAATAAATAAATGGCATAATTTGGTTTGGGAATGATTATATATAGCACATTATTGTAGTTGATTAAATAGTCATTATATGGTGTTTGTTTCACTCTCACAGTGACGAAATTAAAGGAGTAGAAAGAGGCAAGGAGGTGAAAGCGCTGTGGGGTCTAAGTTTCTAGATCAAATAACCAAGAATTCGATGCTTCTCACCATTTTCCCCAGAATTTCCTTCGATCTGCATAAAAATCTCTCTGGCAGCCTCAACAATACCTGAGTGCCCATAATGGGGGAATGATGAGGTCACACTTTTCCTTACATCAGAATGAATGCGGTTGCAGCTGCCAATAGGTACATAAAGCATTGGAGTGAGCAGCCAATTAAGGATTCAAACAAGTAAAAGATAAAAAAATTTGAGTACAAAATTAAAACAGTAAGAAAATAGAAAGCTCATTATAAGAGATAATGCTAAAAGCAGGGCTTTTCATGATGCTTCCTCAAAACGTCAAATCTTTATATAGTTTGCCATTTGCCATTGCGTGGCTTAAACATGTATTTCATGGTTTCATATAAGATTCCTTGGCATGTAGCCATCTTCAGCGTCGTTCTATAATCATATATCTCATCTAACTGCTGAAACCATATACTTGATCTGACTATCTAACTTCAATACCAGAGAACTGACTGAAAGATTCATAGATATTCCTTCATTAATGTGTCAGATTCTAGTGTTGCACACAAATCTTCACTTGCTCTGATCTTACAGTGGTTAGCTTTCAAAATTAAATCTATACACTCCATAGCTTATTAAAGCTAAATACAGCAAAGAAGTCTTTTTAGTACAACATAGAGCTGCAACCAATTCCCTGCCAACTCAATATTGGGTTACTTAGAATAAACTGAATAACTAACGGCTCAGAATTTGGAACTCAAATCAAGTCAAATTAACAAACGAAATCATTGAAGCATTATGGGATGGATGGAGATGTTGTTAAATAGTCCAGAATAACAGATTTAGTTGATTAGGAAGATGCTTAAGGGAAGAAAAGAATCAGGGGATTCCATCTACAGTAGGAACCAATATTTTCTCTTGCACCTCATAGTTCTGCATTTGCAAACGTATAAATGAAGATAGTGAGAGAGAGGAAGAAAGGAAAATACTTTATTAGACCAGCCAAATCCTCTGCAGAGAGGGCGCATTCCTTGCATAACCCATCAGTTATTAGGTCCTCAGGGGTCTCAGTTCCACGAATAGTAATCACTACATATCTTAGACTATGCAGAACCACAACAAAGTATGCAGCTTGACACCTAACCTGTCATGTAGAACAGACAAACAAATTTAGCATGAATGTAACTTAAGCCATTCTATAATCACAACATTACACCGAGATGAACTGAGATGTGTGCATCTCAAGTTAGGTAGGCCTGATTTCCCAGATTTAAAACTAAACCTAAAATTTGGGTTCCAAAACAAAAACAGATGAACTGCTTAGCCAACAATAGCCAGAGTGCAGGAAGTCAATTCGGTTCATTTCAACAATGAGAAAAGTCAAGAAGAACAGAATATATTTTAGCAAGGCTCTATGACTGACTGTAATATACCATTGATTTGAGAAACTTAACGCTAAATTATACATTTGGTTCCTACTTTACTGCATTTACATTTAAGCACCTATAATTTAACAAGAACCAACATAAACCATTAACCTGAGTGTTGTGATTGTGAATATAACATAAACCAAGAAACCCCAAAGGCCATCACACAAGAGCATCCTAGAACAAAAAGTTTTCCAATTTCAGATGTATTTTTTTAAGCACCCTTTAAGCTCCTTTTCATTCCTACATGTCTCCTACTAAAATTAATTCATACATAGCTAAAGGTGAGCCTCTGTCACCTAAGTCCTAATATCAAGAAACCTAAGAGCAGATTAGTGATTAATTGAATAATCTCACCTGGTTGATACGTCCATGTCTGAGCACTTCAGGGGGTAAATTGACATACTTCAGAAAGGCCGCTGCATGACCTCGCCACCAGTTATCACCAACTAACACAGGTCGTCTAAAGAACATGATATCAATTATGCATGGGGAAAGAGGCAAAAATAAAATAAATAATATGAATGTTTGCATATTTGAAAAGACTGCAGACGAGACATCAGATGAGAGAGTAGGAAATAAAGTGTTAATGAGTTAGTATGCTTGGCCAAAGCACTAAACCCAACCAATTAATGGAGTTTAATACTGTCTGAGCACTAGGTGGACAAATAAGTAATATGCACCTGTTTTCATATGATTTTTCAGTTTTCGTATGATTTTAAATTTAAACATCTATGAGCTTTCTAACAAGAATTTGCAAAAATCCTTTGTTGTCCTATTAGTGATGGGGAATATTGCTAGAATTACTTTACGTTTTAGTAATTAATTTAGTTTAAAGTATTGTAGAATGTAGAATAGGGTATCTAGCTCATCTTTTATATAGGTTTTAAACTAGTTTAAATAATTATTAAAAAAGATTATGTCTTGGGCTCAATGCCATCTTTTTTTTAAAAAAAAATCCTTGAATTTTACTCCACGTTTTCAATAAGTTTAAAAATAGGGAAAATTTTAATTTAACCAAGTATTACTATCTTGTTAACACGTTATCTTTCTCATGAATTGCACAAAAATGTAATTATTTTACAATGTTCAAAGGAGAGAATACCCAATCGCATTGAAGCTAGGGTTCAAATATCATCGAATGACCCACACTTTCAAATGGTTGAAGTTAATAAGCATTGAGTTATAAATGCCCATAAAATAGGGTATCCAACAAGATAACACCAGCTCCATTTCAGAGCGAGAGAGAGAGAGACCTGCTGCGTGTCCATGGGCACAAAACTCCTTGTCTATAAAGCCATGCGCAAGGAAATGTGAAAGGATTTCGCCCAACATCAAGCAACGGACCCTGCATCACAGCATCAGAGAAATGCTCAATTTAAGTTAACAAGCAACAAATGTATTTGATTTGCAAGAAGTATTTTGATCTCCCTACCGTGTAGGCAGCTTCAGCAAATTTATGGAGAGCCGCAGCCTCCTGAATATGCATTTCTGGTGCTTCTGTGCATTCACCAGAGGACTCTGAAGATTTTCTCTCCCTTTGAAGTAAAACCAAACCTGAAGAACAAGCACATCCATGTCATACAGCACAATGGTAGTATGATGCTGAAGTTAAAATTGGTAAAATGGCAACACAAGCAATGTTATTTGGATTACACATCCAGCAACATCTGAATCTCCCAACTTGATCAATTCTACCTGGGACATGTTTTTTGTAAGCAGGGTCTTAACTAATATATTCTCTACACCTTACATATCACAATAGATAATCAGGGCCAAAGATAATCAACTTCCAAAGGAAACACTTGAAGACTAGAGAACCAAATTACTAACACCTCAGACCAACATGTATTAGGCATACAACTAATCATACTATCTCTTCGTGATCATGAAAACAAACCTTAAAGTAAAATATTTCATATAGTGAGCTATAACTGGGAGGATGAAGGCTAATGTCAAAGGCCTAAGAAAATGCATTGCTCTAAGCATTTCACTGTGATAAATTTTAAAGCTTCTTAATTTATGGCAAAGAGGAAATGCTATCATCCTTTGGTGTCTTTAGCTGACGAGGGAATCTCATACATAAAAGGGGAAATCTGTATCCCTTGATTTAATATACGATGGGATACATTTTTTAGGTGTCTCTCAAGTGTTCGGTACGCTGATTCTCTCAGGAAATTTCTTCCGTAGTGGTATAAATGTAGAGAAATCAGCCACACCATGTTACGGAGAAAAGTCTTATACACCTGCCAAGAGCTCCAAATGCCCAGTGCCAGATGCACGATATGCAACAAGATCACCCAATAACTGCGCAACTGAATAGACTTCATCTTCTTCCATTGTACTCCTAGAGAATTGGGCAGAAAACTATAGATCAGAGCTAAGATATATCGAAAAATTTATTAAGAAAATCAAAACTCAGAGGAACAGACATGTATCTGAACCGGCCTAGACAGCACAAAGTCTCCCGTAGGCCATGATCAAACACCTCCCTGTAGTGGTGCTTCCAAGCATTATCATGGGTTTCATAAAAAGATCTCCATTTAAGAACGTCAGACCCGGAAAAACACTGCACTACGGCGACAAAACATATCATAATCATGAATGAAGCCAGTAACATCTGCGTCCACCAGCTTGATTTTGAGTCCAATTCTGCATTACAACAGTGGTAGAACATAACTGTAATCAGGTTCTCAGAAATATATGCTGGTAATAACAGTTAAGTACACCAACAAACTCTAAAGCAAAACATGAAAATATAGCCATTAAAGTAAACAGTAGTTTTTCTCTAGCTGACCGGCGTTTTCTCTTTAGGAGAAAAGGTGGTAATTAATGGAATTTAAATGAATGTTTTCAATTAAGAACCCAAGCTGGTTTGCTAATATCATCAGCTCCTATAAGGTTGAGTAGATACTTGTTTTCCTATTAGAAGGGGCCCAAAACTATAAAAAAGAAAAAAAGAAAAAAAAGCCATGTTTCAGTCGGTACTCAAGCGTCAAACACAAAATAACACTTATATGACTTGACTTGAAAGATCCCTCACCACCATTAGGTGACAGAGGTAAACTTGCTTAACAAAATCATATATTATACGCAAAGAAGCATGAATTGATGCAAATATATACAAATATACACATACGCTATCCAAATAACAGACGTTTGATGCTTAAGCAGACTCAAAGTATTAGTTGAAGGCATAAATTAAGACAAGGAAGCATATGGGAACTCACCTTACCTAAACCACAACCACTTGATGTTCCATCTTTTGAGAAATATTCAGTTGTCTTTAATATAAGGTATGTTGCACACACAACTTGCAGCACTAAAACGACCATGGATAATCGACTCCACCATAGCCATTTCTTATACCTTATCTATTTCTCACAAATTATAAAATATATCATGTCAATTCACACAAATATACAGATCAAATGGTTTAGGAATCATAATAATCAAGTTTCACGTATTACTTGAAAATAATGTGAATGAAATGAAAGATGTTAGACATAGCTCATCCATGAAAATCAACAGGACAATAAATATAAGAAAGCTAGGTGATATTCTGACCCAAAAAAGAAAGAAAGCAAGCAAGCTAAATGATTAGAAAAAAAACTGCCCACTGCACAATGCCTATCTGCTATTAAGATGCAGCTATAGAAAATATCCATATAGCCTAAAGACAACATCTGCCTCTTGTACCACTTTAGATTAGAACCTACGGCACCGAAGATAAGCTAAAAGATTTTCCACCAGTTATGCGGATATTTTGTTAAATATATACTTCCGTGGTGACAACAAATTGAATTCTGAAATGACATTAAAATCAGTCAAATTGCAATGATAGTAATCCACTCCACTTAGCCTGGTTTCATTAAGAAACACCAACAGATTAAAACAAGATGCCCTGGTATATAAAATTGGAGTACTTCCTTATCTAACATCCACAAATACTGAAATTTCATGAGCAAGTTGCTTGATTACCCGTCTCTCCCGGCGAATTACTTGATCAGCAACAACGGTGCCATCGGATGGAGACTGAAGGATGCACTTGGCAGTAGTTTCTTGAGCAATTCCAGTTTGGATCATGACCCCAATTCTCACAAGCGCGGCAACAGATACAAGCACGAACGGGAGCACATATTGGCGATCGCAGAACGGATAAGCCTCAATGATGAGAAACCCGCCGAGGATGATGACCAACGAATTGGAAACAGCCGTGAAAATGGCGGTACGTCTCAATTTCGTCAGCCTCGAGGCCCACATTGTCCCTGCGATCAAGCAGTGCAGTGGAGCGATTAGGATTGGGCGGAGGAAGGAGGAGTTTTGGTTGAGTGATTATATGCGATTTTTCGGGGATATGCGAGCCACAGAATATATGGCCGCTTGGCTGGAGAGTTCTGTGCATTGTTGAATTGCAGATTCCGCCATTGTCATCGCAGTCCGAAATGGTTCCCCTTAGCGATTAATTCGACCCTCTTGATGTGAACGAAAACAGTCGAACTCATCAAAATTTCATATTAAACACTAAATCTAACTTTATAATCGCCTTTCATCTTATCTTATCCACGACAAAATTCTAATCACATTACACATAGCAACATCATCAAATTAAAAATACCCGTTTATTCCCAATTTCTGTTTGATGCCAGTGTTCGATGGATGGCAATTTTCTTTGGTTCAATTTGAATTTGAATCCACAAATTCAGTATACGTGGACTTGGTGAGACACTTCCAAAACCGAGGGAAATCGATTAAATAACAAATAAAAAAATGATTTTCTAATCGTATGTGACAAATAAAAGAATTCAATTATACAATTGGTTTACTTATCATAAATAATTTTATGTCTAAGAAATCATTAAATAATTACTGGCCAAAAATGCTCTTTTCAGAATTGAAAACAGAATTAAAAAAAAAAAAAAAAAACTACTGAGAGGTCCCATACATAAAATTTATTTATTATTTATAATTAATAAGTTTTTAAAAATTGAATTATTATATTAGTTTTTGGAAAATAGGCTTTTTACGATTTATGAAATAAATATGTAAAAGAAATTTTGTCTCCCCTTACAAAAAAAGGTTTTTAAAACCATAGTATTGCGGTTACACTCACTAATTTCTCTCAATAAATTTGTGTAAAAAATTGGAAAAATCCAAAAAAAAAATAAAAAAATGCTAAAGAATAAAAAGGTATTCAGAATATTCATAATACCATAGATGTGTGAGGATCTAATTTATCCTTTTTCTATAAGGGTTTAACAAGTTAGGGTTAAGTTTTAACAAGTTCTAATAAGATTTTCATAAATTGCAATCCATAAATCACCATTTGCTACAAAGGCAATGTATTGATTCCCTTAATAAGGTTTTAATAAGTTCTGATAAGATTTTTACAAATTTCAATTCAAAATCAGCATTTGTTACAATGGCAAGATATTGATTTTCACTTTTGATAAGGTTTCACAAGTTCAGATAAGGTTTTAATAAATTATGATAAAATTTTCACAAATTTCAATTCAAAATTCATTACTTGTTACAGTGGCAAGGTATTGATTCCCACTTATGATCAAAGTTTCACAAGTTCATATAAGGTTTTAACAAGTTCTAATAAGATTTTATTAGAAGTGAAAATCAATAATTTCTCATTCCAGCAAGTGGTGATTTCTAAATTGGAATTTGTGAAAATCTTATCAAAACATTATCTGAACTTGTTAAATCCTTATAAAAAAATAGGAGCATGTTTTTAAAACTCAAAGGACATTTCTATCATTTTAATTTAATTTTGAAAATGATAAATCAAGCCTTTATACCTCTCTAGCATTATGAATATTCAAAACACATTTTTATCATTTAAAAAAATGCAGGGATTTTACCTAATTTTTTTGTCAGTTGAATTATAAATATAATAGTCTTAAATATGGTGTCAATAAGAATAGTATTAAATTATAAATAAAACATAGATGAATAATAAATATAATAAATTAGCAAGGCATTGACTATTTGAGAAAACTATTTGATTAGAAATCTACACTCATTTTCTCTATCATAATTAACATCAAATTAATGCTCAATTTGATAGCAATAACTTAGGAACTTAGGTCTGTTTGGGTCAAAGAAAATGTTAAAAATAAATGGAATGTAATGGAAAATAATAGAAAAGAATAGAAAATATTTTGCTACATAGGTGTTTGGTTTGCACGGGAAAATAAAATAGTTTGATAGGAAAAAAAATTGATTTGATTTGAACAAAATGAGATAGGAAGATGAGCTAAAAAACCATTTTTCCTTGAAGAAAAAATATTATTTAAATGCCCATGAGATACACTCAATTTCCACATCACATTAAAGTCACATCAAAGAGCTTTTATGTCTTTAGACATTTTCTTTCCTCACTTAAAAATTGGTTTCCATCAATTTTGATGGGAACCCATTTTCAATCATATAACTTGAAAATCGGTGGGTCAAGAAAATATTTTTTCACGGAAATGGTGAACCAAACATGCCCTTTTAGAAGGAGAAAAGTGATTATGGAAGTGAAATCAAGGTTTTAGTATAACACTACAATATAAGTCAAATTTTGATGGTTACTCACCTCAATTAAAATTGATGGAAGTGGGTTTCTTACCTCACTCCATATTTGATGGTCTCTATTTCCCCCTTGTCCTTCTACTCTAACGGTAGCAACAACCATTCCATGTTTGTCACTTTTGTAACCAACGACTCCTCTTCTTTTATTGTTGTTCAACAGCGACCATCCTTGCATCGACCATAAGCACATAAGTAACAATAATCTTTCGATCCTAACAATGAAATAATACATAATTGCATAATTTAAATTTTAGTCCAGTATTAGTCCCTATTTATAAATTTAAACTAACCATTTAAAATTCAAAAATGAAAATATTAAAGCAAACGAAGGAACAATACAAAAATGTAATAGGATAAGATAACTTTTTTATTTTTAGGGAGTGATTGGCTACCGTTATCTGCTTTTACCGCTATTTCCCTATCCTCTTCTCTTCCACTACCATCTCAACTTTTAGATTAAAATATAAACGATTCATATTTGAGTCTCATAAAAATATTATTTTTAAATATTATTTATTGCAATTTTAGATTATCATAACAAAAAATTTAATATTTTTGAATTTATTTATTTATTTGATATTTATTTATTATTTTTATAGAAATTAAATATGAACTGCTCATATTTTAATCCAGAGGTTGAGATGAGTAGTTGGGGAAGAAAATGAGAAGAGAATGGTAAGAGTAGATGATCGTAGCCAATTACTTTCAAAAACTACCAAGATTTAAAACCTAAAAATAGAATATTATATAATATATTTAAGTTTAAGTGATAATATTATAATATGTGTGGGGGTGGATGTTTTTGTTTAATAGATCGATAATACTCTTATTGTAACTTTTTTTTGTTTGCCTTTGATAATCTTATGTCCGGTTCTAAATATAAGATAAAATTGACTTTTTTAGAAAAACTAAGGAAGCTAATTAAATTACTTTAGAGTATTTATATTTATATTTTTCCCTAAGACTAATTACTTTGACTAATAAACCGATATATAATCTAAGCATACACACCATATAATATAATTAAATAACTTATTTAGCTTCTCTAATCTCTCCAAAAAAAAGTCGACTCTATCTCATGTTAATATTATAATTATAATATAAATAGTATACGATAATAAAGCTATAGTTGGCTCCCCAAAAATATAAAGTTATAATATATATAGAGTTGGGAATTAAGGTCGGCTCTTGCAGGGCAGGGGTAACAAAGCCCAGCCAGTGAGCGTATAGGTCAAGGCTGGTCCTACAGGACCAAAAGTCATTTTTATAAATTTTAACTATTTTTCCTATATTTTTTCAAAGAAATATAATTAGTGAATTACAACAATTAAAGTTCAAATTTAATAAATAAGTGTTGTTAAGATTAAAATCTACAAAACACGTGCACATACAACAAACAAACACAGTTACTAAGTCATAATCAAAGATAAATTATTGTCCACATACCACAATTACAAATAATTAATGAGAAGATTTAATAAAATTAAAAATAATTTTTATAAATATGTCTTGAAAAGTGAGTGTAGTCAACAAAATAAACAACACAATAGATGAACAAAACAATCACTAGAAAAAAAAAGTTAAAAAATACAAAATTAGTGGGTGAAAGTAATAATTAATATGGGGTTTAGTGTAATTAGTAGGGGTAGTATTGAAAATTATTTAAATTTTAGGGCAACTTTATTGACTTTAACTATTTTTATTTATTAGTGAGAATGGTTAGTTGGTACTTTATAAAACGGGATAAAAAAATAACATAATAATAGGCGAAATGAAATCCTGACCCCACCACCACAACCATCTTTTATATATTCTTAAGCTTCCCGCTTAATGTTTCATTTTTCATTTCCATAATTGCATGTTCAATATTCTCTCACTCACTCTTGGTATGTTTCATTTCATCTTGTTTATTTTAAATACATTTGAACTTATTATATACATTTCTAGTTCTACGGTTTTCTGGTGGTTTGTGGTTGGTTGTATTCTACTATTCTTTATTAGTCTGTAGTATTATTCATACTCATGTTCCTCATTATCCAAATCTTTAAATCTATGACCTCCGGTGAGTATTAAAATATTATGAAAAAGGAAGACAGTAGTGAACAGTTCTTGACCTATATATTGTGAGAAATATTTATTTCTTTGTCTTTTCTTATCGTTGTCCTACAAATCTTGATTTGAAATTTCAGGAAGTAGGTTTTCGAAGAAAAAGGTGGAGTTTCCGTCTTTAACGATGGGTCCTACCTTGCAATGTTCTTGTCCTTATACTTTTTTATGTCGTCTTACTTTTGTGAGGATAAATCTTGCAGTGCCATAACATCGGGAGAGATTATTGCTATTTGGATAGTGAAAAACTAAAGTGAAGGGCCAGGTTACCAAAGAAAAACGTTCAAAATGGTGGCATCAGCGAGTGGCACTAAGACTGCATTCCCTGTGATAAAGGCAGTGAACTATCGTCTGTATCCTCATTTTCTGGAGAAATTTGATGATGTCGTGACTGATGCCAAGCTCTTTATGAAAACCTTGAAAAATCTCCATGAATTAATGCATATATACCAGGTTTATGTAAGCTAGCTCTCTCTCTACACATACTTTACCATCCTCTATGTTTGCTATATTCCGTTCTAACTTTACAGTGCTAGGATTTGGATTCTTTAACATAAAGCGACGATTAGAAGTTTAATAGAAATGAGTTGTGTAAATAGAGTTGTATTGCCTTGTCTTCAGCTCTTAGCTCTTTAATGTAGCTATATCATATTTGAAAATTGGAAGTGTATGGTTTTTTTCTTGTGAAAACTAACCACGCCACTTGTACTCCCTGCCAAGCACCACTTGGCACATGAACATGATAGAGGGTGCACCACTTGGCACATGAACATGATAGAGGGTGTTATATGTGTTGTGCTATTGAACTCATACTTCCTTGACATGTACGTACTCATTTATTTCTTCAATCGACCCCAAATTTATGTTATTTTACTGAAAGCCCAGGCCGTTATTATTTCCATTAATATCCTGCTAACGGTAATTATTATGGTTGGCCAAAAAAAAAAAAAGGAAATTGCTAATGTCACATTAATAATCATCACATGGCGATGGCATACTTGAAATGTGTAATATCTAGAGAAAATTAATTCATGAGTTGTTATAATTTCACTCTTTAATTATTCCCATGTAAATTTTTAATTGAATTCTTATTATTTTTAAATTATATACATTGATCCCCAAGCTCTTAATTATATTATTGGGTTAAATGACATTTTTGCACCATAAGTTTTCGCAAAAAGATCAGTATTGATTACCTCGAAACTTTTTTTTTGGGAGTTAAAGAAGTAGTAAAAGTGTAACAATATCACCTTGCTCTAATGTATCTAAATTTTGATTAAAAAAAAATCTAATGTATTTAAACAGTCAAAGTTAAACGTTGGCTTACCAATTAGTTGAGGTGGTATGTCCATATTTCGAAAATTACAATATGCCGCCATTCTGCCAATATCTTGTTCTGTCTATCAATATCATGTTTCCATTTTACGTCCTTGTCTATGATACTTTTTTAGCAGCTAGGGGCTCTGCTTTTGCAGTGTCTGCGAGGTGTCTTTGAACATTTATTCAAGGACTTTCGTCAAAATCACCTGTGGACAATACTTTCTATATTTTGTTTGAAATATTGGAATCTTAGATGAAGATAATAATTCCCTTATAAGGTTTAATTATATATAGTTTTGGTTTATAATCTATTCATGCACTTTAGTCTTTTTTTCGGGTCCACATTCTATGCTTCTCCCTTACATGCTTCTCCCTCTAATTAGAGAGATGAAAGCATTTAATTTAATTTAATTTAATTTTTTATATATTTTATTTATTTAGATTAAATTATATGCTGCATCTTGATTTTTTTTTTTGCACTCAGTATCTCAAATTATTAATTTTTAGCCCTGTATTCAGAAATATTTTTCATGTAACACCAGTATCTTGAAAATTAATTAATTTGAGATACTGGGTGCAAAAAAAAAAATTTCAGGATGCAGCATATAATTTAATCTAAATAAATAAAACATAAAAAAAATTTAAAAATTAAAAAAAATGCTTTCATCCCTCTAATTAGAGGGAGAAGCATCTAATGTGAATTCCTTTTTTTCAGTGTTTAATGTAATGAAAGAATAAAGGGAAAGTGACATAAGGCCGAGCTAACAGATGATAAAGAACTATTCTTTGACTTCAGTATAGACTTGGCCATGGATTTTGCAATTTTAGTCTGTTGAAACTTGAAAATGTTTATTACAGTCCTGTGTCCAAACCCTTATTTTTCAGAATGATCTTCAAATCCAAGTTGGATTAATCTGTAATTATTTTGACAAGATATATGCCCACTTCTTCCTGATCTATGTTCTGCTTTTTATTTCCTCTGTGGCATTCCATTTTATTTCATTACCATATATATATTGTAGTTTGGACAATGTCTTAATGTTTAACAATACAATTTCTTTGGAGTGTTTTTTCTGCTCTTATCCGTACAATAATATGTAGCTTTCCATCATTCAGTACTTGGCTCTGTTTCCACAAAATATTGTTCACCGAACTAAATTTTAATGAACATTGTTGCAACATTGGGCCGGTTTGGGTTAGCGGTAGGAGCGGTGACTTAAAAGCTATCTGACTTTAAAAAAAGTTCGGTAGAAAAAAAGTTAGGTTATAGATAATGCTTTGTGTTTGGATTGATGGTGGTAGAAGTGGCTGGACCTATGTCAAAAAGCTGAGAGCTTTTTGGAAACGGCTCTCTGGTGGAGCTTTTTCCTTAACGGGCTTTATGAGTTTTAAGTTTAGTGAACTTAAAGCTCAACTCAAACGGACCCAAAATCAGCTGGCAACGTTAACTGACTTTTTTTCAAAATTACAGCTCTTAACGCTCCTAAAGCTGCACTCCAAATAAGCCCATTGTTTCAGGAATCCCACCATAGAGCGAAAAGAACTAGATTTGCATCGGCTTTTCTTGGAAGCGACTTCTCGTGGAGGCATTGAGAAAGTAAGATGTGAATGATTGAGTATTTATTATTGTGGGTGCTAAATATTTTCCCTAACTTGTTTTGCACTAGTGCGATTAATGGCGATATCTTAAAACGTCAAGGGCCTTTAGTATCATTCTTTAAGGATATTATTTTTAAATGCAATAAAGTAACTAACTAAGGGGAGACGTAATATTTGTAAGCCAACTCCCTTATAACCAATCAAATTTTAAAAATGCTCTCATTGATGAATGTTATGAACTGATATCAAATCTGTAATCAAAGTTGCAATTGATGATGCAAATTATTGGTTTTTGTTGGTTTACAGTTAAGTAATGATAATTGGTGATAATTGCTAAGAATCTACTTAATTTGCTGCACAGGTTAGAAGTGAGAGAAGATGGACAGAAATAGTTGATGGTTTCGAATTTCCATCTCCACCTACAAATACTCCTTTTATGTTGCGGCAGCATTATAGTTCATTTCTTTATCCCTATGAACAAATATTCTATTTTAAGGCCCTAGAATGGAAACCCTCTCGTGTGTGTTTAATCCAAATTTTTTGATTCCAGGGTATGTTTTAAATTACATAAAATAACAATTGGATTCTGTCAGATGTTGAGCAGAGTTCATTGTCAGTGCCGGTTCCCGATCCAAATGTGCAGCAGAAAGTTAGTGCCTTCAATTGCCTGAAGGTATATCCTCTCCCATCTAAATATAAGATTGATTACTAACTTTGGGGAAGAAAAAGTTGTTGCAGTCACAAAAATTGTTTGGCCCGTTCATTAATTTTCTCTTAATAATGATAAAATGATTAATTTTCTCCACAAAACCTTGCATTGCCTTGAGCTCTTGGCTCTTTAATGTTTATATCATATTTGAAAATTTGAAGTGTATGGTTTTTTTCTTGTGAAAACTAACCACGCCACTTGTACTCCCCACCAAGCACCACTTGGCACATGAACATGATAGAGGGTGTCATGTGTGTTGTGCTATTGAACTCATACTTCCTTGACATGTACTCATATTTATTTCTTCAATCAACCCCAAACTTATGTTATTTTACTGAAAGCCCTGGCCGTTATTATCTCCATTAATATCCTGCTAACTGTAATTATTATGGTTGGCCAAAAAAAAAAGAAATTGCTAATGTCACATTAATAATCATCACATGGCAATGACATACTTGAAATGTGTAATATTTAGATAAAATTAATTCATGAGTTTTTATAATTTCACTCTTTAATTATTCCCATGTAATTTTTTAATTGAATTCTTATTATTTTTAAATTATATACATTGATCCCTAAGCTCTTAATTATATTATTGTGTTAAATGACATTTTTAATCCATAAGTTTTTGCAAAAGATCAGCAATGATTACCCCGATTTTTTTTTTTGGAGTTAAAGAAGTAGTAAAAGTGTAACAATATCACCTTGCTCTAATGTATCTAAATTTTGATTTTTTTAAAAAATCTAATGTATTTAAACAATCAAAGTCAAACGTTAGCTTACCAATTAGTTGAGGTGGCATGTCCATATTTCGAAAATTACAATATGCCGCCATTCTGCCAATTTCTTGTTCTGTCTATCAATATCATGTTTCCATTTTGCGTCCTTGTCTATGATACTTTTTTTGTAGCTAGGGGCTCTGCTTTTGCAGTGTCTGCAGAGGTGTCTTTGAACATTTATTCAAGGGCTTTCGTCAAAATCACCTGTGGACAATACTTTCTATATTTTGTTTGAAATATTGGAATTTTAGATGAAGATAATAATTCCCTTATAAGGTTTAATTAATTATATATAGTTCTATAATCTATTATACACTTTAGTCTTTTCTTTAGTGTTTAATGTAATGAAAGAATAAAGGTAAAAAAAGTACTAATTGGTACTAAAAAATACTACAGGATACTGACTGGTACTAAAAAGATAATTCAGGATATTGAATGGTACTGAAAAAATACTTTATGATCTTAAAAAAATATTTCAGGGTATTGAATAGTACTAAAAAAAATACTTGAGGGCACTGAAAAAATACTTCATGATATTAAAATATTATTTTATGATCTTGAAAAAATATTTCATAATAATCTTGTTGGTATTAAAAAATACTTCAAGATACTAACTGAAACTAAAAAGATAAAAAAAAAATCAAATTAATGGTCAAACAATATTTTTGCACATAAAAAAAACACTTGTTGTTTGACACTCATCCGAAAAAAGCACATGTGTATTTTACTTGTGATTCTTAATTCTCATTTGGCTGTTGCTGCTTCTGGTATTGTTGGTCCTTCATTGTCATTTTAGTAAAAAAAAAAAACGTTTATTTAATGTAAAGCTCCTTTTGTTCTTGAACTGCAAACTTCTTTTCATCAATATATCTGCATATTTAAGTCATGTCCCTCTGTCCTTCTGGCACTTTCCTTTTTCTTTCCATTTCCCACTTTTATTGCAATATTTTTTTTTTAAAAAATTCTGTTCTTCTCTTGTTGACAAATCTGAATACAAGGATCTACCTGGCAAAGGTTGCAAATTTATAACCATATTTATTTTGATGAAATTCCGTTATGTTTTTCTCCCCAAAAGCTCAGCAATTGTATCTAACAAAAAAGTTCACGTGAATTTTAATTACTTGAATTTTTTTTTTAAATTATTAGAATCCAAAAGTAATGTTTTCTGTATTATAGAATTCATTATTTAATAAAATTACGATGCAAATAAACAACAATTATGATAATAATCCAGGTTAAGAACAACACTTGTTGGGGAAAAATCTGTGTTAACAACATAAATACATCAGTAAAATGTTTAATTATTTTTTGAGTCCGTTCTATTTGTTGCCTTGCTAGTTTACACTAAACTATAAACATATTTGTTTACGGTTTACTCGCCTTCTCTCGTGGTTTATTAAGTTTTATCCTCTCTCTTTTTTCAGATTTAATATTAGTGGAAGTCGTAGAAGATCTTAATTGAGGTTATAAAAGGAAAAAAACAACAGGATCTAATTAAGTTGATCAGTTAGCTACCCATATAACCTTACGATATAACTATTCACTCACATGTAACTATTCAGTTTTCTCTCATTGGAGTATAATAATTGATTTAGTTAAGAAATAACCACTAGCACAGTTTTAGTTATTTCCAGCGGTTAGTTATGCACTTGTATCACAATATTCAGATTTCCGTTTCTTTTCTTCCTGAACACAGAGCAAGTTTCTTCTCAAATTTTTCTTTTCCATTGCCTGTGCTGGTTCCCGATCCAAATGTGCAGCAGTTTTTGCATCCCCAAGTTAATGCCTCTCAATTTCTTGAAGGTATATATCCTTTCCCATCTAAATATAAGATTGATTACTAACTTTGGAGAAGAAAAAGTTGTTGCAGTCACAAAAATTGTTTGGCCCGTTCATTAATTTTCTCTTAACAATGATGAAATGATTAAACCTTGTGGAGCAAATTCTTAGCATTTGAAGTCTACATCTCTAAGTCAAATGATTAATGTTAAACCAAAATATTTTTGTATGGTTTCCACGGATTATGTTATTCTACTGCCTAGTTTTTTTTAGGTGTGCCTATTATGTTATATTTAACACTACATATTATTTTTGTACAGTGGGTGGGGCAATTGATGAAAAGTTCAAAAGTGGGTATCTTGTTACTGTCACAGTGGGTTCAAAGAAACTTGAAGCTGCTCCACAAAACCTTGCATTGCCTTGAGCTCTTGGCTCTTTAATGTTTATATCATATTTGAAAATTGGAAGTGTATGGTTTTTTTTTTCTTGTGAAAACTAATCACGCCACTTGTACTCCACGCCAAGCACCACTTGGCACATGAACATGATAGAGGGTGTCATGTGTGTTGTGCTATTAAATCATACTTCCTCGACATGTGCGTACTCGATCATATTTATTTCTTCAATCAACCCCAAACTTATGTTATTTTACTGAAAGCCCCAGCCGTTATTATCTCCATTAATATCCTGCTAACGGTAATTACTATGGTTGGCAAAAAAAAAAAAGGAAATTGTTAATGTCACATTAATAATCATCACATGGTGATGGCATACTTGAAATGTGTAATATTTAGAGAAAATTAATTCATGAGTTGTTATAATTTCACTCTTTAATTATTCCCATGTAATTTTTTAATTGAATTCTTATTATTTTTAAATTATATACATTGGTCCCGTAGCTCTTAATTATATTATTGTGTTAAATGACATTTTTGCACCATAAGTTTTCGCAAAAGATCAGCAATGATTACCCCGAAACTTTTTTTTTTGGGAGCTAAATAAGTAGTAAAAGTGTAACAATATCACCTTGCTCTAATGTATCTAAATTTTGATTAAAAAAAAAATCTAATGTATTTAAACAGTCAAAGTTAAACGTTCGCTTACCAATTAGTTGAGGTGGCATGTCCATATTTTGAAAATTACAATATGCCGCCATTCTGCCAATTTCTTGTTCTGTCTATCAATATCATGTTTCTATTTTGCGTCCTTGTCTATGATACTTTTTTAGTAGCTAGGGGCTCTGCTTTTGCAGTGTCTGCAGAGGTGTCTTTGAACATTTATTCAAGGGCTTTCGTCAAAATCACTTGTGGACAATACTTTCTTTATTTTGTTTCAAATATTGGAATCTTAGATGAAGAGATAATAATTCCCTTATAAGGTTTAATTATATATAGTTCTGGTTTATAATCTATTCATGCACTTTAGTCTTTTCTTCAGTGTTTAATGTAATGAAAGAATAAAGGTATTAATTGGTACTAAAAAATATTACAGGATATGACTGGTACTAAAAAGATACTTCAGGATATTGAATTAATGGTACTGAAAAAATACTTTATGATCTTGAAAAAATATTTCAGGTATTGAATAGCACTAAAAAAAATACTTGAGGGCACTAAAAAAATACTTTATGATATTGAAAAATTATTTTATGATCTTGAAAAAATATTTCATAGTACTGACTGGTATTAAAAAATACTTCAAGATACTAACTGGAACTAAAAAGATTAAAAATAAAATAAAAAATCAAACTACTGGTCAAATAGTATTTTTGTACCTAAAAAAAGCACTTGTTAACCAAAGCAATCTGGCTCAGTTGGTTCGTAGCTGGGTACCTTTAAGCATCTAGTCAAGGGTTCGATCCCTGGCAGTGTGTCTGGAGAAGGTTATTTGGCCAATACCAATGTCCCTTTGGGATGACGACTACGATGTGAAGGAGGATTAGTCTCTACTGTACATGTCGGCGAGAAGATACCCCGATTTCTATATAAAAAAAGCACTTGTTATTTGACGCTCATCCGAAAAAAAAAACACATGTGTATTTTACTTGTGATTCTTAATTCTCATTTGGCTGTTGCTGCTTCTGGTATTGTTGGTCCTTCATTGTCATTTTAGTTAAAAAAAATGTTTATTTAATGTAAAGCTCCTTTTGTTCTTGAACTGCAAACTTCTTTTTATCAATATATCTGCATATTTAAGTCATGTCCCTCTGGCACTTTCCTTTTTCTTTCTATTTCCCACTTTTATTGCAATTTTTTTTTTTTTAAAATTTCTGTTCTTCTTTTATTGACAAATCTGAATACAAGGATCTACCTGGCAAATGTTGCTAATTTATAACCATATTTATTTTGATGAAATTCCGTTATGTTTTTCTCCCGAAAAGCTCAACAGTTGTATCTAACAAGAAAATTCACATGAATTTTAAGTACTTGATTTTTTTAAAAAAATTATTAGAATCCAAAAGTAATGTTTTCTGTATTATATAATTCATTATTTAATAAAATTACGATGCCAATAAACAACAATTATGATAATAATCCATGTTAAGAACAACACTTGTTGGGGAAAAAATCCGTGTTAACAACACAAATACGTCAATAAAATGTTTAATTATTTTTTGAGTCCGTTCTATTTGTTGCCTTGCTAGTTTACACTAAACTAAACTATAAACATATTTGTTTATAGTTTACTCGCCTTCTCTCGTGGTTTATTAAGTTTTATCCTCTCTCTTTTTTCAGATCTAATATTAGGTCGTAGAAGATCTTAATTGAGGTTATAAAAGGAAAAAACAACAGGATCTAATTAAGTTGATTAGTTAGCTACCCGTAACCTTACAATATAACTACTCACTCACATGTAACTATTCAATTTTCTCTCATTGGAGTATAATAACTGATTTAGTTAGGAAATAACCATTAACACAGTTTTAGTTATTAGATTATTTCTTTGTACAGCTGTTACTTAACAGCACACTTGTATCACTTCAGAATGAATAATTTTTCAGATTTCCATTTCTTTTCTTCCTGAACGAGCAAGTTTCTTTTCAAATTTTTTTATTTCTCCTTCAGCTTCAGCTTTATGCCTTTCTCTAAGCTTCGCGTGATTCTGATCATCTCTGACACATCACATCTTATTTGCTTTTTCCTATCAGAGTTCCACCAAACCTTTGGCATTTCACGTTTACTACCAAAGAAAAACGTTCATGGCATCATCATCGAGAAGCTATCCTCTTTTTCTTGAGAAGTTTGACGAGGTCGCCAATGATCGTGATCTCTTTATGAAGACCTTGATAGAGCTGCATGAATATATGGATACCGGATTTATGTAAGCTCTCTACACACACTTTATTTGGCTTTTTAATGTAGTATGTCATATTGTTTGGGATGGTATTGAAGGTCAACCTTTCTCCCCATCTAGAGGCATCAGACAAGGAGATCCATTGAGTCCATATCTCTTCATTCTATGTATGGAGAGACTTGGACATTTCATCAAGAGGGAGTGCACAAAGGGACGTTGGAAGCCGTTAAAGATGTCAGTACATGGTCCTGCTATTCCCTATCTATTTTTTGCAGATGATCTTTTATTGTTCACTGAGGTGTCATCAAGGCAGATGGAGGTTATGAAGGAAACTATGAAGAGGTTCTGCCTCGTCTCTGGTCATAGAATCAACCCTAACAAATCTAAGGCTTTCTTCTCTAGAAATGTACATTTTAATAGAGAGATCGCTCTTAGTAATAAGTTAGGTATTGGGGTAACTGTTGATTTGGGAGTGCCTTTAATCCATTATAGAGTTACCAAGGAGACATTTGGGCATATTACGCAGAGGGTTAAATCTTGCTTATCTTCCTGGAAGGGTAAATACTTAACTATAGCAGGTCGTGCTGTGCTTATCAAGGCTGTTATTTCAACATTACCTTCATATCAAATGCAATCTGCTCTTCTGCCAAGGGGGTGATTCGGGATATAGAGAAAATAAGCAGAAACTTTTTATGGTGCCAAGATGAAAATGCCAAGAAGATGCACTTAATAGCATGGCAGAAAATCTTGAGAAGCAAAAAGCTAGGTGGTTTGGGATTTAAAAATTTAGAAATCCAGAATAAAGCTTTTATTATGAAATTATGTTGGGGATTGATTACCAAATCAAATGCTTTATGGGTTCAGTGTCTAAGAGCAAAATACGGGTGTGGAGATGATTATGTACCTAGAGTGGAGAAGAGGAAATATAATTCTCTTACTTGGCAAGCAATCACTGATGTATGGGAGAAGTTTCTACAAGGAGTAGGCAAGAAAGTTAATGATGGCAGAGCCACGAGATTCTGGTGGGATCTTTGGGCATCTCTTGATAGACCTTTGGTTGAGTATGTTGTCTCTAATCTAGATCGAATAAACCCGGATGAATTGGTTGTCAATCTTACTACACAAAGTGGCACTTGGGATGTCCAAAGGTTGAAGGAACATCTACCAGACTGATCATAATGAAGATAGTTATGATACAACCCCTTGCTGGATCCCAACCGGATACAGTCATCTGGCGTAATTCACCTGATGGAACCTTCACAGTTAAATCAGCCTATAAATTCTTATCTTCACAGGAAGTTATTGAGTCATCAGCCGATTTATGGTGATTTTGGCGCTGGCAGGTGCCTGAAAAGATTAAATTTTTTCTATGGCAAGTAACCCATGAGAGACTACCGACAAATTCCATGAGAGCGCGAATTGGCACCTCACATACAAAGGAGTGTCCTTTGGGTTGTCAATGTGAGGAAACAGTATTGCATATATTAAGAGATTGTGAGAGAGCAAAAAATGTATGGAAGGAATTGATTAATCCTAATAAATCTATTAGTTTTTTCTCACATGCTTTGCAGGACTGGCTTCGATGGAATGCAACAGTAAATCCAGGGAAGGCTCGTTTCAGGAAGTGCACATGGACCAAAATATTTGCACATGTCTGTTGGCTATTATGGAAGGCAAGATGTGTTCAATTATTTGATGGCAAAGCAGCTACTCCAAAGGAGGTGGTCGTTCAATGTCAACATCATCTAATGGAAGAAGTTGTAGCAAGCAGACTCAAACACCAATTGTTTGGAGGGTCAGCACATATAGGTACACAATGGAAGAAGCCAATAACAGGATATGTTCGTTTGGATGTGGATGCCTCAGTAAGAGATCATAACCAAGCAGTAGTTGGTGGTTTGATCAGAGACGATAGGGGAAGATGGGTTACAAGTTTTATGAAGGCTATTGGAACCTTTCCGGTGGCAATTGCAGAGGTATTGGCCATTAAGACAGGACTTGAGGTTTGTCAACTTTTCAATCTCCGAAGTATACAGGTTTTCTCTGATTCATTGGAGGCATTAAATATTTTGTTCCGAGATAGCACGTTGGATCATCCGTTCAAAGCAGAAATTGAGGCAACACGTCAACTTATGTATGGGGATTGGCGTGTTGTTTTGTCCCATTCAAGTAGGGAGACGATCAAGTGTGCAGATATTTTGGCTAATGAGGCACATGCAGATGACATGCAATTAAGGTTTATTCCACAGGTGTACCTGAGGTGTAGGGATAAGTTTATTCTTGATATCACTCATGTTAGTGATGATTCTAGTATTTTGTCTTAGCCAATAGTTTTGTTCGAGTTTCAAGCTTAGGCTTGCCAAATGTACCAATTTTTTTTTTTTTTTGCAAGTGTATGGTTTTTTTCTTATCCATATTTTGAAAATTACAATATGCTGCCATTCTGCCGATTTCTTGTTCTGTGTATCAATATCATGATTCCATTTTGCGTCCTTGTCTATGATACTTTTTTAGCAGCTAGGGGCTCTGCTTTTGCAGTGTCAACGAGGTGTCTTTGAACATTTATTCAAGGACTTTTGTCAAAATCACCTGTGGACAATCCTTTTTATATTTTGTTTGAAATATTGGAATCTTAGATGAAGATAATAATTCCCTTATAAGGTTTAATTATATATAGTTTTGGTTTATATTCTATTCATGCACTTTAGTCTTTTCTTCAGTGTTTAATGTAATGAAAGAATAAAGGGAAAGTGACATAAGGCCGAGCTAACGGATAGTACTATTCTTTGACTTCAGTATAGACTTGGCCATGGATTTTGCAATTTTAGTCTGTTGAAAATGTTTATTACGGTCATGTGTCCAAACCCTTACTTATTCATAATGATCTTCAAATCCAAGTTGGATTAATTTGTAATTATTTTGACAAGATATATGCCCACCTCTTCCTGATCTCTGTTCTGCTTTTTATTTCCTCTGTGGGCTGTGACATTCCATTTTATTTCATTACCATAGATTGTAGTTTGGACAATGTCTTAATGTAACATTGTTTCTGGATTCCCACCATAGCGGGACAAGAACTAGATTTGCATCGGCTTTTCTTGGAAGTGACTTCTTGTGGAGACATTGAGAAAGTAAGATGTGAATGATTGAGTATTTATTATTGTGGGTGCTAAATATTTTCCCTAACTTGTTTTGCACTAGTGCGATTAATGGCAATATCTTAAAACGGCAAAGGCCTTTAGTATCATTCTTCAAGGATATTATTTTTAAATGCGATGAAGTAACTAACTAAGGGGAGACGTAATATTTGTAAGCCAACTCCCTTATAACCAATCAAATTTTAAAAATGCTCTAATTGATGAATGTTATGAACTAATAACAAATTTGTAATCAATTATGCAAATGTTTTGTTGAATGGGAAAGATGTTGCAATTGATGATGCAAATTGTTGGTTTTTGTTTTACAGTTAAGTAATGATAATTGCTAAAGAATCTAGTTAATTTGCTGTGCAGGTTATAAGGGAGAGAAGATGGAAAGAAATAACTGCTGGTTTCAAATTTCCATCTTCAGCTACAAGTGCTTCTTTTGTGTTGCGGCAGTACTATGGTTCATTGCTTTACCACTATGAACAAATATTCTATTTTAAGGCCCCAGGATGGAAACCCTCTGGTTTGTGTGTTTAATCCAAATTTCTTGATTCCAGGGCATGTTTTAAAATGCATAAAAAACGACTGGTTTCTGTCAGATGTTGTGCAGAGTCCATTACCTGTGCCGGTTCCCGATCCAAATGTACAGCAGTTTTTGCATCCCCAAGTTAATGCCTCTCAATTGCTTGAAGGTATATATCCTTTCCCATCTAAATATAAGATTGATTACTAACTTTGGAGAAGAAAAAGTTGTTGCAAGTACAAAAATTGTTTGGCCCGTTCATTAATTTTCTCTTAACAATGATGAAATGATTAAACCTTGTGGAGCAGATTCTTAGCATTTGAAATCTACATCTCTAAGTCAAATGATTAATGTTAAACCAAAATATTTTTGTATGGTTTCCAAGGATCATGTTATTCTACTGCCTAGTTTTTTTTTAGGTGTGCCTATTATATTATATTTAACACTACATATTATTATTTTTTACAGTGGGGGCAATTGATGAAAAGTTCAAAAGTGGGTATCTTGTTACTATCACAGTGGGTTCAGAGAAACTTAAAGATGCTCCACAAAACCTTGCATTGCCTTGAGCTCTTGGCTCTTTAATATATAGTATATCATATTTGAAAATTGGAAGTGTATGGTTTTTTTCTTGTGAGAACTAACCACGCCACTTGTACTCCCCGCCAAGCACCACTTGGCACATGAACATGATAGAGGGTGTCATGTGTGTTGTGCTATTGAACTCATACTTCCTTGACATGTACGTACTCATATTTATTTCTTCAATCAACCCCAAATTTATGTTATTTTGCTGAAAGCCCGACCGTTATTATCTCCATTAATATCTTGCTAATGGTAATTATTATGGTTGGCAATTTTTTTTTTTTTGGCTAATGTCACATTAATAATCATCACATGTGGCGATGGCATACTTGAAATGTGTAATATTTAGAGAAAATTAATTCATGAGTTGTTATAATTTCACTTTTTAATTATTCCCATGTAATTTTTTAACTGAATTCTTATTATTTTTAAATTGTATACATTGATCCCTAAGCTCTTAATTATATTATTGTGTTAAATGACATTTTTGCACCATAAGTTTTCGCAAAAGATCAGCAATGATTACCCCGAAACTTTTTTTTTTGGGAGTTAAAGAAGTAGTAAAAGTGTAACAATATCACCTTGCTCTAATTATCTAAATTTTGATTTTTTTTTAAATCTAATGTATTTAAACAGTCAAAGTCAAACGTTAGCATACCAATTAGTTGAGGTGGCATGTCCGTATTTCGAAAATTACAATATGCCGCCATTCTGCCAATTTCTTGTACTATCTATCAATATCATGTTTCCATTTTGCGTCCTTGTCTATGATACTTTTTTTAGTAGCTAGGGGCTCTGCTTTTGCAATATCTGCAGAGGTGTCTTTAAAAATTTATTCAAGGACTTTCGTCAAAATCACCTGTGAACAATACTTTCTATATTTTGTTTGAAATATTGGAATCTTAGATGAAGATAATAATTCCCTTATAAGGTTTAATTATATATAGTTCTGGTTTATAATCTATTCATGCACTTTAGTCTTTTCTTTAGTGTTTAATATAATGAAAGAATAAAGGTAAAAAAGGTACTAATTGGTACTTCAGGATATTGAATGGTATTGAAAAAATACTTTATGATATTGAAAAAATATTTCAATGTATTGAATAGTGTAACATCCAAATTTTAATTTTAGGACTTAAGTATAATTATGAAATTAATTATTGGAATTTAAAGCATATTTTTCCATAAATTAAGGACAAATAATTAGAGAATAATTTTTGGCATAAATATTATAGAGATAATATTTAAGGCCAAAAGAAATTTAACTGGGAAAGTAAAATCCTTATATAAAATTAAGGATTAATTTTATTTTCCAATAATTGCAAAAGATGGAATTTTGGAATGGAACCCATCTAATCATCTAACCCAAGGGAACCGGTTTCCCTGCCTATCTTTGGATAGCTAGGCAGGGAACACCTATCCCATCTGGACCGCCAGGATGGGATGATGGGATCCTGACGGTGGCCCGCATTTAATTTTTTTTTTTTTTTTTTTTTTTTTTAAAATATTTTAATAGGTAGAGAATCTAAAATAAAGATAACCTCTCTAACTTATCCTAATTTCATTAGCCATCATGTTACATGAGCATCAACATATATGTATATATTAGAAGCCCAATTATTCCATTTCTTCATTCTAATTCATTATTGGACTAAGCAACCCATACGTGCAAACCATCCAGACCTGGTATCATTAGGCCTATAAGCAAATAAAAGCCTAATTCATTACCCCAATCCATTAGGTTACTCCAACCATTATTCCTATCAGCCTTGGCCTCTCACCGAAACGCAGCAAGGAAAATATATTAGTCAAACACGTAAACCAGATTACACGGGATCACAGCGCCGGAAAGAAGACTCAGCTTCCACTGTACACGTAACCCATCCCGTTCGAGCCCCGTGTCGCCCATACTGTTGAACTCAGCCCCATACGCTATTTGACAGAAACACAGTGAGATGGACCGAGAGTTTTTTATAATAAAAAAACAGGGACCGGACCTCTCATGTATTATATATTCATTGCTCCTTATTTCTTTTCATCATTCACGTTGCCTCTACCAAAGCTAAGTTCCGAGAGTAAGAAACTGTGTGGGGTGCTCTGTTTTAAAACACAGTGACCGAGGTCTTCCCTGTTCATTCTTTTCTGCGTGTGCACCGAAAAAAAAACAGGGGGGGGTTCAGTTTCAGCAAGGAGCACAACGTGTATACTAGCAACCTGAAGTAAGTCATCCTGTTTCTTTTCCCATTGGTTTCTGTCATAATCCAACGCAAGTGGTTGAGTAGAAAGTTGTAGTAAATAAAGTTTTAAGTTGCTGCTATAAAGTAATGGAAAACAGGGGTTGTTCTATATGCTTATGTCACTGATTTAAAAAAAAGAATAGGCATATGTATATATAGTGTGCTTAAATGTAGAGAACCTTAATGATATAAAGAAAAGGGTTGCTTTATATACAGAGAAGAATGAGAGCGTTGCTGATATATATAAAACAAAGGAGAAACACTACTGTAGCATTAGGAAACGCGTTGCTATAATATAGATATTCACGTTACAGCTTTGGGAAGAGTATAAGAAAGGCTTGATTGTTGCTATCATATATATATATGTCAGGGACCAAAACGTGGCACTGCTTTTGGAAATATGATTGGAAAACTTGCAGGGAGTTGAATTGATTTAAAGGTGGAGTGTGTGTGTGTGTGTGTGTTTAATGCCGTGGGACCTAGGAGGGAGCAAATTTAGATTTGTAAGTGTGTGCGTGTGTAACATCCCAATTTTAAAGCGGATTTTTTTTTTTCAATCAGAGTAGAGCAGAGTGGAGCTTGAGAGCAGAAGAGTAACTGAGCAACTGAACCATTAACAAAACGTTAACCATAGTGTAAGAGTAATGATACAGTCATCCAAGGTTCGCAAGTAAATACAGAAAACAGTAAATAAATCTTCATCCGGAATCCTACGCCGTCTGCTTGCCCCGGTCTCCAATCCTGGTCCTCCCGACTGACGATCTTAATGTTGAGATCCATTTCCCATATGGATCTCGCAGTAACGGTTAACCTTATACTCAAATAAAAAAAGATATGGACAACAAATATTCATAACAATACAAGAAGCATATCAACACATAAGACAGAAGCAAATGTATGAACATCAAAACGACGTAACATAAGCACAAAGCAATATGTAAAGCCCAACAACATGTCGCACGTTACCCCGTACCACGATCAAACACGTGTCCCGCGGTCTTAGGAAAACCATACGGTATTATCATGTCTATAACCCGTGTAAGCTGTAAGTATGCCTGACGACTCGGACAGAGTCTCAGTATATGAATGTATCTATCACATATATGTATATGAGCAGTACAAGATTAGGGTTACAATACGCGTCCGTACCTTCGTTATGGTACAAGGAACGTTTCGGCGCAAAAACAGCGTTTTTGACGAAAAGTGGTCCGACGGCGGTAAAAACGGCGGGAGTGAAAAACGGTCCGATTATCAACGATATCCTATCAGTGACAATATTCAACAATTTATCAGCGATATCATTTTAGGTAAAATTACCATTTTTAGCGGACCTATTGTTTTGACTCTAATCTTCCAAAATTTAAAATAATTTTCCCATCACATATGTATCATATCTACCCAAAAATATGATATCTATAATATATTGGAAGATTAAAGATAAAAAAAAGGAATAAAACACGAAGCTTAAGACCTGGACTAAAAAACTTACCTAGGGCCTGGCTAGCACTTCTTTTTCGCCTTTCTCTAACTTCTCACTAGAAAGCTCTAGGAATTGTGAGAAATGAGAGGGGGAGGTTGCTATTTATAGAGAAAATCCCAAGGCTAAAAGGGATTTACAAGGTCATCCAAATTCTCTTCTTTCTTCTTAAACCATGGATCTAATTTTCACTTTATGTTTCCTCTGCCGACATAATCTTCCAAAAATTTTGCCATTTTATATTATTATTTAGCCTTTGGATTGTCTCTTTTCCTTTATTCACTTAATCTGTTTTTAATAGCTAATTGATTAATTTTGAATTTCTCCCTAATTAAATTAATTATTTACTAATTAATTTACTTAAATCTTAATCTAAATGGAAACAATTAGCCACTTACTAATTGCTAATTGATTGATAATTTTCTTAAATAATTAGGATTAATTATTATCTCTTACTAATTGTTGATAATTTTCATTTTGATTAATTATTATCTGACACTTTTGGTATTTTATGTCCCATGTAAAATATTAAAAATCATGGAGCCAAAAAGTGCTTTTAATAATATTTTATTTATGCTTATCTATTTTTCAAGGAAATAATCCCAAAAATTCCTAAAATTTAAAGATAACATACTTCCTAAGTTTTTGTCAGTAACCTTTGTCATATGAGATTTATCATAATATTTTCGTAGTTTTACGCCTTTATAAAAATACTTTTGTCGGGATTTTAGCTCTTTTCTTTTCTAATTTTCACAAGAATCTCCCCTAAGTAACAAGGTAATTTTGCTCAATATTTGAGACCACATTTTCACTTTTAACATTTAAAGGAATATTTATTTATAATTAATGGTCACCCGGGTATTGAATATCCGGGTATTACAGTGTGGTTAAATGCGTGTGTGTTTATGCAATAGGAAGTAAAAACCTTAGTGAGTATTGTATATTCATAACACTGAATATAAAAAGGAGAAGAGAAGGACCTTGTTAGGTACATGTACGAACATATATATATCATAATGAAATATATTTTTATGTTGTTAATAATTATTTAAACTCCTAATTTAAATTAGAAACAATAATTATAATAATAAAATAATAAAATAGTTATAAATAAATTATTATTATTAGAATTTGTATTTTTTTGTGTGGAAATTATAAGTTTAAATTGTGATAATGTAGAGCTTTCTTGTAAGCGGTGATTGTGCGAGTTGTGTTCCTCGAGCTAAGGTTGAGCTTGGAATTGAGGTAACCGGGGTTAATTTATTTTATATGCTTGTTTTGGACGACGGTAAGGTGTTTTACTAAGTCTTACTTTCATATATATTACTTGTATGTGTTTTGGAAAATTATATGTATGTTTGAATAATAAATTATTTCAGTGAAGCAGTGTATTTTCCAATCTGTGTATTTAAATGAATATTATTATTGGGGTTGTTATGGTTGTGATGGTTATACTGTTTGTTGTGAGATGATGTATATGGAATAATAATTTAATAAAATGCTATTGAAAAATTCATTATTATATTATTTCTTCTGTTGTGGGGTGTGTTGGGTTGTGTGGAAGAGATTGAGGGTGAAATTGTGCCCATCGGCTCTCTCATTCCTGGCCCAGAATTTGAGTTGAGTGTTTTGGGCGGATATCTCCCGTTACGGTATATTGGTGGTGACATGGGAGGGGACAGTATTCTTGAAGTGATTAGCTAGCCTTGGCCGGGTATACTAGCACTGATAGGCTATACCACATCCAGATGATATAAGGAGCAGGATGGATGAGTGGGGATGATTTTAAATATTGTTAATTATTATGTATTATTTAATTATTATTGATATTTTAATTATGTTAATAAACACGCTTTCTCGACTTGCAATCCTCTCCTGCATATTGGATAAATTAATTTTGGTTACGGGGACTTTATGTCTCACCCCGTCATTGTTAAATTTTTCAGGCGAGACCTCTAACCCTACTAGAGGACAAGGGAAGCAGCTAGAGGCATAGACGTCGTAAAACTTGTAGGCCTCTTTTTGGTATTAGTGTTGTATTGATTTATATATTGCCATCATAGGGCCCTCATACTTTTGAATACTTCATTGACTATTTTTGGATGACTGTCTAATTTCCGAAGACCTTATTTTATACACTAACCTATTATCGTGGATCCACAATCATATCTTGTGCAAAAACTGTTTTGTGTAGACCCTTTGTTGTGGGGGTTTGTGATGCATGACTTGTGGGCTATAAAAATCTCCTGTTTGATAATTGTGCCCTGAGTTATGAATTTCCTGTAGTGGGTTTGTGGGCAAAATTTGTGCCCTGGACCCCGAGGTGTGTGTATTGAAAAGAAAAAAGGTTTTCTATAATTACCTATTAATCCATAATCACTCCAACATTATGGTTAATTGTTATTTGTGAGAAAGTGTCTTTTCAAATAGTACCAAAAAAAAAAATACTTGAGGGCACTGAAAAAATACTTCATGATATTAAAAAATTATTTTAGGATTTTGAAAAAATATTTCATAGTACTAACTGGTATTAAAAAATACTTCAAGATACTAACTGGAATTAAAAAGATAAAAAAAATCAAACACCTAAAAAAAAGCACTTGTTGTTTGACGCTCATATGAAAAAAAAGCACATGTATATTTTACTTGTGATTCTTAATTTTGTAAGCCAACACACTTATAGCCAATCAAATTTTAAAAATGCTCTAATTGATGAATGTTATGAACTGATATCAAATTTGTAATCAAAATGCAAATGCTTCGTTGAATGTGAAAGATGTTGCAATTGATGATGCAAATTGTTGGTTTACAGTTAAGTAATGATAATTGCTAAGAATCAACATAATTTGCTGCACAGGTTAGAACTTAGAAGTGAGAGAAGATGGACAGAAATAGCTTATGGTTTCGAATTTCCATCTCCAACTACAAATACTCCTTTTAGGTTGCCGCAGCATTATAGTTCATTTCTTTATCACTATGAACAGATATTCTATTTTAAGGCCTTAGAATGGAAACCCTCTGGTATGTGTTTAATCCAATTTTTTTTGATTCCAGGGTATGTTTTAAATTATATAAAATAATAATTGGTTTCTGTCAGATGTTGAGCAGAGTCCATTGCCAGTGCCGGTTCCCGATCCAAATGTGCAGCAGGAAGTTAGTGCCTCTCAATTGCCTGAAGGTATATCATTTCACATCTAAATATAAGATTGATTACTAACTTTGGAGAAGAAAAAGTTGTTGCAGTCACAAAAATTGTTTGACCCGTTCATTAATTTTCTCTTAACAATGATGAAATGATTAAACCTTGTGGAGCAGATTCTTAGCTTTTGAAATCTACATCTCTAAGTCAAATGATTAATGCTAAACCAAAATATTTTTGTATGGTTTCCACGGATCATGTTATTCTACTGCCTAGTTTTTTTTAGGTGGGCCAATTATGTTATATTTAATACTACATATTATTTTTTTACAGCGGAGGGCAATTGATGAAAAGTTCAAAAGTGGGTATCTTATTACTATCACAGGGTTCAGAGAAACTTAAAAGGTGTTCCACAAAACCTTGTATTGCCTTGAGCTCTTGACTCTTTAATATATAGTATATCATATTTGAAAATTGTGTATGGTTTTTTTCTTGTGAAAACTAACCACGCCACTTGTACTCCCCGCCAAGCACCACTTGGCACATGAACATGATAGAGGGTGTCATGTGTGTTGTGCTATTGAACTCATACGTCCTCGACATGTACGTACTCATATTTATTTCTTCAATCAACCCCAAACTTATGTTATTTTACTGAAAGTCCTGGCGTTATTATCTCCATTAATATCCTGCTAATGGTAATTATTATGGTTGCCAAAAAAAAAAAAGGAAACTGCTAATGTTACATTAATAATCATCACATGGCGATGACATACTTGAAATGTGTAATATTTAGAGAAAATTAATTCATGAGTTGTTATAATTTCACTTTTTAATTATTTCCATGTAATTTTTAATTGAATTCTTATTATTTTTAAATTATATACATTGATCCCTAAGCTCTTAATTATATTATTGTGTTAAATGACATTTTTGCATCATAAGTTTTCGCAAAAGATCAGCAATGATTACCCCGAAACTTTTTTTTTTTTTGGAGTTAAAGAAGTAGTAAAAGTGTAACAATATCACCTTGCTCTAATGTATCTAAATTTTGATTTAAAAAAATCTAAAGTATTTAAACAGCCAAAGTCAAAAGTTAGCTTACCAATTAGTTGAGGCGACATGTCCATATTTCGAAAATTACAATATGCCGCCATTCTGCCAATTTCTTGTTCTGTCTATCAATATCATGTTTCCATTTTGCGTCCTTGTCTATGATACTTTTTTTAGTAGCTAGGGGCTCTGCTTTTGTAGTGTCTGCAGAGGTGTCTTTGAGCATTTATTCAAGGACTTTCGTCAAAATCACCTGTGAACAATACTTTCTATATTTTGTTTGAAATATTGGAATCTTAGATGAAGATAATAATTCCCTTATAAGGTTAAATTATATATATTTTTGGTTTATATTCTATTCATGCACTTTAGTCTTTTCTTCGGTGTTTAATGTAATGAAAGAATAAAGGTAAAAAAAGGTACTAAAAAATACTACGGATCTTGTTGATATTAAAAAGATACTTTAGGATATTTAATGGTATTGAAAAAAATACTTCATGATATTAAAAAATTATTTTAGGATCTTGAAAAAATATTTTATAGTACTAACTGCTATTAAAAAATACTTCAAGATACTAACTGGAACTAAAAAGATAAAAAAAAGAAAAGCAAACTAACGGTCAAACAGTATTTTTGCACATAAAAAATGCATTTGTTGTTTGACGCTCATCTGAAAAAAAGCACATGTGTATTTTACTTGTGATTCTTAATTCTCATTTGGAGACGTAATATTTGTATGCCAACACCCTTATAGCCAATCAAATTTTAAAAATGCTCTAATTGATTAATGTTATGAACTGATATCAACTCTCTAATCAAAATGCAAATGTTTCGTTGAATGGGAAAGATGTTGCAATTGATGATGCAAATTGTTGGTTTACAGTTAAGTAATGATAATTGCTAAGAATCTACTTAATTTGCTGCACAGGTTAGAAGTGAGAGAAGATGAACAGAAATAGCGGATGGTTTCGAATTTCCATCTCCAACTACAAATACTCCTTTTATGTTGCGGCAGCATTATAGTTCATTTCTTTATCACTATGAACAAATATTCTATTTTAAGGCCCTAGAATGGAAACCCTCTGATGTGTGTTTAATACAAATTTTTTGATTCCAGGGCATGTTTTAAATTACATAAAATAACAATATGTTTCTGTCAGATGTTGAGCAGAGTCCATTGCCAGTGCCGGTTCCCGATCCAAATGTGCAGCAGCAAGTTAGTGCCTCTCAATTGCCTGAAGGTATATCCTTTTCCATCTAAATATAAGATTGATTACTAACTTTGGAGAAGAAAAAGTTGTTGCAGTCACAAAAATTGTTTGGCCCGTTCATTAATTTTCTCTTAACAATGATGAAATGATTAAACCTTGTGTTGGGTTTATCAAGCAAGAATCTGATTTGGTACGTGATACTAGCTTTATTCTTTAACCATGAATCTTTTGGCATGCTTGGGGATTTTCGAATCTAAATCTCCTCCATTGTCAAGGAAATGCCAATCTTGCACTGGAAGTAATAGTAGTTATTGCTCAGACATTAAAATGAAATAAATAAAAAAATCCTACGTGCAATAATAAAGTACAATTGTATGCTGAGTTTGCTTGACAATACTTCATAGTATAATGTCGAAATCCTGCAACTTTATTGGTGTGATACGAGGGTTACGACTTCATTCTAAAAAATAATGGAAATTATTAGTACAATATAATTGTCTGTGTTAGCAGTCACGATTCTAGCTCCTCTAGCTGTGTTTGATTCACATATAATGCTGGAATAATCACCTAATATAATTAACTTTGCTGCTCAAATTAAACCTCAAAAAGCAGAACATCCCACGCCATCAGATCGAATAAAGACTGACGTGCCATTAATTAGTCTTAAGCTAAGTTTTTGATTCCCAGTCCCTATTTGCGCCCATAAAAACTACTACTACTATAAGAATCAAACTGATCTCATATATATATATATATATATATATATATATGAAATAACTCATACTTGCACACACATTTACGTGCATGGTAGCTGGCTGAGGCTATAAGATAATAATGGAGGTTGATGATGGAGTTTTGTTGGATTATGGCATGAAAGGCCAATGGAAGGAAGCTGTGGAGGCATACAAGAAGAACCCAAAAGTGTTGGAGGCCATCAGCACCACAAATTCCCATGATTCAGTAATATAATGCACGTGGCAATCTATGCAGGGCAGACACATTTTGTGACAAGCCTCCTAGATCGCATCAAACAAGAGGAAATGTGTCTATTATGAGCAATATTCTGAGTATGAACAACTCAGAAGGAGGGAAGCAAGTGGCTGACGAAGACGGCGGAATCGTGCTCCCTGGTGGCAACGTTGGCTTTCGCCACGTTGACGGCTATCCCCGGAGGATCCAACCAACAAACCAGCTAGCGTGTCTCTGTTCTGCGGATCACGTCCACTGTTCAACGCCTTCACGGTGGCGTCTCTGGTGGCGCTGTGCTCGTCGGTGTTGTCGTTGGTGATGTTCCACAACGGAGTTACAAGGTCTTAACCGACGAAATGAGACCCTCGGTATCGCACTGGGAGAGACAGACAAAGAAAATTGCGTCATATGAATTGAACTCCATGAACGTTGCCACCTTCCGCCTTTAACGACATGAGATAATATAATTTGTGTTAAATTTCCCTTTTTTTTTTATATTGAGTTTTCATCTCTATTTATCTGAAAAGAAGGGTTTAGACTTGTTTTGTAATGATAAGTATTTTTAATGTTATTTTAAATCTTCATGTATTGAAAAAAGTTATTAATAGGCACCAACTGTCAATAATTTTTCGTCTTTATTATAAGGTATCAACTACCATTAACTGAATGTTTTATTGGGTTTTTCCTATTATGCTCTCATTTATTGAGCCAATATTTTTTCATTGACTATTACATTCTTAATCCAATCAGTATGTTTCTCTCTCTCTCTCCTATTAAGTTTATATATTCCCAATTCATGTTTCTCTTGTATATTTTCAATTCAATAAAGGATAAATGTGGGAATATTTATCATCTGAACATAAATTTAATGACTTAATTGCCCTTCCTTAATATAAGAGAAATTGTAATTAGTAGTTTGGTACCTTATAATAAGAATTAGAGGAGTACGGTCGCAAAAGTTTTGATTGCTTTAAGCCAAACAATATATAGACTTGGTGAATGATAAGTGGCGAATAGTTAGAGAGGCATATATACTATGCAATAAAGTACGGCTTATACTAAAATAGCTCAGCTCGCCCTTGTTATTTTAAATATGTAGTATAATGCCCAAGTTAAGACTCTAGTTTATGCATGCATATTTCAAAATCTTCCATGGACAAAGGAACTTGTGAGGGTAATCATAAGAGTCAGATTGCCGTAACTTGAAGTTTTTGACCACTGGCGCCTAATAACACGTGGGAATTTGACTCGTTCGTTTATGAATGATGATCTGTTTAGTTAATAATACATCATTATTTCTATTGGATTGAACAAAGTCAGAGGCATTAAAAAACAGTAATTAAAATGAGGTCAGTATTTAATTTCCACGTGAGAACCTGATTTGGACCACGTGGGCCTCACTCCGGCTGATTTTGGTCGGTTCCTTTCCTCTCATAAATTGAAGAAATATCCAGATTATAAGACACAAAACTATTATTCTTTTCATATCTATTCAAATACTTTGCACTAGCTCTTTATATTTGAATACTAGTGAAACTCAATTACATTATAGCAATGATTTGTTACTTTGAGAAGAATAAATGGAGGCGCCGTGCCTTTTTTCTTGGAAGATCAACAAGGACGTCAATAGGTGGACGCAACATCTAGCCTCGTGAGCCACATTGCTTGCCGTGTCTAAAATTCAACATCATTTTAATCACCTAAAGTATAATAATATCTCCTCGTTGAAGAACAATCCACTCCAAAATCATAAATAAAAAATTGGAGAAAATAATAGCAATGTATAACAACGTTGTCTATATAATGACCTGTATGTTTGGTGTAATAGAAGAGTTTAAAATGGGGGAAACGTCACACTCACGCTTTTTTCTTTGGATGCTTTGATCACTCCATGGTTTAATTTGATGCAATGATGCCGTGCATATTAGTATATCCAATTCTCAATATAAATCTCTGTTGATTTTTTTTAAGAGGTTAATGAAGTTAAATAGACTTGTTAATCATAATATATGTTGTGTATTATTTAATTATATATCAATTTAAAAGTAAAATAAGTTAATTTTATATATAAAAAATATAAATATAAACAATCTCAAATAATTTATTTAGTTTCCTTAATCTCTCTAAAAAAAATTAACTCAATCTTAAACTAGGGACTATAGGTAATAGCAAATCACTACCCCTTGTCTGTGTGCCTATGAGGGCAAATTAGATTATTATTTTTCCCTTAGTCCCAATATTTATAAAACACGCATACCAAGGACATGAGCACGTAGTAAACATTGTACATTTATATAAAAGTTATTACCTTCAGTTTAAATATATGATATAATTTACAATTTAGAACCGAAAGAGTAATATTTTATTTTTATTTTGACCTTATTACTGACTAGAAACAAGTTGGAGTATTTGCTTACATAGAAATTGTATTACAACTAATATTTAGGGCTGAGAAAAATACATTCCTACCATATTTTTTATACACAAATATGTCTCGGTTATATACAATATTGGCGTACGTATCTCCTAATCGAGACTAGCTATTGCTATTAGACCAAACCTCTGTTGAAAATAGATCACTGCTCTATGTTTTGCATATTCTTCCAAACAAAAGTGTTTTTTCATTCTAACATCTTAAACATATTGTAACACACACACATATACTGATGAGTAAGATAATGCAGCCACGTGATCGAGGCCACAATCTGATCTAAACATGTTAAAAAGATGATTTAACATACTTAATAAAAGAGTTCGTCGCAATTATTTACGCAATAATAACACTCCATATTATCAAGAATATCAGCTACATGCTGACCGGGTCAACATTATTATTATTTTGTACACTGATTTCACATCGATCGGATCGTCTTGTTTGACCCGATTTTGATTTTCGAAGTTCAGATTAAAACTAAATAAGAAAAAAGATAGCTAAAAAAACTATTTAATCACAGAGATGGCGCATGTTTAGGCGAGTTCAAATTTGTTTTTAAACAAAAGCTCCACAGAATAAAATGGTTTCACATCAACAAGCAACTAGCTAGCTAGGTAGGACGAAACAGATTTGACATATAATAGAGCTAATCATCTCTTTGCTTTATAATAATTACTGATTATTGATTTGGTAACTCTGGATTCACATCGACAAAACACAGATTTTTGTTTACTCTAATGATGATGATATACTGAGAAGACATGTGTGAGTGTGAGCCTCAATTTATGACTTCTTTCTCGGAAGTCTCTAGAAAATACTACCTCCGATCTTAATTATAGGAACATTTTTGTAGCGTAACATGAATATCTAATTAAGAGGGGATTTATCTAGATTAGACTTGATAAACAATAACAGTATGGACATTGACAAGTTCGACCGCCGCCACGTCAAAAAAGGGTCAACGGTAGTCCTATTCCAGGAGCTTCGATCTGACCAGTCCTTACAGGGCACTATCTTCCGACCAAAAAACATACGAACGATAAAACGACAAACACTGTCGCAGAAACGACAACAGTTAAAGACGAAGGTTCATTCTTTTGTTGTTGTGGGACGTGTACTTTCCACCACAACAAGCACATTCCCACGGACGCATATAAAGACCAATACACCACAAGTGTAAAATATCACATCTTGTTGGTTTTACATTCCATGTCAGACAGGGAACATTCTTGTAACTGTCCCTTAAATATCCAGAAAAACATTAACCTACCCACAAATCTCACCTCCACTTTTTATATACCCATTCAAATTACTAACGTTAACCAAGCACGTTTTATGAGTGTTTTCCAAATTTAAACCTACGTAATTTTGTTATCGTCTTCTGCTACTCCTACAACATTTTGGTATTTACATTAAAAATATACCTACTAGAGTTCTTTATAACAGTGAAACATTTTTTTTTTTTTAAAAAAATACATTTGTAGAGAATTCTCAGAAACTGAATTTCTTGGGCCTAATTTCTGGCCCATCATGCGTTGGGCTATAGCGATCCAAGAAAATATAGGCACAATTTTTTATCCTAGTTAAATTCAGTGTATTTATCAAAATCAAGGTTTAATTTGGCATGGCAACGCCCTTTCAAAAAATTTCATTTGTAAAAAAAAAAAAAAATCATTTGTGATAGTTAATAATATAATTCTGGACTGTCAACAAAAGATTGGTTCTTAATTTTAATAGCATAGGTCCAAAGCAATGACGAGTGAACTTTGATGCACTTTTAAATTTTAATCACTGTACAATTAGATGTATATGCCCCATATTTGTAAAAAAAAATTAATTAAGTTGATAATTTATATTAAAAAAATATTGTGTTGGATTATCTAAAATACCCCTCATTTTAATCATTTTTATCGGAAATTATTCCTATCAATTCCATATATTAATATTACACACATTAATAATGTGGGGAATTATAATAAGGGTAGGTTAAAGAAAAATAACAAATATAAAATATATTGAAGATTGAAATCTTTCATTCAAAGAAAACTTTTTAAATTAGCTCATGTTATGTATTTAGGATCGAATCCAGTGTCATACATATATACCACTATATCTGATCTTTTTTATAAGACATTTAAAAGTTTAAATATTATTTATTATTTTTACAGGGCATCATGCAAGATATTCATTATATTTTTCTTATATTATCCTTATAAAACGTTGTCATATGTTTTTCCAACTTGGCTATAAAAGAGTTTTAAGGGTCTCATTGGACCTCATGATAATTACGTACGTTAAAAGTGACATACAAAAAATGAGACGATATAGTATACTCCCTCCGGTCATAATTATAAGAGCTAGTTGACTTTTTTTGGAGAGGTTAAAGAAACTAATAAAATTAGCTTAGAGTATTTTTTTTTTATTTTTTTCTTCAAACTAAATAGTTTGACCAATAAACTAATATATAATCTAAGAAAACACAACATATGAAATGATTAAGTAACTTATTTAGCTTCCTTAATTTCTCCAAAAAAAGTCAACTAGCTCTTATAATTAGGACCGGAGGTAGTATAATTTAAGGGAAATACACTTCTCATGTTGTAGAAAAAGTATATTCTCATGTCATATATATAAAAAGATGTGGGTCTCATCATTTCCATGCTTGAGTTTTTTTTTTTATATAAAAAAGATGTGGGTCCCACCATTTTATGTATGTGTAGGATTCTCTTTCTTCTTATGCAACACATGAGAAGTATAAACCTTTGGAATATTTGTTGGTTGAGATTTGAGAATATTAATTACTCCCTCCGGTCCTAATTATAATACCTAGTTAACTTTTTTGGAGAGATTAAGGAAACGAATTAAATTACTTTAGAGTATTTTTATTTTTTTCTTCAAACTAATTAGTTTGACTAATTAACTAATCTATAATCTAAGGATATACAATATATGAAATGATTAAGTATCTTATTTAGTTTCCTTAACCTTTCAAAAAAAAGTCAACTAAGTCTTATAATTAGGACCTGAGGTAGTACTACCTCCGGTCCTAATTATAAGACATAGTTGACTTTATTTGGAAAGATTAAAGAAAATTTAAATAAGTTACTTAATCATTTTATATGTTGTGTATCTTTAGATTATATATTAGTTTATTAGTCAAACTAATTACTTTGAAGAAAAAAATAAAAATAAAAATACTCTAAAGTAATTTAATTAGCTTCCTTAATTTATCTAAAAAAGTCAACTATATATTATAATTAGGATTGGAGGGAGTATTATTTTCCGCAGCCACCTTTAAAATGTCTTGATTACTATTAGCGCTGCCCGTGGATGGCCTGCTGGAGAGAGAACAGTAATAACATACAATGCTGTCGGAGACCAAGAGCATTAATTAGGAGAGAAATTAAGGAAGAAGATTATCTTCTCTGTTGGTTGGGATGAGGAGATAAAAATTAAAATAATAATGTGACTTTTTTAAATTGATTGGATATATATGATTTAGAAATTATAAGGGATGATGAGAAAATGATAATGAAAGAAACCCAACCCAAAAATTAGAGACAAAAAACTTTGCCGTAATTAGCTTCATTATTTCTTATATTCTGAAATTTAAAAAATCCACACTATTTTTCTGGTCTTTCAAAATTCTATTTTTGAATATCCACCTTTGAAAAACACAAGACGAGATTCGCACCGACAAAATTCTATATGTTCCTTCAAACTTTGATCTGCCGATCGATGCTGTTGGCATTACTGCAATTTTAATTAATAAACCATATATATATATATATAATATGGGAATTTTAAAGCACGTATACGTACTACATAGGCTATATATATATGTGGATGGCGATTAAAACACAGAAAAAATACTTTAATATCAATGAGTTAACATTCACCGAAATATAAAAACAACTGCTATATATATATAGAATTCAGTCTTCTGGGGCTGCTATGTAAATATCCCTGGCTGGTGGCTTAATGGCTTTGTTTTTGGTTCTGTGTAGTATTAGAACATCTCACAAATTAAAGTTCATTTATATATGTCAAAAGAATATTATATATATATATATATATATAGAAAGTATCAGACCAAAAACAAAAAAATGGTCAAATTGTTCAATATATAGTGACAAAAATAACGAAAGTGGAGAGTAAGGTTTGCAAATTGCATGCATAAAGGTGCCAATTGGACTCCCACTTAGACTCAGTGTTGGGTCCATTAATTAATAATAACATTATATACGCACCACAATAGCTCCTTGTAAGAACCACACATATATATCAAAGTACTTTAACTAATAATATATCCAATCAATTCAATTATCCATTAATAAGTGGGCAGCTCTCATTACATATATTCAAAATTTTGAATAAACACAAGCAAGTCCTGGATTGAACTCCCACAAGCAGCCTATAAATTCTGGTTATCTGACTTGATTCCTTCTTGCCTTCTCCATCAATGGAAAATGGAGCAGACTTTGACTAGTATGGTATATGTGTTTCCTTTTACTTTTAACTTCTCACTTCTAGTTATATATATACTCCTCCAATATTTAATATAAAATAGAGTTAACTTTTTTTATAAATATTAAGAAAAATAATTAAGTTACTTTAAAATATTTATATTTATCATTTTTTCTCCAAATTATTTTGTCGACTTATAAATTGATATATAATCTAATAATACACGACATATAATATGATTAAGTAATTTATTAATTAGCTTCCTTAATCTCTCCAAAAAAAGTCAACTCTATCTTATATTTAAGACCAGATGAAGTACTATACATGAACATTAGTTTGAATAATACTTTATTATGAGAGTGATGGATGGAAGCGAAATTAATTGACCAGGTTCGGTTGAGGCAAATTAACTTGCGAACTTGTATTTGTTTTTTTTTCTTCTGAAAGTGATAAATGCAAATTCATGCTCTCTCTCTTTTCTCTTGGTCTTCACCATAAAGTATGAAAAGAAAAAAAAATCTAAAAAAATCTAACTAAGATCATGAATGATCGAGGTTTCACTAATTAAGGTATATATGTGAGAATCAGTAGTCAAAGCACACAGACGTATAACATTGCATACAGGGACGGAGCTTATATGAGACTAGTGGGGGCCATGGCCCCCCAAAAAAAAAATGTTTAGATTTTTTTTAAAAAAAATTAATATAATGTAAAATTGAATTTTGGCCCCCCATTTTTCCCCCTCTTTATATTTTTGGGGCTTATAATTCAATTTGTGTTTCATGTGGGGTCTTGTATGATTTATGTTAATTTTGTCATTTTTTTTCTATATTTCATTCTAATTACCTGAAATTTTTAGCTTATCAGTGAAATTTACTTTTGTGGTGTATTCTTTACTATGCTTTTACTCATTTTACACTACACCTGTGGATGAAGTTAATTGATTTTTCATTCTAAACCTCAGTCTCTTGCCTTCCAATGTTGTGGTGTTCGATTACATGAAGTTTATGGTTGAACTAAAGATTCACAATCACATAAATTAACAGATTAAACCTCAGCCTCTTGCCTTCCAATGTTATGGTGTATTTTTTTTTTTATTCTTTTATTTTTTTAATGTATTTAAAACTTTCATTTAAAAAAAATTTGGGGCGCGCCGCCCGAATCCCCCCGCCACTATTTAACCCCCCCAAATTTTTGTCCCAAGCTCCGCCTCTGATTGCATTAATCAACATCGTGTAATTAGTTGGGTAGGACTTTCAGGAAGAAACTTAGAATTCAAAGTACGTAGACATATATTGTTTGAATATTAATTATGTCAAATGAAATTCAAAGTAAAAGAGTTCGATATAGAACAAATTTTGAACTCCTTTTGCTGGTCAGTGATACTTTATTTGCTTTTTCTGGGTTTAACTTGCTAGATTCAATAACTAAAAGAGTTTGAAATTAAAGTTTAAGGCAAAAGAAGTGGCAGCTATTGACCAATGAAATAACAATAATGACAATTTGCAATAAATCAATCGAACCATTAACATCTAATAATCGTATTTGTACTTATTTTCCAAGTCCAAGCCAATATAATTCTTAAGTACTCGATCTATTTACCTAATCCATAATAGCCTCGACATATATTCAAATAACTAAATCGATCCACTATGATGTTGAATTTCCACTCATATAGATCGAAGCACACACAAATACATCAATATGATATTTCAGTTTATGTGCGCGCGCGCGCATGCACTTTGATATATTATTTGAATTAATATATAGTCTTCCAACTTTAAGTTTGTCAAAGCTTGCTCACCCAAATATAACATGCATGCATCTATATAGTCCACCATCTCTGAATTTGAGTGTCTTGCTTGGTTCCTACTACTGACTCCAATGCAGATTATAAATATAAAAAACCCTAATATTATCAGAATAATATGAATGATATAATGGTCGTCGATATCAGCATAATTATTGATATCATATGCATGCGTCATTTAGTGTAAATTAATAAGTATATGGATATAGGTTTGGCGAGGCTAAATGGCTAATTAAGGTTGGTTTGTGTTTAATAAGACTTCAAGTTTATCGACTGTAGTAGCTATTATATATTACACGCTTTGGGGGACAAAGCAGCACGAAAGAAAAATAAAATAGCTTATATATGCACGTAATATTATTGTAGGCCACAAGAGGATCGGAATTACAAAATACGAGTAAAAAAAATAAAGGATACAACCTTATTTAATTTGTTTATGAAAAGATCGAACAGAGGAATTAAACTAGCTAGCCACAACGGTCATTAACAATTATAATCGTACGTCATCAGCATGATGAGCACATAATACAAGGAATTAGGGTTTTAATAATATAACAACAATTGACGCAATGGCATGCATATGCATGCCTAGCTACTTGTGCTCTCTATCCCTTTATGTGCAAAGGAGCCTAGTTAAATAAATATATTCTAACAAAATTAAAAGGCCGTATACGCCATTTTTTACTTCCAGACCTTTCACTCACACACATACATTTAAACTGTGTGTTAATTAAAGGAAGGTTTATCACAAAATTTTAAACTAAGTTTGACCTTTTTTTTCTTGTGGTATATATGTGTGTGTTTACATACTTAAAATCACACAAATGCAATGATTCATTCCTTCATAAGAAGAGTTGATTGACTAATTTAGATAGATTAAAGAAATTAGTTATATCGGTTATTTGTAATAAATATATGTTGGTTTTATTAATATATCATATTTTATCATAACTAACAATGAATAGAAACTCCTTAATGTATGCGATCAATTGAGATACTTTAAGAAAAATATTATAAATTTGAGAGACATAGTGGATTGATGTCTTATATTTAAGACTAAATCCAATCTAACCCCAACTAGCTCTTATATTATGTCAGGTTCTATGTAGTCCCACTAACACCAATTACTTCTCTTAGTGTCTTCTTAAACGTGGGGTTGTGTTAGAGTTAAAAGGGTATTTTGGTAATTGTATATTATAGTTAGGAACTATATAAATAGGTTAGTCATTACTTGTACATATTAGTCTTTTGTGTGATCAGTGTATAACACTCAACATGGTACCAGAGCCATAAGGCTTGCCCAGAAGCCCAAGATCCGAGAGCCCACTGAACCAAGATCAGAGATCCATCTTGATAGACAGTCGTTAATCACGGCGTTTCTTCAAGACTCCAATTTTTTTCTCCTTTGCTTGTTCCAGCGTGGCACCGTGCTCGTCTCTCTTTCGCACATTCGTGATCTCGATTTGTAAGCAGCTATGGTCGTTGCACGTTGGTCGGCTCTCGTCCCAAGAAGCCATAGCTGCTTTGCGGTTCATCAGAGTTGACGGCAACGAGAAGGCTTTGACAGCTTCGATGGCTCCGTGATGGATCTGGTTATTGAACCTGCTTCTTGAATCTATGACGCTCGACGGATCTAGTTCTTGAATCCGCGACGGTCGACTTCTCTGACAGCTCAGGATCTGGTTCTTGAATCCGCGACAGTCGATGTCTCTAGAAGCTCAGGAACACGGAACAAAGTGGCGTCTATGTATTCAGATTTGTCTCATCGCGACATCCCGAGGTTCGTTCTTGTGGACTTCGTTCTTTGTTTGCAATTCTGAAGCCAAGCCCGATCGAGCATCATGGTCTTATGATGCTCCGCTGACTTTCCGGTGATATTGCTTCTGTGATTGGTTATTGAATCTGAAATCTCAACGGGATTGGTTGTTGAATCCCTAATCTCGATGAATCTGGTTATTGCATCCTCTGATTGGTTAGTAAGCCGTCTCTGGAAGCTTAGATTGCAGTCTATGACTTTCCGGTGATCTTCTTACTCTTTTTGGTTTTCCAGGTGCCAGCTTCCTTATTATTTTTTGTACTCGCTTCTGACAAACTACATACTCATGGCTGGTGAAAGGGTTTCTAAGAAGGTCACTGCTGCAAAGCTCACTGCTGAGTCATTGTCGTTCACCCATCCTCTTTTTCTGCATCCCTCCGACACTCAAGGCTCTACCATAGTGCATTACTTGCTTTCCGGCGTCGATAATTACATGGTATGGAGCCGTGCTATGAAGATCGCTCTCCGAGGTAAGCAGAAACTTGGTTTAATTAATGGCACGTGTATGAATGAGAGCTTCGATTTTGAGTTATAGGAACAATGGGAAAGATGTAATGTCGTGGTCCTTTCCTAGATTCTCAATTCCATTTCAAAGGAATTGGAAAATAGGATGATATTTTTTCATAATGCTTCTCAAGCCTGGAATGATCTCCGAGACCGTTTTGATAAGAAGGCAGGTTCCAGAGTTTTTGCTTTATATCGAGAACTTTCTTCTCACCGTCAAGGTTTTGTTTTTGTCACCACCTATTTTTATAAGCTCAAGGAGCTTTGGGATGAACAATATGCTCTTATAGTTATTCCTACGTGTGGCTGTGCATCCTCTAAGGCCCATGGAAATTTTTTTGAACAACAGAAGCTTTTTCAGTTTTTAATGGGATTGAATGAGTCATACGCTCAGGCACGTAGTCAGATTTTACTCATGATGCCTCTTCCTTCTGTTAATGAGGGCTATGGGATGATCATTCAAGATGAAACTCAGAAATTCATTGCTGTTAATGATCAAAATCTTGGTTCTGAAGGCATTGCGATGGCTGTGAAAGGTCAGGGTCGTGGCGGGGCAGAGGTTATGGAGAGAATGCCCCTGAGTGTACCTACTACTATAAAAAGGGTCACACCCAAGATAGCTGCTATCAGCTCGTTGGCTACCCACCTTCCTCTAAAAATAGTCAGCCGAACAAGGACTTCAACCAAGGAGTCGAAGCTTCCTTGCAAGCCATTGACAATCCCAACAGTAATGTGACTACTGTTGCACCTACTTTTACACAAGCGCAATATCAGCAGCTTCTGGATTTACTCAAGAAAGATGCAAAATCCACTATACATGCCCTCACTGGTACAGGTTTGGTTGTTCCTAGTTCTTATTCTAATAATTTTACGTGTTGGATTTTAGATTCTGGGGCCACTACTCACATGATAGGAAATTTAAATTTACTTACTAATTCTTGTAGATATGATGATCCTATTAAATCTATTAGGATATTCCTAATGGTGAGAGTATCCTGGTCAACCACGTTGGTAGTATTAGATTAACTAAGGATATAACCAATTACTAATGTTCTTTGTGCCCCTCTATTGAAATTTAACTTGCTTTCTGTGGCTCGATTGACTAAGGAGCATCGCTGTCTGGCATCCTTCTTTTCTGATTTTTGCTTCCTATAGGACCTTCAGGATGGGAGGATACTATTGGCTGGTAAACTTACTGGAAGGCTTTACATGTTTAAGTCTTTTCCTCAATGTAATACTACCTGTGTCGTTAAGGGTCCCTCAAATGAATCATTATCCACCACTGTATCTTTGTGTCATAGAAGATTAAGACACGTACCTATTTCCATTATGAGACATATCAGTCTAGTTGCATTAAAATTCGTTGTACTTTTGAATTAATACATGTTGATGTTTGGGGGCCTTGTAAGACTCCTACACATCATGGTTTTCAGTATTTCCTTACTTTGGTCGACGATTATTCCAGAGCTAGAGCAACTTGGGTTTTTCTTATGCGATCTAAATCTGAAACTGTTATGCATCTTAAGCATTTTGTTGCATATGTTTCTACTCAATTTTCAGCTGTTGTTAAGAGAATTAGGAGTGATAATGGGGCCAAGTTTGTGAACAATGATTCTAAGGAATTTTCCTTTCAAAAGGGCATTGTTCACGAGACTTTATGTCCCTACACTCCAGAGCAAAACAGGGTGGTTGAACGTAAGCATAGGACTATTATTCAAATTACTCGTAGTTTAATGCTGGATTCCTGTATTCCTATTGAATTTTGGGGAGAAATTGTTAAGATGGTAGTATATTTAGTCAATAGGCTTCCTTCTAAAATATTGGGTTACAAAAGTCCCTATGAAATAGTCTCTATGGTGTTGCACCTGATCTCACTTGTTTACGAAGTTTTGGGTGTATGGCTTATGCGACAGGTTTGAGAATTAATGACAAGGTTTAGTCTAGATCTATTCCTAGCATATTTTTAGGATATCCTGATAATCAAAGGGGGTATTTATTGCTTAATTCTAAGGATAAAACTGTGTTTGTAAGTAGAAATGTACGTTTTGTGGAAGATAATTACCCCTTTAAACATGTTTCAGCTTCCTGTCCAAGGGCAGTTCATACAGACCTTATGGATATGTTTTGATATGATTTGGTTGACCCTGTTGTATGAAATAGGAATGCACATCCTGTGAGTGGCATTACGAATCCAAACATTGATATGCATGAAATTGGTCCTACACATTGTGATGAAACAGAATAGCCCTATGAACAAGTAAGTGTTAAATCTACCAGGGAGCAACGACCTCCAATATGGTCTAATGATTATGTATGTTCTTTGCTGTTTTTCTGAATATGAACAAAACAAGAATGAGAAATGCTTATATCCTATTGCAAATTATTTAGATTATACGTCTGTTTCTGCACAACCTATGGGTTTTCTTTGTTCTATTGATGCCATTGCAGAGCTAACCTCTTATGTAGAGGCAGCAAAGAGCCCGCAATGGATTAAAGCTATGGACGCTGAAATGGATGCTTTAGAAACAAACAAAACAAGGGATTTTGTTCTCTTGCCTGAAGGTAAAAGACACATAGGATGTAAATGAGTTTATAAGGTAAAGTTCAAATCAAATGGTAGTATAGACAAATACAAGGCACGTTTAGTTGTTAAATGATATAGTCAGCTAGAGGGGATAGATTATCATGAAACCTTTTCCCCAATGGTAAAAATGATCACTGTTAGGACTATTTTAAAATTGGCAACTTTGAATAACTGGACATTACATCAAATGGATTTGTATAATGCCTTTTTGCAGGGTGACCTTGATGAGGAAGTATATATGCAAATTCCTCAAGGGTTCAATGGTAAGGGGGAGCACTTGGTATATAAACTAAATAAATAAGTCTCTCTATGGCCTTAAACAAGCCTCACGGCAATGGAATCAAAAGCTTACAAAAGCACTACTGAAGGGGGCTTTAAACAGAGTAAACATAATTATTCATTATTTACCCTTAATAGGTCTGATGGTGTAGTGCTTATTCTGGTTTATGTTGATGATTTGCTTGTGACAGGTAGTTCAGAACAAGGAATCGCAAAAACCAAGCAATTTCTGCATAATAATTTTAAGATTAAAGACCTTGGTATAATGATTTTTTTCTTAGGAATAGAAGTTGTGTAATACCCTAAAATTCATACTTAACTTAACCACTATATTTTGATAGTAAATACCTATTGAAAATAGGTGAATATGTGGTCTCAAAATATTATAGCTTATTTAATTTAATTTAGGAATTTTCTCCTAGAATTAAATAAAACAAACACCCAAATTTTCTAAATTCACTTAGAGATCATAAAATGCCATATGATTAACAAATTAATATTTAGTCTATATTTAATCATAAAAGGCCTTAAAGTGTTGACAAAATACCTAAACCAATTAAAAGAAATTACCAACAACTAATGGACAATTAAATTTACATTAATTAAAATATTAACATTTAGTTCTCATATCATCAAGAATGAACCATAAAGGGTTGTGAAAATGACTAAGGTGATTAAAGAACATTAAAAACAATTATGGGGCAACTAAATTGATATTAATTGAGTTAATTGCATAAACATTCATAATTAATCTGGTGGCAATTATTAATCAACAATTTGGAATATTTTGGCTTAATTAAATATTAAAGACTAATAAGGGTTCAATATTAGTATCAAATGAATTTCTAAAGATAATAATTAATTTGATAATCAATCATACAATTACAACTAAACCTAATTAAGCTAAATCTTAGAGCCTTAATTAATCATCATAAAGTAAGAATTGAAAGAAGGTTCTAGATGTTCAAAACTTGGAGAACAAGTTGGAAAAGTCAAACCACATGTGCAAAAACTTGTTGAGCAAGGAGAATTGATGATGGAGAGAAGAGAAGGGGGGGGGGGGGGCGTGACTTTTGTGAGCTATTTGTGTGTGTGTGTGTGTACAAGGGAGATGAGAGTTAGCTTGGAGAAGGGGTTGGAATTTCACTATAAATAGAAGTGTTCCCTCTTCCCAATTCTTCACACAAACTCAACCAAATAGGTGAGTTCTTAGAGAGCAAGAGTAGAGAGTAGGAAGCATGAAGGAGGAGGAAGTTCTTCAAGGGTAAGCTTCCTTGTTCTTGAGTTCTTAGTGTTGAATTCATATTTAGATTATGTTTGATCTTTAAATTTTCCAAGTATTTTAGATTTCATGTTTTTATGGTTAAATATACCTTGATTTCGAAAATATGATAAGAAATTTGATGGAGCAAAGTTCTTGGAAGTTGAAGATCAAAGTAGCGAAGTTCTAGCGAAAATTGTTCGGTTAGGAATTTCTGGAGTCAGTAGTAAAAATGCCATAATTTTATGTTGAAGATGAAGTTAATTAATTCTGAAATTTTTCATGGTTAAATTAGACATATAGGGATTTTAAAATATACCTATAGTGTGTCATTTTGAATTTTTTTCAAGAAGATAAAAATTGTTGAAGAAAAGCTACGTTTTCTGGGTAAAATTCTGGGCAGAGGCTAAAAACGTGAAAACTAGGAATTGTTCTTAAATTATGGGAAAATATATATATTTTTCCTTAAAATTATACATCCTAAGGATTCCATATAATTTTACGGATCCTTGTTTCGATTTTTCTAGAATTAGTTATGATTTTTCAAAGTTAGACGAAAATCTGCCCTAAATGTTGTAACCAGCGTTTTTACGAAATTTTGGGGGAATAAATTGTAAAATGAATTTCCCAGGGGTAAAATAGTCATTAGTGGCCAAAATATCTCTTAGGATATTATTTATGGATTAATAAAGCGGTATTACTATTATAGGCTATCCGAGAACGCATACCGACCGACGTACGTACCGCTATCACCGACTCAGGTACGGACGCGTACTGTAACACTAACTCTGATGCTTATTGTATGCTTATATGTGATAGATACTTTCATAAAGTCATGAACGGGACTCTGCCTTGGGTCATGCACCGTGATTAAGTTTATGGGGCTTAGATCACTACATATACATTCAGCTTTATATACGGGTTATGGTTTTGATAATGCCGTTAGAGTTTTCCTAGCGCTGAGGACACGATAGGCCATCGTGGCACGGTGAGGTGCAGACGACTATACATGGATTTGTATAGATAACTTTACATGTGATATGTATTGTTGATATATTAATCTTACATCTGCTGTGTGCTTACGTGTTGACTACTGTTGTAATGTCATGAATATCTGTCATACATACATTGTTATACATGAGCATGAGGTTAACCGTTACCTAAAGTCCGATGGGCATTGGACCTCAGCTCTTACTATAGCTTCAGGGTCCGAAGAACCGAGGACCAAAGACAAGAGTAAGCAAAGTGAACAGCACGCGTGAAGACCCGGCTAAAGATTTTTAGATATGTATCATTATAATACCCGATAAATGTATCGTTCTTTATGAACAGACAGATATGTCACAATTAATGATATATCAGTTACTCACTCTTATACTTGCTCCGATGCTCTACTCTGATGAAAAAAAATTATTCTGCTTTCGTAAAATGGGGTGTTACAAGTTGTAAGGTCTAATAAGGGTATTATGTTGTCCCAAAGAAAGTATACTCTTGATCTCTTGTCTAAAACAGGTTTAAGTGGATGGAAATCACTGAGTGTGCCTATGGCACATAATTTAAAGTTGTTGCCTTATCGAGAAGGGAAAGACAAGCCTGACATTTTGCTTTAAAATCCAGATAGATATAGACGTCTTGTAGGTAGGTTGCTGTATTTAACGATGACAAGGGCTGATATATGTTTTTCTGTGCAGAACTTGTCTCAATTTATGCAATTACCTACCAAGGCACATATGGCAGCGACTCTCAAGGTGGTTCGTTACCTCAAAGGGAGCCCCGGGTTGGGAATATTGATCAGCTCAGCGGGTCCACTTCATCTAGAATGTTTCTGTGACTCTAATTGGACATCTTGTGCTGTAACAAGGAGGTTGATAACTGGATATGTACTCAAACTTGGTGGATCTCTTATAATGTGGAAAAGCAAGAAACAACAAACAGTGTCAAAGTCATCTGCCAAAGCTGAATATAGGGATATAAGCATGGTTGCATCAGAAATAGTATGGGTTTGCGATCTGTTGAAAGATTTAGGGGTTGAGCATTATGCTCCGGTGACGGTATTTTGTGATAGTCAAGTACCAATTCACATTGCCTCTAATCCTGTATTTTATGAGCGCACTAAACATATTAAGATAGATTGTCACTTTATTAGAGAGAAGTGGCATCAAAAATTGATTGATATAAAGCATATCCGTTCTCTGGATCAACAAGCTGATATGCTCACAAAAGCAGTTGCAACAGACGTACAAATTAAAGAAAGTTCCTTCACAAGTTGGGCACTATAGATTTGTTTAGTTGCCAACTTGATGGGGAGTGTTAGAGTTAAAAGGGTATTTTAATTTGGTAGTTGTATATATTGTAATTAGGAACTATATAAATAGGTTAGTCATTACTTGTAAATATTAGTCTTTTGTAAATACATATTCAATACAGATACGTTTCAATTCTGTCTGGGCTTTTGTTATAATTTTATGTAGGATATATATATATATATATATATATATATAATGGATGTGAGTTGTGAATATGTGTGTATGTATATGCGCGCGCATGCACTTGTGAATATGGTTTCTCTTGCTCTCCAGCTCATTCACTTCATTGACTACTCTCGTTATTTTAGTTTCCAAAATTACTTCCATGGCAATAGTGAATCAATTTGACGCTGTCTCGTTACTTTGATACAAACTTACAAATTCACCACTGAATTAGAAACTAGAAAAAAAAAAAAAAAATTGGCGTCTAGTAGCTAGCCTACTCAATTTGAATATATATATATTTGTCATTACTCACTTGTGTGTGTGTGGATGGTCATATGGAGTCTATCTATAATCCAAAATCTATTCAAATCAAAGTTATATATATTAGGTGTACTGAAAGCTCCCGTTCTCACTCTCATAGGTCCATCGTGTGTAAAATTATGTTAAAAGTATTACTAATACTTTTAGATATGTGTGGATGTGGAAAAGGTATAATTCTACAGTTAAAAATCTTAAGTTACGTACCTCCACGCGTCTTCTCCCCATAGGTATATCAACAAAAAATGAGTATGAATATTAACTAACACTTTCTAATTCCCGTCCCAAATGTTCATGGATATGGATTTCATTCCCTACTGTAACAAGAAGAAGAAAAGGAGAGGGAAAAAATCCAAACATGTGAACCCGCGAAAAAAGAAGATAAAGGAAAATAAAGAGAAATGACATGGCAGTCAAAAGTTGACACCTCAATACAGCAACATCGTCTACTCGCGGCATTGAAAGTAGCCACGTGTCGCCCCTCGAGGGGCAAATAGCAAGACCTCCCTCTCCCCTGGTGCCCTTTTGCAATTTCCTAATAATTTAAGGATGCCACTTTAAATTGTCGGCGCCCCCCTAAGATATATCCACCTTCGTAAGTTTATAGTAGAATCTAAAGTTCTTTTTCACTAATGAAAAGATATTTTTTCATTAAATTTTATTCTTTTTTTAAATTCATTACGCTCAAAAAATCTGTTCTTGCAGGACAATTGCGAGGTGGGTACGTGAGCTGATGTTCATAATAACGGGTTCCTTTTATAGCGTGATTTTTCACATAAAGGTTTTGCATATTTGTCCCTTTTATGTTTTTCCGTTTTACATCTAACTAAATTTTTAACTACCTTCTACTGTTCATAACCAATAACTATTTTTGGAGTACAATGATGATATATATCTTTGAAAACATTTCTTCTAAAATATTGATTTTTAAAATTATTTTATTTTAGGAATAATTAATAAACTTATATATCTATGGTTAATTTATATTCAAGCATTGATACTTCTCCAACATATATGATTTCATTTTTACAAAAAACTCAACTTAATTAACGACAACAAATCCTAATAATGAAAATATATCATGACAATCAAGTAGGCCCCTAATAATTAATGAACTCTGATAAATAAATTTTTCTCATGAATAATGTGGTTTGTTAGTGATTTGATGTTTTAAATTATTTGATTATTACTTGCTCGCTATCTAGGATATATCATAACATCATTTTAAAAAAAGATATGAACATGATTCTATTGTGAATTGGAAATCCTACTTAATTAAAAAAGAAGGCAGGTGTTATGTCATATGTGTGTGCATGGGCGGACCCAAGTATTAGGTTGGGGGCAAGTGCCCCCCTTGAATTTGGGATTTTGATTATTTATTTATTTATTTTCATAAATAAATACATGTTTGAATGATTGTCCACCTTTAACACATCAAGATTGCACTTCATAATCGGATGGGGGATAAATGATTATTTAGTGCCTTATATTGAAAAAAAGATGTATTTGATAGCATTGATAATAAGACAATTATGATGGAATTCCAAAAATAAGGCATATAAGGATGACATTATAATTATTTTTATTGTAATACACCTTTTTTATTAAAATATATGTACTTGAACTTATTGAGTACTCACCCTTCATTGTAATTTACGTAGCTGCATTTATTTCTAACAGTACTTAACCTTGCTTTTCTAAATGATAGGTTTGTAAAATAATTGTCTCTCTTATTACATCTATTCACTTGATTTCATAAATATTTTATTCTTGTTTATTCTTTTGTTTTTCAATGCATTTAGAACTTTCCTTAAAAAAAAATTCGGAGGCACTGCCCCTAAACCCCGGAATTGCCCCACCAATTGTGCCCCCTTTATAATTTTCTGAGTCCGCCCCAGTGTGTGTGACTGTGTGTATTAATTTTAACATAAGTAACAATGGCGTTATTCTCATCATGTATAAAAATATCATATAACATACATCAGACCTACTATATATCTTATCGTGGAGGAAATTAAACTAGCATAGTAAAATAAAGATACACACTTTTACACTTTTTATCCTTGAAAAATGCACATTATATATAGTAACTAATCTTTAGTTTACTTTTGAAAAATCCATCTCATGACGAATCATTAATGGTATTACAAGAGATTCACTTTGATATATACTCGTTTATGTATATTATTAATTAAAGACACACTGCATGCATGGCTCGTTAACTAAGCGACGCTGTCAAACCTATAAATTTAATTAATATACAAATTTAACAAAGTCAAAAACCAAATATATACGGTACTACCTCTGGTCCTAATTATAGGACATAGTTGACTTTGTTTGGAGGGATTAAGGAAGCTAAATAAGTTACTTAATCATTTTATATGTTGAATATCTTTAGATTTTATATTAGTTTATTGGTTAAACTAATTACTTTGAAGAAAAAAATAAAAATACTCTAAAGTAATTTAATTAGCTTCTTTAATTTCTCCAAAAAAGTCAATTATGTCTTATAATTAGTACCAGGGGAGTATGAAATATGAATGACGAGTTGAGAGAGCTACAGTTTTATGACCAAATATATAATTCTGATGTTCACAATTCCTCGTATATATATATATACAAGAAAGATTATCGTGTGATCACTTTCTTTTTTTTTAATATAAAAAATTAAAATAAGACTCGTATCTATTCGTCTATCTCCATTTTTAACGTATAAGATTCTTAGATACGAGAGAACTCCCGATTTTTCAGCACATTACGCCAAATTTTCTATTTGTTCACTCCAAGCATCTAGAAATCATGAGGAGGAAAAAAAAAATAGAAATGTTGGTTTGAAGTCAACGTGATGAATGAATAAATTATAAAATAATGGGCCCACACACATGAATTTCTTGGTTTACGAGTTAATCCAAAAAAAAAAAAAAAAAAGACCCAGACGCAACTCAAACGACCCGACCCGACAACCGACCACAAAAACAAAAGGAGGAGCCTTAGAACTTTTGGAGATCACGGTCAAACCACTCGCCAAACATGCCTTTCCTCGGTCTCTCTCACACTCTCTCTCCTCCCTTCTCTCTCTCTTCCTTCCACACTTGATTTATAACTCTTACTGCTTCCTAACTCCCTTACCTGCAAAACCCCACTCTCTCTCTCCCCCCACTCTCTCTCTTTCTCTCTTCAATGGCTTCATCACCATCTTCGGCCTTAAATCGCATTGCACTCAGAGATAGCTTCAACAACCTTCCAAAGTCCCAATCTTTTGGACGAGTTTCACTGCCCAACAGATCAAAAACCAAACTTGGTCCTACGTGCTCAGTTCAATTAGCTAATTCTTCTGATACAGTCACACCTGTATTTAAAACCAGTAGTAGTACTGATCATACATATGATGATACAGATAATACTATCCCTCTTGCTTTATCTAATTTCTGGAGAGAGGTTCAAGGGTGCAACAACTGGGAGAATCTTCTAGATCCTTTGCACCCTCTTCTTCGACGGGAAATTATCCGGTACGGCGAGTTTGTCACCGCGTGTTACAAGGCCTTCGACCTCGACCCGGCCTCGAAGCGTTACTTGAACTGCAAGTATGGCAAGAAACGAATGCTGAATGAGGTAGGAATGGGAGATTGTGGTTATGAAGTGGTCAAGTACATCTACGCCACTCCTGAAATCACCATCCAGAATTTCTCTTCTTGTGGCCGTTGGATCGGCTTCGTCGCCGTGTCGTCTGACGAAGCCTCACGGCAGCTCGGCCGGCGCGACATCGTCATAACTTTCCGGGGGACTGTGACAAGCCAAGAATGGGTTGCTAACTTCATGAGCTCGCTGATTCCGGCTCAGCTGGACCCACATAATCCTCGACCCGACGTGAAGGTTGAATCCGGGTTTCTCTCTCTCTACACGTCTGATGAAGCTTCAACCTCAAAATTCGGAATCGTAAGTTGCCGGGAACAGTTACTGTCGGAGATATCGAGGCTGCTCAACAAATACAAAGGCGAAAATATTAGCCTGACGATGGCGGGTCACAGCATGGGGAGTGCATTGGCTCTGTTAGTGGCCTACGACGTGGCTGAGTTGGGACTCAACAAATTAGGTAACACTGTTAACGGTCAAGAAACTGAAGTACCTGTCACTGTTTTCTCGTTCGGCGGGCCGCGAGTCGGAAACCTAGGGTTCAAGAATCGGTGTGATGAGTTGGGTGTGAAAGTGCTGAGAATCGCGAATGTGAACGACCCCATCACGAAGCTTCCAGGGGTTTTGTTTAATAACGAGAATTTTAGGGTTTCAGGTTTGGGGTTTTCGTGGTACGCCCATGTGGGAGTTGAGTTGGTACTAGATTTCTTCAGTGTTCAAAACCCTTCCTGTGTTCATGACTTGGAAAGTTATATAGGTTGCCTCCTAAAACACTCCAAGTCCGATAATAGAAGAGAAGAAGAGGGGTTTAATGGGTTTCAGATTCATGTGGATGAAGTGATGAGTAATTTGAAGGAGAAGGGAAGAGAGTTGCTTTTGAGCTCTCAGCAGAACATCAACGTGTTGCCGGGGTTGCTCTCAGATGCGGGAAACCACCACGGTGTTCTGGGATGGAAGTCAAAAGATTTGATAAGTTCCTGGGGCAGTGAACTCCTATTTGGCCTGGTTCTTTTGTTATTGTAGTTAGAACAAGTACATAGCAACTATATATACTAATCAAAAGAGAATTAATATACAGATGAAGTCATTGTAAATTGAAGATACTGGTGGGGGGAGAGAGTATATGTACAAATCTTTGTAAAACATGAGTATTTTTGTCTAAATGGATCATTCAAATTTATCAAAAAAATAAACGGCTTAATGTACGAGACTCCCACCAAATGGGGTCTAAAGAGAAATAGATGTACACAGCCTATCCTTACAAATAGAGAGGGTTTTTAGGACTCATGTTTATAATGAATATGAAATTTGTTAATTCATCAAGCGATCATGTAGATAGAAATTAAAGCTGAGTTTTCTGGTCATAGATACAGCTAGTTTTTCTACTCATGAACTTGGGGAAGAAGAAGGCACACTGCTGTCGCACCATCACTTGGTGGCAAGCATTTAATTTGGAATGGTTTTAATGTTTGACACGTGAAGTGGTGCGGTTCATACAGTCAGATGTGTTTTCTGTTGTTCTATATTGTTGGAGATCAGCCAGCTATTCATCACAGACTTTTTGTTCCATCTCTGAATTGATTTTCCTTTCTAATCTCTTCACGTGTTGACAAACATGCATGTTTTTACTTAATTAGTAGATGCTCAATACAGCGGAGCAATCGAAATCTGCAGAGTGCGTAGGAGCGAGTTTTTGGCATATGATTTAACATTCAGAGATTAGTGTATAATTATAATCTCTGTGTGTATAATGTCTTTAAATTATAGTGATTATAGCTCATCCGTGAGTCTTCCAAGGCAACTTATGAAACTTCTTCGTCCCAACCTGGTACCATCATCTTCTAATAATTGCTGGTACCATCATCTTCTAATAATTGGTCCAGGCTAGTTAATTATTTTGAGATAATTAATCCAGTGGGGTATTCTTCTACGCATAAGTTCAATGTGTGTGAACGCCTCAACGTTGTTTCGAGTTACGACTGCGATGTTATGATAACCGTACAATAACGTCTATTGATCACATATATATAGCTTAAATTCAGAGCTTGTTTTTCTAATGGGAAAAGGCTTCGTTGATCTAAGGTGAATAACAATATAGTAGATAACTAATTTGTGTGGAGGTTAAAGAAATTAGTTAAATTAGTTACGTTAATAAATATATATTAAAATCAGCATAGAGTTGGTCTAATAGTGTAAGGCTTCACTAGATCCTTCTGGGTCTTTAGTTTAAATTCTAGATGAGTCACTTATGTTGTGAGGAGCAACAACAAACTCCAAACCGATACTGAATGACAATATAAAAAAAGATAAATATATATTGTTTTGTTTAAAATACCCTTATATGTATTGTAACCACTCTTGATTGAAAAAATATGGATATTTCAAAAAAAAATTATAAATTTAGGATATAAGGTGGATTGAGGTAATATGCTTAGAACCAAAGTAAATATCTTGTTTAGGTATTGTGTTCATATCTTTCGCTTTGCGGCTAGGCTGCATACAAGTGTATGACGCAAAAAAAAAAAAAAAAAACAAAAACAAAAACAAATTGTGATTGTCTATGATGTTACTCAAGCGGACGTAGGCTCCACTGACTTCGAGTTTTGTAAAGAATATTTTCTGGCAAGTCTAGCCTATATTTATTAATTTTCTGACTATACTTATTTTTTTCCTCGTTATATAGAGTTTGAAGATATGAATAGCACTACATCCAGCTTGTTATGGATATTAATTATAACCTTATCTTTAGTTTTTACTACTCCTTCTGTCCTAAAAATACATACAAGTCTGGTTTTTTTTTTTAAATAAGGTTAAAAATAAGTTAATAAATTAAATCTTCGAAAAAAATTTGTTACTTTCAATTATCACTCCCATTAAATTCTAAGATGACTCTTTTTATATTTAATTGCAGATAAAGATAAACCAAGAAAATAGCTGGATAAAAGAAATTGACGTAATTTAAGTTCGACTCATGTAAAATTATTTTTATTAACAAAGAAGAGGAAGATATATGATGTGTATAATAATTAATAATAAGTGCACTCATCATCAAATTAATAATGTTTAATGCTGTAAATTTCTCTTCTTTTCTAATTTTATAATCATAACATTATCTTCAATGTGGAACTTGGATACGACACCTGGACGCCATTGGACATTTTGCTGCAGCTGTTTCCATTTTAGGGTCACCTTTTGACATAGTTTTTGCCTTTCCTCAATGGAGATAATTTTTCCCAATGCAGAGATTTACCAACTCTTTAATTACTTAGTACACTTGATCCCCACAATCTCTTCCTAATGTGAGTCATGACTGGCTCACCTAATCCAAATTTGGCTTTTCAGTTTTCCAATGAAGTCGTTTTCCCCACCGGCCTTTTCCTGTGAGAAAATTGCATATTCACACCATTTTCATCACAGAATGATATGTTAAAAAATGACTACGGTATTAATAATAATAATAATAAGTGAGCTTGCACTATGTACCAGCCAATGCAATATGAAGATGCGATTAGGTGTTAAAATAACCAATAGCCTAATCTTCTATAGTTCTATATATAAATTATCAAAGGACTTAGTCAATGTCATTATATATGATAATTATGCATCCCTTCTTAAATTCTAATCAGCTACTCATTAATTTCTTTTTCGTCCAAAACTCCGGTGATCATTTTTTCCCCTTAATAGCCGATTTGCTTTTTTCGGTGCTATATTATATATTACTCATGCATGATGCATCCATATCAATATATATATATATATATATATATATAAAGACTTCTAAATTAAAATTGTGTAAAAATTAATTTTATGTGCAGGCTATTGCATATTGATCTGATAGGATTGATTAATTATATACTGGCTGCTGCTACACATAGCAGATTAAGTGCATTATGAACTTCCATGAGCCAAGTATAAAAGCAAGTCAAGGTACAGAATCAAATTTCGAAGATATGTTGTACACATATATACCTATTTGAGCACTACAAACTTTTTAGTTTTGTAATGAATTAATGGGTTGGTGAGGAGGCTACTAGCTATAGCTAGAGGGGTCGTTATTAATTTTTGCTAAAACCTCAGAGTCTGAGTCTGGAGACGTGTTGAATACTACCTCCAGTTCTTAACATAAGACTTAGTTAACTTTTTTTTATAGGTTAAACAAGTTACTTAATTATAACATATGTTGTATATTATTTAATTATCTGTTAGTTTATAGGGAGATAATTAAATTAGTTTGTTATAAAAAAGATAAATATCCCAAAAAGGTACATTATTTAACCTGCGCATAAACATTTTAGACGTGTTCTTCAATTAATATATATATTTCAGCGTCACAGTGTTCACTACGCTCTGCAATTTCCATGTGCTTGTTTGCTTTTCTATCAAATTAAAGCTGAATTTAGTTTGGTTAAAAAAAACAATAAGAAGAAGGATACTCGCACACACACAGATATTCATATCTATATATATATATATATAAATAACTATTGCAAATTTCAAATATTAAACCAATAATACAAATTAGTTTGAGGCAATTTTATGCATAATCTAAATATATATATGTGTGTGTAGACACACATATACATATACATTGCAAGAGATGAGAATGACTATAATTGAGTTTGTTTGATTTTATATATATAAAGGATCAAGTTGCTGATGAAAGTGGGGAATATATATATATGCATGGAGAATCTGAGCACTGGGAAGACTTTTTTATTTTTTAGTTGACTGACGTTTCTGGGGCAAATTCCATGGTCGGTTTGTTTTATGTCTGCCTTCTTCCTCGTATTTCCTTAGATTTTATATAGTCAAATTCCGTTCGCGGTTTTTTACTTCCAAAGAGTTAGTCCTTCCTAAATATAAAATCAAATCTATATATCTAAAAAAATTATGAACCTAAATATAAGGTCAAACCTCTCTGTCTTTTAGATTTATAAGTTTTTTTTTAAAAAAAAAATTATTCATATTAATTGTAGATATTAAACGTGGGTTCCATCGATATGCAAGGTAAAGATTAAATTGGATATTTTAAGAAAATCGTTAGTTCATTACATATGTTGTACAAATAACTAATTTAATCATTAACTCGTTTTACTAATTAAGTTGACATTTTACGTGATATATAAGGTTGTAATTCTACAAGTGGTGGCTCGTAATTTGGTCGGGTTTAAGCCAAAAAAAAAAAAAAAAAAAAGAAGAAGAAGGAATAACGATCTCTCCATATATTCCAACAATATTGTTTTTTTTTCATTTGCATTTAATTTTTCCATATTCATATCTCTTAAGAACATATCATCCTTATTTTTTAATTAGAGTATAGTTATATAAATAATACTCTTAAAATTTTTATTCAATTCATTTATATGTCATTAGTTTTTTTTATATAGATATATTTTGCCAAAATTAATTGAACTTTTGAACACACTTGGTATGCTTAATATGCAACCGTGAATTGTAAGGGAACAAGAATTAATGGAAATGGAAATGAAATGAAATTACTTAACCTCTTATATGTTTCACATGTTTTTGATTTAGGCAATAATGGGGGTACTAATTTATTTGCTCTTACATGAGTCGTTTTTCAAAGATGAACAAATGCTAAGTATGACTTTAATTTCTATATCTCCTTCCAAAATGCATATATAGTGTTGACTCGTCATCCCAACTATATATAGGACAGTAAGGAAAAGGGTAAAATGAATATATTTCCTACTTACCAAAACAAACACTTTGATTTGGTGACGTGATTGAGATGTTTTTTCATCAATTCCCAACTTCTCTATTATATCAAACTAACTAGCTAGTTGACAAAGCAAGCAACACGGCTCACGAAGGTCTATTCATCCTCTTTCAAAATACTTGGGTTAACTACATTTTTGTTACATTAAATAAGTTAATTTAATTTGTCTCAGCCATTAATTACTTAATTAATCACTTACTTATAAATTAAACTTAAATGCATTTTATATAATAGAAAATAAGATAATTTTAACTTATTATTTGAGACCACATATTCATCTATTTCCAATAGATATTATTTACTAAAATATAAGATACATAATATCTCTTTCCAAAATGCATATATAGTGTTGACTCGTCATCCCAACTATATATTAAAATGAATATATTTCCTACTTACCAAAACAAACACTTTGATTTGGTGTGATTGAGATGTTTTTTCATCAATTCCCAACTTATTATCAAACTAACTTTTTAAATATATAAAAAATAGTCAATTAATCAAAGACCATATGTTATGGTTAAGTAATTTATTTAATTTTTTAATATCTCAAAAATAGTCAATTAATCAAAGAGTATGATAATATATACTAATGCCATAAGGAGATTTGAATTTACAACTTTATAGGTTAAGAGTCAAACCCTTACCAATTGGACCAATATTTATTGGCATGATAAACCGATTTTCTTTTAATATTCATTCATGCATTTAGAAAGATAATAATGCAAAAATGTCACTATACATTTTTTAAATGTACGTATTTTATATATATATATATATAGTTATTTTTATAAATGCAGAAAACAAATTGTTAAAACGAGGAAAAGGAAGTAACAAATGAAACCACATAGTCCCTCTTCCTTAAATCAAAAAATAACTTCCGTAAGAGTTTCTTTGACCTATTCAAAGGTATTACATAGTGCAGTAACATTCACTCCTTTCAAACGACACGTTGTCTTCTTTTTCATTCATCAAAGCTAAAGAGTTCCTCATATTCCCATCATATGATCGATGCAAGATAACTAAACAGTTTTCTCTCATATATATTTTCTTCACGTTGCTTTTTTTCCTTCAAAGCTCACGTGTGAATGTGGTTATACATTTAAACAATATTGGTCTTGTTAAGGCCAAAAATTCCGTAATTGGTTTCAAGTATCAAATTGAGAAATGCGTGTCGTAGTTAAAAGCTCTAGTTCTTGTTCTATCATTAAAAATATTATATGCGTTCAAATTAATGTGAGTCACAAGCATGGGAATGAGGTCAACTAGTTTGGTCAACTAGCATGGGAATGCACATACACGCATGCATGTGCATTATTGTTTATATTACTAATTCGTAATCATTTTCAATTAAGGTTATAGCTTAATTTGTAAATGTTGTTGTAGCATCATGAAACTAGAAATTGTAAATTATCACATTTATATGATATTGGAAAGGAGCCTTATTATAGTCATTGATCGTACGTACAATCTTGTGGATAACAGTTCGGATAAATTTATTCTATATATTATTGTGAAATAAGGGATGTGATTTATTCTCACATTCATTCAAATATTTCAATGTCAAAATTTGGATACTATCAAGAATTAAATACCTTGGTCAACATAACTTTAATTAGATGACGATGATGATGATAATAATAATAATAGATTCTTTAAAATTAAACTCTTTTCAACTTCTGGTAATAATCTTTAAAAAAAAAAAAAAGATACTTCAAAATTATTTAGAACTGTTCAATTATTTTTCAAAGAGAGTTGCCTATTTCATCGGTACGGTAGATAAAAATGATTTAATTTGATCATCATCTTCATTTTTATTTCTTAAATTTTATGATGAGACACTTTAATATTAATTAAAAAGACAAAAATCTACGACGCTTCTAACTAGATAATGAGTCCCTAAGCTGAATCCAAACCAAGAAAACTTGTAGCAAACTTTACGAGACAATTTTTTTTTTTTTTAAACTTTACGAGACAATTGATAACGTAACACACACATATATGCAGTGGTGGAACCATAAAATTTTTTTAGCCTGGGCCAAAAAAAACATTTTGATGGTACAAAACTGATCTAACTAATCAAGAGAAAAACATTTTGTTGAGTTCATTTTATTACTATTCATTTTTCTATTCAAGTTGCTAATGTGGTATGCTTCATTTTTCTAGACAGAGCAAACAATTCATTTTTCTTGGGATAGATTATATGTAAATCTGGTTAACACGTAACATCATAGCATTAGATGAGACTATATGTTTTTTACTCAAAATTATCAATAAAAAAATCATACTTGGGCCAATTCAGGAAAAAAAAAATCAACTGACTCTGACTGAAAGCACAACATCAACTTTAGATTGATTCCAATATGAACAATTTCTAATGGCAAGCAGGAATGGGGTTTGCAAGAACTCATTAGAGCGATAGGAGTGGTTACAAGAATTGAATTCAAACAATCATATTCAGATTTTAGAGGAAAATCATGCCTTGAATTTCTACACAAACTAATCCTAAACAGAATAATCAATCAACAGTGGAAGAAGCTGAGAAGCAGTGGCAGAACGCAAACCGATGATGCAAAATGAAATAGGCAATGGCAGAAGGAATCACATACCTAATGGCGAGCCGACTCTGCAATGGCGGATAACCTTTAACCTTTCGAAAAAACCTCTGACTAACGCTAACGCCTCATTCTGAACTGGGCCTTCACATGCAAGCCCACGTTCTTCTCCGCCAAATCCTCCGCCACCACTGTCGACACCTCCTCTGGCTCGACACCGTCCAACATCCAAATCAAGCACCAACAAAAACCCTTCGATATCTCAGAATCGCTATCGGCTCTGAATCTCATTTGATCCTCCCTAACTCGTCCATCTCCACGATCACCTATACCTGAGTCGCGCACCCCGCCACCCTGTTCTCCAGCACGCGAGCCGATTCCTCCAAGGGCGGCAGAAACGCCGCGAAAAGCAATAGCCATTTCACCCAATCAATTGGCTCCGAGATAGACTTAAATTACGAAGCCAGTAGATTAACCTTCTCGGCAACGTCGACGTCTGAGGGCAAAATGGCGGAATCAGAAAATCAAGGGATTTGAGGCACGGAATTAAACTGATAATGTGATCTGTGAAGAAATCGATTCCCTTCGTTGTTGTTGATCCTTCCTGAGTTTGAATTTGATGTGCTTAGGAGCTGAGCGATTATTATTTGACAATTTTAAGAAGGAAGAGGAACACGAAGAAGAGTGGAAAATGAAGAATGTTGAGCGGGATGGGAGAATGCTGAGTGGGAGGGGGGGGGGGGGAGGGAGGGGGGAGGGAAAAGGGGGGGAAAAAGAGATGGAAAATGTATATTATAGAAAAAAAAGTATAATGGGAAAATAAAATATTATATAAAATACATATATTTTAATAAAGACATTAACTGATAAGGATTAATGCCAAATTGTGGGCAAAATAAAAATTATTGGTTTTAAAATAAAATATTTTATATTGAATACATTTTATTTTTTTATATTTTTTAACAAATTTAATAAGTGTATTTAGTTTTTGGTGAGTATATATATGTGGGTGCGCAATTAAACTTTTAAATTGTTAGATTTTAAAATAAAATATTATATAATATATATATACCTATACACACACACAAATATATGTGTGTGTCCACACACAAAAATATATAGGCATGGACACACAGATACTTATGTCTGTGTGTGTGTTTATACATATATGTATATATGTGTGTGTGGATATATATATATATATATATGTATACACACACACACACACATATATATAGCAAGACTATTATTTCAATTAGAAAGCGTGTAGAAAGGAAAATTTTAGGTCGGGGAGGTATATGGTAGGGGCTGTTGATTCACTTTTACTTATGTCATTTTAAATTTATATAAGGGCATTTTAGGAAAATGAGTAAAAGGCCCCATCTAGCCACAACTTAGTCCCGCCATACTGCACACATGCATGCATGTACAATAAAGGGTGTGTCACACATAAATATCTGTGTATGTAAAGTAACTATAAAACAATAGAATAATTAGATAACCGTCTAAATTTTATTATCAGAAAAAATGTTGAGTAAATGAAGGCATGAGTAATTAGAAATGCAGAAAATATGTAAGTTTGGAAAACAAGTCCAAGATTGAGAGGGAAATTATTAAATCGTAGGTTTTGAAAGGAAAACGTTGTTAAAAAGTAAAATTTGTGTGTCAAATAGAGCGGCGGAATTTTTCTCATCCTCCTCCTGCGTTGTAGGAAAGGAAGCATACTCCATCATTATGTATGTTCCATTTCAATTTTCTATTACTCGTTTATTCATAATTCCTTATTATAATTTCGTCCCCATAATAATCACGCCGTCCTTGATACGTAAGGACTTCATCTTTCAATAAATTTTTAATACACACAGACACACATACTACCTCCAATATTATCAGAATTAATAAATAGTAGTTAACTCATTAAATATACCTTAAATTGATTTTTTTTTAAATTTTACCCATATTAACTTAGGTTTCAAATTAAATAAAAATTTACATTTAAGCATTAACTATGAACATGAGATATATGAACATATAAATGAGAGAGAACATATAAAAATTTACATTTAAGCAAAATTGACAAATAAACATTAATTACATACTCTCTAAAGTGACTTATATTGTCGACCAAAATTTTCTTCTAAAAGTAACTTATATTGTCAACTGAGGGAGTATATATATTATTTTGAATAAAAAAATATTTGATGGCAAAAAAAAAAGAATAAAAAATAAATCAAAACTCATATATTTCAATAATAATACATAGATAGTATAAGTAACAACACCAACTTCTTGTGTCATATGAGAAAAAATAACTTCTTAATGAACACCCAAGAACATGAGATATTTAGTGTTACCTTCAATCTTTAATACAACAGCTAGTTTAATTTAAGGTATGATTTGATGTTAAATACAACACCTCAATCCACTTTGTCTTATGATTTATAATTTTTTTGAAAGTATTCATCACATTGATTACATATATTAAATGGGGTTTCATCCAAGTGAAATCGTGATTAAAAAAAGGTACTTGAGGAAAAATAACTATATTTATTATAAATAATTAACTTAACGGATTTTTTAATATATGTACTCAAATTAGTTAAGTATAACTCTTAAGAAGATGAGGCAATATAATATTATCATATGTATTTGATATTACTTATGATTTATGATTAAGGTGCAAATCTACCTATAAAGGCACATTCTATATTATAACTTTTTGTTGGATGCAATAGTACACATAAACACACAAACGTTTGTTTTTACTACGCCTAAACACCAAATGGACCAACTACACTAAAGCAGAATGCGTTAGGTATCGGTAAATGACAAAACGTTTTTGCTCTATCTGAGAATTTGAGAATGTTCATATGTAAATTGTTACCCTCAATAAAACTCTATGAAGCCAAAGTGACACACTTGAATTAGGAATATAAATTCACAAGTATATATATCTATCTACTAGTTTTTTTTTTTTTTGAACAACAATATCTAAGTTTTGCTAATTGAGCGGTATATGATTATGAATGAATACATTGCAACAAATCGTTTTTATTATAAGTTTTAGGAGGCCTTTGAGTTTTAAGTGTCTTTTACGAAATCATTAGCAATTTTCAAAGCTATATATCTATGTTCATCGAGTGAGGAAACGCGTGAGAAGCTAGACTTTCATAGAATAGTACGTTAGTATTTATAGCAAATATAATAATAAATCATTATATAATAAAAAAATTGTATCGAACCTTATATATAATTAGTTTTATGCCAGTCTGCATCAATAAAAAATACTAAATAATCTGCTGCAAGTTATTGTATAGCCGCTATTTACATTGTGTTCGTAGGGAATTATTTATAAATGAGTTGATGCATATGTATTATTTTATATTTTTTATATCAAAGTCAAGTTTATATTATATTTATGAGTTCATATATCATTTGGCAATGCCCAAGGAACTCCACTACGGCGTTCGACAAGGAATAATAAATTTGACTTCAATTTTTTAATTTAAATTCCTTAATCACTGCGTCTATTCTCTTTATGAAAAAATTAAAAATTTTGGTTAAAAAATCTCAGGAAGTGTGAACTGGATTTTTATATTCTCTGAAAAAAGTTGGAAATTTTAATTTTTCGTTAAGAAATTGATAAACATGATGATGATTGATGAGCATTAAATATGAAATTTTATGGTTTTTCACCTCACTAATTTAAATTTTTCAGATGAATTTAAAAACTAATTTAAAGATAATTCCAATATATAAGTGTGAATAAAAAAGGGAAATATATTTTAACAGTGGATTTGCTTCATGCCACTTGTTTAAAAGGCGAGGATTCTTTTTGTGTATCACTAATATCAACATTTTTTTATACACATCACTAATATCAACCTTCGGCTTGATATATTTAAATTAATTATGAAGTATCGTAAAATGAAATGTTATGAATTTTACTAATTTATTTAAGGGTTAAGGTGCAAATTCATCTTAGAAGTTTCCATTGAGAACCAATGTTACCTTAAAAGTTTTTTTACATTCAATGTTACCCTGTAAATATTAAAATGAAACAATGGTACATCTTATCATTAAAAAGTCAAATGGTCAATATCAATGGCCAATGTTAGTTTTTTGGTATAGGGAAACATTGCTACGTTTTGAAACTTTCAATATGATATTGAACTTGAAAAAACTTCCAAGACAGCATTGCTACTTAACAAAAATCTTTCAAAACAAATTTGCATATTAACCCTGTGGTGTAAACGCGACAATGGTTCATTACGAGATTCCTACAAATAAAATTGAATTTATGAGAAACCAACATATATAATTTGAGTGTTAAAATTATTTTGTACGTGGTCAACGTTAGAGGTTGAGTTCCACAAACTATGCTAATTTGCCTCCTTTCACAGAAAAACTATATAATAATGTCGCTCCCTTCCCTACATAAAAACCAAAACAAATTAAAACAGTAGTGATATGAGCCAAAAGCAAATTAGTAGTATTAAAAACATTTTTTGTCTTGGAAATTCAAACCATATATTTTCGTAAGTTGAATTAATGCGACACAACTTTTGATTGACTTGACTTCCATTATATCTTTTGTTGGGTGAATTGATGTTGTGTGGTTTGATTCATTAGTCAATTAATTGATAATTCTTCATTTTGTATTAAATTTTCAACACTCTCTACTGTTCCACTGGTGGCTGCGGACATTATTTCCGATGTCTCAAGTCCTTATCATTGAATGATTCATCATTTAAGTAATTTCCCTTTCTTAATTATAACTTCCACTCCAATTATCTTTATGTTAATTCAATGTCCATTAATTAATCAAATTGACGAATCAAAAAAAATTCTCCGTGTTCCATCTAAACATCTCATTCTTCTAAAAGCGAATCATTTGGATATGATGTTTGTGATTTGTGTGTCTAATGAATCTTTGAACCAGATATATGTGCGTTTAAAATAATTAGCACATCTCAAATCATAATTAATTAATAAATAAACAATATCAAGCTATCGCGCTGGCTAACTAGTTAAACAAATCACCACCGCTCTTTTAATATAATATTTATATTTGTCATATCAACGCAAGTGATGGGGGTAACCCAATCATGAACTTAATTACTTTTCTTAGAAAAATATCGATCACTACTTAATATAATTATCACAAGAATTTATATATATGTGTGTGTATATCAAACTATATGTTTGAAATCATCATCGGCTAGCTACTTTTTGCGAGAGTATATAGTTTTATTGTATGGAAAATAAATTCTGATATGTAGATACATATAGCGAATAGTGCACTTTGCTGATATCATTTATTGTGATAGTGTGTGTGTTGTGATGATAACAGAGATGAGAATATACACAAAAAGTTTATGTGGTTAGTTAAATATGCAAAATAATGAAATGGATTTTACCTGTGAGAGGGGTAGGATTAGGGGATGTATTCCAAAAAAGTGTAAGTCAAAGGGTTGATAAGTAATGTCATAATTATATAGGTAACCAGACGTTTGGAGTGTTCGTATACTACCACTCTGATCGTATTTATAAGTCATTTTTAACTAAAGCACGTATATATAAAAAATATAGTTATGTCAATGATTATGAGGTAAATTTTTAACTTTGTCCTTATTTATTAATTAGTGTTTTTCAACTCTTTTTTTTTCTCACTCTCTATTTTCATTGGTAAAATTAATATAGACAAAATTATCACAATTTATTTACTATCTTGAAATTGAATTTATAAATATGACCAATTTTTTTTAATAAAAAAAGGACTTATAATAAGACCAAAGTGCTAACTAGAATAAGAATATGTCAAGATGGATGATCATATTTAGAGACAAAAAAATGAAAGCATGTTAGATATAGGTAGCTATGAACTTGATGATAGCGAGATTCACATGGCCTACATAATTTTCCCAATTCCTCTCTCGCCTTTTTTTCAAAACTTGTTTTCTTTTGAATTGTTCGGTGGCAGCTATGTATGACTAATTCCACAATATAATTGCCAAATGATAGAGAGAGTAATACTTTTTAATTAATATAATTATTCAGTTCTGCCTTATTAATTATTACCATTCGGGGAAGGTGGGATTTAACCCGCAGTAGTACATTAACTGTACGTGATGATTTTATGTGCCTAATTTTTAGTTGAACCCCCAGGAGACCAAACTCCCTTGTCACACTGTTCAATTATAATATATTTAAGAATCAAGACAGTTTCATCCATCTAATCTTATACAATTCTCGCCACATCCCACATCAACACCTTGTCTCTGTTTTTTCCACTATTCCTCGTCATCTTCCTCTGTTGCAAACCAAACAAAACGCCTTTTTGCCTTTCAATTATAAAACTACCACAGAGCAAAAGTTAAATCGCCGCTTTTTTTGAAGTGGAAGATTAAGGAAGTTAAATAAGTTCTTAATCATATTGTATGAATTTGTATATATCCCTAAATTATATATTAGTTTATTTATCAAACTAATTAGTTTAAAGAAAAAATGAAAATAGTTTAAAAAAATAATTTAATTAGTTTTCTTAATCTCTTCAACAAAATCAACTTGATATTATAATTAGGATCGGAGGAGGGAGTACTAGTTTTCTTGGGGTTATTGGTAGACACAATCATTAGAATCTTTCAATGTGTCTCTCAACAGTGTATTACCAGCTATTATAATTAGGATGGAGGAGGAAGGAGTACTTTTTTTTTTTTGCTCAAATATTACCAGCTATTCCCAAGTCACAAGCCGAGTGGATTCTGGCCGGCAAGTGCAATAATATCACAAGATAGTGTTACTGTCATGGTGCTGGTAAAATCTAAAACACTTAACTAATTCATCATGAGGACTCGCCAAACTCCTTTTTTTGTTTTTTGTTTACTGCGTCTCCAAATTCAACAAAAACAATCAATTCTAACTTCATTTTAGGATTTACAATTTTGTGGAACTCGAGTTAAATGCATGTGAGTTACATACCATGCGTCAGTGGCGGAGGCACGCAGTAGCAGACGAAAACTTCGGCCAATGTGATTTTTTTTTATTTTTTTTGGTAATAAATGAAAACAAAAGGAAATTGCATACAGTAACACTTTCGCAACCCAAGACAGTAACACTTTCGCAAACTACGGACATTCAGGTTGCATTTACACAAAAAAATTTAATAAATGAAAAAAAAAAGGAAATTGATCTTGGGCGGAGGCACGCAGGTTGCATTTTGTATGCCATAAAGGATTTTGAATTTGCATTTTTATTGCATCTTATGAAATTGATCGATTTCTTATGAGTTGTCACAAGCACTACAAAGAAAATATCAAAACCTTTTAAATGCAATTGGTTTAGTGAAGGTAGTCAAGTCTCGTTTATAAGAGGTAAAAGATGATGGTTTTGATGAATTGCTTCAAGAAACAAACATTTTTGTCAATGAATATGATATTGACATTCCAAATATGAATGATATATGTTTATTGTCCTAAAGGGAAATCAAGACGGAGATTGAAATTATTCACATTCTTGCACTACTTTAAGATTGAGTTATTTAATACAGTGATAGATACTCAGGTTCAAGAGTTGAGTGATCGATTTGATAATGTCAATATCAAGTTGCTTGACTGTTTGAGTTGTCTTGATCCTCATTTACTAATTTTAACAAAGAAAAGTTGATTGAGTTCGTTAGATTCTATCCTTTTGAGTTTGAAGATATTCCTTTTCTTTCTTCAAGTCTCGGTAATTTTATTGTTGATGTAAAAGCTGATTCTGATTTTTTTTCAATTTGAAAACAATTTCTGACCTTGCTTTAAAGATGGTTGAGAAGAGAAAGGATATTGTTTATACATTGGCCTATTTGTTGATAAAGTTGGCACTCATTTTGTCGATAGCAACTGCTAGTGTTGAGCATGTTTTTTCTGCAATGAATTTTGTTAAGGATAAGTTGCGCAATCGGATAAGTGATGATTGGTTTAACTCATGTATGTTAACTTATGTTGAACGTGATATATTTGATAAGATTGATGATGAAGATATAATGCAATATTTTCAAAGAATGAAAATTCGAAGAATGCTTTTGTAATCGTTCTATATTCTTTTGTTTTTTCCTTTAAAAAAAATTTCCCCGAATCCTCCCACTAATTGTGCGAACACAAACATAAAATCCTAGCTCCGCCACTGCCATGCGTAACCCACAAGCTCTTTCATGAGAGGAGGCGTGGAGTGCCATTGAACAACTAAGATATTTGTAGCGATAATAGGTTTATATTTAATGCATGTACTCGTCTGATCTTTATTATAAGGTACCAATTTATAAATTTATTTGGTTTTTTTTATAAGACTTACTTGTTCCCGATAAGTATTAATTATTTTTTTCATATATGCCCATAATTAATAAGGGTAGTGGGTGAGAATAATAATTAATATGATATTAGAGTTTGATGCAATTAGTAGAGGTAATATTGAAAATTATTTAAATTGTAGGACAACTTTATTGACTTTAACTGTTTTTATTGGTTTATAAGAATAATTAGTTAGTACCTTATAATAAAAAATTATATTAGGTTACCTTACACTAGGTCGTCATTTCTCAAGTAAATCTACTTGAGAAAATCGGAATAAATCTACTTAACCTTCAGGTTAGCTCCTTAATGAGGATTTTAGTGTCATTTAGGAGGCCCATATAATCTTTCGTTCAGGTTTGCCCTCATTTTAGTTTTGGTCTCTCAGATAAAATGATCTAGATTTTCTTTTATTTAAAAAATACCCAACTTACGGTGTTTGAACTAAGTAGGCTCGATCACTATATTATTAGGCAACATTAGCCTAGGCCAGCGTGATGCGCAGGTGAGAAGCTAGATATTTATTAATGTATTGTTATGTAAAAAATCACTTAAATCTCTAAAGGTGTGTTTGGTTTGAGAGGAGAGAGTGGGAAGGAAGAGAGTGGAAAGTAGAGAATTGACCAAATTGCCATTAATGAAGAGAATATTTTTTTTTTGAGAATATATTTTGGGAATATTGAAATGTTTCTATGGGCTTTTTGGTAAAGAGGGGGTAAAAGATCTCCCCCTCCCCCTCCCTCAAACCAAACTAGCCGCCCCTAAGGGAATAATCAAAATATTAAATTGAATATTGACTACATATTTTGTACCTACTTCCCCATTATTAATTTACAAAATATTGTATAACTACCTTCCTCATTATCCATTTTTAATAATCGTCTCGCTTTGTTTTTAGTATTTTGAACCTGTCATTTTGTTAATGTGTTGACTAGGGAGACACTTACCACTCTAGTCCTATTTATAAGTTCATTTTAACCAAAAAATTTGGTTCTATTTATAAGTCCAGTTTCATGTAATAAAAGGAGATTATGACAATTTTACCTATATTAATCGTACTAATGAAGCTAGAGAGAGAAGAAACAGTTGAAAAATACCCGATTATAAATTAGGGTAAAATTGAAAATTTACCCCATAATCATTGAGTTAACTACCTCTCCTTGGTATACGAGATTTGGTCAAAATGAACTTATAAATAGAATTAGAGTGGCATATAAATATATATATATATATATATAGAGAGAGAGAGCGCTAAGATAACTGCTTGACCCAAAACGATATCTTTTTTATATAAAAAGCCTCCTATAAAGGCAAATATTTTTTTATATATATAAGAAAATGCCAAAATTGAAATTACACAACAAGGAAATTAATCTCAGGCACTCATGATCTACCCAAGCCCTCAAAAACAAAGGGCACTCACCCAAGATCATAGATTTTGACAAGCCAGTCTTGGTAAGCGCATCAGCAATCCTATTACAATCTCTAGATATATGTCTAATATCCACAGACCACTCTCTACTCAACAGGTCTAGAATGCGAGCAAACAGCAGGCTCCCAACATTACGAGTAGAATTTAGGGAAAATCACTATAGAGGCCCTTTTGGCCCAAGAAACCCAAAAAGGGCCCCAATAATCTGATATGGCCAAAACAGGCCCTAGGGCCCCGGTGGGATTGAAGTTAATAAGAGAAAAAGACAATAACACCCCTGATTTAAAAAACAAAAAGGAACAACTCCAAAACTGAACAGATGAAATCAGAATTAGCGCCTACACGAGGAAGAGAAGAAACCATCGTACAAGGCAAAAGCGAGGGAGAGAACAACTCTGTTTTTCTGAACCTATATATTGCTCCAACTCGGCGGAAGAACGTCTATATTAGCAATCATCCACAGCCGTTTATAGGCTGAAGTCGGTGGTTTAAATTTTTCTTTGAACGTTTTTCGGTTAAATGTTGGGTGGTGTTTGAAAGGTTGGACCTTGGCCAAATTTATGTTATAATCGGATAGGAAATAGGTAATAAATACTAAGATTTTGCTCAAGATATCATTATCCACCATTCTAGTTGGTCTTTAATCATTTTTTGGGTTGGGGAAAATGTTGCTGTTTTTCGCATGAAAACGAGAGGGAAAGATGTGTTTTTAAGTGGGAATAGGTGCATGGGATGAAGCTACACTTGGTTGAAAAAGCATTTGAAATGTGATAGTTGTCAATACATACTGTTTTAGTTGTAAATATGACTGATATAGTTGTTAATATGACTGATATAGTTGTTAATACGAGGTGAAGGGTGAAACCTGGCAAATTTGCTCATTTTTAGGAATGGAAACGAGAGGGAGGTACATTTGTTAGGGTGAATGACTTAATGTGAAAACGGGCGAAATGACATTGATGTTAATGAATTACATTAAAGTTGTTAATGTAATTGTTAAAGTTGTTAATATTAACTTTATGTTGAGATCATAATTAAAGATGGCTAGTACTTGAGAGAGAACATATTATGTTTTATTTCCATGGGGGTTTCTTTGTACATGGGGAGGAGAAGAAAGTGATTATGTTGGTGGAACGGTAAGAACAAGAGGCATCAAGGAAGAGAATAACATATGAGGAGTTGCAAAGAATCATAGTGTCTTTTATTGAAATGAGAAAATCACCTTGGGGAATTTCCGTGAAGTTCAAACTTAGTTTGGATCATCACATTTGTTGATCTTGTAGATGATGAAGGGGTAGAACATTTAATAAGGTATAATGAACAATATTGTCATGTGTACATGAGCTAGGACACTCCGTCAAGAGTTGCAAGAATCCAAATCCAAGTTGATCATCGATGGTGCCTTGGATGTTTCTTTTTGGGCATTGCGTCGCACTCTTTTGTTGTATATGACTTTAGATTTTGTCACCATATTATTTTTGCCCTTGGTGTGTGATGTTGACATTATGAATTTGTAGATGCATTTGGTGTTGTAAATGAAGGTTGGATATTGTTGTCACAATTGTATCAAGTGTCATTTATGTACATATTCATATTTTGTTCCAAATGTAATTGATGTTGAAAAATATATGCGGTGGATTTTGTTGTTATTAGGTCTTTGTTTTGTTGTAATTAGGTGTTGTTATTGTGGTAATCGCCCCCTTGTTATTGTGGTAAGTGATTTTTTGATATTGTTGTAAGTGACCCACGATATTGTTTAAGTGACCACGATATTGTTGTAAGTAACCCCTGATATTGTTGTAAATGACCCCTAATATTGTGGTATTCGCCCCCTGTTATTGTGGTAAGTGACCCCTGATATTGTTGTAAATGACCCCTGTTATTGTGGTAAGTGACCCCTGATATTGTTGTAAGTGACCCCTGATATTGTTGTAAGTGACCCCTGTTATTGTTGTAAGTGACCACTGATATTGTTGTAAATGACCCCTGATATTGTTGTAAATGACCCATGTTATTGTTGTAAATGAACTTGTGGGGGGGTGTCAAGTGTCCATTATTTTAGGTTCTCGTTCCATGACCACTCATCGATTTGCTAAAATTTGCAGTTCTCATTCCATGACCACATCAAAAGAATCAAAACATTCTTGTTCTCATTCATGACCACATCAAAATAGAATCAAAAAATTTATTTGTTGTCATTGAATAAAGGTTATAAAGTTAGCATGGTAGACAATTTACAAAATAACAAGGTTTAATGTCATCCACATGAATACAAAAGGAGTCATAAATACATATGTGTCCTAACAACTATGCTCCCTAATGTCTCTTCAATTTCTTGTGGTAGTCATAGCCCCGATACTTTTTCCGATGGTTGTTGAGGATGGGTGACGAGCCACCATAATAAGCCAACCTTCAATTCACGAAGTTCTTCCACGGTGTAGTGTGGCATTGTATACCCGTCCCCGTTCTTGAGCCATCCCGTTGTTGTTAGCGAGGATCGACATGACCCGCATGAGTGCACCGAAATAAAATGACCAGACGAGTTCCTGGTAAATGGGATATCAAACTTAACTAGGACACCACAAAAAAATAAACCATCTAAGAAACATATGTGTCCTTTGATCATGGACTTTAGCCATGTAACGTCCTTCATGTAATTCGGACTACTGGGATTATTGCAATTGCTAACACCTTATGCCAACACAAAAGTCTGACCATAGACTAATGACTCAATCTATAGCATTACTTTCGATCATATTCACAAAGTCACACGACAACCGACCAAAGATCACCAAGACGCCATGTAAATTGTCATGAAGAGAAAACATAAACATCAATTTTTAATTATATTTCCATATCTTTGCGTAACAAAGCTTTTACTGATCGCTCCACAGCATACTCTAGAACTTGCATGCTTTTGATTGAGGCATCATGTGCTAGGTTAAAAAAGCTTAAAGTTAGATTGACAAATGCAAATGTACGCAAATACTAGACCTTACCATTTGGAAAAGTATTAGATTCATTTTCCAAATTAAAAGGATTGCACAAAAGGAGAAATCAATGACAATATATAATCTCTCATTTGCATTTGCAAGACAACCAATGAGGAGGCAATTTCCTTCCAAGCACAACATTGTAATCTAATATCCACAGACCACTCTCTACTCAACAGGTCTAGAATGCGAGCAAACAGCAGGCTCCCAACATTACAAGTAGAATTTAAAAGCCTCATAAGTCATAACAATCTCATAAGCATCGGACTCTAGAATAATTTTTTAACATCCCATGTCCCATGCAATTTTTTTTTCCCCAAAACGATATCGCAACAAAGGAATAATACGATTTCCTAAACAAAATATAAAAAGAAAAGGCCCACAACTTTAACCCAAAATAATAGGGAAAATGACCTCATAGGCCCGAAGAAATCACTTCACATAGTTGGGCTTAGCATCGAGGATTAGAAATTAGAATACAAGATAGGGCCGAACTAATAAACCTGAAAGCCCAATAAATGACCTACAACAGGAGATCCTTTAGTTCCAGGCCCATCTTCATATTCTAATCCAAACCTACACAATTTTTTTTTTTTTAAAAAAAGAACAACCCATACACTAACTCAATGTTTGTCTTGTTCTTTTCGATTGGTAAAGGGGGGATGAGTTGGCGTAGATCAGGGATTAGGGCTGGGTCGTGGGTTCGATCTCGAAAGGGAAGAGGGTTCGATCACAGAGAGTTAATTTGGAGGATCGATGTCGAACCCCTCCAAAACTTTCATTTATCAAAAAAAAAAAAAAATTGGTAAAGGGGTCGGATACTCTCACCAAAGGTTCGATCCTAGAGTTGGTCGAGCGGCGGAGAGCTCACATTTCCAAAAGGTAAACACGAGGTAGTAGTAGAGGCATTTCGCCTCTACCCAACATCGGTATCATGCACAGGAGGAAGGGAGATTTTCGCCCTTGCTTGGATCGTAGAACTAATCGCTTTCCTAAAATTTTTATATATAAAAAAAAAAAAAAAAAAAACTCAATGTTCGTTGTCGCCCATGAGGGTTGGGTGTAACTGAAAACCGTTGGTTCCTTGTAACATGACAAATATAAATTTGAATTATGGCTACGTGTCCTTGACAGGAGAATATCTATGTCTATTAAAAAAAAAAGTTCATTTTATTTTTGGGCTTGTGATTTCAAATAAAATTTATTAAAAGATGTGCTTACCCAAAAAAAATTGTGATTTATAAATGAAAAAAGAAGGAAAAAATATCAATCAAAATTCAAAATCTAAGAATATGTGATTTCTTACTGAAATAAGTTATTTTTTCGCTTGAACTGAAATAAGTTATTAATTGATATACTTTTACGGTTAATACATATACTATACTCTGGTATTAAACAAGATTAATTTATGATTTTAAAATTAAAGTGATATTTTTGTTGTCTTTTTTCCTTTTCAACTTGCATGATTTGTTATTGATTTTATATTTGATATTAATACCGTCCAATAATTAGGCGATGGAGGCAAAATTAAATTGCATTATTGAATTCCTAGGGGGAAAATGGGGTTCCCTCCTTCACACTGGGAATGTCCGGAATACAGGAGCTCCTTAAATAACGGAAAAACAAATTGGGCCTGTTTGGATTCACTTTAATTTGAGTGTTAAAGGTAAACAAATGCAGTAGCTTAAAAGCCAACGCTTATATAGTGATCAAAGGAAAATGGAACCTGTTTGGATTATCATGCGTTGGCTTAACTTTAAATCAAAAAAAGCTCAAAAAATCGTTAAGGAAAAACTCTAGAATCTACATTTTTTCCAAAAAGCCTCAAAACTTTTTTTATATGGGCCCCACCACTTCTACCACCATCAATCCAAACACAGATAATTATTTATAACCCGACTTTTTTCCATGAAACTTTTTTAAAGTGTCGAGATTTTTAATGCCCATTCCTACCACCAACCCAAACAGGCCCATTGACGTTGGATCCTCATTACATGCTAGTCTTTTATGCGCTTCTTAGGTGCTTTTCCTCCTAAGAAGCACATAAAAAATATTGATTAATTTTTTTAATTTTTTTATATATTTTATATATTTAGATTAAATTATATCTTTGCGATCCTAAAATATTTTTTTTCACTTAATATCTCAAATTAATTAATATCTAATTTTGCATTCAGAAATTTTTTTTTCATGTAACATCAGTATCTTGTAAATTAATTAATTTAAAATCTTTTAGATGTAAAAAAAATATTTCAAAATGCAGTATATAATTTAATCTAAATATATTAAAAAAAATTATCAATATTTCTTTACGTAGTTACTAGGAGAAGCAGCTAAGAAGAAGCACATAAAAGAGTAACGAGGATTCATTGACGTTAGGGGTAAGTGATTTTCATGTTTTTCAAAACGCTCACCCATCCTTGGCTTGCCCAGGAGTAGGACTGACTCCTTTCTCTATCACGACCCGTCTCTTCCAAGTCCTCCTTTCTTCAACATCGTCTCGCGCTCTCTCTGCTTCTGCAATTACTCCATCCATGGCTCCCTCCATGAAGATCGTTTTTGGGCTCCTCACATTTGTCACTGTCGGAATGATTATAGGTGCTGCAAGTTTTTCTTTGCTCTGCTTTTACCTTCTTCCTCTGTATTTCCGATTTTTTTTTTATTTTACTAGTTTGATTTTTGGGGTCAAACTTTTTTGTGTGATCCACTCGCTGAATATCGTTTGGTACCATCCCACAAGGAATAGGAAAGATTCCCCTTTTTGTAATATTACAATCTTAGCCCGATCCTTCGACATCTCAATATGTGCTTCCTCCCAGCACACGGGGTCGCTTTAACCTGAAATGGCTCTTTTATGATAGTGGAACTCATAGAAAGAAGTAAAATTGATACGAAATAATTCCACGACAAATATTGCTTGGGTGGTAATGATCCTTCTCAAAGAAAAATCTCAACTAATTGTTTATCAGTAATCTCTAATTGGGTTTTCCATCGTCAGAATACGACGCTCCATTCTGGCTCAGGACGTAAATGACTAGGAATTTTAGGGTACAGCATACATACATATATATATATATAGATATATAGATGTCATCTTCTTCAAGACCCATATTCCAAGGCTGATTATTGATGTTGGGGGCATTTCTGTTGGCTGTAGTAGACAAACTGATAAAGAAGACCAGTGTGCTGCGATTTTGAAATTGTGATTTCTTAAGAATCGTGGTCTTTCTGCCTTCATTTATCTTATATTTTGTTAAAGAAATAGTAGACACTAAGGGTGTGCGCTTTAGATACTTTTTGTAGACAGTTCACACAGTAGATTGGATTTTTCCGAAGGTCTGAGCAGATGCAAAGTTCTGATCTGTTTCTGCCTCTGGCTTTGCAAGTAGTTCAAATTTCTGATAGAGATTGGTACATTAGATGGAAGATTTGCAAAAATAGATATGGCGCTCAACATAGGTTTAGTTTTTGAGCTCAAGATCAAAATGGTAATAGAGAAATAGCTTTGTGTAGCCTTTGAACATTGGTTGTTGTTTCTCTATGAATTTACTGCATGTTAAATTTGAATGGTTACATGATCTTTTGAGGAGATTGAGCTATACAGTTATAACAGGCCATGTTGATTACAATTAAGCAAATTAGAGTGATGTATGTTGGTACCCCCTAATGATTGATAAATGGAGTTTTAAGAAAGACTGAATCATGAGTGGAGTTCTTTTTCTATGATTACAGGTGCTCTCTCTCAATTGGCGTTCATACGGAAGTTGGAGGACTCATATGGTATATATTTACTCTTATTTTATGCCATATTATAGCTTAAGAATTTTAAAGATGTTGAAATCCGTGTTTATCCTTTTACGTAATTTCAATTTTTGGTTTTCTATTATTGTTTGACATGTCTACCGTTACTGTTACTGACATTTTGTATCAAAACTGTTCTGTTTAAGTGGGACCTCTTCAAGGTACCTGTTCTGTTAGTAGTTTCTTGGTTGGTGCTTATTTTAATTGATTTTGTATTAGAATTCTGTCTTTAGATGTTTTTGGGCCAGGATAATGTTTGGAAGTTTCTGTTTGGCATTCATCTAAGGGTTTCTTCTAGGGCTAGCCTTTTTTGGCCATGTACTTTTGATGCTTGTACTTATTTGTGGGATAAGAGCTTTTAGGTAGGAGTATAACTTTTGTTATTACATTCTTAACTAATATTCTCTCATAAAAAATTGTTAACTATATATAATAATCTTGTTGTGGGAATCACTAATCAGGCCCAGAACTAAAATTTGATATATTTAATTTATGTTGATTTCCTCTTTTCTGGTCTAACTGATTCATTTTAGGCACTGAATCTCTGGCGTATAGAAGATTGAGTGGATTTCAGGGAGATGGTTACCTTAAGTTGCCCAGAGGTCAGTATCATTTTTAAGTTTTATATGGAATGTATGCTTTACTATTGTATTAAGTTGTACTACTTAGTTTCTTTTTTTCTAATATATTGCTATTGAATATTGGTGCCGTGGATCACATGGTTTTTACCATGCCATGCTGTTTGCATAGATGTCATTAGCTCATGATTAGTAGTTTTTCTATACATCCCTTTTTCAATTGCCTCTTGTTGTCAGGTCTTCCTTTCTGGAATGACGATAAGGAAGCAGAAATCTTGCGCCTGGGATATGTGAGTCAATCCCTCCTTTTCTTTCTGTTGCTTGTATTGCTGTTGTTTTTAAGTCGCTGCCTTTAAATAAATTATTTAGGGAAATATATCAGGTGATTGTAGGTATAGTGAGCTAAAGTTTTGGAACTTAATAAGGAAAGCAAAATACCATATATAGATGGCTTGCCTTGCCTTGTTATTTAGCTGTATTATGTTCTTCCTTTCTGACTTATGGAATGTAATAACATTAGCCCAACTGTTTATTCTGCATACACTCTCACTCATAATGTCTGTCTTTCTGGGTCTATTTTGTCGAGTCGAATCCTTCATATATTTGAGAGAATAGAGATTATTTGTATGCTTAAAACTTGTTGATTACTCAGCTATTCTTTCGTGCTATGTAATATTTGATATAGGTGAAACCTGAAGTGCTAAACTGGTCACCACGGATTATTTTACTACACAACTTTCTGAGCGTGGAGGTATGCTTTACTCCTGACTGCTGGTTGTTGCGCTCATTTATAAAGTAGAGATTCAACATTATGGACACAGGTTTAATAGTCCAACCATCATCTCTATGATATTTTAGCGGATACAATAAAGCATTAACCAAATTTACCTGATGTCGAAGCAATCAAGAAAGCTGCATTCATTTATGTAAACCATTTATAGCATGTTGCTTTTCATCTTAAGTAATTGTAGCATCGTTTAATTGGTACTAGACAGACCCATCCATACAAGTGTGAGAATATCATTGTTTGCATCTTGTTAATTAATAATGTGTTGAGCCGGTAAGAGACTTAGGGAACTTTGGCATAAATTTAATCGGCACGGTTTAGTGGCTGGGTCAAAATGATTATAATTATGACTAGGGGTGGAAATAGGCCAAGCCTTTATTAGGCGGCATGTGGCCTGGGTTGTTTAACAAAAAGGCCAGGCTAAAGCCTATTTAGAGGCCTAAAAGCAAGCTAGGCCTATTTTATGGAGGCCTGGCCTGTTTACACATTTTAAAATATAATTTCATTTATATTATATGTGTCTATGTTATATTTGTATTTTTATCATTTTTTATTTTAATTTAAAAATAAAATTATTAAATTATCATATTGAGTTGGTTCTTTATAATTTAAAACTCAAATAATAGCTTTTTGAATTAATTTTAATTTAGATTTATTAAATTATAATAATTAAATTTTATTTTAATCACATTGTAGGCTTTAAATTATAGGCTTTTAAGCCCTAATATTTAAGCCTATTTAAAGGCTTACATTATAAGTAGGCCTCTAAAAAGACTTCAGGCTTGACTAGGCTTTTTGAAGGCTCAGGCCTAAACCTAAAAAAAAGCCTGTATACAGGCCTAGGCTCAAGCTAAGGCCTATTTAGCCAAAGCCTGGCCTGTTTCCATCTATGACCGACTTGTGCCTGCCACGTTATTCTTATTGCACTGTGAAGTGCAATCCCCTTTATAAACCCGATCTGGCTATAAATATGTCAAACTCTGGCTGTTTGGAATAATGGAAAGGGAATGAGGTTGTCATGGAAATGCCCCTTCTGCCCCCTACCAAAATAAGTAATAACAAGGAACAAACATAATTGAGTAATGCTACATAGGTATAACAAACAGTGCATAAAAAGTAGTCTTGCTTTTTGTGATCACACTATCACAGTGTCCTTTAGTTTCCATCCACCCCAACTTAAGATAGCCTCATTGATTTGTTTGATGGCTCCAAGTTCCCAACTAAGATCTTCACTCGTGAAACAAAATTAAATCCTGATATGGAGTTAAAAGTTATCATTTGCTCCTGATCTTTGAAGCAATTACATAGGACCTTCACAAATTCAGGTTCTCAATAAAGTCATTGAGTTGTGCAACCTGCAGAAATGTTATTGAAAGTCATATTGCTTTCACAGGAATGTGATTATCTTAGGGCTATAGCCCTCCCTCGCCTTCAAGTTTCAACAGTGGTGGATGCAAAAACCGGGAAGGTATATTGACTTCTTCTTCATGTCTTTTTTCCATTTTGATTATGTTTTCATTGTCTGCATTGTTTGACCCTCGCTACCCATAAACTTTGGCGGCCTTTTTACTTTATCCAATATACATCAGGTGGAGGCTAAATTTACCTTTAATCTGTTGAAAAGAAGAAAGAATAGTCAGAAGCATATTAATCTGCTGTCAACAAATTCATTCTTTTGTTTATTGTATCTTGGGAACGGCGTGTCACATGCATACATACAACAAGAGTCTTTGCAGTTTGCCTATTCCAACAAAAACCAAAGACTCACTTTGATGCAGAAATTATTCAAATAATGAATAGAATACGAAGGCCGCAAACAAATAATATAATACTGATACTAACATAGCTTTATACAAAAGGAATTGTGGCATTTAGGTTTTACTATCCTTTTGAATTATTTTTTCATTTGAAGTGACTGAACGCCTTCGTTAAAAATCTTGATATATTTACCTCTTCTATAGGGAATCAAGAGTGATGTCAGGACAAGCTCTGGTATGTTTCTGAGTGCTGAAGAGAGAAAATATCCCATGATACAAGTAAGCTTCTTTACTTAAATCATTGTTCAATTGTTTCACGGAAGATGTTTTATAATTTATATGTTTATTGCAAATCCTCCTGAACATAAAAAGTGATTATTTTTAGTGCTTGAAACTCTGTAATAGGCAAAGAAATTTGAAGAACAAAGAATATTTATAAAAACGATGAAACTCATGTAAGACATGTGACTTGTGAAAGTTTAACAAGGTCTATTGTGCCATCTCAAACTCAACTCTATATGGGAGTATAGATGAGAAAATTTAGGGGCGAAGCTTTTGCCAATTTAAAGCTCTCAAAAGGCTGTTTTTTTATAGGAACCAGATGTCAAGATTTGTTGGGTTGTTTTTGAACATTTTGCTGAAGTGTCTAAAACATCTTCACCTTGCATAACTAGGCAATTGAAAAGAGAATTTCCATCTACTCTCAAGTGCCAGTTGAAAATGGAGAGCTTATGCAAGTTCTAAGGTGAGGATTACCTTGGTTTCTGAACAAGAAGTTTTCTTTTAGTATCAAGGCTAACATCTACAGCAGTACAGGTATGAGAAGAATCAGTTTTACAAACCTCATCATGACTATTTTTCTGATACTGTGAGTTATATTGCTCTCTCTGGAATTTTCACTATCTCATTAAGCATAAGAATTGCCTTGAAGTGCCTTTACTTAAAACCTTTTGCCATCTTGTGTTCTCTTGTTGATTTCCAATGCAGTTTAACTTGAAGCGTGGGGGGCAGCGAGTAGCAACAATGCTTATGTATTTAAGTGACAATGTTGAGGGAGGAGAAACATATTTCCCAATGGTAAGGAAAACTTTCTGTATCAGAATTGTTAACCTTACGTAAATTTATCTCATTAGCTCTTGTATATGTGTCCTGGAAGCATGTTATTAATAAGAACTTGGAGGCTGTCGCAGGTCATGTTTGGGTCATAATTCTGGATTCTAGCTGAGATAAGAGAATGCTTGTTATGATGAATGCAATATTGGAAGACATTTGTACCCTTCGATATCATCTTCCATTCTTCTAGCATATTTGAAAATCCTGTTTCTTATGTCCCCAGTTGATGAATCGTCACTTTCTTGTCCATGTGGGTTTCTTTAGTTGGGGTAGACACCCAAGCGAAGTGTGTAAATATTCTCCAAAAGTTGGCCATTGAAGTGTGAAGGCGGACCCACATAGTTGAGCCCCCTAAATTGGTGAATTGAGATTTTTTATTTTTATTTTAAAATAAAATAAAATAAAATAAATACATGTTTGAATGATTTTCCCACCCTTAAATTAAATGATCACCCTTAATATATCAAAACTGCACTTCATAATTGGATGGGGGATGAATGGTTGAATGATTGTTTAGTGCCTTATATTGGAAAAAGATGTATTTGATGACATTGATAATAAGACAATTATGATGAGATTTCAAAAAATAAGGCCTAGAAGGATGACATTGTAATTATTTTTATTGTAATATACTTTTGTTATTAAAATATATGTACTTGAACTTATTGAGTGTCCACCCTTCATTATAGTTTATGTAGTTGCATTTCTAATAGCACTTAGTCTTGCTTTTATAAATGACAATTTTGTAAAATAATTGCTTCTCTTATTACATCATCAGTATTCACTTGATTTCATGAATATTTTTTTTTGATATTTTTTTCTTTTCTTATTTATATTCTTTTGTTTTTTAATGCATTTAAAATTTTCCCTAAAAACAATTCGGGGCCTTGATTAATTTCCTGGTCCGCCACTCAGTGAGAACCAATTCACACTGACGTCTTACTATGCAATAATTGCAGGCTGGTTCGGGACAGTGTAGCTGTGGGGGGAAAATTGTCCAAGGACTTTCCGTTAAACCAATTAAAGGAAATGCAGTGCTGTTCTGGAGTATGGTTAGCATTCTTTAGTTTCTGTTCCCACCTGTTAAGTCAAAGGGCATAATTATGTGTCCATATTTACTAAATCTAGTTGATCTGACCAAACAAGGAAGTTGATATGTTTTTGGCTGGCAATGTTCAGGGATTGGATGGACAATCAAGTCCAAGTAGTGTGCATGGAGGGTGTGAAGTTTTGTCTGGTGAGAAGTGGTCGGCCACCAAGTGGATGAGGCAGAGAGCTCATGTGTGAATGAATATATAGTGAAGTGATTTAGCAATTTATATGGGGCTTGGGGCTCCCCATTATATTGGGTTTTTCCCCTATGCTTCTTACCCCAAAAACAAAAAGAAAATTAGTGATTGTGATAGTAAAACATTCATAGTAATACAAGTAATTAAGTTAATAGTGATAAAGTTAAGCTGTTGAACTTTGTTTTGTAGTTGATTACGGCTGTGGGAAGCAATTTGCTACAATAATGAACTCTTGAAAGCGTCATCATTTTTTTTTTTTTGATCTTCAAAGCGTCATCATTTGAAAATTCTTGATTACCGACATAACTAGGCATGTTCAAGGACAACCAAAATCATTGACTTGAACATAAAAAAGGTTCACCAGACTCCAATTGTCTGCTGGACCATTCACACTACAATAAGGTTGGAACTACTTTCAATGACCTCTCCTTTTCACTTGTAACTACCCACTTTTTCTATTGGTACTTCAATCCCAACTAGTTTTTTTAACTAAAAAAAAATTAGTGTCTTTCATTAAATGTTACAAATTACCTTGATTATTATATCCCCGGATAAATATAATAAATATCAAAATTGAAAGACGTATAAAAGAATCAATGCACCACAAATTCTTATATAGAATAATGATTTATACTAAGGATCATAAAAATGTCGTAAAATAATAACTATATAAAGGACTGTTGGGGTTTAATTATTACTCCCTCCGGTTCTAAATATAAAACAAAATTGATTTTTTTGGAGAGATTAAGGAAGCTAATTATGTTACTTTAAAGTATTTGTATTTGTCATTTTTTGTCCGAACTATTTTTGTCTAACTTATATTGATATATAGTCTAAGGATAGACAATATATAATATGATTAGCTAACTTATTTAGCTTTTTTAATATATCCTAAAAAAACTAATTATGTCTTATATTTAGAACCGGAGGTTGTAATTTATTATCACCAACTCATACCCAACCATGTTCAGCCTTAGAGCTTACTCAAGTAGACAAGTAACAAGTCTCCATCCCTCCCAGAAATTATCCCTAGGATATTCATAATGCGGTTTATGTTTATGAATAGAATAAAACAACGAAGGCAAATGCAACTTCTTTTTTAATTCGTATGAATAAAATATGAAGTTCTGACCGAAAATAAAATAAACATTGAATGTGAAGTGGTCGGCCGTGGAGTTGAGGAACGATCCATATCATAATTGTTGACTTTATTTATTTTAATTAATTAATCAATTAATAGGGCTACTCAGCAGGTAAACAGTGACAATCAGATACTTGAGGCAAATCATTAATTTATAGCAATATTTACAGACCGTGCATATTCTGATGACCAATGCACAAAGCATAAAATAATAAACAAAAACATCTTGTTGCTTTCAATCTCATCCTAACAATTATTATATTGTTAATATTCATTTTTGTCAAACTCGCAAGTTGACTTTTCGAATTTAGTGTTTTTACGTTTTGAGCTTAAAAAATCAAGTCAAATCACTGATAAACTCGTAATTGTTGTAAACTTGGTTAAACTCACGAGTTAATATACTGAGGTTACCGTTTTTAAGTTTTCCGCTTACAAAACCATGTTAACTCATCTTTAAACTTGTGTTAATTTCTTCAATTTAATCATGTTCAACGGCTTTAAAGATAAATTTTATAGAAATTTCTTTGTTAAAATATGATAAATTATGAATGTTGATGAATTTAATTTCAATTATTTGAATCTAAAAAATATATAAACAAAATTGTTGTTATTTTTATATTTTAATTATTTAAATATACACTTTTAATATCTATTTAAAAGTAAAAATAAACTCTTACGAGTTTACGATTGATTCACAATACGAATTTATCTTTCACATCACGAGTTTCTTAAATTTGTGAGTTTGACAACCTTACTAATCTCCTTCCAATTGAATCCTCACATACATTCTCTTTTATATTTTTCTTTTCACATTTTCTTTCAATACATGAATGATTATTATTGGGGAGAGTATAAATGCCATTATATTGAACATCTTCCATAATCTTCAAAGCTATTCAATTCTTTTGTCATTAAAAAGGATCGATCCCAATAGCGGCCTATTGTTTGGAAGTGGTTTTACTAAAATCTGAATCCGGACAATTGATATTTATATTTAAAAAATTATTTTAATATATATAATCTAAAATAAAGATAATTTCTACCAAAAATATAAAATATCAGTTGAAAATCTTAAAATAGCATTTGGACAAGTAAGTTTCACTGTAGGGATGAGTACCACAAAACATGGTTCCGGTTATTATTAGCAGATATTTAGTAATTTTTGTCTTGTGTCTGTTGAGTGTTGTGGGTGAGAAAAGAAGAATGGAGAGAGAGAAAAGAAAGAAAATGGGGTAGCACGGAAGCATCATAAGAAGGTGGTTAGAATAAAAATCTCTCTTAAAATTGGTCAAAGGGAATCATTTGGAGTAGTCTCAGTAATCCAATCCCGAAGAAGCAAAACGTTAAAGAGATTCAATGACAGAACTGCAATATATATATATCCAATCCCGAAGAAGCAAAACGTTAAAGAGATTCAACGTCGACAGAACTGCAATATATATATATATATATATATATATAAGGGCTTTATTAAATGGAGTATGATTTTGTGGGATATGAAATGAATGAATGAAGTTGCATTCCCATTTCCCGGCTCTGACGTGATCCTCTCATTAAACTATTTCCATATTCTGATCTCCCCTGTTCACACCGTACGCGTTACTTACATATACATCTCTATCAATATATATATATAGTTGCATTACAATATCCTTGTCGACATTCACATAGAGAAGAAGAAGAATCCAAGATTTAGAGAGAGAGATCAGAGAAGCACAAGATGTTATTGTCAGAATCACCAAGATTGGTTGTGAAGAAGGTTTTAGCCAAATGTCTCCAGGAATCACATGGAACCATCATCAGAGGCCTTACTGGAAGGTTTTATATTCTTTCATTTTAATTTCTCCTTCAAGTTTTATCTTGTCCACTCTTGTCTGCGATGCTGGGTCGATATTCATTATTGTTTTTTCACCTGTGACCCTGAAAAGAGAGCTGGAATGTGATCCATTTGTGTTGCTGATTCACTTCTCAGGTATGAACGTATGTATAATTAATGCTTATATATATAATTTTTATATGTCTGATCATCACTTCATTGGCGTCAAACATATATTTGTACATATTATTGATATAATGGTTTTTGTGCAGTGACTCCACCGGGAGGATTTCCCGATCACCCCCACAGAGGTAATTAATACGATAATGCTCGCTTCTTATATTATTATTTCATTGGATTATCTGTGTGTAATAATTGATTGATTTTGTTGATATTTTGATCTGACTTCAGGTTTCGAGGCTCTAACCTACGTGCTGCAGGTATCATCCTCACTTTAATTTTGATCATTAGTGAGTACGTGCGTGCTTGATTAATTGAAATCATAATGTGGGGGGCTAATGAATGAAATGAACTTGCGCAGGGAGCCATAAGGTATGAAGATTTTGGTGAACACAAGGGCACTTTAAGAACCGGTGACGTTCAGGTGCGTAATTAATTAAGTGTGTGTGTCTATATTATGGGAGGCCCGGCCGCGCGCACAGATCGATAAAGACAGATATATGGATGTGGTTTTGCATGATAATTAATTGAAGATTGATAATGCAGTGGATGAGGGCGGGGAGAGGAATGGTTCACTCAGAAATGCCCGCAGAAGAAGGAACTCACACCGGACTTCAACTCTGGATCAATTTGCCTTCCCAACATAAAATGTACTATATCTCTATATATCATATTACGACTCCCATCTTCCTTTAATTTATTTATACTTTACACACACACATATATATATTTATATATGAAAATGATGGTCAGGATTGAACCTGGGTGCCAAGAGGTTGTGAGCAAGGAGATACCAAGAGTGGAGAGAGATGGAGCAGATATTAGGGTTTTAGCAGGAGAAACATTAGGGGTGAAAGCTCCGGTGCACAGCAAAACGCCGATTATGTTGGTGGACGTGACAGTGAAGCCAAATTCACAAGTGCATTTGAGAACCCCTGAGTCGGGGTGGAACTACTTGGTGTATGTGATCGAGGGAGAAGCGGTGGTGGGGAGTGAGTCGGCGGAGGCAATAACGGCGGAGGAGGCGGCGGTGCTAGGGGTAGGAGATGGGGTCAGCGTGTGGAACAAGTCGGAGAAAAAGACGGTGAGGATGGTGGTGTTAGGTGGAGAGGCGGTGAAGGAAAAGGTGGCTCAGAGGGGACCATTTGTGATGAACACAGAATCAGAGATAGAAGAGGCCATGGACGATTTTCGTATGTTCAAGAATGGCTTCCAGATGGCTAGCTCTTGGAAATCTAATCAAATGAATAATGCCTGAGTTTCTATATCTTCTCATCACCCACAAAAGCCTCTCTTTTCCTTTTTCTTTATTACGGATTTGATACTTAAAGTGCGGAAAGGTTTTCGACACTCCCGACGGATGCATTTGCATTTTCAGGGATTCGAATTCGTTATGGGGTGAGACCGCTTATTATCTCAATTAACAGATATTGGTTCACCACCAACCCTTTACATCTATTATATCTTCTTCCATATATCTTCCTATTAAACTTCATTTCTTTGTCTTTTTGTTCCATCCTCTATTATATATATGCACACTAATTCTCGTGACATCAATGTAAGGCCTTATTATGAGATTCAAGAAGTAAGATCTTTATCCTATCAAATTAGGATTTTGAGATCATTCATGTGTATAAGAAAGGATTAAGCTGTGTCAACTATCTAACCTGAATGGCTCAAGAGGACAACCAGGATTTTGATGTCTTATCGACTCCGTCTTTTGCTTGTTTGGAGTTATTTAAGCTAGAATGTGGTGAAACCTTTCAAAACCACAATAGTGTTATCTAATTAGTAGACCTTTATATTTCTTCAAGTTATTTGTTTGCCTCTGTGTATTAAGAAAAAAATGTAAGGCCTTATTAACTATTCAAACCAAACATTTCTTTTAAGCTTCCTATTCTACCATAAAATATGAGATTGAGAGTTTGAGGTCTATGGATTTCATGTTTTGAAACCCAAACCAAACCGGCCAAACCGGATAAGAAACCGGCGAACCGGTCCGATCCGGGGGCATCAACCCGGTTAGGGGTTTTTTTTTTTTTTTTTTTTTTTTTTAAAAAAATGATTTTCTTAAATTTTCTTTATAATTTCATATTACCTTGAAATCTTTAATTTCTTATCAGTTTGGCCTCGGGTTTGCTCCAGTCTGACCCAGTATCCGGCCAATTTAGTAGCTGGTTTGGGTTTCAGAACCTTGATAGGAAGGATATTTATAGAAAAAGAAAAACACCTCTAGTAAGCTTGAATTGAGGCAGATTCTTTTTAAGCCAACCCACCAAACTCAGCATCCTAACTACTACCTCCTATTCTTAATATAAAATCTCACTTATAATTCAAATAACACTATAAATGAGATTTTATATTATATAATTTAAGTCACATTTTTGTTTTGAAATAAAGAAGTTTTTTTTTTGGTAAAAAATTAGGAAAGAGGTTGGGTTCACCTACGATCCAAGGGCAGGGCGAAATCTCCCTTCCTCCTAGGTCATATCAATGTTGGGCAGGGCGGGCCGTTTATTACCCTCAGGCGTTTACCTAGGCACCTAGGAGCTATGATGTCTCCCCCAGCGCCTTGACCAACTCCAGGATCGAACCCCCTCCCTTTGGTGAGAGTGTCTGACCCCTTTGCCAGTTGAGCCAAGAACGAGGGGTAGAAATAAATTAATTTTTTTTTTATAATAAAATTTTAGGAAAGGGGTTGGGTTCACCGTCCTGAGTCAAGGCGGGCGCTTGCAGCCCAGTCCACAGAGAATATTAGGCTAGAGAGTACACATGCCTCCACCTCCGCCCAGCGTCACCACTGCTTCGTAGACCCCTAGGATGCCTCCCCCAGCGCCTTGACCAACTCCAGAATCGAACCCCCTCCCTTTAGGTGAGGAAGTCCGACCCCTTCACCAGTTGAGCCCAAGGAAGTTCAACACACTGATTCATGCAAAAAGAAAAGGTATGATTCTATCATGGGCTGGGCTTTAAGAAAACCTACGGTACCCAAAAAAAGAGTTTGGGGCAGCTTGGCTCTTTTATGTTTTTGGTTTAAATATTGGGAAAAACACTTCTCATGTTGTAGGAGAAGTGTATTCTCATGTCACACACACATGAAATAGTGAAACCCACATATATATATTCATTATATATATATATATATGTAGGTCCCACCATTTCATGTGTGTAGGAATTTTCTTCTTCTCATGCAACATGAGAAGTTTAAACCCCTTAAATCTTTTGATAATTAAAGAAAAAACTTTAAAAATTTAAAATAAAAACATTAGGAGTTAAAAAATTTAATTAAATATTCAATTCAACCCATATACAAGGCTCTTTATTAAAATGTGCAAAATCTTATGGATTTCAATCTTATAATTTAATATGTTGCTTTTTTGGTAGTAGTAGTAATAATAATAATAATTTATCACTCCCGGCTTTAAAATAAAATATATTTGGGGATTTGATTTTGGTTCTAAATGTGAAACACGGTTTTTATATTTGTTTTTTTTTTTTTAATTTACCCTTATTGATGCTCCCTCGACAATAATCAAGGAGGGGATAGAATTGAGAAAGATTACTAGAGTATTTTAGAACGTACATATCATATTAACTAACTCAACTAACTTCTTTAATCTAATCATATTAAGTAAATATCTCTTATATATTAAAGACAATGATAAACTTCTCACAGCAAATAGAAGAGCACAGATCCTAAGAGGTGAGCCTACTTGTAACAGGTGAGGAGGAGGAGAGGAGGAGGAGGAGGAGTTGAGAACCTGGACCATGTTCTAAGGAGCTGCCTGGAATCTTGTCGGATATGGCTGGTTCTAGAAGTGCTAAAGGTAAGGCCACAATTTTTTACAGAAAACATAAATTGCTGGTTCTTAAATAATCTACAATCTGGAGAGGAATGGAGCATTGTTTTTTCGGTGTGTAGCTGGATGATTTGGGGATGGAGGAACATGATACTATTTGAGGAAGGGTTTACTATGTCTGAATGCCCTAAACTTGTTATCCAAAAATATGTTAGAGAATGCATTACCTCATTAAAAAATTTGATGGCTATAGATTAAAGAAGGAATCAAGGGAAGTCAAATGGATTTTTCGGGAAGAGGGGTGGGTGAAATTGAACTTCGATGGTGTTGCTAAAGGTTGTCCGGCCTTTGAAAAGTGTTGAGGAGGACTAATGGTAGCTAGATTTGTGGGTTTGGTAGGAAGTTAGGACAGTGCAAGACTTTGGCTGCGGAACCTTGGAGGGTTGTGCAGGGTCTTAGAATGACACACGATTTGGGTTTCACCAGGATTATTGCGAAGGGAGATTCAACTGTGGCTTTACACATGAATCAAGAGTTTGGAAACAAGGAACGGCTAGAGACAAAACACTGAACGCATGGTTACAAGACAACAATAAGGAGATGCAGATTCAATTTTCCCATACCTTGAGAGAAGGTAATTTAGTTGCGGATTGGTTAGCCAATTATAACTTTAGCTGTAATGAGGATTTTATTGTTTTTTATTCTCCTCCAGCAAAGGTGATAGATTTTCTGTTTAGTGATACTGTGAGAGTTTTTTACCCACATCTAGATTCTGGATAATGACAGTGTTGTAATGGGCTTTTGAGCTCCAGTTTTCATCCAAGAGAGAGAGAGACCAGAGGGAGCACAATATTGCTGCGTTATGATTCAAACATTAATTTTTAGTATAGCCTTTACAATAAGTTGTATTATTTAGGGTTAAGTATCAATTTTGCCCCTAAAGTACGCGCCCAAGAGCAATTTTGCCCCTTAAGTTTTTGATGTAGCAATGTTGCCTCCGAAGTATAAAAACGTAGCAATGTTGCCCCTCTGTTAACAATCCTTTCGTTGACCGTTAGGGTTGTTAACGGAGGGGACAACATTGTTATGTTTTTATACTTCGGGGGCAAAATTGCTACGTTTTTTTGGAGCAATTTTGCCCTCGAAGTATAAAAACATAACAATGTTGTCCCCTCCGTTAACAACCCTAACGGTCAACGAAAGGATTGTTAACGGAGGGACAACATTGCTACGTTTTTATACTTCATGAACAACATTGCTACACCGAAAACTTAAGGAGCAAAATCGCTCATGGGCGCATACTTCAGGGGCAAAATTGATACTTAACCCTATTATTTATATGTTATCAACAATTAATATATTTCATTCTTTAGATGTATAAATATTAATAAACGATTCAAATTGTATGACTTACAGGTAAAGCGATATTTAAAAAAATTATATAATATAGTATATACATATATTTGTACTTTTTTTTCAAATATATATACTTGTATTCGTGTCATAAACTAAGAACATCTAGAAGTATGAACACCAGTTGTTTTTAACAATTAAAGGCAATATACCCAGAAGCTCTTTGTTTACGTACAAGTGCAAGTAAGGCCTATGAACACCAATTTTATTTTATTTTTTGTTGGTAAACGTAGATAATAAATAAATAGATTCATCAACGTATACTTGTACAGTATTCAAATTTTATTTTTTATTATTCAAGCAGCTTGGGATGATAGGATTAGGATCCATTCATTCCATAAAAATAATGTTAGTCAAATACTTAGCCCCAGTGGGGATCTAGAATCAGCAATTTTCAATGCCCAACAAAAATTGCACATGAATAATATATTAATTTTTCTGTTTCTAGATAACAAACCATTTCTAAAACACAAAGTCAAGGAAATCCTAATTTTTGAGGGAAAAAATGATGTCGAATAAGATATTCGATTGCTTGCTGTATTACCTTTGACTGTTATGTCGATGAGTATTGACTTTCTTTTTCACAAATTTATAGAAATTATTTTTTTACGGATTATATTCGTTCTTAAGAAAGTATAGTACTTATTTAAAGATTCAAAGTTGATTTTATCAGAGAAAAATCTTCAAATAGGGATATTGCTTCGGTTTTAAGATAAAACGCAACAACAAAAAATCGTTTAATGACACATAATTAATATTGTCCATTGAATCCAAACCATAATCTCTGACAACGAAGAAACTCCCCCTAGTATCGTTTTTTGGGTGATTAACAATCCCATTTTATATATTCACACATTTCAATATTTCATATCGCTTATGTTTTACACTGTGGGATTGCGTGTTTATTTACATACTGTATCTCCCAGGGATAAGAAGATCATCAATTCAACTTTTGACTTTGTAACAGAGGACTGAGGACTCCCAAATTATGACGACAGAAATGTTTTCTCATTTGTAAGCAGGCCTTGCATTTTCAGCTTCAATGCGTCACACTACTTTGAAATTCAGCATCCTCCAGGATATATATTTATTTCCAAACCTATAGGGATCACACACATGAGGAACATTTTGGGGTTCAATAGCAGAAAATCTGTCTCTTCTGTTAGAAATATCATCATGTCTCAGACAGATGAATCGCCTGTGTTTAGCAAACCCAGATTGGTACTCAAGAAGGTGCTTGCCAGAAATGTAAATCATGGAAGTCGTCTAATGATGAACAAGAACATTGCAAGGTAGTCTTAGACTGTTAAATGTCTATGATCTGATGATATTTCTTGCTATTTATGTTATCTTTCCATGTGGGGTACTGATGGTTTCTCTCATTTTCCATTTTGGGGCATCTGATTCTTGAAGTGAGTTCAAGGGTTTGGATCCTTTTCTGAATCTGGATCACTTTTCAGGTACTATGGATTTGACATACGGTCTTACTACTAGTTCTGTTAGCTCCTAGTCTTAGAATTTTAAGCCCTTGACTTGTGTGAATTTTGCAGTGACTCACCCTGTAGGATTCACTGATCATCCACATAGAGGTACTTCATTGCTCTTCAATTCACTGCTGGATCTGTATACCTTGTAGAGTCCATTTCTTGATATCTTATCTGCTTATTATTATTTTCAGGGTTTGAGACCGTCACCTATATGCTAGAGGTATACACATATTTGAAGCCCATGAAAATGACCTGTTTGATTTTGTTTGTTAGGGAGAATGAATTGGATAGTTTGATTTTGATTCTTTGTTTACCTGTGTGGTGGATCTAAGGGAGGATTAGTTCATCAAGATTTTATTGGCAATAAAGGAACAATAAGAGCTGGTGATGTTCAAGTGAGTATCATAAACCCATCATTTATGCTCTTGTCCTTTTCTCCAGAACAAACCAGTTGCTGCAGAAAATAACTCAATATGTTCGTTTTTCTGTGCAGTGGATGTCTGCAGGCAGAGGGATCATTCACTCTGAGATGCCTGCAGGAGTGGGTACACATACAGGAGTGCAGCTATGGATCAATCTTTCCAAGAAAGACAAAATGTAAACTCATTCTTTGTTTAAGATAACACCTCTAAGTTCCAATCACCTTCATGCAAAAAGTTTCAAATTTTAAACTCCCTTTTTCTTCAAGGCTTGAATTCTGAAGATTGGGTCTAGACAAGAATTGAGCTCAGTTTTTAAGATAAGACTGGTTCTAAATTCCAAGAGTTTTGAGTTAAGCTAAGTCTGAATTTGACCCTTAAATACAGGTGTTATATCTAGCATGACAAACACAAAAAGAGATCTTTTCTTTTCTTGAGTAAGCTTTGTACCACAACTAAAACTGGGTTTTGAAATTTGTACCGCAGGATTGAACCAAGCTATCAAGATCTGCTGAAGGAAAACATTCCAAGAGCAGAGAAAGATGGGGTTGAAGTAAAAGTGATAGCAGGTGAAGCGTTAGGGGTTAAATCAGAGACACACACAAGAACTCCAGCCATGTTTCTTGATTTCAAGCTGAACCCACAAGCCCAAGTGCACCACAACATTCCAGAGACTTGGAATTCCTTTGTGTATGTGCTTGAAGGAGAAGGAGTGTTTGGGTCCCCAAGCTCATCACCAATTGGACCTTCCAATGTGGTGTTCTTGGGGCTTGGAGATGGTGTGAGTGTGTGGAACAAATCTTCTGAGCCACTGAGGTTTCTGCTCATAGCCGGCGAGCCATTGAACGAGCCAGTGGCTAAGTATGGTCCTTTTGTGATGAGCACGCAGTCTGAGATTGAGCAGGCCATGGAGGATTTTCAATACTGTAAGAATGGTTTTGAGAATGGCAGACATTGGAGGTCTCAGTGATGTGTGATTTCTGAGTCAAGAGTCTTGTGTGAGAAATAATCTGAATTATCAATGTACTTTGTATTATCAATGAAGTTATTGACGACAATAAGGAGGTTGCATTTGGCTGTTGGTCTATGCTACGTTTGTTCAGTTGGTAAAATAATGGACACTTCGTTTTTTTTTTTTTTTTTTTTTTTTTTTTTCTTATGTATCTTAAGTGATTCAAATTTGATTCATGTAGAAATTTATTGTGATTTTTTGGGCCCTGGACGAATTTAATCCTCCCAGTTGGTTGGGCTTTAGATTGTGACCCATTTATAACACACAATCCCCACGCTAGCTGAACCATTGATGGGAGAGGAGAAATTGGAACCATTTTGGGCCACTTTAAGTGGCCTTGAGTGCCAAGTAATGTATTTATTTGGGCCCAAAAAGTGTAATACAGAGACAGAGATCATTGACAAATTTAATACTTCCTTTATTCCTAGATATAAAAGGTGCTGTATTTACCAATGGATTAGACGTAACAAAAAGGGTTAGTCTCTTATAATATGGTAAACCAATATTTAAATTCTTGTTGAGAGAGGTGTCTTATTTAGTATTCGACAGTGTCTCAATAGAATTGTCTCCGATAGAAGGATATCTGTGTTTAACAAAAAAAAAATGTATTGTATTTTCAACTATTTTACACATGTTAATAAATTAAAGATTAAGGGTTAAAATGATCCAATTGTTAGACAATAAACCTTATACTCATCATGTCTTTAGTATAAGATATAATTTTTATATTTGTCATTCTTTTCCTTAATTTTCTCTATTGATGCTCTCTCAACCATAATAAAAAAGAAGGGAGAATAAGTAAATTAAGAATGATGACTATAGTGTTTTAGAAATACACATGACATATTAATTAAGTTACTCAATCTAATCAAATTAAATAATTATATCTTATATTAATCACCGGAAAATTATTATGATAAGTGAAATACAGAGATGTGGAGACAATATATACTAGAGAGAGAATCGTTAAGAAGTTCCAAACAATAAACGTAATTACTAGAAAATTCTACAATAAATGGGTTTCATACTTCTAATAATAAGTTTCATTAAGAAGTTCCAAACAATAAACGCAATTACTATAAAATTTTACAATAAATGGGTTTCATACTTTTAATAATAAGTTACGGCGTAAAAAGTAACAATATGTTATTTATTATTTGAGTGTTTGTTGGTTAATTGTTATTAAGATTTTTCATTGACCACATATTGCATTCATTTTTTGAGATTCTTACATTTTAAGAACGTGTTAAATCATTACTGAGTACCACTCTAATTTTATTTATAAGTCTCTTTCGATCTAAAAATTTAGTCATATTTATAAGTCTCTTTTCAGGGTTATAAATGAGATTATGACAATTTTGCTCATATTAATTAATAATTATATCAATAAAAATAGAGAGAGGAGAAAAAGTTGAAAAATACACCTTCATAAATGAGGGTAAAGTTGAAAATTTATTTCATAATCATTGAGCTAACTATCTCTTCTTGGTATGTACTCCCTCTAGTCTTTATTATAAGGCACAAACTAACAATTGTATTTGGTTCTTTATAGAAGACACTTGCTTGTTTCCAAAGCGCATTAATTATTCTTTTTTATGTATGTCCATTATTAAAGGTAGTGGGTGAGAATAATAATTAATACTATAATATTAGAGTTTAGTGCGATTAGTATGGGATCTTATTGGAAGTTACTTAAATTGTAGGACAACTTTATTGATTTTAACTGTTTTTATTGATTTGTGAGAATTGTTAGTTGATGACTTTATAATAAAAATTAGATAGAATATGATTTAATTAAAAGTGACTTATAAATAGGAAAAGAGCGGTAAGACTTACCTCAAATTCTTTTGAAACACGCAGCGTGAGTCAAGTTCGATGGGCCCTTGCACACGTGGCATCCACGTGGGAAGAACGCGGGGAGAATTAGGAAATATATTATATATGGATGCTGAAAAGCGCCAGCATCATGATGACAAGAGCTTGACATCACCAACGATCATTGGTCCATGGATAGAAAGTGGGCCCCACACCCCAAAAATGTATTTTCCATTCATTTTAGCCCACGCCTCCAACCCAACCCTCCAAAATGTCAGACCCAACTAACACCCCATTCCCTCTCTCCACATTCTCCTATATATACGCCTATAAATGCATAGCTCCATACAGCTGCCTTTCTATCTCCATTATTCCCAAACACGCTTCTCCAATTTTATTCTCCCGCACACAATTGTGGTCTATGAGAGCCATCAGGCGCAGCTTTTCACTGTTCAATTGCCGACCTTCTTCTCCTTCTTCCACCACCTCTGTACTTTCATCTCTCCCAACTATCATGTCACAATCAGATCAATCTTCGCCTTTCGAGTCGCCCAGATTGGTTCTCAAGAAGGTCTTGGCCAAATCTCAACACGAAGGTGACGGTGCTGTTGTTCGAAGAGCCCTCGGAAGGTATTGTTGTTTGCGTGATGTCCCCCATTTTTCCATTTCTCTTCATTAGACTTAGAAATTTGTGCTCCTGCCTTTTGTTCTGTTATATTTCTCTTCTCCAATTGGTATTGATTGCTTTTCTGATTGATTTTCGTTTTATCAGGAGCGAGTTGAAGAGTTTGGATCCATTTCTGATGATGGATCACTTCTCAGGTACGTTTCTGGCCTTACTACCAACTTTGGCCGACACATTTCATTATTTATTTTGTTCTCTTGCTGTCACCACATGATGTTAATGTTATTATTATTAGTATTTTAAAACCGGGAGGTGGTATTTGGCTTTATTTTGTAGTGTCTCCACCTGGAGGTTTCCCTGACCATCCACACAGAGGTTTTGAAACTGTCACATACGTGCTGCAGGTATATTTGGTTACGTTTTCCGATAACGTATTTGAATTATTATTATTTTTACCTTATGGGTAAAAAGTAAAAAACTACAGCTATATGACTCTGTTCTTTTTTTGCCTTTGCTGATATCACAGGGAGCCATAACTCATCAAGATTTTGCTGGCCATAAGGGTACAATAAGAACAGGGAACGTCCAGGTAAGTGACATGCGAGCATGCATGAATATGATTGATACTTTATTTTCCATTTTTTAATCTTTCCCTAGATAATTTATGTATCAGTAAGATGATGATGAACTAGATTGTTGTCACTGCATATTTCCTTTTTCGTAATTTATGTGCAGTGGATGACCGCAGGCCGAGGAATAATTCACTCTGAAATGCCTGAAGGAGAAGGAACCCACAAGGGATTGCAGCTATGGATCAATCTATCTTCCAAAGACAAGATGTAATTCATCAATCTCATCCATTAATCACAGCAAAAATTTGAACCACTAATTCACCTGAACTGATATTGGTCTTTGTTATAACTCAGGATTGAGCCAAATTATCAAGAACTTCCAAAAGAGGACATACCAGTAGCAGAACAAGATGGGGTTGAAGTGAAAATTATAGCAGGAGAAGCAATGGGAGTTTCTTCACCAGTTTACACTAGAACCCCAACCATGTTCCTTGATTTCTCAGTCAGCCCAGGAGCTGAATGGCATCAGAAGATTCCAGAATCATGGAACGCCTTTGTTTATGTGATTGAAGGAGAAGGGGTTTTTGGGTCACTGAGTTCTTCACCAGTGGCAGCTCACAATGTGCTGGTCTTGACCCTTGGAGATGGCGTAAGTGTGTGGAACAGATCTTCAATGCATCTGAGGTTTGTGTTAATTGCCGGCCAGCCACTAAATGAACCAGTGGTTCAGTATGGACCCTTTGTGATGAACACACAGTCTGAGATTGAAAAGACCATAGAGGACTATCAATATTGCAAGAATGGATTTGAGATGGGAAGATATTGGAGATCTCAACAGTAATTAATTAATATCTAGCGACAAAAGAAGGAAATATCTGAAAAATAATAAAAATAATATAGGATATATCCTTTTCAATGTCATTATCTACATCTTCTGGGAGCAATCAAAGTAGTAGGAGCTGAAAAGAAAGATTGGTTTGCTAATTCTTTAGTAGCAAAAAAAAGCTTCTAGAAGATTAAAGTTGCTGCTGAGGCAATCATATGCTGTCACTAGAGTCATGATGGGCCGGCTTATCTTTTAGTTCATCTCTCACTCTCTTTCCCTCTCGACCCCAGCTTTCTATAGATATGTTGATATTTTTTAAGTCCTTGTGTGTTTCCGTTCATGACAGATATGGATTTCTATTTCAGCTTTCTTTCGAGGTTTTTTTTTTTAAAAAAAAAAAAAAAAAAAAAAAAAAATTGCTTCAATTTATGATATATTTTCTCTTCTGGTGGTGGATTTGAGGGAAGGATGGGTCAGTTGGCTTTTGTTGGGTTGACAATCATGCCTTACACCCACAGTTGACCCTCCACCTAGAATTTTATTGCAGGGAGCACTTGGCAAAAAAAATAAAAGAAAGATTAGTGGGGTATAAATATTTTTGTCAAAGTCATATATAAGCTAGACAATTTTCATGTATTGTATATGGTTTTAAAAATAAGATGGCCGGTTCATAATTCATAAGTAGCATGCCTTAATACAATTTTTTTTATTGATGTAGGCCATCATCCACTTGATTTCAGGTGATACAATATCAAAAAGATAGCATTCGTTCTTCCATTTCGTGATTTTTGATAAACTTCTTCCATATTGTGGTAATCATTATTTGAAGTTTTTTTTAATAGTATAGTAAATCTGATAATAAACCAATATTATCCACACTGTCAAATTTCGGGTTTAAATTTATAACTTTTGTACATAATCGTGATCATGATGGTTATAGAGAAAAAATAGAAGTAACATTCTTATAAGAGCCGGGGAAAAAAAACCCATTATTTTCTTCCTAAAAGTCTATAACCATCATAACACATGAGAAAACCAGAATCTTAAATTCAATTTAGTTTTATCTCTTTAAAGTTGGGATTTGTAACTTTTGGAGCATAGCCAACTTTATTCTCAACATACTATAATATTAGGTTCAGATTCTTTGAATAATGTACAACAAGTGGTGCACTAAGAGAGAAGTAGAGAGAAAAACTTAAGATATAAAGAAATAAGCCTCAAAGAATGAGTAGGGGCCTCTTCTATGAAAGCAAACCAGATAGTTCAAAAGAAACAAGCCTCATACTCCCATTTCGTTGTATCACTTTCCCTTCTAATGGCAAATATACAACACAGCTGTAGAGGATCCAGAAGTCTATATAGTACGTTGGAAAGGTTACAGTCACCCAAGACAACCATAAAGAACAAAGAATGAATAGTGGCCTCTAGTATGAAAGCAAACCAAATAGTTCAATGAATTATGTACTCCCTCCGGTCCTAATTATAGGAGCACTTTTGTAGTGCAAATTGCACTACAAAAGTGCTCCTATAATTAAGACTTGAGGTAGTATAAAGAAGTAGAGTTCAATGGATGAGCCAAATTTCAACACAAATATCAGGGAGGAAAATCTGTGGGCAAGATTGTGGCCATTCATGGGGTATTGAACATTTATATTCTATGCCCTAATAATTCTTGAGGTTGAAGTGGTTTGGTAACGCTAGGCTAGTGGATTTGGCAACTTTTCATAACCTAAAGCGGTTCTCGAAAATAAGATGGTCGGTCTATTGCTATCTGTCATATCCCTGAATGAATATCTCTGCAAATGAGAATCTCTTTTGAACTCCCAGAATATATTTCTTGGCCGTAAAAAACATCAAAGGAAGGGAGGGAAAAGGGTATGTGAAATCTGCTATAGACATACTAAAAAATAATTGTCCCCTTTAATTTGTTGAAAATTGCTGCGATGAGCTTCATGTATCCCATTTCCCAACGATAAAATTATACTTATTTTCTTACAGCTGAAGACAACAATTTCATTTCTGTATCATGTCTTGTTTTTGTAACCAAAGAACATTTCAAATTATACCATGTCCATTAAGGAACAAGCCAACCCATTTGATCAACCAACCAACAAGCCAACAAATTGAATTAACAAACCAACTTGTTTAGAAATAAGAATGAAGGTCATCTTGAACAGCAAGAAAAATAGCCTTGGGATTTCTTTGATGCACCGGTCCCATCGTTAACAAGGCTCACCCTGTTGACTGACAACTCTGCCTTGTAGGTGTCGGAATTGATGACCTTCCTGCTGACATTGTTGTATATCTCACGAATGACCATCTCAAAGGCTGTATCAACGTTTGTTGAGTCTAAGGCTGATGTTTCCATGAAGAATAAACCTTCTGATTCCGCAAGGCTTTTGCCTTCCTCAGTACTCACATTCCGGATATCTACCATGTCACATTTGTTGCCCACAAGCATCATGGCCATAGTTGTATCACAATGAGCTGCATCGTAGTTGTGGTAAAACTTAGACGGTGAGAATTCCACAAAACACAGAATACATGAAACTTCTATTCAGAAGAAGAAAATGCATGGAGAAAGGGACAGGAGGAGACTTTGCCATGACACTTTGTTGCTTTACTGGCAACAAATCCTATTTGTCACACAAAACATTGCACCTTGGTTAGCATGTCTAGACGATAACTCTAGACATGCATACAAGATAAATGCCATAACTATATTTAGCATGATCGCTACGAGGAGCTAGTGAAAACCATGTACTCGTGATTTTTCATCACAAGATAAATTATTAAGCACAACAATGGAGTCATGTAACAAAAAATGAGAGCGCGTACCAGGATTGACGACAGAGAATCAAGACTACATGCAGGGTGAAAATCTAAAAAACAGGGGAAAAAAAATGACGAAATGCCCCTGGCATGGTTTACCTAAGTAGTACATGAGATCAAATGACTTCTTTTGTTTTTTTGTTTTTTTGTTTTTTTGTTTTTTGGAGGGGAGGGGGGGTTAGTTTTTTCTTCTACAGTCAAATGAAAACTTGTAAGCATTAATTAATTTACAAATGGTCCCGCCTTAAAGGAGCACAAAGTCTACAAACACGTTGACATTTACCAATAAATGTAAGGAAATAGGAGACAAACTTATAAAAACAGAGACCTCATGACAGCAAAAGAACAAACAAAGAAATATGGGAAGCTATTGAACCAAAGGCTTGAACTGTTGACAGCTAAAGAAGAATAGGTTAAAGATTAACCGTTTATATTCTACTACATTTTTTTTGGGGGGAGGGGAGGGTTGCCTAGGGAGCAAAATATTGCTAGCAGAGTGGTGGGGGGCCCAACCTGCTTCCTCATCTTTTGTGGAAAGGCGGGCAACCATAGAGATAAAGTTCAGGCAGTAAGATTAACTATTAAGTATACAGCGCATTAAACTCTTATATGTGGTCTTCACTGAAGACTACTTCATATAAAGGTAAAAAAAACTTTTAAAGGATGGTTCTGCTGCCAGGTTCAGCCAAAGCTTTTTACTTAAACTAGGGTTCAAAAATTTTAAAGGATGGCTCTGCTGTGAGATGTCATAAAATATAAATGTCCACAACCCGATCTTAAAAACACACAGTATCCCAGTAAATTGCACCTTCGTGACAACCTTCTAATGGAAGGCGCTTTACTGGTGGTCCTACAATTTTAGCAGAATCTTTTTTAGTCCATATTCCATGCTTATATTTACATGCTTATACTTACAAACTTCTTATTATCCAAGACTTCTCTCTTTCTTGAAAATGATGCTCACACATAGAAGCATGTAAGAAGCATATAAATATAAGCATGGAATGTGGACTCAATCTTTTTACATGCTGCAGGGAATATTTTGTATTAAAATAAAAATCACTTGATAAACTATAAAAGTGAAGGTGATGTTTTTATTAAATGCAACCCCATAAACCAGAGGAGAATCTACAGGCTGCTTCTTATTATATGCCTCACCTAATCGAAGGTAGTTGCAGTGCATGAATTGAATTTTGGTGCTAATATTATACAATAGTTAGAGAATAGGGAAACAATCGCAAGCACTGATAGTTGGCAACCAATATGGTAACGGAGGAAAAAGACAAAGACAACAAAGGTAATTTTTCAACTAGAAGCGTCAAAAGATCCAATCCAATCAGATCCCAGAATAGAATTCAATTTCAAGATGGAAACTGGAATTGCGTAATGACATCATCTCTAGATCAGCTCCATGTATTCAGAGTTCCTAATATATTGACCCTTTACCAACAGTTTTAAGTAGTGCCCCATCGAATCTTCTGTGTAAGTCCAAAATAATAGAATTCAGCTAGCTATCTACGATTATAATCACATCCGATGATCTGTATAGAAAAATTTCCAGCATCAACGTCAAAGGCCATTTATCTAACAAAATTGATGCCACTAATGTTACCCAAAAACGGTTTTGACAGAATGGGTTCCTGAATTTAGAAGCAAAGAGCCTTTTCCTTCTCCCTTTTTCCTGTATCTTTCTCAAACAGTTTCATTACTAGCTTTCTTCTGAATGAAGTCAGCTAAACACATTATAAAGATCAGATCTATTAGCAATACGAACACAATCATTCAATCAACCAGGAAATAACAAACAGAAAAGGCCCAAAGGTCAAATCATCAAGGCATTGCAGCTTAATTAAATAATTACTTTTGAGCTCATCAAGCCAGCGACCGACACTCTCGAATGTGGTTGTGCGGGTGATATCGTAGACAATGAGAGCACCAACGGCGCCTCTGTAGTAGGCAGAGGTGACGGCACGGAATCGCTCTTGGCCGGCGGTATCCCAAATCTGAGCCTTGACTTCCTTGCCATCTATTTCCAAGCTCTGCGTCTGAAACTCGACGCCTATGGTGGCCTTAGAGTGAGGATTGAATTCATTGCGTGCATAGCGAGAGAGCAAGTTGGATTTGCCGACGGCAGAGTCGCCGATGATGACGATTTTGAAGAGATACTCTTCACCGCCCTCGTCGTCGGAAGACATGTTCACCAATGATACAGTCACTCAACAATCTTCACACGCACAGAGAGAGAGAGAGAGGTGGTGGCTTTGGATTTTGTGCGTACAGAGTGACGATCCACCAAGCTGGCAGGTCACTATATGCGCATGGATTGTGGATTCATCATAGATTTTGGAGGCTTTTTTTTAATATATATATATATATATATATATACTGGTTTTGCAATTTTGGACCCTGAATTTCCAAAGACTCGGGTATTATCAGTTGCTGATTCAATTCAACTCAAGTCTCATATCATAAAAAAAAAATCAACTCAAGTCAAATGTTAATACTACTATGTTTTGTCTGAGTACAAAAATAATTTCATTACAAAACTCAATTATCAAATTATGAATGCCTTATCAATTATTTGGTTTTTTCTGAGAATTCATAGGAAGGTTTGAACCACCCCCCCCCCCCCCAAAAAAAAAAAAAAAAAAAAAGAATTCACAGGAAGGAAGTTTTGGTTAAGGAATTCAGTTTATGCGTTAAAAACTAACTAAAGATATATCCATGTCCTCTAATAAACTACTATTATTATTACTTTCAAATAATAATTAAATCAATAACACGTTGAATAATAAATATTTTTCTTTTCATCTGTGAAAAAATTATTTGTTAAATAAAACATGACCTTCTACTGTATAACTTATCCTAGTGTCTACAGAAATATATAGCAGATCTACTTTACAGTATTAATACTAATTATACAGACTTATTACTACCTCGCCTCATTTCAAAATTATCATATATTTTTTTGTAAAAGTACTGGGGAGTATATAATGGGTTTGTTTGGGATACCGGTGGGTAATCGGACTTATGGAAAAGTCTGATTAGGTAAAAGTAAGATTTTGAAACGTGATTTATGTTTGGATTGGTGATTGCATAAGTAACTTATGGAAAAATCCGATTGGATAAAACTTGTTTAAAATAACTTATGGATAAGTGACTTTTGAGATAATTATAAGAAAAAAATAAAATAAAATCAAAATTACCAAAAATACTGGACGAAATAATTTGATCAAAATTACAAAATCTGGCAATGCTAAAATACATAATTTGATCAAATAAATATTACACAAGTAACAAATAACATGATCATATATTTGCATAGTGGACAAAGGAGAAGACCGACGGATATAAGCCACACATAGGAGAGCTTTTCAAATAAGAAATTATCATCATAAGTCGGAAATTGGGGCTTTATGAAATAAGGCAGTTTAACTTAAACATGTTTCATCGGTTCTTACAACCGTTTTCATCCAAACAATAATTTTGAGGAAAAATCCATAAAGCCCATTTGAAGAGCTCTATAAGCTCCAAAAGCTCCTCATATAAGCTCTTCCAAACAAGCTCTACTATATTATTTACGACTTTAGCCATCGAATCTCCCAAATTTGTTAACTTACTTCTCTTTCTCTCTTTTTTTGTTTTTTGGCTCAAGATCTTTCTCTTCTTGTTGAAGGCCCAGGAGATCATGATTTCGGCCCATGGCCTATTGCCTTGTTGTTGGACGTGAATTTGTAAAACTGCCCTTCTGGCCCAATTTGCTTTTGGGGAAAGGTCGCCCCGAATACTTTTTCCCCCCAAGTAAAAGCTGGATTCCTACACTCATAAGTCATAACTGAGATTACAGCAGGTGAGCAGGATAAGGTAAGTCAAATCGAGGGTCTCTATTCAAGGAACAAGAAGATTTCTCATTAGCTAATTTTCTCTTCATCTCTCATCATCCAATCCAAACCGTTAATTTGATAAGGAGGAAGTTGTTAATGTGGACAATTATATCAGATATATGGTCTAAATTTAAAGCTGACGAAGAACAATAAGAAAATGTCAATGAGAGGATTCAGACCCCTCTATTCAGTCCTCACCTGCGTCTTCGTGAATACTGATATGTCGTTTCTCGCTCTCTCTCTTGCCAAAAAGGCCAAATAATATAAGTAAAAGTACATCATAAAGATAATATTAAAGGGCGACAAGGAAAATAAGTTAGCAAATATCTATGAAGAAAGATTAACCATAGCTGCATCTAAACTAGGAAAAAAAAAATTGACATAATATCCTCAAATAAGTTAAAACATCTTATTTAAAGATGTTTAAAAAAAAATATATATATAATATGGTACTCCTCTTTTGATTTTTTTTTTTAAAAAAAATGTTAAGAGAATTAAATAAGTTAATTTATCATATTATATGTGATGTATCTTTATATTATATACTCCTTCATGTCTTAATTATAAAAGCTAGTTAATTTTTTTGGAGAGATTAAGGAAGCTAATTAAATTAACTTAGAGTATTTTTATTTTTATTTTTTCTTCAAACTAAATATTTTGACCAATAAAATAATATATAATTTAAGAAAATACAACGTATGAAATGATTAAGAACTTATTTAGCCTTCCTTAATCTTTCCAAAAAAAGTCAACTATGTCTTATAATTATGACTGGGAGAGGGAGTATTTACACAAAATAATTTAAAGAAAAAGGGGGTATGATGGTATTGTTGTTGTTGGGGATTGTGTGTGATAAGATAAGCGAAGGAGGGTTGACGTGATGGAAATGAAATAAAAAAGGGAGGAGGAAAGCGTCAATTAGGTTGGAGGTGGGTCCCATGAACTTTTGACGTTGGTCACGGAGGTGGCGGTGCCACATGCCTTTGTCTCCTCCCTCTTCTCCGCATGATCCAATTTTCCATAATATTTTTTACCTATTTTATTTTTTGCCAACCAATTTTCTATATTCCCAATTCCTATTTTGCTAGTTTCGTGATTTGCGTTCCCAGTTAGACTAATTTTCCCAAAATGTGCTTCACCTCAGTCAACACAGTCATGCTGGAATCTCTCCTTCTCTATTTTTTTAATCAAACAAAGCCAAAAAAAACATCTTGATAAATTTCAGGTATAATGTTCTTAACTAACTCACTTAATTATATCATATGTTGTACATGATTAAATTATATAACAGTTTATAAGTCAAATAAATTAATTTAAAAAATAATAAATATATATACTTTAAAGTAATATAATATCTTCCTAAATCTCCACACAAAAAGACAACTTGTGCTTTTTTAGTTAGGATTAGAGGTAGTATGATAAATAATAGAAAAAAACAAAAACAAAAACAAAAGCATATGAAATTTTTCCAGCTTTTTTTGTTATAGTGTTAATGTTGTGACATTTGTTGCAGTGTGAACATTAATTAATTGCATTTGTTTTAAGTTATTAATTTAAGGTAAGTGCAGATTATGGGGGGAGGATTTGTTTCAGTTTGTTGAAGGGAAATGGAATCCATCAAAATATAAAGATAGGTATGAAATCACTGGCACTTGTAATTTTAGTATTTTGATATTCAATATGGTTTTTATTTCCTCCAAATGACTATCAACTCAAAAGCTATATTTACGGCCTGTTTGGTTTGAGGGTGGAGGAGGGAGAATTTTTTTTTCTCCTCTTTTACTAAATAGCCCATGAAAATTTTTTAATATTCCAAAAATATATTTTCAACAAAAAAAAAATATTTTTATAATTAATGATAATTTGGTCAATATCCTCTCTCCCACTCCCTTTCCTTAAACCAAACAGACCCTTAGTTATTTACTACTTTATTTCTACTACTTCTCATCCAACAAGGCTGTTTTCACATACTTTTGAATTAGTGGTGGAAATTACTTTTCCAACGTGATTTATGGTTTGTGAGAGAAATTTTGTCTCAATTTGCATGAATGTCTTCTCCAACACTAACTCAAAGAGGCCTCTACAAGAGTAGCTGAAAAAACATGACCACGGTGAAAACTGAAGTATGATGTGCTACATGAATTATGCAATGTGATCATTATATTAGATCAACACAAGTTTTAGGCGCTGTTTCATATGAGGGATTTGGAGGGGCTAGGAGGGAAGGGGAAATAAAATTTTTGTGAGCTAGATTTTTTTTTTTAAAAAAAAATGGAGGAATGGAGTTGTAAAATTTCAATGAAGAAAAAATATAAGATAAAAGAGTAAAAAATTAACTAAAATCTCTTAACTTCACTTTTCCAATTTTTTTAAAATTTAACTCATACAAATTTTCCCTCCCTTCCTCTTCCCTCTAAATCCCATTGTACCAAACAAACCTTTATAAGAAAGTAAATTAATTTAACATAAGTAAATTTGTATTGATGAAAAAAATAGGGAGAATCCCATATAAAGACGGTTGAAATAGAAAAATTCTGATTTTGGTTGCTAAAATTAACAAATTATTAATTAGGTTATGTGATACAATTAAGGATTTAGAATTTGGACCAAATTACCTCTATATCCCTTAGTTATTAAAAAAAAAAGCAAAATTAAAGACAGAATAATATTGTTTATACGCTATGTAAAAACCCTAATGACAGAAAATTTATTAGAGGCTGGAATTTAATCTTCATTCCTTAATCAATTTGAGTAATCCCATCTAAATAGATTGTTACAGCAGTCACAGGTGGTGGTATGATATCTGAGGGGCAGCAATGATGATATTTTTTCTAATGAATTGACAACGGTGGCACAAATGAACCCTAAACAAAAAATTATAATAGAAAAATCGCCGAGGAAAAGAAATAATAGTAAACCAATCTAAAAAAATTCGTGTGAGAGACGCTGTGGCTGCGACATGAGTGTCCATTATATTAGGGTTTAGGATTTATGGGTTAGGGTTATTATTGAAAAATAACCAACATTTGAATATCTTAGATGGAGTCATTGACCCAATTTAAAATTTGTTGAGTTTACCAACCTCATATAGAATTTTCCTATTTCAACCGTTTTTATATGAAATTCTCCCAAAAAAATAATACCACTATTTGATCTTATTTATGAGTCCAAATTAACTAATTCTCACATATTAAAGAGAGCTAGTTAACTTATTAATTATGGGTTAAATGTTCAATTTTGCCCTTATCAATAATTAGTTCCAAAAGTCAACATGGATAAATTCTTTTTGTCTATTGCAATTAATATGAGGAAAAAGATGCATTTGTTACTTTTAAACTAGACTTATAATGAAAATTAATGTTTTTGGTAAGTGGATGAGTAAATCAATAACAAAATAATATTTATTATTTTTAAAAAGAAGATGGAAAAAGGGAAAATCTACCTCAGGGTTTAAATTAGGAAAAAAATGAAAAAAAGCCCCAAGAAAAAATCACATGTCAAAAAAGGCCCATGACTTTTTCTAATATTAGTTTATAAAACGTTAGTTGTTAACGAAATTTGATGTAGTTGTAACTTACCATTGATGTAGTTGTTAGCAGTGCGGATATAGTTGTTAATGTGACTGATTTAGTTGTTATGATATTATTGTTAATAATCTACCCATTAACAACTAACAGTTTTATGAAATAATACCAAAAAATGTCCTATGATCTTTTTTGACATGTGACTTTTTCTTAAGCTTTTTGATATTTTTTTTCCTAATTTCGGCCGTGAGGTAGATTTCCCCATAGAAAAAAAGGAGGGGTTGGTCAAACAGGTCAAGAAAGAAAAAAGACGGCACCGAAATTCCGGTGAGTGGTGCAGCTCAGACACGGGACATTGTCACCGAATTCTGACCATTCCAACCTCCCAAAGTCTATTTAATGCTTGCCAGAAAACAACACAAAATATATATCTTGTCTATAATAATAATAATATATGTCATTATAAATTAGCCCAAAAAAATATAAAATTATGGGCAAGCTTTTTACAAGCATCAATGTTTCAGTACAAAATGAATTTCTCAGTTGCATTGTTTGTGCATGTGTGCATTTAGTTAGTTTGGTATAAAATAAGGTGAAAAATTATTATCGTTATTTAATAATTTTGCAGACTCAGAATGCCATATTTGTCCCTTTTAAATCTGATTTTAAGCAAACTTGTGACAATGAAGTAAATTCGTATCGTGAACTTAAATCATAAATTCATAAGGGTTTACTTTTATTATTAAATACTCCTCCGATCTTAATTATAAGGCATAGTTGACTTTTTGTGAAAAAATTAAAGGAAGTTAATTAAATTACTTTAGAGTATTTTTTTTTCTTCAAAGTAATTAGTTTGACTAATAAACTAATATATAATCTAAAAATACACAACATATAAAATGATTAAGTAAACTTATTTAGTTTCCTTAATCTCTAAACAAAATCAACTATGCCTTATAATTAGGGCGGAGGTAGTATGTATTAATAGTGTATAATAAATAATTAAAATATAAAAAATGGAAACATTTGATTTAAATATATTTTAAATCCAAATAATTAAAATTAAATCTATCAAAATTCATAATTTATCATATTTAACAAAGAAATTTCTATAAAATTTATATATAAAAAATCGAAAGCGTACCAAATTAAAAAAAGTAACACGAGTTAAGAGTGAGTTAGCACGATTTTTATAAGTTAGAAATGTAAAAATAATAAATTCAGTATATAAACTAATCAGTTTAACTAAATTTATAATTGATATGAGTTTACCAACGACCCGATTTGATTTAGCAACGTCGAAATTTTAAAACAGTAAACCTGCAAGTCTTACAATCATAAAATTAAAGAAATGATATATAAATCCCCCTCGTGATTAGTGCATTTGTATAACCCTTATCACCAGCTTTAAATCCGATCATGGAAAGAGCTATTTTTTGAATCCTTTTCCGGCGGCCAATGGCCTTTCCCAAACCAAAAAAAACAAAATGTCCTCTGATTGATATCGTTTAATTAATACCTACAAAATGGTAGGAAATTATAGAGAAAACATTGCCACGAACACAGGCATGTAAAAAAATATGGAGTGATTTTCATTTTTATTTTCCTGAAAATTTGGAGATGATTCAGGGATTTTGTTTTATTTTTTGACAGTAAAAATACGATTTATTTTTAATTTGGAATCAATTCCAATCCATAATTATTGTGTCAAAACCCAACAAGCATTGAAATTCATAACAAAGTTTTTCCATCTTTCCAACTGACTTTTGGGTGTTTGTATTGTCCCCAACATGCGCCATAGTGTCTTTCATACGGTTCATGTTTCTCCTTTATATATTTGTTATAGGTTTCTCCTCTAACTAGATGGATGCGCTTTTGTTTTTTTGTTTTTTTTTTTTTTATATATTTTATTTATTTTTTTATTTAAATTAAATATATATTTTTTTTGAAAAAAAAATAATTAACCCGATATCTTAAATTAATTAGTTTTTCAAGATCTTTAGTTTTACGGGATAAATATTTCTAAATGCGGGATGCAAACTAATTAATCAAGAGATCGAGTGCTAAAAAAATATTTTGAGAAAATAGTATATAATTTAAAGGTTTAATATTTTCGCTTTTACTTCTGAGATTTTTTTTTAAATCACATTCATATAAAAGTGAGTGGGTCTCATTGTAAACAGAAGATAGAGAAAATATTAGTGGGCCACCCACTTTTATGTGAGTGTGAAAAAAAAATATTTCTACAAAAAAAAAAAAACATTAAACCCATAATTTAATTTAAATAAATAAAATATATAAAAATTAAAAAAATTAAATCCTTTAATTTAATTTAAATATATATTCTTACGATGCTTCCCTTCAATTTTAATTTTAATTTTAAAAGTCAAATGAAATATTTATATTTGTAAATAAAAAGGAATGCCTTGTGGAGCGCAATTAGAGGGAGGCATTAAGGACAAGAACGACATGTGGCACCGTAAAAGACGGTTAGGTTAGGGTTCATATTTATAAGAGAGGGTGTTTTGTCTGCTTGTGGAACCTTTTTCTCAGAGGGATCATTGCTGACCAGAGACATTCTTCTATTCCCTCTTGTGTCTGTGACTTTCATTGAGAGAGAGAGAGAGAGCTCAGAAAGAAACCGATGGTGAACCTCATGGAATGGCAGAAGCAGCAGCAGAACGGAAATGCTAACAATGGAAACGGAGGAATGATGTACGTGAAGGTTATGACCGATGATCAATTGGAAACTCTCAGACACCAAATCGCTCTTTATACCTCCATTTGTGAGCAGCTCGTTGAGATGCACAAGACTCTCACTGTTCAGCAGGATCTTGCTGGTCTATTCCCCTTTCCTTTTTTTCCTCTCTCTGCTTTTTAAAAGTAATTATTGCTGTTTTTGCTTCTGATCACTGCCTGCTTCTCTTGCTCTCCATTACTCCTAAATTGTTTTTCGATTTCTTGACAATTTCGAAACTTTCGTTAATTTTACCTCTTATCCCGCCTCCTTTTTGCTTTTCTCCACCTTGATCTGCATATTGGATAGTTTGGAAATTATCCAAGTTAAAATTCGTCAGATTATACCTTTGCTACGTTTCGACTAGTTTAAGCTTGGAAAAGATTAAATCATTGGTTTTCAAGTCCTTCATGAGAATTATTTTGAAAATTGCTTGATGAATGGCCTTGGTGCCATCAAACATAGACTTTTGAAAACTGTTACCTCTCTATTTGACCCTCCATTTCAGTACTCTGTTCTATGCATCTTTTATAAGTCCTGCTCTCAAACTCAATAGCTGTTAATCTCTGTAGTCTGTTCTAATTATATTTGTAATTTCTCTTGTTCTTGTTTGCCGTTACCCTCAAGGCTCAATGATAAGATTTCTGGGTGTTTGAGTGCTCAATTGAGTTTCTCTGTGAGAGTAGGGGCAGAGTAATGCCTGGATCACGTTGAAATAGCTACTTAATTACCATATGCAGCTAGGAACTGCTAATCTGGTATCACATCCATGACAAAATCAATGCCCAAGGGCTTTATCCTTGGATTTTCCTTTTCGCTTTTGCATATGAAAATGGCTTTAAGTTGTGCAATAATGTTTCAGCTAAGTTTAAACTAGCTATTGATAAAATATAAGGCTTTGTATAAAGTCTGAGATGATTTGTATTGTTTATAGACACGTTGATGAGGCTTCAAGAAAGTTTTATATCATCTATAGATGTATGGATTAAGCAAACTTTTGAAATGTTGAGACTTCAAGTAAGTTTTAGATCATCTATAGATGTACAGATTAAGCAAACTTTTGAAAGAAAATCTAGACTTTCTTCACTCAAATGCAATCCTGAGTATGAATAAAACCTCAATTGTTAGTTCAGAATAAACGTCTTCGACAGTTAGTCGCCATTTTCAGATCAGCTGCCACCCGTGCATACTTTTTATTAAAACCTGGCATTCTCTAATTCTCTACATAATAATATTATGGTTTTCTATATCAGGAGTTAGGTTGGGGAATATGTACTGTGACCCATTGGTGACTTCTGTCGGACACAAAATAACTTCCAGACAGAGGTGGACTCCTACGCCTGTGCAACTTCAAATTCTTGAGCGTATATTTGATCAGGGAAACGGAACTCCAAGCAAGCAAAAGATCAAGGAGATTACTGGTGAACTGAGCCAGCATGGCCAGATTTCTGAAACAAATGTCTATAATTGGTTCCAGAATAGGCGTGCTCGATCAAAAAGAAAGCAGCAAAATGTGGCACCAAACACTGAATCTGAAGTAGAGACTGAAGCTGAATCTTCCAAAGATAGGAAAGCAAAACCTGAGGAGTTTCAGTCCCAACATAGTGGATCAGCCAGGGCTGAAGATTTGTGCTTCCCGAATCATGAAGTGTGCTCTGACTTGCACTACTTGACTCCTGAATCCTGTAAACCAGAATCCATGTTTCCATCAGATGGCAGTCTGAAAACTACAAGAAGTTTTGGCCAAATGCCTGTTTTTGATGGAATGCTATCAAACTCGAGTAAGTAGTCAATATAATTTGTGGTAAGCCGAGTAAGATAATTGTAACACATCGAAGCAATTAAGTTAACATTCATCTGCAAAATATTGGTTAACCGAGTAATATGGTTGCATAAAGTTTCCCTTTTTCACGGTGCTGCTTTCATAAATTGTGTGATAGGTAAGAATTTCCTGATTTTCAGAATTCCAAATTCTTACACATTATCTCTATCTTTTGAATGGAATTATTAATAATAAGTCTTTGACCCACATGTTCCTTTCTCATGAATCTTTGCTTCTGATAAACACGGATCACAGTCTGGTAGTGGGAGGTTTAAATTTTTTTTTTTATTCCATTATTTGGATCCTATGAAAGTCAATTCTACTAGCAAATTTGGAAGTATCCTCACTTGTTTTTGCTAGGGGAACATAATATTTACCCAGTGATTTGGGGCTTTGGCCCCTTTAATGTTGTTGAAGTCACCTTTTCCTTAAAAATAGTTGAAGTTATTATAGATTATCCTTCTTCTCTCTCTCCCTCCCTCTTTAATTTATCTATACTGGAATTGGCGATCAAGACTGCTATTACAACCCAAATATATATTTTGCAGGGGATGGCTATATGACTGGAAAAATGCAAGTGCCAGGAAGCTACAATTTATACCAGCAAGCTGGAGACTACAACATGACGGGTTGACAGTCATTGTAAATTTTGACAACGACTACTATAAAGCTGTAAAGAATCCAGAGTAAGGGGCTGTTGGGCCTGTCTTGGAGTGGAACAAAGATTCGTCCAATGAAAATCTGGAAACTTAGAAACCTTGATTTAGATATTGTATGATAGATGTTGCTTCAACTTTGACTGGAGGATGGCGTATAGGTTTGACATCATATTGTGAAGTTGGTTTTCTCGTTACGTACTGGATACTGAAATATTGCAAGTATTATTTGCTTTTTTTGATTGATCTTTTGGGTATTTCGCTGGAAGAGATGCATTAGAACAATAGTACTTTGATCTTTTCAACTTTCTATTATCTTTTTGATGCCTCTGTTGGCATAACTAGGCTGTATTTCTTTTTTTCTTGAACAACTAAGCTGCGGATTTTTATACCCCCTCCGCTCCTATTTACTTGATACAAGATCCTTTAAAACATTTGATAAAAGTTTTATAACTAATTTCCAAAAGGAAAATACCCTTATATTTTTACATTGGCTTTTCCTTCTTATCTTTCTAATAAGCTTTACCAATAATTTTTTTTTTTTTAAAAAAAAACAGTTTTGAAAAATTATTTAAGTTTGTTAACTTTACAGGTCTTTATAAAAAGGATCAGACGAGTATCTATTAAAAAATATTGGATGCGTATTCACGTGGAACTCAAAAACTGAGGCTGAGGGATTACCTGAAAGAGGTGAAATGGGGGAAGCTTGAAACAGGCAAATGATCCAATCCAATGGAACACAATTTGATATAGTTAGCCATATTTTTTTTTTTGGTCAAAATATAGTTAGCCATATTTGACAGATTAAAAATTAAATGATTTATAAGACGACAACGTTACATCAAAGTTGTTTTTGGTAGGAATAATGCCTGCTTTTACCTCACCTACCTAGGCTGACAGGGGACCACATGTGCCTTAGTTTACTCAAAAAAAGACATTAACATCAACATAGCTGCATGCATTTGATAGAAAACACGTGTACAATCGTCATCTTTCAACGATAGAATCCCTTTTTCTAACTTCAGACATTGGAAAAAAATATAACAAAATGAAAGATAGAAAGTATTTTAATCTCAATATAGTAAGTGGCAAGCATTTGTTTGCTTCTGTTCCAGGGTAACTTGAAAGACTGTCCCTCATTGATAACATCACCAACATCTTAATGCAATTTAAACTTTAGAAAGCAAAAAAGAAATTATACGCTCTACTTCTGCGAGAAGCATTCCAAATGAAAGCATTTGTACACAAAATATTTGCTCATCTCAGACTTAGAGCTATAAGAGTAATGCCAAAATACTTGAAAAAGGACCATAACAAAAAAAACCTCGAAGAGGGAAAAATTATCTCCACTAAGATGTCGATGCCCCATTCTTGACGAGAAGATAACGACATACATTATGTACAGTTCTATGCACTGAATCTCTGTGATTGCTCCTACTGCGTTTTTATTAAAATTAAAGTTGGTAAGGTACAAAATCAGTTGATCCTTTGGTATCAGAATCCATGAACTCTATCCATCCACTTTCTTCCGCTGCAGCCTCTTGTCAAAACAAATACTATGAGCTTTGTTTACATCCACAGGTGCAATTGTCGAGTTCTTTGTGGAGCTTCTGAGAGGGAGAAGAAAAAATGTGGGGCAAGGGAAAATGCGTGAGCCAAACTTTAGCAAGAACATCAAAATGATTTTATCTTGTGTTTGGATTAGGGAGATCTGAAACGTGAAATCCAAATCCAAATCCATCTATTTAAGCGCATTTAAAGTTAATTTGTTGAGATCCATTAAACATAAGAATATTTCAAGAGATTAATTTGGGGATTTTACACACCTGAACTTGAGTTTGTAGACCTTTGATATGTTGAACAGCCAAATCCAGCATGTCCGCATAGCTTGTTTGCTAGAATGTCATTTTAAACACAACGTCAAGCCAATTGAAACCTATTAATACTGATTCAACATACAAAACATCATCTGAAACTAATGGATATGCTCCTTATTTCAAAGCGAAGCAACTTAGTTTTGCAAAAAGTTTGTATACCTCAAATCATTTATCTCATTGCATGACTTGTATACGAAGAGTGGAGGTTATAAAGTTACGTCTGCAGAAATAATCATTTATGAATTAAATAAAATTTACTCTGCATCGATTCAAACTTTTCAGAGGAAACAAAATTGTGCTTGCTCTTAGACTCACTGCTGAGGAAGAAGAGACTTTAACGATGAGTAGCAAATGTTAGTGTGTAAACAGCCGTAACTTTTCTTTTGCAAGCCAGTTGTTATCTCATTATTTACATGTGAGGCTCAACATCAATTCAATATTCATCTATTTATTTTTTGAAAAGCAAATAGAAAAAAGTAACATCCGTTTATTTGTAATCTAAGTAAATCGAAAGAAGCTTTTTTTCCTTCTCATGTCCTTAGATATAAGCCACAATGTTGAGAATGCAGTAAGAAGGAGAAATTTCCAAGCTGATGACATGCCCTAAGCATCAATGACGGCTAAACTGAGGTAGTAGGAACAGACGGCATGATCAAAGAAGAAATTGCTATTACCTTATCCATATTAGGCACCAGGTCTTGCAGCTTTTTCAGCTTCCCACTAATTCTAGTTCTTCTCTCCTGTACACATGAACAATCATCAAAAGATGTAAATGGCCTTTAAAGATTTAATGTAACGTATGAAATAAAATCAACCAACGCTGAAAGATTCAACATAAATGGCACCCAAGAAAGGGAAAACAATAATTAGTTTAAGTCTTACAAAATTATACAAAGGCTGCAACAAGGGATCACAAAGAAAATCGTGTTTAGTATTCTAAGTAGTTTTTCAAATATAATTTTTTTTTATCATGCTTATTTAACTGAGAAATGAGGCATGCCATCATGTTGATAAAATGACGAGGACCATATTTCAAAGAAAATTTCCTGACCCGTTCTGCAATGCTTCTTGGATGAGTAGCACAGCCTCGCTTAGCACGAATTTTACAAGGGACAGAATCTTCAGGAATATGATGAAGTAGCTTCTCCACTGTTGCCATTTCCAGAGTTGTTTGTGGCAGACTAAACTGAAGTGGACAATTCAATCAATTAATATAACAATAGTGAAACAGCAAATTTAGTATAATTCAAAACTGTTACATTGTAGTATTGGCTGCCTTAAGTACAAGGGCTATAAAATACTGAATGGACATTAATTTCCCCCCAAACCCTCTATTGCTTATCATGTTATCATGAGCAAATTTTGGTGCAAAAAAAAAAAAAAATTATGAGCAAATTCAGATGTTTAAACTGAAATAAGCTCACTTCAATACAGAAAAACACAACCCTGAAGATGTACTTCCTCCTCCTCTTTCTCCCTTCCACTCACTCAGTTCCCTCCTAACCTTTCCCCTTTTTTAGAAACTGAGTCTCGTATGAATTTATAATTATAAGTGCATGACTGCAGAGAATCAAATTTCATTTTGGAAGAGTCAAGATTGTCTAAGTTTGTGAAGCAAAAATGAGTCATTTTTCAAATTATGATGATCAAAATCATTTGGGAAACAAGGAAACAGACAAACTACATTCAGAAAACAAACAATTTTCTCCAAATGATCTATAGTCAAGTTTCGCTTAAAATAATTCATTATTCCTATACAAATTGAGATAATCCATACATTTTATATCTTATGGTTCGTTGGTTCTTCTGCTAAACCCAGGAACATACTTTATATTAAGATTCATCTCCATTAAATCCTTCAAAAGAAACTTCTTACCTGAGATTCCAAGGCATTGATGCAGTTCATAATGTCTCCATCTATAGTCTTAGCGCGTTTACTAGAGGGAGCAGAAAACACAATGGAGTTTGAACCATCCCAGGTGTCCATTCCAAAGCTGGTTGTGGCATAAGAATGTGTAGTTCTATGGTGGCCATTGTCAGAATCGATGCCGTCAACATGTTCACTCACCTCCGATATCTGTGAAAGAGATTCTTGCCCTGTGAAGCTCAACTGAGATTTTAGCCTTGCTATCCCATGGCCACTATTGGAGGCGCCTTGTGCGCTATAGCTTCCACTGCCCCTTGAAATTGAGAAACCTCCTGCTCATTTAGACAGAATTAAAGTTTTCACATGGATTGCAATAACTGAGAAAAAGAACAACAACAATAAGGATATTAAGTCATTTACAATTTTCCAGTTTAAAACAGATGCACAGTTTAAGGGTGAAGAGTTTCGATTATGTGCTTTGACTATTTGCTTCTGATAAGTTGGATGGCCAGGACTAGACTGATATAAAGATAAGTAGTTACTATTTATATATGCCTGCCCTATATAGAGATTTGAAAAGATTTATCAAGGATACTGTATTAATCTATAAAAGTACACGACCAGTTTCCCTCAGTTGATTGTTTGTTACAAAATCACATATACCTAGAGTCCTCAGTTTTCCCAACCACGAGATGTCAATATATTTAAAGGTTATTGAATTTCATTCACTGAGCACAGGCAGGTGACCGACTAAGAGAAAGAGATGAGGAGACATCACTATCTTAGGAAAAAATCCTTTCACAAGTGTCCCCAAAAAATAAAAGGTCAGGAGTCAAGACTTGCTCAAGAAGCAGCATCGTAATGTAGGAATAATTCCTTTTGGGAAGTGGAGGGTGCAACTTGTTCCAGCATGTGTTACTGTTAGCTAGTGATACAGCTCAAGAATACTTCAAAAGTGAATCAAATCTTGATCAAATCCAGGGACGTAGACAACTCGCCAATCACTTTTGATATAGGATAAAGCTGATCTAGCGTTCTGATTGGCTTGTACAGAAAAACGAAGCCAAGTTAAAGCCCCCATTTGTATGAACTACTACTACCTCCGGTCCTAAATATAACATCAGTTAAATTTTTTGAAGATATTTAAAATATTTATATTTATTGTTTTTTCTCCCATATGATTAAATAATTTAAAAAAAAAAAAAAAACATTGAATCTTCTCTGAATTGACCATATAAAAATTGATTAAGAGATCAGGAATAAGTCTCGAATGCTGCCTTCCATAAATAATAAGTAACTTGAAAACTAAATTAGATATTACTCCTTCGGTCCTTAATATAAAAAAAGGAATTGCTTTCTTGGTCATAATTATAAGCATAGTTTTCATATTAGTCAATATTTTCCTAATTTTCGTCCATTGATATTCCCCAACAATAATTAAGGAGAAAAGGAAAAGAGAGAATTAAAGGAGATGAGTAGGGTGTTCTATTAAACAATAGATGTTATATTAATTAATTTAACTAACTTCTTTAATCTAATCTAATCAAATCAAGTAAATATGTCTTATATGTCGAACCGAAGAAGTACTATTATTTCACCCCATAAAAAAAGCCAGAGGAAATTTCGGAGAAAATAAATGCTAAAATTTCTTGCTTTTAAGAATTTCATTTGTTTATTTGCTCAATCAAGGACTTTGCAGGGTGATAGGCCAAAAAAAGAATTCACTCCATGTCCATGATGGACAATAACAGTAAGAACAAGGTCAAGCCAAGAGGTACTATAATTTTGGGGAAGAAAATACAGGTGTGTCCTCGTTGACATAATAAATGAAACTAGCGTTAGGAGTAAATCGCACACGCTCAAATGCTCAATAGACCACCAATCAGAAAAATTTTTCAAGCGATAAAAGAATAAAAAGATGCCTAGACCGCGAATGCTAGCCTGTGCGTCATGTCACCCACCAATAAAAGGAAAGGTGCTATTGGGCCAAAAAAAATACAAAAGGAAAGGTGCTATGTTTATGGCAGAATTTTCCTTGTTTTGCTTTAAAAAATATGCAAGGGGGCTTTTTTACTACTGCAACTTCTAAAGGCAAAATTAATAAAATATCATATCCGCATTAAAATCAACTAGCAAACCAAATGCTATTCCGTGCGCTGCTCTTTATAAACAACTTTTATTTTGATGTTAAAATTAGTTAAAAATAATAAATACATCAAAAATGTTTTATGAAATGAGCGTGCGAATGAGAAATAAATATGAAATATTATAAGTATAAAATGATTATATGAAAGAGAATTAATGAGATGGTGGGTGAGAGAAAATTAATATAAATATATGTATCTAATAGAGATAGAAAAAAAATAGTTTAAATTTTGAGACACAATAAAAAAATTATTTATAAAAAGCACCAACCAAAAAAAAAGTTATTTATAAAAAACAGCATAAGCAAAATACCAATGGCTGCGATATACAGTAACCAAACAGCCATCGTAAGCTAGCCCTAGTGGGGGTATTTTCGTCATTCAAAGTTTCATGACCAAAGTCAACGATTTCCCGCTTGTCCAAGGACGAAGACGTTATGCGGTTATGGTGGGATGACACACTCCATATTTACCATTCCATCCTCAACTCACAAAACCAGAAGTCTAGATCTCCTCCAATCATATTCAACTTTTCATAACATCACCCCAAAAAAAATCGATTCCCAGATATGGGAAAAGACCCAAAGCACCCTCATGCAAAGGACCTGACAATGCCTAAACCGAAGGGTATTACTGTCATTTAACACGTGAATGGTGGACCAATAAACCACTGTCGGATAGTTGGGTTCGCCCACAGAAAGGCAGAAAAAGAATAAAAGTGATAAGCATTAGAGTGGAAAGACGAAAATATCCTTACCGTTATCAGGTGGTGTAGTAGTGAGATGGCTGAGGAAGCCAGCTGGCGAGCTTCTCTGACGAAGCAAAGCCGAAGAGGAGATGCCGAAGCCGATGGCGGCTCCGTCAGGAGGAAGACCGTACGATCTCTGCAAACCGAGCCTGGGAGGCTGCTGGTCTTTTAGATCGGAGGATTGGCTGTTGACCTTGCAGGAGGACTCGGAGGAATCGCCGGGGAAGAAATGGGTGACCGGAGGGCGTGATCCGACGGCGGTAGTGGAGAATTCGCGGTCAGCTCCTCCGATAACGGCATCGACGGCGTTGGTGAGGAAGGAGCCTGGGGCGGAACCGTAGCGGGTTAAACCGCTTTGGGACAGGGAGGAGGAGGAGGAGGAAGAAGGGTACATATGGATTGGATGGGAGAGAGAGGGAAGAGGGTAGAGAAAGAGAGAGAAGGGGGAAACCGGGAAAGCAAAGCAGAATTACGAAAGAGAGAAGAATTGAAGATTGGGGACGCCAATTGGGGAAAGGTCTCTGGTTATTATTAGTATTACATCACTCGCTGGTGACGGTATTGCCTCATGTGCCTTGTGATTTCATAAATGTCTTCCTTCTTTACTCCATTCCTTCTTTCTTTCTTTTTTATACTATCACACATCTTTAATTTTTAATTAACTTAAATTAATTGGATGAATGATGTTTTTATTAATAATAAGCGTTATTTAAATCCAGAGTAAACCCTTATACATCTGACTCAGCTAAACTTCAGATAAACTTTTGTGTGTTTTAAGAAAGCTATAGGCAGCAATAGCATGATAGATAAGGGAAACATTAGGAGAGTTCTATTAAAAAAGGATTTAAAGAGTATGGAATTAACTAAGTTGGTTTGAGGAGTCCTATGTGGTTTCTTTCTTTCTTTCTTTTTTTGGCCATCCAATAAGATGCATGGTTTCAGTAATTAATGAGATTTTTAGCCGATTTTGTTATACATTGTTATTTTAATCAATATATATAAATTATGTGTAGTCATAGTAGTGTACGTACATATTAATCACGTAGTGATACGAATACCATATGTATCTTCAAAATAAATTTTAATTTTGTACTATTTGAATAACATTTAAGTTAGTTAATACCCTATTTATTCCCTAATATAAGGTTTTTTTAAGGGTGAAGGGTCAATTTTACACATGACCTTCGCTCTCAGGATCATCAAAGACCACAACCTTTTTTTAGAGATAAAAATACACACGACGTTCTGATTTGGGTGCAAAAATCACTAGTTAGTTGGCCAGATTAACGATGAGCGTGGGCCGCGATGGCGATGATTGAAACGCGCAGCGTGACCGACGTGGAATAAAAAAATAAAAAAATTTGAAAAAAAATTAAAAAAATTATTTTAAAAAATTAATAAAAAAATTAGGAAAAAAATTGAAATAATTAGCAAAAAAAATTCAAAAATTAGGGAAAAATTAAAATAATTAGAAAAACAAAAAAAAAAATTAGAACAAAAAATTAGAAAAAGTTCAAAAAATTAGGAAAAAATTCAAATAATTAGGGAAAAATTAAAATAATTAGAAAACAAAACCTCCGCCAGTGGCCCCACCACCAAAAAATTTGCCATAGCCTTTATTTTAATTAATTAATTAATATATTTTTTCAATGAACAATTTCTAACAGATCTTCAACAAATTGCATTACTGTGTATATACAATTTCTCCTCTAATAGCTTACCCTAGTCAGATCTTCAACATTTTACCTTACCCTAGTATTTTTTGTTATCCGTCGCCGTAGTAGTGGTGGGATCCACTTTGGTAGAGGTATTTTAATTTTTTCTAATTATTTTAATTTTTCCCAAATTATTTGAATTTTTTCCTAATTTTTTTTATAATTATTTCAATTTTTCCCTATTTTTTGAATTTTTTTCTAATTATTTTAATTATTTTCGATTATTTTATTTTTTTTTTAAAAAAAATCGCTTTTTTTCTAAGTATTTTATTTTTTAATTTTTAAATTTTTTATTCCACGTCATCATCCACGTCGGCGTTTTTATCAAATTAATCATCGCACGTCGGGTCACATCGCCTTTAACGATCAACTAACTGGCAGTGATTTTCGCACCCAAATCAGAACGTCGTGTGTATTTTTGATCCCTAAAAAAGTTGTGGTGTTTAGTGATCTGAAGCGAAAGGTGCAGTGTGTAAAATCACCCCCTTCATTTTTTTAACTAGTTAAGACAGGTTAATTAAATGAAATTAATATATACGTTATTCACCTATGTACATACTACATAGTACTATTGATTTAGGAAATCATTTTCCGAAACATTTATAATTATTTTTTCCAACCCGAAACATTTATATTCCGACAATAGTACAGCTCTAAAAATATTCATGTTAATTAATTACTCTTTTCACATGAGCTCGTGAAGTAGAGAGTTCATTAATATCACTATGTCATCTCGAAAGATACTTTTTCCTTGTATTAAAAAAAAAAAAAAAGTTTCTGCCATATTTAAAACACACAATTAGTTTTGGTTTTTTTTAGTACGTAAAAAATAAATTTATAAGAATTATTACTGTCTTACCCTGAGTCATCAAAAAACACTGTCAATAATTCAATCCATACCTAAAATTTGGAATAAGTATAATCGAATTAAATCACAAGATTATTATTTTTTAAAAGCAAAGGAAAGGTACGTTATTGATGTCTCAAATACAAATACTTCATGGACATTTAAAAAATTAATTAAAAGGTGGCTATATGCTTGTGGCTACGTGCAAGTTGCAAATATTTTAACACGATAATTTATTAAAAGTGTGAAAATGTCTTTGGTCATGTGCACGATTTGCTTCTCTCCTCCCTCTTATCTCCTTTTTCCTCTTACTCATCCCATCATCATTATTGATTATCATCTGGACAATTTAGATAATTTGATTTAAATGCAAGGTAAAATTTGATTTAAAAAGTTCAATTATCAACTATCATTAAAAAAAAAAAAAAAAGGAGAAATCACACTTAGGTCCCAAAGACTAGAAAAAATAAATAAAAAAGTTTCATTATAGATTTTCCTATTAAAAAAAAAGTCCCTATAGACCTCATTGTTTGTCCTTAAAGTAGTGATTGACAAGTATCTGAACCTAGTCATATAATTTAATATCATACAATATCTAAATATCAATTATCAAGGTAAAAAGGTAATTTCATATTTAGAATTTATATCACTGAGATTCCTAGGAATTTTTTTGATAAGGGAATCTAAAATGAGGCGTTTTTTGTTATTTTTTTCTTGTCCTTGGGACCTAAGTGTGATTTTCCTTAAAATATGCTCATATATTCATTAATGTAAGACCTATTTATAAAATTTGCGGAGATTAAGAATGTTAAATAATTTTTTTATTATAATACATGTGATACGATCTTTCTAAAATATATTTGTACAATATTAGATTATATATATTTTATAAGTTGATAGATTAATTTTAAAAAAAAAATAAATATAAAATTTCACCTCAACCCATGTCTTACATTCAAGACGGAAGGAGTATTTATTTAGGAAAATTTTATTAAGCCACCAATGATGTGACATAATATCAGTCAACTCTCAAAGTTTATGAAACTTCACTGCTCCCCATAGATAAAAATGAAATTAAATTTTGTGGGTAAAAAAACAATTATGTCTTTCTTTAATTTTTTTTCTTCAGAAAAACACTTACAAGACAGATAAAAGAATCATAAAGAATCTAAAATATTAAAAATATTTTTAAATTGAGTAGTAATATAATGTCACAAGTTGCTATTGAGAATGGATTCCATGTTGTGCATTGTTAATGTATGTTATGTTCGTATCAATAATTAGCATAAACGTATTAATCATCCTCGTTATACTATATTAATTAAGTTACGATGGCTGGAGGAAGAAAAATCATGTTACGTTGACCAACCAAAAAAAGTTGACCTTCATTTATCAACGAATCTCGTATAAATCATAATACGAGTAACATGTTTGTTGTACTGTATTGACCCGCGTAATTGTTTTGTATTTAAATTATAATAATCATTCTTCTCAGAACGCCAAAGAGGATAAATAATTTACTATTGTATTTGAGGAACATCCATGTTCCACGTACACACATCTATGTGTGGATATATGTATGTTTTGATTAACTTTTTGTCAATATAAGATAAACATGTGAGAAAAATTTTATCTCAATTTACAGAAAAAGATTTTTAAAACCATAGTTTCCGAATTACCCAAACATTCACGTAAACATCATTAATTTATCAATACATAATTATAGCACAATAATATAACTCCGAGCCGGGCCAACATTTTTTTAGCACAATATACCAAATAATTTTACAGAAAATAAATAAAGATTTAAATGAAGCTTTACAGTTGATTCGATATAATATTTGCATTCTGCAAAAAGCTTCTCAAAATTTGACATGAGATCTGAATTCTAGCATATCCAAATATCAGAATAGGTATAAAATCACTTTTACTGTTCCATTTGGTCAGTATGAGTACAAAATAATTATACAAAAAATAAATAAAAGATTGAAATTCAAAGTTTGAAAAGGTGAGATACAAAACAGATCGATGAGAAGTAGTGAACTTAAATTATTATGTTCTTAATTAATATGAAAAAAATAGTGATTTAAAAAGGTAACAAAATAAGTTATACTACAATTTAAGATGTGAATATAAAATAACATGAGAGCAGCTGCATTAATAACCGAATAAACTAGATTAACTTAAGCATGTGGCAACCGAGGTCACAATTGTGCCACGACATATACCATGAATATAATAATATGAGGAGTGTGGCCTAAAGTTGAATGTGGGAAGATGTAGATAAATAAATAAATAATAAATAATAAATAGAGCGACTAATGTGGTGATTAATGAATAATGATAGATGGTGATAAGCAAGAAGCAAGTAGGAATATAATAATAAATAATAAAGTCGCCACCTAATATTGGAGGCTAAATTAATTTTGAAGGCAAGTTGGAATTAAAATAAATAGGTTCAGTGGATACTTCACAAACTTACAAAAGCGACACAACTCAAAATTCAAGTCACATCCTCATCCTCCACTCACTCCTCACAACCCCGTGATGTCCATCCCATCTTTGCTTTTCACTTTTCCTCTTCCCACTGTTTTTTTTTTTTTTTTTTCTTTTAACTCTCCAAAGCAACGTACACTCTAATACATTAATTAATTATTAATTATAAACAGGGCAGTAAAATTATTAATTTAGTTGCATAATTAATGGAAGTGCGTCCCTCTTTTTTTGAACATAATTTATTTTCCTATATACGAAGGGTGGTTTTTAATTTAGTTGTTTGTGAGAGCATTTTATCATTAAATTTACATGATTTTTATTATAAAAATAAATTTAGCATTGATATATCTTTAAAGCTTAAACATAAAAAAATTTAGCATAATATTAAATATATTATCTCTGATTCTTAATATAAGATATAATATTAACTATATTAAAGACCAAAAGTATAATAATATTGCGGGAACCTGGAATAATTGCACTGCTTACATTTTTTTTTTTAAAAAAACATTAATTAAAAAAAGCTAGACTGTATAGGCCCATGGTTTTATTCCATTATTAGAAAGGATCAATACAAGTTATGAATTCATTTAAAGGGAAAAACATCATGTTGTAAGAGAAGTGTATTCTCATATCATACACATATGAAATGGTGGGACCCACATATACATATAATTAGTATTATATGTATATATAGGTTCCACCATTGCATGTGTGTAGAAATATTCTTTTTCTCATGCAACATGAGAAATTTAAACTCATCCATTTAATAATGTAATGTTATAATTTTGGATCTACGGAATCGTAGGTTGCCAAAATCTATAAAATAGCACACTCGTTATTGGTCGCACGCAACTGCCTAAATAATACCATCCTACTCTAAAATAGTAAGTTATCTCCTTTCGTGTGTTTACCGCGTTCCCGATTCCCATACTCTTTACAAATAACAAACTTTTTTTTTTTTAATATAAGAGATAAAAAATTTATATTTTTTAGGTAAAATTACAGCAAAGTCTTGGGACCATAAAAATAGCAAAAAATTCCAAACAAAATTTTTGATATTATTTGTATGGAAACAAAATCTAGATTTTTAAATTTTGTTATAAATATATAAGATTTTCCGTTGTAAATATAGTTTTTTTTTTTTTTTTTTTTTTTTTTTTTTTGTAAATGATCAGATTTTAAATTTTGTTGTAAGTATAAGACTTAGGTTGTAAATTTAAGATTTTTTTCGTTGTAAATAACCCGATGACGTTTAGGGACTGAGTTTGAAACAAAATCAAGGTTTTTAATTTTTTTTTGTAAATATGGCACTTCCGGTTATAAATATAGTTTTTTTCATTGTAAATGATCGGTTTTAAAATTTTATTGTAAATATAAGACTTTCTCGTTGTAAATACGACATTTCGCATTGTTAATACAAATAATATCAAAAAAAGTCTCCTCATGACTTTTGTGTAATTTAGTGATTTGAGGATCTAATTGTATTTTTTTCTCATGCTTAGGACCTTGACGTGATTTTCCCTATTTTTTAATACAAGTAAGTGATTTAGTTAAAAAAAATAGTCAATGTGGGATTAAATTTTAAACAATGTAGATTTTATTTTGAATTTGTATTAACATCATTAATTGATTTGAAAAAAAAAAAAAAAAAGAATAAAAGCATAGAGTTAATAAGCGAGCACTTGGCCCAAAACCCAAGTTGAGAAGAAATAGTAATATTTAAGATTCAAAGCAAGAGACTGAATATTCGAGTCTGGCATATATGCTAGGTTCAATTAACATAATTAAGTCTGAACCTGTGTGTTTAAATTTTGTAGGCCCCATGCTCCTCCCACTTGACACTTGTCACTTTCTTCGAATCGCGCTTTTGTAATTCAGCATTGGCCCACAATCACTTACACTACACGGCACGAGCATTTAATTGGAGCATACAAAAAAATTAGGGTATATTCGGCCATTTCCAAGTCAAATATCATGTTGTTTGGCTACCAAGTTAGAAGAAGCTCTACTTCTTTGATTAGATCTTTGATCCAAACAGGAAAATGTACAACTCCTTAATCGTACTACATCTCAACACTATATCCAAACACATAATAAAGAAAATACCATATGAGTTTAATATTAATGAATTCAATTGCCTTTCAAATTCTACTCCATGGATTCTTTTTGTAGGACAAGTGGGTGTGTGTGTGTGTATTTATATATAAGCGCAGCATCAATGTATAATGTATAATGTCCTGTGAATATGTTGCTTAATTAAATGACTACTACTTTTATTAAATAGTATCAACTTGCCAACTTGCTTATCTTTGTCAAACTTCACCCTATCAACTTGTGTTCTCTTCTTATACTTAATATCTGAAATAGTACACGGGCACATGTTTATATGCATGTACTTAATTAATATTTTTCTTTTTACAGCTGTCAGGTGTCAGCTGTCTTCTTACTTAATTTTTTTTCTTCTCAGGTTTATTTATCGAGATGTTGATATATTATATAAATTTTATAAAATGTTGAATCATTCATATAACATATCAAACTCTATGAAATGATAACTGCTGTCACACAATATACGAGAAATCAAACTATTAGACATAGGCCGTCCACTTGATTATATCTTTACTATAATTATTTTCTCCGTGACCCATTATAATTTAGTTTCTCTTTTAATGTGTACACGAATGATGGATATAAATGTCCAAAATTTGCTTTCAACATATTCATTAGTCAAGTGTTGTTAAGTGAAGCGTTTAAGTTTGACCTCTGAAGTATCGTTACAAGTACAAGGTGATCTTAGACACAATCGGAATTTAAAACAGAGACACTATTCATGTTATTGGGCCCTGGGCCCATTTCATTCAAGGCCTTCAAAGTTCAAACCCAATTCCTTGAATCAGGATTCCATTTCCATGATTTCCCTTTGTTTTGTCTTTTTCCAAAGTGAATCCTCTCATGAAATACGAACGCCTTTGGACGAATTACCTATTCTATCCCTATTTTCACTCGTGTGATTTGTGAACAAGAATTCGGACCCGTGCGTTGCACGGAGTGCGGAGTTCTATTCTGTTTTAAATATAGACAACAAAGTCATAAATGTAATAACAAAGTAGTTTTATTAAGTAATAGATAAATTGTAGACCTCAAAAAAAAACAAATGAGATTACAAAAAAGATGAATTCGATAAGAATGAAATTGAAACCACAACAATAACAAAGTCGAACAAAGTTTCCCCTTACAACTATTAATGTGGTAAAATGTTTTGGAAAAACTTCAGATACCACATTAACTGTATTGTCAATACACTTATTAAACTCATTCAAAATCCGTATTTTTAAACCTTTGAAACTCTTTACCCTAGATAAAGCAACATAAAGTTGTCCATGTGAAAAAATTGGACTTGGTAGGGAAAGACCTATTTTTGACATTAATTGTCTTTGACTCTTGTTAATTTTCATGGTGAATGAAATGATGATTGGAAATTATCTTCTAGTAATCTTGAATAGAAGTTTAGATTCATATGGATTCATGTCCATCTTGTGTATCAAAATGTCTTGGCCTGCACTAGTGTCATTCAACGCCTTTGCCTTAATAACGTTCTTGCCTAGAACACTTTTGTCAATAGCAAACGAAGGTAATATAACTCTCCCTGAGCAGATGTACAATGACCAAGCCTTCCAATGGAAAAACCATGTTCACGATGCTTCCAAATTATTTTTTCCCTAAAAAATGTAAAGTAGTTAGTGAATTGATAATAAGTTAGAGTTCTTGCAAAAGGGTCATCCTTATTCTTTTCAAATATTCTTGCAAAAGACTCCCTTACCATTAACTTGAGAATATTTTAAATTATTCATGACAACGTTGAACAAAAGCAGTTGGTCACGCATCGCACGAGATATGTTAAGTTGGCTTTCATGATGATAGTGTACAACTTTTTCGCATAATACACCTTGGGAAAAGTGAGCGCTTGAAGGATGAAATAGACTTAATTAATCTGGTAAGTTTTTTCTCATTTCGAAGAAAAAGTTGTCTAAATATAAAAAAATGACAATGAAATTTTTGTCACATAATTTTGTAATAATAGTGGTAAGAATTTATGCTAATCTATTTAACAATGGAGAACTTTTAATCAATTACGTATAATATCTTATGCATATGTAAAGTTTTTCTGTAAATATATTTATTGTATGCTTTCCGTAGATATAGTTAAATTTTTTACTCAAGCAAATCAACTACACATTAATAATTCGCATATCAATGTGTTCAAGTTAAATCAAAGGACCCAACATATGTAATTGATTAGGAAAACTACAATGACTTTTGGTAAAACGAAAGTGGATAAAATATTTAAGAGAATGTTTATAACAACATTATTACAACCGAAATTTCAGAAAGGTAAACTTCATAGCGTAGTAAATCATATGCATAAGATATCGATGTCACTTCTCCTTCTTGATGTTTTTAAGAGGTTTGGTAGTGCTCAGTTTTGGTGTGCACATCTCTGCAAGGCCAGGGTCTTCACACACAATTGGAACATTAATTGCAATAGTCTTCCTTTTTGTGTTGCAGTCAGGTGGGGTTGTAAGTTGGAAGAAGGTATTAATGTCATCTTCAATAAAATTAATTTGTAAAGATGCATGGCAAGTTTCCCTTAAAGCAGTTGACTCCTACAGGTATGTAAAGTAAGTTAATAATTTGGTATAAACAAAATACAATAACAAAAGACGAAAATGATAAAATACTACCTCTGTCATGGAGGTTGTGTGTTACTACAAGTAAAACATGTAAATAGTGTAAGTTTAACAAATTTATTGACAATTGTTTTAAAAAATTTCATATGCTAAATTTAAAAAAAGTCAACCTCCACATTTGAATATTGGAATTGTTGTACCAAGTGTGTATCAACACACAATTAACTAACTTCAATGCTACTTGTCTTATGCTTGATATTATGGCTCCTAATCCGTAGCTTGACAATTACTACCTTCCTAGCTATTTCATCCAACTCTTTAGGAATTGTAGTATTTCTATCCTCCTATGGGAATTTAAAACACATAGACATGCATAAGAATTTACAAAATAAAACATGTAATATGCAAATGAGTATATAACATAATTAATACCTTGTGCATATCCTCTTTTATCCTTGAAGCAGATTTACCTAACAACTCAGTTGCAGACGATCAAAGAAGATGATTGAACATTTTCCAATTTTGTCAAAAACTTTGTAGTGAACTTTAAACCTACCAAAATAAATATAAAGTAAATTTTTAGGATAATATATAAAATCATGGATCAATATGTAGTGGTTAAGTTTGAAAACATACTTGGGGATAGTCATAAGTACGTCCTTTTCACACTTGGTGCATCTAAGAGTGCCAATAGACATGTACTCAGTTTTTTTTTGGTCACAAGGACATGCATCATAAAACCACTAATACAATGTTTTACACTTTTGAATTGTGACCTTTGAGACAACATCACAATCCTAAACATTGAACGAAATATAATATTATTTTACTTGCAAGTTAAATAATGGTTACCATTTTTCTAACAATATAGATGAAGAAATAAAATAAATAGTAAAAGTAAACTAATATAAAGACAGGAAAAAAATTTTACTTGCTCTAACTTAGAAATATCAGACAATGAAATTCTGGTGTGGAAACTAAGCAGTGATTGAGTAGGTTGGATATTCTTGAAATTTGACTAAACAGCTGACTGGAGACAGAATCTTGGCTAAGTCTGTACATTATGCGTATGTACAATTGATATAAGGTAACCAAAAAATATATAATAAAAGGACTTAAGAAATTATTAATTAAGGTCTAACCTTTCCTTCAACAATGATGCCTCTGGTATATTCGGAATAAGAGTGACTAAAGTTGCATTAAATGCGTTACTCGGATTAAGAGTGACTAAAGAATGGGTCCAAATTAGACAAACCTATTAACCTTGGGTTAGGGTTAATTCCATGCTTGATGTCTACAATGGACTTGAAGTTATAAGCTTGTTGATTAATGATAAAGTCAGATTCTTCTATGAACGTGTGAATATGGAAGTTCAATCTACAAGGGTTTGTGGTTGCTCTATACTTATCATCATTACTTACAAATTCCTTGCTATCATCGACGTCAGTTAAAAAAGTCTTGCTCATTTCTTGTTGGATTTTTAAAAAAAGTAAAGTTGTTTAAGAGTACATGAAAAATGATGGCTTCCTTATGGAAATAAAACTGTACTGACTTACTAAGAGATGTAAAACAAACAGAAGGTGTTACACTTGTTGGACTAGTCAAAGTTAAACGACGAACTTGTTTTCCTGATAATGGTATTTGACATTGGACGTAGCTATACATATAACATCAAAGTCCTATGAGCGAGATCTGTTGAACCAGTGTAAAGTTATGAATGCTTTAAAGTCAAAATGTGTAGGTTGCAAGATATCTATTCAAGTACTATGAATGAAAATTACAATAAAACATTGTTATAGGTAAGTCTCATTTATTAAATGTACAGATACGTCAACATGTGTTTGTTGCAAAATACAAGTAATTCTAAGTGTTTTTTTTTTACGTTGAAAATATATTACTGAAAAGTTTATTTGACTTTAAATGATAGCACACTGGACATTAGCACCACGCTTTGTCGGCCAATTCATTCTTAGAATTAGTTTGTATCATAATTGATTAGTTAAATCACGTTGGTAAGGAGCAGAACACTGAGCAGGTTGTTGTGGCAGTAATAAAGTGACAGAGAAGATGAAGAATCGTGGTTTAAATGCATCCCACCAACTTATTTAATTACAGTTAATGATGACCAATTAGCATCGAGAATACTATCTGTACGAATAAATGAACATGAACATTATTAAAGCAGAAGGATAGTATTCATGAGAATACTATCCTTCTGCTTTAAGCTGGTCACGATCACTACAGTTCAATAGTGTCTAAGAAGTCCACCAATCTTTTCTGATGGATACAGTCCACACACCAAAAGAACCTCAAAAACAAAGCAAGCAGAAGCCAAAAAAAAGGGAAAAGAATGACCACAATTATGAACAAAGAAGATCAGAACATACCTTATAGGACAATTAAGTGAAATTTGTGATGGACCCTCGATTATATCAGAATCTAATTATTCAAAAAGAAAGAAAAGGAAAAAGAAAGAGAAACTAATAAGTCATGCATACAACATCCAATCCAATCATGGGAAAATAACAATGTGACCTGTGGTCTACTAGTAAAAATAAAGCAGTAATCATTTTATTGAACAACTTATGCTAATTATCCAAGGTATACCGAATCAAATGAGGTAAAAGTGAACATAATCGGAAGGACCGGATTCTCGTGCAAAGATTTGTGACTCATAAAGGCAACAATAAGTATAAGATAATGACCTTCACAATGATCAAGTAGAAGTCACATATATAAAAGCCACGAGATGATAGGAAAATGAGAGATTTGTTAGAGGCTCACCATTAAACCGCCAATAACACGAAGAAGATTCGTTCTATATTTAAGCATACCAGTCACAATCGTTGGCATTTGTGGTCCAGGGTCCTAGAAAATTAGTTAAAAAAGAAAAGAAAAGAAAAGGTAATTCCAAGCCCATGAAAAAAGCCTCAAGAAATAATTTAGAATGTCTCAAGCACAAAAAAAAAGACCATCAAAACATTAGTCCTTTTGTCTACTCCCTTTCCATTGAGAAGAAAACTACAAAAGATAAGATAAATGTTGATCAGACTCAACATAGGATTCCTTTCACTTCCGCACAATTAAAGAAAAAAGATTAGAAATGATCAAACCTGACTTGTTGAGGAGTTATGATGCATGCCGACGTCTCTATGTTATCGATTTGTGCTACAAATAACCACTGCAAGAGAAAATGAGATACGAATCAAATGTATAAAAAATAACAGAAGTATTGTGGGAAACCTAGATTTCTTGCATTTTTCTCTTATGATACGATAATTGAGTGGGTGCTGACTGCATAGTGTGTCTTAGCATTTGTCATAAATATTTGCTATTGTTGTATAGATTCCCATGCTTTCGTGATTTGTTTTCAAACAATGAAATTGATTCAAAGCCACATGGTTCTCAATTTCACATGGTATTAGAGTGCCTATTCTAACCATTTTTCCACTTCTGCTTGCCCTTCTCAAATGATGAGAGTTACGATTATGACTTAGGGCACAGTCAGTACGCCTAGTCACCTCCCACCTAGGGATAATCAAAAGCATCCAATCAACCAGTCCAAGAATTCCAGCAGCCATCCGTGAAGTGTGTGACTCTCATGTGTAAACAGAAGATATTTCAACCTTACCCATGCACCCGGTGCATGGAGGTGCATGTGCGGCGGTTCCTCCAAAGCAATTGATTTTGACAGTGTCGAACACGCTATTTCTGGTCAAACCCGGGTTGTTTCTCACCACTTCAATGTTGGGAATTTAGTATTATAGAAGCTCAAAGCATATGACTCACATGTTTCAAACAATGGGAATCTCCCTTTACTATGGAATAATTTCTTTGCTCAAGGGATTGGTGAAGGAGACTATCGACCTTCATAGCAGGCTTGTGACAGCATTTCTAGAGGCAATAGAGGCATGTCTGTTTAGTCTATGTGAGACAACAAAGTCAGAGCTCAAATTTGTTGAGTCCAACATGACTTCTTACATGAATCAGATTTTTTTTTTATCACAAAATTAGCCCAGAAGGGTAATTTCATTCAAACCTGAAAAATCTTCAAGAAATAAAATACAACGGATTGTTGACTCTGGAGCATCAGATCATATGGCTGAATGCTATCAATTGTTTTCAACTTATGTTCTATGTGCCTAAAATCTCAAGTTAAAATTGTAGATGGATCTCTTGCTCTTATTCTTTGGGAAAGGAAACATTTGTAATTCAGATTCTATTACTTTGGAATCAATCCTTCATGTGACAAAATTAGCAAGTAATTCATAGTCTCGTTAGTTGTAGTGCTAAGGAGTACAAAGTGCTCTATTACTTCATGTTCACAAATAAAATAATTTCAAAGATTCCATACAAAAAATAATAATTTTAAAGATTCTTACAATTTTAGCTTGTGAAGAAACCGCAAGATTCTTTGTAATACGTAAATCGGTTGTGAAAACTCCATATCCAGCCGCATTGTAGGTAAAACATAAAGGAACATACAACATGTTATCAACAAAATACGAAACTAAATTAGACGGTGCCTTGGAAACCACCTTGATTTCGAGTGATGCAAGGATATGCCCCATTTTCAATTTTGGGTAAAACCTGCAAGGAAATACATATAAAGAAACAACTATATCATGTAAATGGAATGATTCATCCAAGATCTAAAATCTAGGTCTTCTTGAAATAACATACACCAATCATAGAGGATGACCTCCACGCCCCAGGAAATAAAAACACTCATGCAAGAATTCATAAGTCATAACTGCGTACAGTACAAGAATTTTTCATTAAAACCCCATTCTGGTTCTCTAAAGACGATCTAGAATAAATTGAGTACCTAAAAATTCCAGGTACCATCAGTACTCATCAAGCATAAATTTGTTCTGATTTTATCCTTCCGAAGGTACTAAAATGATACTACACAATCCTCCAAGGATAAAATATTAGATGGTTGAAACAAAATCGACTGTTCGGCTATCATAGTGTTTCATTGACTGTTCAATCCCTTCCCCAAAATATTTGCACTTTCCTTTCTTCTTCTTCTTCCTAATCGGAATCGCTTTCCATGCTCCCCATCGCCTTCAATCCTCTGGGCCTCTGCATCATCAAACACACCAAACTCGTCAGATTCTGCATTTCATTGATTCAACACCCAACAACAACAACAAAAGCATTCCAAATATACAAGTCTGATACGTACCTTCTTGATAGCCCACTTCTTGGGTCTCTGAGGCAGCTTGCAACCCTTCATAGCTAGAAAAGCTTCTTCTTTTTCTTTGCTTGACAGCGAGATGTACAATTTTGGCCACATATGAGGCCTCTCCTCTTCGTTGATCCCATCCCCCGTCACTTTCCCGATCTCGTCCGCCGCCACCGTCGACCCTCTCGTCGTGTAGTACATGTCCTCCTTCTCTGGCGATGCTGATTTCCTATTATCTCTGCCGGCCGACCAAAGAATCGCCCCATCGGAACTCCTGTACCAAACCATCCTTTCCCTTCAGATCAGGACAAAATAAATTCAATATCTCTTACTCTCTCACACGCAATTGTTACTTCCACGCCCCTTTATTCTTGATAAAGTTTCATCTATAAGCTTAGTGAGTAAAATTTTGGAACTTTCATAAAAGCCCTGAGATTCTGAGCTACCCAATAGAGATGAAGTGAGAATTTCTCATTCGTTTCAATCTCGTCCTCATCCCCAGGAGTTACCCGCCACAAACAAATAAAATGGGAAAGATCCCATCGTTCTTGACCTTGTGAGGCGATTAGGATGAAGATGAGAGCTTTCTTTGTCGTTAGCAGTAGTAACCCCAGAACGATCTACCGTTGCTGTAAGCTTCCTTCAGATTCCATTGAGTCTCGATGAAATCCGAGGGTCTTTCACCCTCACGCATCTCAGCCGTTTTCTGTTTCCCCACTACAAGAAAAAATCAGGTTCCGCTATTTTACATCCTCTCTGATTCCTCTCTAATAATGCTTTGTTGGAAAAAAAAATGCATGGGAAAAACGCTAAACTCATCGGAAATATGCAATAATTAAATAGGATAGATGAACCATCGTTTGAAATAGCCAATGGAATTCAAAGTAAGGTTGAAGAAGTGTTTCCAGAGTAAATAGGTTTGAAACAGATGGACTTCATAAATGGCTTTCAAACAGATGATATGATGGTCGACGTGTCCAGTTTAAGGGGAGTTCCAGGCCAGCTCCAATCAAAGTTGAGGAAAATCACATGTAGACAAAACAGATGGCCCAATAGTTGAAGGGTTAGGAGGTTTAGAAGGATATATTGATGATTAATTCTCATTCGGACAACTATGCCCTCTCTCAACTCTATTAACAAAGAGTAAAACTAGATTCAATCCCAAAAAAAAAAAAAATTTGTCACATAAAACACAAAAGTATGACACACAAATTATTTTATTATTCTTAAAATTAAAATTTTAATTTTTTTCCCCGAAAATATGGTTCGTGCATGCATGACTTATTCAGAAATTAGCTTTTGTTGGCCAGTCTTACAATTGATTATACGTATGCATGTTGGGTTTAATGTTTCTGCACATACATGTTTCTCAGATCAGATGATTCAAAATGGATCTAGATATTTATTTATTTTTATCAAGTTTGATAGTCCATGTTGAGTGTTGACATTTTTTAATTGAAAATCTTCTTACCGGACCCAAAATTTAAGGAGCTTTTCAAAAACATCGGACAAGAATTTAATTTTTTCTGGCAGTGTAAAGAAATGTCAAGATCTCGCACTTAATTCATTCCGATTTTTTTTTTTAAAATAAAAATAGAAAACGTCTCTAAAGACGCAATAACACATTGAGTGCTTTTACGTTTAACAAAATAAAATCAACTTCATCATTATTTTACACAAACATACACATTTTATACACACACGTGCGTATGCATAGTCATGTTCTTTGAGTACCGGTTTTATAAATTGTGATGAAAGATGAGACTGGTGCTGTATTATAGATCTTAGAAAACAAATTATTTATAATGTGTGAAAAATATGGTTTTTTCAGTTTAAAGATTTTATTTTTTTCGGGCAAAAAAGAGGAAAAAGCGGGTCGGTGGATTGGGGCAGCTACGAGTAATTGAGAAGATGCGTCCCGATGAAATTATCGGATCCGTCAATCTCCTGTCTTCGTCGCGGCACGAATTTCCCGTCAATGTAGGAGACACCGAATAAGAGCGAGCTCTTCCTCCTGGGATCAAACAACACATTCAGATCTCTAGAGAGAGAAGAGATTGAACCAGGCGCCATTTCTCTCATCTCTCTCTACCTCCTTCCACCTGAATTCTGAAACCTTCATCAGGTGGCAACCATGCCTTCCTCTTCTTCTTCCCACTCCCTTCTTCTCCCTCTCGCGGCGGCTCTCCTCCTTCTATTCTCCGTCATTGCCGGTGTCCCCTCCGCAGCGGCCGACGATGTAAAACATGATGACGACAGGGTTCCCAAGTCGGACTCTTGCAATAATGACTTCCAATTGGTAATTTATCAACTATCATATCCCTCTATTCTATTAATTTGCGAACCTTTTGTTGCTTCTCGTAATTGATATGTTTGGTTTGGATATTGTGAAATTCCCATGAAGGAAATTGGAAATGGAATTAAGATTGAAATGGGGATGTTAGCTTCCATGCTGGTGGATAAATATTAAACTCTGGCACGCATGCTCCGCTGGATTTCGTGTGATCATATATCTTTTTAACTGCTGTATGGGTTATGTTTCTTCTACTGGGATTGTGAAGAAGGACACTATCTTTTTAACTGCTGTATGCGTTATGTTGCTTCTACTGGGATTGTGAAGAAGGACACTGTTATAAATGTTGTAATGCTGTGATTTATGTTACTAGATCTTTACACTCTTATTTGAGTTTTCCCTCACCATTTTCGTCCTTGTTCATTACTAATTACAAAAGTTATGTGCCTCAAACAGGACTGTGTTAAGCAAAATGAAAAAAAAGCTAATCACTAAGTTTATGGATTGGTTAATGATTTTAGATACATGTAATGTTAGATGATAACTATATGTTAGAAATAAGTACTTTATAATAATAATTGATTAATTAGTAAAATTTGTGTCATGGTATAACTTTAACCTCAATTAATTAAATCATGTGATCAAATAGAAACACAAATTAAAAGGTACTGGTGTGTGCCAGTTACATGACATTTTAAAGTTGGGTTGTACATTTTTTTAAACCAATACTGCATTGGCCCCGATTTGCCTCAAAGGCATTCCTGTGTAGGTGCTTGGGTGGAGGACTCTCAGTCTCACCTCAACCAGCAGATTGAGATAAGGGCCTTTGAATATGCTGCTTCTGAATTACTTTCTGTTGAGTTGTTGTAGAGAAATTGGAGGATTTAGGGGAAAGAGGAGAATTCAGAGGAGTTGGGAAGAGAAAACAAGAGAGGGAGAGGAGAAGAACTGTTGTTCTCTCATCATTCACACACAATCTGATTGACACATGAGTCATTTAGTCTAGGCGCCCCCTTTATATAGGACATAGGCCTTAGACTTATCAATAGCAAAGCAACATAACAGAATAGGCACATCCAGACATAACAGAATCCTAACTACCCTTTACTAACTAACCCCATGGCCTCATAAGATTAATAGTGTGCCAATAATTCCCAATTACTATGCCCTAACTATTTATTTATGACTTATATATCACTTTCCTTTACTGTTGCCGTCTGCTATTTACCTTCACCTTTCTCTATCGATGTTGATTTTTTTTTTTTAACATCGGAATCTTGCAGGTTAAGGTGAAGAACTGGATTGATGGCAAAAAAGGGGATATGTATAATGGGATGAGTGCAAGATTTGGGTCTATATTGCCGGAGCAGGCTAAAGAAAGCGTCAGATCACCTGCTGCTGTTGCAAATCCTGAGGACTGCTGCTCCAATTCAACTTCTATGGTTTGGCTCTTTTTTATTTCTAAAATTTCATCCTTTACATTGAGTTCCTTGATTGATGCTCTTATGGTTGTAGACTAATTACAGAACAACATGCATGGAGAAGACTTCCCCAGTGATGTGAATATTACTCTTGAAATGTCGCTTTGTAAATTTTTTATTTATCCTATTGCAGCATACCGAAATTTTTGAGAACCTACAAATTTTCCAACTTAGGATAATGGTCATTATAGAATAGGGAATATCTGTTCAGGTCGCATGCTTTGTGTGTTAATGAATTCCCATTTGCAGTTATCTGGGTCTGTTGCTCTATGTGAACGAGGTAATTGTGACTTTTCAACTAAAGCAGCATTTGCTCAGTCGGGAGGTGCTACTGGAGTGTTGATGATAAACAGCAATGAAGGTTCATTTTATTGCTTGACACATGGCATTGCCTCTTTGGTTTTATTTATTAGTTACCTCTTTTTCCTGGTTGACAGAAAGTATAATATAACATTGTTCAACTAAAGTTTCACTTATCAGGCTTGTGAATTGCGATGTCCCTTTCATTTACAATGGGTTATGTGGTTATATTGTTGTCCATACACACAAGATTTCACTTTTGAAGGAGTATTAGGTTTCCAAAATACCTTGATGAATTTAGAATTAAACTATCTCATCTAGAGAAGTAGAAAGACAAATTAGATCTGGATTAGGTAAAAGATTTCCACAAGTTCATGAACTTACCTATTAGAGGGGTTTCTAGCAAAATGAAGATCCCAGGAAAAATATTTCCCTGAAAAGGCTGAAAACAATGAATTGGAGAACTAAGCAAGGGACACAGATGATGAGACATCGTGATTTCTTTTCTCTCATCTTCATCTTATTTGATCTGGACGTTATATACTTAAAAATCATTATAGATTTTAAAACTATAACTATTACTGGTTCTTGAAATAGATGCCTTTCTTCTTCTATTATGATCTTTTTTCTTTAAATAAAAAGGGTTTAAATCTTGTTCCCACTAAAACTTTTAGCATGATAACTGACTTGTTGAAACTTTGTTTTCATTGCAACTGTCTGGTTTTTGTTTGTGCTTATAAATGCATAATTTTTATCCACAATATTACTTATGATAAATTGTTTTCTGAGAACTATTGATTTAATTCACTCAGATCTTATTGAGATGACTTGCTCCAATGGCACTGCACCAAACATTTCGATTCCAGTTGTGATGATATCAAAATCCGCAGGAGAAAATTTGAAGAAGATGATGTCTTCAAAGAGAGGTTGGCTCTTCAGCCCTTGTAACTTCTACTTGTACTTTTCTTTTGCTTTTGAGGAAGAGATTTAGGTGAATATATTCTTGAGCATTTGTTAAATGTATAATAAGATGTGCAGAATGAAGCATGTGCTCAAATGAAGTAATCACATACGGGTGTATTTTTTTGGGCATGGCTGGGTGTAATATTTAGATGTCGTAAAGTCATTGGGCAATGGAAGAGGTTAAGGGTGAGGTGGATGTTCATGGATTTAGCTGGGAATTGAGTCATCATTGTGTTATTGCTGAAAGTTAAAACATATAACACAAGTTAGCATTAGACATTGTAGGCTAAGTTACACTGAGATAACTAGCTGATCAGTTGGTAGTTGATGTTGATTGTTGAAATAGAGACTAATATTTTCTGGCTTCCGTTTTTATTTGTTAAAGAGCCAGAAAAGTCTTGTGATTATGCCAGAAGTTGATATCACAATGCTTATTTTACTTTGCAATGTTGCTCTAATTTTATGGGAGTTGCTGGAGGGAGGAGAACAGATCGTGGATTTTCTTTATAGCACTTTACGACATTGTCAAGATTTGTGACACTATGATGTCTAGCCATGCTACATGGTTTTCCTTGTTTTCTTATCCGTGAATTTTGTAAGTTTTAAAATGGAAAATGAAATGAAATACCAAAGCCCTTTATCATTGTACAAATACTGTAGATTGAAGTGATGGTTAAGTTTGATAAGTAGCCACTGACGAAATTTTCAATTAACTAGAGTGGTGAGAGAGGAAAGAACTAAGATGAAGGGTCAAGTTTTTAAGGTGAACCAGAGATTAATGTGCTCTCTTTCTTCTGCTTACTAAACTAAGAAATAAAACTATTTAAAGATTAAGTTACTCTGATTTGTTAACTAGCACAATTATCGGCATTGCTAGGTTTTTTGGTATTGGAATTAGCATTTTAATTGTTGCACAAATCCACAAATGCTTGCTAGTTTTCATACTGACACGTATCTTGGATAAGTAAGATAAAAAGGGAAATGTGCTTTTTGGGTGTCAAGTTGATCTCCAGTAGATTATTTACAGATGGTTAATTTTGCGTCATCCATTGCAGTGGAAATTCTGTTATATGCTCCACTTCGCCCACTTATAGACTACTCCGTGGCATTTTTGTGGTTGATGGCTGTTGGGACAGTTGCATTGGCTTCACTATGGTCAGATTTGACTGCCCCTGAGCAGACTGATGATTGCTATAATGAGGTTTTTTGTTACAACCTATATCTGTCTCAAAGTTCATGGTTTGTGTTGAAGTGTCCCCCCCCCCCCCCTCTCCCTTGTGATGCCTCAGGGTGTTAATTGTCTTGTTTATCGTTTGGACCAATTAATAAGTGTTTTGAGCATAATTTTAGTTGAAGGCATGCTTTCACCCATTCACAATCTTTCATTATTTTTGCATGGTGATTTTATATTCTATGTTTCCTCTTACTTTTGCCTGCCTTTGCAATTAACTGTTCATTTTCATTAGTTGCTCTTAAAAAAGTGGCCAGGATCTTGTTTCCTTTTTTTGTCCCTTATTGGTGATTTATTTCTCATTTTTAACTCGTCTTTGAAATTGTTAATTTGAATACCATGTTGCCTCATTTTTTTCTAGGAATCTTCAAATGCCGCAACAGCTAAAGATGAGGATGAAATTGTTAGTTTAGATGTGAAGGGTGCCATCATCTTTGTCATAACAGCATCTACTTTTCTCGTGCTAATGTTCTTCTTCATGTCATCTTGGTTTGTCTGGTTGCTGATAGCACTTTTCTGCATTGGTGGTATGCAGGTAATGTTTTTGGTCATTCCTTTGGCTGAACTCTTACACATTATGTGAAAATAACTTTTCATAAATTGTTAGAACTATTTTGATAATTTGATCCCAATTATCTCATCATATCAAAGGAAAAAACTAATGCAATATGGTCAGAGTATGAAGACTTCTATTACTTGGCATATTGATCTGCTCAAAATCTTGGTGGCAGTAAATGCTGATTAAGTATTCTGTCTTGATTTCTCAATCATATTGATTTCATACCAAATTGTAGTTATGTTCGCTGCTTTCCTTTTGCTAATTGAACAATGTTTTTGATATCAGGGAATGCACCACTGTATTGTGAGTGTGGCTTGTAGGTACAATCAATACTCATGTCTTGTTTTTTTCCTTAAAACATAGCATATTCTCTTTCTGTATGTTTTATGTACTGATAATCTCTTATTTTCAAATATATGGGCAGAATATGTCCAAAATGTGATAGGAAGACTGTGAATATTCCTAAGGTTGGGGAGCTTTCTGTTTTCTCACTTGTAGTGATGTTATTTTGTTTGGCATTTGCAATTTCCTGGGCTGCTACTCGGCGGGAATCCTTTTCATGGGCCGGGCAAGATATTCTTGTAAGTTTCACTCTCAGTAGCTAGAATGTTCACTGGTTCCCTATTGTCAACTTTCTACAGCATTGTCGCAGGAACTGGCTTATTATCTTGATGTTTGTGGCTACAATTTACTGATGAGAATCTATAGTTGACTTTTTATTTTGTGATGTTCAGTTGTGAAATATGCTTTTAATCTTGACAGGGCATATGCTTGATGATAACCGTCTTGCAGTTGGCACAATTACCTAATATCAAGGTAGCTTAATGGTTTCCTTCTTGTTTGATTGATTATTATTTCTTCATAATTTGTTGTTTATATGTTATAAAAATTCACCACACTCAATTTTTGCATTTGATACCATAGGTTGCTACCGTCCTCCTCTGTTGTGGATTCTTCTATGACATCTTCTGGGTGTTCATATCTCCAGTATTTTTCAAAGAGAGTGTCATGATCACGGTAAAATCTTACTTTTACTTGGTCAGGTTTAATTTTTTCTGGTTTGGTTGGTTGAAGTTTCTGGAAACAGCCTCTCTGCTTGCAGGGGTAAGGTTGCGTACATCTATCCCTCCCCAAACCCCACCTAAGGGGCATCTCGTGCATTGAGCCGCCCTTTTTTGTCTGATTGAAGTTTGCACCTTCAAAATTGAGAACATAGTTTATAATATATTGAAGTAAAATTCACAACATCCAAGTCTGAAGTGGTTACTACCTCGTATTCTTTGGTGTGTACCAAACTGGACTATATATGCACGAGGTGTTGGACAGATTGATGTGGAAAAACTTAAGCAAATCTGCATTAAGATGTCTTCAATACACGTTGATAAGATTTCTTTGCTAGGTTGCTCGAGGTGATAAAGCCGGTGGGGAAGCAATTCCTATGCTTTTGCGAGTTCCTCGTATTAATGACCCTTGGAGTGGTTATGACATGATTGGATTTGGAGATATTCTCTTCCCTGGTTTGCTTGTTTCTTTTACTCACAGGTACTAATTTCTTTCTTATTTTTAACTATTTATGTATATGTGAGATTTATAAAATTGAACATGCACGCACAGCTTTTTCTTTGGAAAGTTCTTTAACAAATCAGTATGAAGGCAGAATAACGTCCTTGTTGATGTTTGAAGGGAGAGGAATGAGAGAGTGACAATCTTTTTGATCTACTGACACCTCAGTCTCGTGTCATGCATTATGAGGTCTGAGCGGTGTAGTACATGAAGTGCAGTAGTTTGCATTTGTTATTTCAAGGGGTTCGCCCTGCCTATCATTATTAACATTTCAAGAGTATTTTATGTTGATACTTCTATCAAACATCCTGAGAATATATTGCCTATATCATTTAGGACTACCTAATAGTGCAGATGACTTCTATTGAACATCATGTGACAATGTTTTGCCCATTGATTGAAATATTAAACTAAACAACTTAATGATCTTGATTTGCCATTCTTAGAGAACTGTTATCTATTTTTATGTTTGGGGCAGTTTTGGTTCATCTACCTATCAGAGATGCTTATTCTTCATTGTTTTGATTCTGGATTTTGAGTGTCTCAGATTTGACAAAGATCAAAAGAAGGGAGGACCAAAAGGATATTTTCTTTGGCTGATAATGGGCTATGGAGTTGGTGAGTTCTTTTGCAACATGTTTCTGTTGAAACCTTGCTCATTTTTTTGCCTCTTCACAAGTATTGTATTAATTGAAAGTGATTTGTGCCTTTTCCCCTTGCATACAAAATGCCAGGTATTTTATGGACATCGTTTAATCATTGATTGATGCAAGGTGGTACCAGTGGATAGTATGCTTATGCCTTTGGTTTCCGTTTCTTATGCATGTTTACCCATTTGTTTAGTTCGCTTGTCATTTTTAAAAAGAAAAAGAATCTGTGCTTCCCAAATGGTTTTGCTGATGATTTCAGGTTGTCATTGCGTATGCCCCATGTTGATCTAACTTGTATGTCTTATTTCACGTTAAATTTAATGCTATTTAGCTTTTAGTTGCTGACATAGGTTCGTTTCTTTTTCAGGCCTGTGTTTGACATACTTGGGGCTTTATTTGATGAACGGTCACGGACAACCTGCACTCCTCTACCTTGTTCCATGCACACTAGGTAACTTATTTAATGTTGTGCTTAGGTTGGATGTTCATGTCACTTGGATTCAGGCTCATGCACATTTGTTAATTTTCCAATGAAATCAACAGGCACTACTATTGTGTTGGCATGTATAAGAGGTGATATGAAGACCCTTTGGAATTATGGTTCGGACACGTCTACTGAATCTTCTGATGTTTAAATCATAGCTTTACCCGCACTCGATGATGAATTTGAACTTCTGCAATTCGGAAAACCGATTTCACTGCTTTGATATTAACATGATGCAATGAATATAATGGTGGGGAAAGATGTCCCATTTATCATCTATCGGCAACTCCATTTTGAGCCTCCTTGATTATCTTGTGTAATCATTATAAACCAATGTTCTTGCTGCTAAGTTGTAGTCCTTGTGGATAGAAAGGCCAAAAAGAGGAGAGCAAGTTTCTGTTCTTGTGATTTACCGTTATGTATGTGTAGCTGTTGTTCCATTCTTTACTGCGGTTTCAGTGCTTTCTGCAAGGGCCAACAAAAGATTTAGAGTTGGTTGGGCTTTGCTTAGAAGAGCTTAGCTTCATGGGAGCTTGAGACTCTAATGTGTATCATTTTGACATCTGTGTATATACATGACTGAGTTTACATTAATTTGCTATACGCATTACATTGTTCTGAACAACTTCAGTCATTTAGAGTCGCAGATTACTGCCACATTAACGTTAGGTATAAACAGAAAAGGGGTGGGATGACTCAATTCTCAAGAAAAGCATTCAAAGATGATCAATTATTGCTTTAACTTAGACTCACTACAATCAAAGAGTCTAAATCACTACAAACAAAGAGTCTTAATATTAAGGATCAGACGTAGTATCATGATATTATAGAGAAATCTTCAATTAGACTCAAATAGCAAATATATTAAATCAACTCATGAAGTTGATATATGTACATATATATAAAATAAATAAATAATTGATTCGTGGGGACAATGATTTGTGGGCTCGCAAGTGTGTTGGTCATAATTCAGATATGTTCAGTGAAGAATATCCAATAATAGGACAGAAAACACTTGTGTGCGTGTTTTGCTGCTAGAATTCAGATATGTTCAATGGATAAGGAGCAATAACATTAATTCATATATTACTACAACAATAAATACAAACAGACAGAAAACGGGAGGGTGACCCTGAATTCTCAAGAGAAGCTTTCAGAGGCCATCAATTATTACTTGGACCAAACATTAGACAACAAAGTAGACAGATACTAAAGCATGATCGGCTACCACCAGACGTAATGATATTTATTACGAGCAAGGGTGAGGGAGGAGTCAGCAGTGAGGAGGGTGAGGGAGGTTGCACTTGGCAGGGAGCTGCATGGCAAGGGTAGGGTCAATGCCAAGAGAAGGCAACAGCTTTGAGTTCTTGTAGGAGCAGAGGCACCGCGTGTTGGCGTGAGAGAGCGCTGAGCAGCAATCCGCGGAGGGAGCCGCCGGGTTCGGAAGTGTCACTGATGGCTTGCACGCCATTAGGCCACTTATTGGGACGTTGCATATGCTTTGGCCATTGATGGTTGAAGCTGCCACTGTGAGCAGCAGCAACACCACCACTAGCCCCAAGCCTCTCACTCTCATCTCTCCTAAAACCATCTCTTCTCTGACTTCTCCTTTGGTTTATGATGCATGGTGGTCTCACGGCATTTATATAGTGGTTGGAGGAATGGAATGATCACAAGGCAATGGAATGTTTTGTTTGTTGTTGTTGTTTAATTGGAAAAAGAGAACTGGGTCACTTTGCCCGTGAGTGAAAGGAGGAGCAACAACCACTGCACTATCACGGGAATGGGATATGTGGCTGCCCTCTGCCTCCCACAAGTGGAGCGTTCCATCATTTCTCCCTTTACCTTCCTCAAATCATATTCGGGCCTTTTCCTCTCCTCCGTTACGCTATTTAATATAAAATATATTTATTAAAGGAGGTGAGTTGAGTTAATTAACATCATATATATTTTCTAAAACACTATACTCATCTTTTTTGATTATTGTTGATGGAAGATTAATAGAGGTAAATTAGAAAAATGATCACAAATATAAAAATTATGTTTTTTTATTTAAGATTAAAATTAACTCTTTAAATATGTCTCATATAAGGATAGGAGGAGTATTATATTTATATCTAATTTATTTTTATTTATCCACACCCTTTTCACTCAAGTCGCAGTATTATTATATGTGATCATGTTCTGTTATCGTTTAATTATTATAACCCACTTGTGACGTGGTTTTAATTTTGGAAAAATCGCACCCAGTAGGTCTTAAGGACTAGAAAAAAATAGCAAAAAAGTCTTATAATAGATTCCCATATCAAAAAGCTCTATAGAGACTGCAGTGATATAAATTTCAAATGTAAAATTACCTTCTTGCCCTCATTGATTAAAAAAGGAAAAGAGAAGCAATGATATATGATTAGGTGCAGGTACTTGTCAATCACCACTCTATGGCTTGTCAACGGGAGCTGTTTTAGTTAACATAGATAAACTTATCAATGAGTATTTTATAACTTATCAAAATAGGCACATACACTTGCCAATATATATAACTTGCCATTATAAGCACATAACTTGCCAATATATAACTTGTCAAAATATGTAAATAAAGTTGTCGAAATTGGCACATAAATTTGTTAAAATAGGGATATACACTTGCCAATATTTATAATTTGTCAAAGTAGGCACAAACCGTTGTCAAAATAGGCACATACACTTTCCAATATGGCAATATATAACTTGTCAAAATAGACATATACACTGACAAAAAAGAAGACATTTACATTTGCTAATGTATAATTCTATTATAGGCACATAAACTTGTCAAAATACATCATTGAAGCCTGTTGCATTTGGAATTTATGATTGTCAATTGAATGCCTATTTTGACAAGTCATAGAGTGGTGATTGACAAATACTTGCACCTAATTTTATATTACTGCTTCTATTTTCCTTTTTTAATCAATGGAAGTAAGAAGGTAATTTTAAAATTGGAATTTATATCATTGCAGTCCTTGAAGAGTTTTTTTTATAGGAGAATCTACTATGAGACTTTTTTGCTATTTTTCTATGGTCTTTGGGAACCTGAATACGATTTTTCCTTTTAATTTCATCTTTGAATTTTTGTGCCTTTTAATTGAAAATTCTTGCCATTTGGAGTTTTCTATCCACCATGGGTTCGCTGGATATGTAGGTCATTCTTATCTCTAAATTCACAATAAATTGTGTTTAGAGTATAACACCACTGATCTAGTAGCTTATGTATGCATGCATGTAATATTTTATGACAATAAAATTAGCCCTTTTTACACGACATAAAACTATGATTAAATGAAAAAATGTTTGTGACTAACTTTACCATTTGAACCCCTCGTTCTTGGGTTCAACTGGCAAAGGGGTCAGATACTCTCACCAAAGGGGGGGGATTCGATCCCCAGGTTGGTCGAGTCTTTGGGGAGCATCCTAACTCCAGGTGCCAGGTTCACGCCGAAAGTAATAGGGATTGGTCGTCGCCCAACATTGGTATAACCAGGAGGAAGGGAGATTCTGCCCTGCTTTTGGATCGTGGGTGAGCCTAACCCCTTTCCTAAAATTTCTTTATAAAAAAAAAACTTTACAATTTGAAAGATTTATGTGCATATAATCCAAAATGCAAACGAATATTCGACACACAAAAAATGAAATTTATAAGAGTTTATTACTAAAGTATCATGATCTACATTATGGATCGATGAAATGGTGGATAACAAGAAAAGAAAAATGTTTTGTGCTAGTTTTAAAAGTCAAGGAATTATATATAGGGAAAAAGACAGATTTTTTTTTTAAAAAAAAATTGTAAAATCTCAAATTAAGTTTATTACCAAGAGTTGATAACCAATGCACAATTTATTTTTTGGGAAGAAATACTTGATTTGTAATTTTGCAAATTCAAAGTTATTTTTCTTTCTTTTTCTCTTATTTATTTATAAACTTAAAATCAGTAAATTTTGTTTAATTTAGTGATAGCATGCGTGAATTCAAAAAAAAGAAAGAAAAAAGAGGCTATTAAGGAAAAATGCAGATATAAAATATTTTGCCATAACATATATTCATAAATACTACGTACAAGTCATAACGTAAGCTACCCCTGAAAGCCATAAAAACCAGAAGGAAAAACCGCAGCTACGTGTATTATTCATAGATGTGTACCCTTTCAAATGATGAGACGATTATATATCATAGACAAAAGAGATGGTTTATATATAGTCACTATTCAAAATAAACTAGTCTAGTACTCTAATTTTATTTCTCAGTGGCATCCAGCACTCCAACGTTATTTATAGTACATTCAGTATCCTAATATTATTTTCTTAGTGTATCTAATGCATCATAATGTTATTTTCCAGTTACATTCAATAACTTCATGATCTTATTTATGGTTAGGAAAAATGAGGTGAAGGTGCTGAATGTACTTTAAATAAAATTGGGGTGTTAGATATAATAAGAAATAATATTAGGGTGCTAGATGCTACTTTTTCCCGTAAATTATCTCATGGCTTTATGTAAGCAATGCACCTAATTTATATATATTCACATAATGTTATGAAAATTAGCGAACAAGCGCATCTCAATGAACAGAATGGAGAGAGAGACGCAGTTAACTATTGCTAGACTAATATATAATTAAATAGATAATTAAGCAACAATCTGCAAATATAATTAAATAACAGAGTTAGAGACAATATAAAAGGATCTTCATCATCTATATATATACGAACCCAGGCCTATACATATTCATGCACCTTATCTCTCTCATTATCTCTCACCACAAATGAAAAAACGCACAATATACATACATATATATTACTGCTGAAATTATAACGAATATAAACATATATATGTATCCTCGTGTGATCTTTGTGAGAGAGAGATATATATATGGAAGCAACCGTGATATATGTGTATTGGTCATTTGGTCTCCATTTGTTGATATCATCATCTCATAAATAATGTTCCAATTTGGATTCATCAGTGTGATGTTTATGTGTCGGTGTGTGTGTGTGTGATCATCATCATCACGGCCTTTTTATGAATGAATTCCTTAATATAATCAGGGTTGGCTAGGAATAGCGATGAGCTATGGTTTGCATGACGTGGACCTGATCAGCAAGGCAGGTCACAAAATGAGCAGTTTCCTCCAACAAGGTGCAAATATCCATCAACTTACCTCCTGGAACCACTTCTCTTAGCTTCTCTGTTTGCCTTTTCATTAGCCCTTCTTCGTCTTCATCATAAGAAGAAGAAGAAGAACAAGTTATGTTCTTCTTCTTCTTCTGTTTCCTCTTGGTCTTACCTAACCACGTTGATCTTCTGATCTTTCTCTTCATGGAGAAGTTATGGTGGTGGTGATGTTGTTGTCTGCCTCGGCTCAGCTTCATCAGAATGGCTCGGCTCCAAACCCTCCTTGAGCCAACAGAACGAGCCATACACCAATAAGCCGCCATCTTTAATCCCTCACTTCGCTTTTTCACACATACTGAAGATGGGCAAGAGGGTCTGGTTTTGCTCATCTTGGACAGAGATCTCAGAAACCTACGAGCAAATCTCAGCTTAGTCGCGGAAGCAGGGTTATTAGCAGTAGGGATAATTGGTGTCATGTTTGGGGTATGGGCACGTGAAGAAGAACAGAGATCCAAAATCATAAATGGCAAAGAGAAAGAGAAGATATAAGTGCTGTGGTGGGGATTCAGAGTTGTGATCCTAGGACAACAAACTCTGACACAAATCACTTTTTTTCAGAGTTAGGATTGGAAGAGAAGAGAGACATGTGTGACCCTCCTTGAGGATTGCAAGTTGGGATTTGCTTCTCACACAAAACAAAAGGGTCCTCTCTTCTCTCTTATTTCAAAGTACAAAATGAGAGCCCCAGTCCCAATATCTGATATAAGAACATAGAGATCGTGGGGTAAAGTAAAGGTGTGGTGGTTGAGGGTAGAAGAATAAGAATCCAAATAATGGAGAGAATAAAGGAATATGAGGAAGCTTGAGGGAAAAGGTAGATAACTAGTTAATAGCTAAAACATAAAATAAATCAGGTTTAAACCTATTGTACGTCATTGTAAATAATTTTAACGAATTTTGGTTTTGATGAAAATTTGTATAATTTATGCAATCTCAAATATTGGTTTTTATAGTTTCATAAAGACTTGAGTCTGAACTTAAAAATGCTAACTACGCTTTATAGTTTCATATAGACTTGAGTCTGAACTTAAAAATGCTAACTACGCTCTGTAACATTAACATCGTTAAGTAGGTTGTTGTAAAATATTGACTAAGATTGATATGACTTACATCACATGTGAGGGTCGTTAAAACTAAAAACTTGTTAAAAGTATAGGGATCTGTATCGAGTTTAATTCAGCAGGAAAAAAGGAGGAGGAAAGTGAGGGGTGTACGTACATATCATGCCTACATGTATATTTATGTGTATGAGATAATTAAGTAGTATATATATGTGTGTGTGTGTGTGTGTGTGATGATTATGAAGGAGAGGAGGGTACATGGAGAGAGGAGGTTGCTTTGAAGAAGGGAAAGAATGTTGAGGGCACATGGGAGAGAAGAGAGAGGGTTGGAGAAGTGGGTTTAAGGGCCCACAAAAGAGTGCACATGGTTGAGTCCCCCACCAACTTGCTTCTCAAACGTTTTTTCATTATGTCTTCTAATATAATCCCACCTCATTATCTTCTTATGAATCATATTATTAATATTCTTCTCTCTCTATCTCTTTCTGCTTTATTGAGGGGGTTAGGTTTTGATCTTTTCTTTTATCACTTGTGAACTGTGACGCTTAAGCTACCTTCATTTTCATTCCCTTCCTTCCCAAGCCACTCATCCCAAGGGACTGTGTTTGTGAAAGGAAGCAGAACTGTGTCGGCATATGGCTGTGTCCTCTTGTATTTCCTACTTAATGTTTGCTTTTAGTTACATAACAAAGAAACAGAAATTGACATTTTATGATAACCCTTAAAAAAAAAAAAAATAATGGACGAGATGTTAGATCTTTCGCGTGCTCTCTGTCCCTCATTGCTGGATCTATCGCATTCCTTAGTACTAGTATTCTCTTCGGTCTTAAATATAAGACATTGTCTGTTTTTTGAAAGATTAAGGAAACTAAATAAGTTACTTAATCATGTCATATCTTGTGTATTATTATATTATATATCAGTTTACAACTTAGACAAAATAGTTTAAAGAAAAAATGATAAATATAAATATTTTAAAGTAATTTATTTAGCTTTCTTAATATATCTAAAAAAGTCAACTCTATTTTATATTCAGGACCGGAGGGAGCATTTTCCTTTTTGGTTAAGGGGCAATTTTGTCCCGGAAGTTTTTTGGGAGGCAATTTTACCTTGGAAGTGTCAAAAGGGGAGCAGTTTTGCACTTGATGTTATCCTAGTTAATTTTGACATTTAGTTGACCAAATATGCTGAGCTGACAATCCATATGTCATTTTGGTTAAGATGCAAATTTGTTCGGAAAGTTTTAAATGTAACTTTGAAAAAAAAATGAAGGACTTTTAAGGCAAATTTGCACCTTAACAAAAATGATGTGGATGCGTAACTTGTTTTCTTAATATATTTGGTCAATTAAAATTAACTAGGATAACGGATGAGGAAAAATTCATCCCTTTTTCACATTTCTAGGGCAATATTGCCCCCCTAAAAAACTTCTGGGACAAAATCGCCCATCAGTGACAACTTCTAAGGCAAAATTATCCCTTTAACCCTTTATTTTTTAGACAGAATATGGGCACATTGTGAATTGTATAGATATTATAAATCACTTTTGGCTTTTTCAATATCCATAAAAAAGAACCAAAGTTGATAATGGCCGTGCGGTAGTGGTTCACCATTCAAAATTTGGTCTTCACACACAGATTTGGTTTTCCAGATGGAAGGAACCGGAAAACACAGAATTCTCAAATGTTTCTAAACACCAAATAAGTATGGCCCCACTAATACAATCCTTGCTGGACGGCAAGAAGTGCTTTGTTTTATTCATTTCTAGATTGAAGCCTCAATTGAACTTTTGGCTATCATTTATTCAAAATAATTATATCATATCTAGATTAATTGGTTTCATATTGGAGAAAGCAAGACGTTATCCAACCAAGCTGTTCCCAAACTAGTCACAAATCTCAAGTAAAGTATAATGTTTTTATCACTAACCTCAAGTGCTCTTTCATGTTTATACAACTGATTTTACTTGTTTTATGCTAATTTCATTAAGGCACAGACAATATTTTAGATGCATAATTATGATCAAGTTAATTTTGCTAGTGGTGAGTTCATGAGACGGGATACTATTCAATCTGTCTTCTCGCTCACCCCAGTTTTCTTGATAAACTCATAATCATATATGGTATTGATTACTTTAAACACCTATAATATGTATACATAATTTATTGCTCAATACAATAATTTTTTTAATTTTCTATTCACTTTAGTAAGTACCTCAAGCTGTTATTTTATATAAATGTCAGAATCATTTGTAAACCATAAATAGCACAATGTAGAACCAGCAAAACTCTCCCTATCTTTAACAATAGCAATATACCAGAAGCATTATAGGCCAGTACATTCAGTAGGGGGCTCTGATATATATACCCTCTTTACATTGGCTTTTATTATATTTTTTTTTTAAAAAAAATTGAAATTTATGTAAATGATAATAATTTAAAAATAAATAAAGTGGTTAAGAGTTCAACAATTGGTTATCAGGTTATAGTTAATAAAGATACATACAAGCTTGACATTAATGGACATGTATACCTTTCTTTCAGAGTCCAGAAGTAGTGACAGCTATAATTGCTGTTATTGATTGGCAATAATGGTTGAACGGAAATAGGAACCCATTCTTATGGCACTTAGCCTAATCCAAAAACATGGTTGGATGTCAAGCCTTGATTAACTCTAATTTTGGTTGGAAATATATATATCTGTTGAATTGTTCCCATCACTTAATTATAATTTGGCAGTTATATATTTAATGCCACAAATGCAACAGATAAGCTTAATGGGGACCAGGAAAGCAACAATTTAGCAAATAAAGCTTCACTTTTATTCACTTATTGTCCAGTTCTTGGGACGTAACCAATTATATACTTTGAAAAGCTTACACACTTATGGTGGTTGGAAATGGACATAGCCAACACCCTAACATGCACATTTAATTTCACTGATAATGATCGATTAACAACTAGATGTAGTATTTACTAAATAATATAAATCTTAATTGGATATGGTTTTAGTTTTAAATCGCTTCATACTTACCTTGATCCAATGGATGCTCTTATTTGACTTTTAATTACTACCCATTTTCGTATTTTTTTTTTATCAGCTTATCAGTTATATAATATGAAGGGATAACACTCATAGATTATCAAGTAGGTAGCTTTATTTGAGTTTGTGCATCCACCAATACTATATTCACCATCTAATACAATCATTAATATTCATTAGAATGGATCCTTCATTCCTTTACAGTACAGTCCCATTTAGGGTTGCACAGAGTAGTTTTACTTTACAGAATGTTTCAGAAGTTTCAAAACAAGAAACTGCTTACATGTTAGTCCCACACCTTCAAACTGTCTCTCCAACTTAAGTCAATCTCTCCTTCAAATGCAAATAATCCACATGTCAAGTTCATCCCATCACCATGACTGTGTCTTCCACTGGCTCTTAAATACTACCTCCATCTGGTCCTTAATATAAAGGCCGGTTGACTTTTTTTTAGAAAGATTAAGGAAGTCAAATAAGTTACATTAAAGTATTTATATTTATCATTTTTCTCCAAACTAATTAGTCAGTTATATAGTCTAATGATGCACATCATATGCTATAATTAATTTATTTAGCTTCCTCAATCTCTTCAAAAAAAAGTCACTCGGCTCTTATATTAAGGATTGGAGAGAGTATCTATTATTATCAGATCCCATCTAGCATCCAGCCATGTAACATAGCTCATACTCCCTTCGGTCCTTAATATAAGACCCAATTGACTTTTTTATTTTTGGAGAGACTAAAGAAGCTAAATAAGTTAACTTATCATAGCATATATTGTATGTCATTTGATTATGTATAGATTTATAAATTAGACAAATTAATTTGGTATAAGAAAGATAATATAACTACTTTAAAGTAATTTATTTAACTTTCTTAATCTCTGTAAAAAAAAGTCAATTGGTTTTATATTAAAGACCTGAGGAAGTAGTTCATACATAACTTATGGTCACTTTAGAACCCAAGAAAGAAAATCAATGGTTAGAGTAGAAGCAATCCCAGCAAACCAATTCCATAAATAGACTATAAGCCTAGATTTCCATAAGAAAAAGACATTAATTAGAAAGACAGAACATTGCAAGGCTTAATCCAGAGAACAAAGATGCTTAATCTCCCCATACCCACTCTTAAGAGAAGTAAAAAATACTGCATACGCAAGCTGCATGGGAAGCTGAGAAAGATGCAAGCATTCTACATTACCAGAACCCCAAGCAATGTAAGAAGATTGTACAGTTCCAGGGAGGCCAAAATCTTTGTAATTTGTTGAGACTATTGACAGCTCGTGAGACACAACATACGGTTCTATACGAATTCCCAACTGCTTATCTAACATAACAGTTGCCACCCAACAAAGTAACAAGGAAAAATCAGTGAAAAGTTCCTGTTTGAAATTTTATTGGCCATAAGGATTTGATATATTTTTATCCACAGAAAATATTAGTGCCCTGCAGGATTGACGTGATATGTTTTTATATACTTAAACTTGCATACTTAACATAAAATTCTCTAATCATATACTGAAATTGTGTTATTTTCCATACCTCACTAATATGGTCACCAGTTCTCACTTGACACGCTTAATTTAATTTGAACTTTAAAAAAATACTACCTTCGGTCCTAATTATAGAAATACTTTTGTAGTGTAATTTTGCACTACAAAAGTGTTCCTATAATTAGGACCAGAGGGAGTATCTATCTAATTTCCACCCTAAAATCCTTAATTCCAATTCCATCTCCATTTACAAAGACCCATCTCTGGCTCTTTCATATGAAATAAACTCAAAATGAGCAACGCTTCTCCTGCTTCCATGCCAGAAGTAGTACTTAACAGACTAATCTGGTACATCTTCAGAGCTTTCACAATCTCACAAGCAAGATCAGTAATTAAAGAGTCCAGAGCAAGTTTAACTAGGGAGCCCCTAACAAGCTTCCATTCTAGAGGAATGTGGTCTACCCTCCAATCACAACTCAGCATACTTTTGATCTTCCCTCTCAAGATGTCCCTTTGACACTAGCAATAGAATTCTGCAAACTTTAACCAGAATTGGGATGGCCTAACCTATAGTGTCATGATATCATCTCTATATTGATAATAAGAACAGATCAGAATGCAACTTTTCCTCCCTCCTGTTTGGATCCTTAGGATAGTAGAGTCCATCATATTCACAGATGTTGCGAAACTTTCACCCACATTCCATAAGAGAATTAACAACATATTCCTGAACCTTTAATAATTTATTGACAGACTATTTGCATTATACGCCAAGCTCAAATAAGACCTCCTTTAACGTCGAGTCACATGAGATGTATAGAGTACCAATTCCTTGTCCCCTAGTGAGTGTTTCATTAGCTATTTTAACATTCATTCCTCAATATCTTTAAGAAGAAAATCATATGATCCGTTGCACTTGAATCTACAATTCCAGTGTTACTAGGATAACCTTGGCATTGAGAGAAGTAGAAGAATTACCTATTTGTGCCAAATTTCCACTGGTACTTGACTTTTCAGGCACAAGTAGCCTCCTCAAGATCTCTCCTCATCAGATTTACCTTCACATGGGTCTCAGCTTTCTCTTCAAAATTGGAGGCTTTCCATGGAGTTTCTAGCAAGCCTCCTTGTGGACAATTTGAGAGAAAAATATTATTCTGAATCCATTAATCTTTGCATAAAAGAAAATACATATGGGCTTTTATATAGGTAAACCTAGAGCTAACCCTAGAATCTAATTTAATTCAATCAAATCAAAATAATTAAGATATAATATCCTAAGATATAATATATCCATATCTAATCTTAAGATATAATATATCCATATATAATCCTAAGATATTTTAAATATCAAACTTAATAATAAGATAATAATTAATCTAAATAATCCATAATAAATGTACAATATTCCCACACTCCTCCTCAAGTTGGATTATAGATGTTAATCATGTCCAACTTGCTTATACAACTTTTCAATGCGGGTTTGAGCAATCATTTTGACAGGACGGAGGTCGTTGGATGAGGCGAGGACGACAGGATAGAGGTCATCAGACGAGTTGGGGATGATAGGACGACAGGACTGGTCATTGGACCAGTCCCCTCAAGTTGGATTATAGATGTTAATCATGTCCGACTTGCGTATACAACTTTTAAATGCAGGTTTGAGCAATCATTTTGACAGGACGGAGGTCGTTGGATGAGGCGAGGACGACAGGACAGAGGTTGTTAGACGAGTTGGGGATGATAGGACGACAGGACTGGTCGTTGGACCAGTTGAGGACAACGGGAGAGAGAAACGTCTCGGGAATGCACATCCAACGATGATTGGAATAGAGGAATGCCATAGGAACGCAAGTCCAATAGTGACGAGAACGGTGGAACGTCGCGCGAACTTCAAGTTCGACGATGACTGAACGGAAGAGCGCCGATTATTTCTCCAGACATGGATAGGAGACCGACGGACATTGGGTGTGATGATGGTGGACCGCACAACGACGTTGGGGTGTGATGACGGTGGATCGCAGTCGCACAACTGGATTTGAGCTTTTCAGTGCGTAACTTAGACTTGTGGTAGAGAGAAATTCTAAGAACGTGAAGAGATCAGAACTTGACGAGGGATTGACCTATTACAAACACGTTCAGATAATAAACCACATACTAAAGGATCGAACACGTGCGAATGGCAAGCTGTGTAGAGGTCGATGTATGGACGGTCGGCGAACTGTGAAGAGGTCGACTCTGTTGGTAGTCGACGATACTGACAAAGACAAACTGATCTGTGACAATACAGACGATGAACTCTGACGGCACCGACGATGCTGAGAAGGGGTTGACTTGCTTGATAGTCGACGACACTTGACAGATCTGAGAATTAACAACGCCATTTTGGGAGGAACTCTGATTATTCTTGTTCTTCTTTATCTTCTTCTTCTTCACTAGCTCTGATACCATGTGGACAATTTGAGAGAAAAATATTATTATGAATCCATTAATCTCTGAATAAAAGAGAGTAATATAGGTCTTTATATAGGCAAACTTAGACTAACCCTAGAATCTAATTTAATCCAATCAAATCAAAATAATTAAGATGTAATATCTTAAGATATAATATATCTATATTTAATCCTAAGATAAAATGATATAATATCCTAAGATATAATATATCCATATATAATCTTAAGATATAATAAATATCAAAATTAATAATAAAATAATAATTAATCTAAATAATCCATAATAAATGTATAATATTCCCACACTCCTTGATGTGAACATCTTTATAACAATCATCACACCATTTACATTTAGATTGCTTGTTTCCTCTTTGATATGAGGATTGTCCTCCTCTTACCACCAAGGCTACTGATTCTAGAGTAGGATTAAGATTAGAAGACACTCCTTACGCGAGTCCACATGATTTCCCCCTAACCTCTTCAAACATAGAGGTTAGACCTAAAAGGAATTCATAGGTCCTCTTTCTATCCACATTCTGCTTGTATTTAGGTCAGTGCTACAAGCCCATTGATGCATCAAAACATGTCAATTTGCTTCCCTAGCTTCATCAAGTTGGGTCAACTTGCTTTAGCCCACGCCCTTCAGTTGGAACAGAGATATGTTTTACATAGAGGAGAAAGTCCACTCGGCCACTACCAAATTTCCTTGCTTGTCTAGGTAAGATTCACTTATCTCCAATGTCATGGAATTAACAAACCAGGACATAACCAAGTCATTTTCAGCCACCTATGTCCCATGCCTTGGATCATCTACTATCCTAAAAAAGGCAGTCCAGTGCACAAGGCTCCTACCATGTGGGGTCTGTAGAAGCAGCCTTACCCTGCAATTAGAGAGGCTGTTTCTAGGATCTGAACCTGTAAGCTCACCCTCTTTTAAACAACCTCTCTTGTGCGGCATTTTCCTTTTACTCTCCCTCTAATGAATATGAGCATTGTTTGAGGCCATTGGTAATAATGGCTCTCCTTAAGTAATGCCCTATCACCATCTGAGGGAGAGAATCTTTTGTAGTCGTCATGGGATAAAAGAGCCTTTAATTGGCCTGGCTTTGTGGGTTCGACAGCTATGATACCATAAAGCTAAGCTGTCCAGAAAAATAGGTTTTTTGAATTCAAATGATCAACAGCGTTTACAATTACATAGACAATCCAGCTATTCAATCCAAAGAAAGTAGAACAGGAACTTACAAATTAAATATGATAAAAAAAATTATAAAAATAAAATCCCAACAGATGTGGAACAGCAAATAAAGAAGAATTATAAAAGTAATAGGCCTTTTATTAATCACCCAAAGTTTCGAAACATCAGAAATGCTTAAAGCACCTGTTCACCGTCTCTGATTGTTGCATGATGGATTCAGCAAGAATCTCGAAAATCGTCTACGAAGAATAAGTGAGATAATGCCATCGGAAACTGCTTTGGGCAAGTGATATTGCATACTTTATAAATTACAGCACCGTCTCTCACTCTTGAACCTTCCATCTTCCTGCCAAGCATGTGGTGGGTGAATGGGAAAAGGCCATTTTCATCACAAATTAATGCAGGCCAATACTATTTGGATTGCGCTCCAATGCTTTGAAGAACATTATGCATTCAGAACCATTAAATCGCGTTATTTCTTTAAATGTTCTAAAGGGAATCGAATATATCTCAGGAATGATGCCAGGTGTGATCAATAATTTTCTGGTTCTTGAACCCGTGAAAACATGATGTCTAATGATTAAGTGCTTCTAAATAGAGTAATTAGGGAAAACTTGTATATCCGTTGGTGTAAATGTACAGTATTACCATGAGTTCACTATGCCAAATAAAACAAACCTAAGATGGATTTTTGGGATTTTTTTTTAATATTTGAAGTTCAAAATAAATAAACATGAACAATAAGCAAGAGTTTATAGCTTATGAGATTTGAAAAAACAATCGAATGTTCAGTATACAAGTGTTATCCTTTTAAGTGATCATATCTGTTTGATCCCATAACAAATCAACTTAAAAAAATAAAGGCAAGTCATTGGTGTTAATTAGAAATGCCTCAACTTTTGCATTGAAATTGAAATATACATTTGCAAGGAATTTGATGACACTTTCCAATTTCTATAACCCGGAAAAGGAAAAGAAAAAAAGAAGCCAACTTGAGCAAACTACTGTAAACTGCTCAGTTGAAGCTATGAAAAGTGAAAACAATGGAAAAATAGGATAAGGAATGTACAAAGCTGTCCATCCAGCAAAATCGCAAGAATTGATGACAAACTTGTTGGACAAGACATTTCGTCTTCAGAAGTACATCATATATCACAACTTTAGAAGGAAAACTCTGTAAAGAACCAAAAATAAACACACACAAGGAGACAAATCAGTCCAATGAGGGCACAATTTCTTTTAAACCAGTACCTTTTCCTGATAAAAATTAGTAATGAAAGAAATCACAAACTCCTAGATTCATCAAATGATACGGAGAACATCAAGAATTTGACAACCAAGAAAGGAGACAAGGCTTTCTTGCCACTGACAAGAAGGATTGCAGAGATACAAAGGTCTAAGCAAGTTGCTAAACAAATCTGACCACATTCGCACATTGTGTTGTTCACTCCCAAAAACTACCAGAAGACTGTCAATGCAAAGGCAGATAGAAGTACAATCACAATTAATCGAGAAAGACTCACCGTGTCAGTGAGAGTGAGGCAAGACCACTCAAGATCCTTTGGGTCCAGTGGCTCAAAAGGGTGAGCAATAAGCAACAATTTACACTGACATACTTCCATTGGCGCACCCTTATTATAATTCACAATCATTCTCACAAAGGGGCAGATGGGGGGGAACCGTCTGAGCACAGCAGAGAAAAGAAATAGAAAAGAAGCAGCCGACTAGAAGACAAGAGCAAAAAAAACACAATTATCAAGTTCAAAGAACAGGCAACAGCAACGGGCATGAACTATCTTCAATCATTAAAAATAGTGCAATGAAAATAAATTCTTAACTTACAAACCAAGAATGATTTACTTTTATTAACTTTGTGCAGGGCCCCATTTGTACCAAAAAAAAAAAAAACACTTTGTGCAAGTTACTTAAGTCAGACATACTGATACAGGGTAACAAGTTTTGTGTATTGGAAAAATTGTATTCAATACCATGATATAGTACCGCATTGAGATGCTACAAATAATCCAGATAGTACTTTAGGGGTGTGGTACTTCCTTCTTAAAGCTTGTTTTACAGACGGATCCCAATGTTTGCTTAAATTTCCATCAATTGGTATCTGAGATTCAGAGTTGGACCCAACTCCTCAAAATTAACTACATGAGAAGGGCACAACATACTGAGCCAGAGTGTGCACCAGAGTGCAACAGTTGGAGATGTCAACTCTTCAAGGGTAGTGTTATAGCCGAGGCTCACTTTGGGAAGCCACAAATCTAATGGTAGGTTCCCGTGTTTGCTTAGTTTTCCATCAGACACTGATGAAAAAAAATCCTAACTTTGCTTGTATGTCATCTGCAATCCTTAACTCATGTCAAATATCATAAAGTTGCTCACCTTATTCTCCTTCCCAATCAATTAATTCACTCCGAGATACAGATAGCTTCGCAGCTCGCTCTTCTGCCTCTGTATCATTTACAACACCTCGGCATCTTGGGAAGCCACAATAACAAGCAAGTCGCTCATCAATTGAAAAAAACCTGTTACATGAATTCAACAAAGTCAGAGCAGTAGGGTAACAGGAAAATTTAGATTATCTCTGTAAAGATGGTAAACCTATAATCATATGTGAGCTCCTCCCATTGTTTAATGTCCCTCTTTGCAAATATTATTATATGATCATCACCATTGACACTGATAACTCTTGAGTAGCAATTTGGCTGCATGTGACAAAAAGTAAATAGGTAAGCAATTGATGAGTTCATTTCTGAAAGCCTACAGGCGTCGTTGGAAAAAAAAAAAAAAAAACAAAGCTGTGCTGATTCTCCAGGAAACAAACGACTTGAATTGCAGCAATTTAAAACAAAAATCAATGATCATACTAATGCTCACATCAAGTCATTTGTAAATCAAGATCATTATGCTCTGAAATTTACTTGCAGTAACTTATTTATATTTGCATATCTCAATTCGGACTTTTACAAGCAAATGACAATCTATCTGATCCAAATACATTTGATGATACAAAGTGACCAAAGTACTCTCATGCCAGAGAACATAAATCACAATTTGGATCAGAAACTTAAAAAAGTCAGTGTGTGATCAACAAACAAATGAAAATTGCAAAAAAAATCATCAAGCTTCAAATCAAAGATTAATAAAATTGCTAGTACTTCAGAAGCAGTGAAACGGAAACATCAAATCCATGGACAATGTACATACTGCACAAGAATGATTAATCAAATGAGCAATGCTCCCTGCCCTGGTAGCATCAATAACTCGTTCATCATCAATTCGAAACATGTATGTTCCAGCACCCTGCATAAGGGAAAAAAGTCAAGTTGCTGCCTCCTGCATATGCATGCACTGAACATTCTAATTCTAAAGTTATAACTCCCATTTTTTGCTGGTCTCTTGGAAGAACGTTTTAGTCACAAGCTTGTAGTGTCTATGATTTGAACACAATGCAAAATGTTTTTAATCAGAAGTTTCTTCCAACCAACCTTTGGGAGAAAATTATTTTCTTTCCATTCCCATTAGCTCCAACAAAAAATATTTTAGGTGTCCCTTGCAGGATTGCCCAGTTCTTCAAAGATAAAGTCTGTGTAGTCTTTCTAGTTTTTCTTTTTAAACTATGCTTCGGGAGACAATCTTTTGCTCTGTTGTTGCATTGCTCTTTTCATCTCGTCAATTTAATTTTCTTTTAAAAACAAAGCAAGCAACGAGAAAACTAAAAATACTTACAACCAAAGAATTATATATAAAGTGCTCTCTTCGGTCAGCTATGGAAGGTCTAACAAGTTCGCCAGTGTATTCAATCACCTGAAGGAAGACAATGAACAGGTCGAATGTGAGAGGTTCAATCACTAACAAGTCTCATTCAACTTACAGAATTTTTTTTTACCATGTCGCCGCCTTTATATGGATGCTTTGCAAAGATGCCAAATCCATGAATTCTAGATTTCCCTAATAAATAACATATGTCAAATCAGTTCAAACACAAATTTGAGGTTGTCTAACACATACATAATTCAACAAAATAAGAAATAATGCAGGGCAACAACTGTAAGAAATTCCCAAAACAAACAAGAAAAATTAAATTTACCATAAAATCCCAAAGTATAACACATAATGCCAGTGATGGTCCATTTTCCACATTATATACAATCATACTGTTTCCCTTGATGGTATATGTAAAGTAGACAAATATTCTTACCAAATGCTAGCCGTTTCCTAAAGGTTTCCCTCATGTATACATATTTCTCAGCAATAGAAAGTATGCCATTTGAAGCATCAACCAGAGAGGTCTTCAGCCTTTGCTGGCTACAAAAGAATTTAGAGCAAACTCCCCTTCCTGATGGCTCTACATTTTCTGACACTCCATGTTGGCAATGTCCACCAACCAAATAAGATTGATTTTCTACAAACAAGCGTTTTAAAGACGCTGCTGCAAGTGCTTCAGGTTCTTTTCGCCCTCTCCTGCCAATGTTGTTGTATGGTTCTGCTCAAGAATAAATAGACATTATGGAGCATATTACATCTTTATTTCACTTAAGGATTAGATAGAGGGGGCACATCGAAAGTAATCTTAGAGATATGTCAAAAATGAAAAGTGGAGATCACAGAGAACAAAAGGTTAATCCTTTTTCCCACCATCCCTGCCACCTTTCAAAAGGTTAAGCCAAGTCCATGCAGTATTCATCCAAAATTCAGCAGTAATTAAACTATACTATACTTCATGCATGCTGCTTTCAAAATACTATAAATTGTTCGTACAGCGGAAAAGAAAATGCTGCAGATCAAAACATTGACATCAAACAAGAACAAGCTTCATCCCAGTTGCCTACACCCAAATGCGAGAGAGAGATCATATATTGAAACTTTACCAAAAATCTGAATAGATAACATTAGCAAAAAGGAAGAATTGATGTACAGTAACATATCAATTACTGCTAATTAGTGGCAAAAAATGGTGGAAGGGAAAATGAACTAAGGCCACAATTAGGCTAACTTAAGAAAGCCAACTAATTGTCAATATCATACCACTGCGAGCACAACCGGATGGGTTGGGTGGTGGTTTATATTCTGAACATTGACTGGCAACTCGCCCAATACGTTCATCAGCAATAGAATGATCATTCGATGGATGCCTATGTTTCTTGCAGAAAGAGAGCAAGCGAATGCACTGATCTTCATCATCATCAACGGAAAGTAGATAGAGCCTGTCCTCGTTCTCAAGCTACAAAATATAAAATAAAATAACATGTACAAGTGTTCTTTGATGAAAATTTATTTCTTTCCCCTAGTAATTTCAGCAGAGCACATGAAAATGAAATAAAATTACATATTCAATAAGACAAGCAGGAGCAATACCTCAACACACAGACCAGCAGCCCGGGCACAAAGTGGATGATATGCCACTCGACAAGAATTATTTGAACACTGTACAACATGGATATTTGGTGGGGAAATCAATATTAAAAGAGGATAAGGAAATAAAATTATTGAACATTGAACGAAGCCGTGCCATTGATAGAAAAACTAAAAAAAGTTGAAATTTATCTGTGCTAAGCTTTTGAAAGTGTAAAGTATGTCAAATAATATGATTTCGCTGGTAAGAAAATACTTATGTGCCTCATAAAAATGACTACATGGACAGATTACACATCTTTTTAATCATCAGAAAACTGAACCAAAGTTACTTCCGTGAAACTGGTCATATAAATTCAAAATTTGCAGTTTTGGCAGGTCAGATGCACAAATTCAGTGTATTAGTCAATATAGTTTGATATGTTGCCAGAATTTTACAATTCTATGATTATAGTTTATGCAACTAAGAGCAAGCAAGGGGACAAGATTGGAAAATCCTTTACGAATAGAAAACAGTTAATAACACTATCCCATAGCATGAAGGCAGAGCACCAAATTGGAACTGCAGAGTGGTTGTTTGTAGAAGTTTGGTGTGCCAAAAGTGCTTAAGTAGTTCAAATTCATCCTCAAGTTGACCAAAACTCAAATGGTGATCAGACCTATTTTAGAATCCGCTAAAATGCAGACATCACAAATATTCTAAACTTATTGCAGAGCAAGTTCATTAACACTCAAAGAATTCTTGGTCACAAAAGCTGAGCATTCAACAGCTTTCATGATCAACTACAACAAATTTTGAGCTATAAAATATTAATAGCCCTCTTTTGCTTAAGAAAATGGTAAGTAAAGCAAGCCCATGCACACAAATGCCAAATTGGTTCCAGAAGAAGCAAACACGCCTAAAATTCATAGTATCTAAGATGGGTGAAAGCAAATAAGTTTATTCAAATTGACCATCACTAATAGAAAACTTATAGAAGACCAACCTGGATGCAAGCACCATAAGGCACCCCACAAATACTGCATAACAACTTCCAGCGGTCCTGCTCATAAAGAATTTAGGACATTAAAAAGGAATGTAGTTACAATACTGTTAGTGGGCACTAACTCCTTATAGAAACAATCAAGAGCTTAAACCTCACAAAAATACAAGTATAAAATATTTATGAAACAAAGAAGCAGCAGAAGTTTTAGGGAAAACGATAATCAATGTTTACAGTACCAAAACAGACATAAAAACAATGCAGAAAAGCCTACCCTGCTGATTCTATTTATCCCATCAATAGGCTCCATCCGCTTGACATCAGCTAGGCAAGTTTCTGGCAAGAATTGCTACACTTAGCAAACATAAGCAGACAAAAGAAAAGAGTATAGAGATCAATTAATGAGCTAACGAACCAGGTATCCACATGGCACATGCCAAATGAGCCCATCGACCATCTGTTGTGGGCTTCATTGCACCTCCTAGAAGAAACTCAGTTATCATACTCGATTTCATTGGATCATGTAACATGGGATAAAAACAAAAAAGATCTCTCCATACCTATCAGTGGACATAAGCAGCAAGGGGGTGGGGGCGAGGGAGCACCGGAACGACATAGGTTACACAACCACAACACTCCATTAGAAGGTTCTAGTTCTCCATAACATCTGGCATGGACCTGATAGAACATTGCAATTTATGGCCAGAAATCAATGAACTGACAAAGTAGCAGGGTTTACCAGCTGATCAAGCATTAAAACAGCAAATCTGCTTTAATTCTGAGAAAAAACATAAAAAAGCTGTAAGGAGATCATACCATCATTCTGCATTTGTCGCACTGCAGAAACAGATTGTTCTCATATTCCTACAAAAACCCACATTTAGCAAGCAATAAATACAATTAGATTATGGTTTAGAGGACAAGAAAAAACAAAGTCTATTTTCCTTCAGCAAATTGAACAGGAAGCAAAATAGGAAATGCATGTAGGAAAAATCACACGTGAATAAAAATCCAGCAGACACTTGACATGTTAGAGATAAAAACTGTACCTCATCCATGTGACACACATTGCACTTATCAAGGTCAAACCAATCAATATGAACCTGCCTATAACCAACAGGCAGATCACTATATCTTCCAGAACCTATCTTGCACAATAATTTTCTGGAAGAGGCGCTGCATTTATATAATCCCTGAAAGTGACAGTGCATCTCAGTTAAAATCTTCTAGAAGCTAAGAAACAAAAGATTGTCATACAGCGTACCTGTATAAGTTTAGCAACTTTAGGATTGGAAAAACCAAACATATCAGTTCCTGATTTATAGTCCCTTGCAAGCCTACCATCTGCAGTGGAAACATCAGAAGCACCCTTTTCCATTTTTTTTATCCGTTTGTATATTTTATTCCAGCAAGCAGACGCAGTGGGACCATTGAACTGCAGCAGAACATTTGAGTTACATACACATCAAAGGTTCTTTTTCCATATTTCAAAAAGATGACAAGTAGCACATGCTGCGATACCTCATTTAGCATTGCAACTAATGATCCTTGCTCTAGCTTAAATTAGCAAAAAGGTCAAGAAATGCATATATGTCCTAACTAGGACATGCCCAACATTTTTAAGAAACGTGTAATCAATCAAATCATGTTTACCCCGTTTCCCATGCAAATACTTGAAAAATCCATTTCTTATGTAAATGTAAATTTGATCATTGAAGAAAAGAAAACCAGAACATTCTTGAGATTTATGATCAAAAGGAGAAAATAAGATTAAAAAAAAAAAATTGCAATTACTTGTAAAGAGAAATTAAGATGCTAGTTCTTCATAATGGATTTGGTTTTAAAATGCCAATATAAGGGGAAAAATTAAACATTAGATGCTTTGGAAGATATCTATGGGAAAAACATGTTTATGAGGGCAAAATCCCTTGGTCATGTAGGAACTAACCTGCTCTCCACCATCCAACGTCACCCTAAAAAGTGGTCGAACCTTTGATTCAGGATCTCTCAAAACCTCCATCTTATAAGATGTGCAAACTTTTGGGTCTAAACATCCCAAAAACAGACAAGGGGAAAATTAAGATGGTCTCCAAACAAAAGAGTGCATACAAAAGAATCAAGCAAGCATCCCAAATGAGACGGTTAAAATGTTTCACCAGTAATTGAAGTAAACTTCCTCACTGCCATGTAGCCCTCTGGCCAGATTACACTTCCATCTTGAAAATTTGCAAAATCCTGAACAATTCTTCCTGAAAGAAAGTTTACATCTGTAAGTAACAACACCCCCACTGACACCAATAAAAAGTGTATGTCATTGTAGAAATTATTTAGTAGTCACTAATAAAGGACATCAAGACTTCCACTAAAATGAACACAGTGGGATTTGTTGATCATTTATTGGATAAAAGAAATAATATGAAAAGGTTAACCGGCATGGCCAATAGCCCATGACATGATAGACATTAAGATTCCTAATAAGTCATATTGCCAGAAAATAAAAATGATATTAATGATTGGATAAAAACAGAAAAGGCAGTTTCATACTTTAAATGTGTTGGCATCTAGAGCTAAACATAGTCAAATAAGAAAATAAAAGATTTTGCAGAATGGTCCATTTGGGAATCAATGAGGGTAGTCAAGAAAGAAAATTATTTCCCAAAAAGGGAACCACAAAACAACTCATAACAAGCATGAATAGAATTAAAAAATATGAAATCATCAGAAAATGAAGCTTGCACCAGCATAAAGGTAACCACAAATTAACCTATAGCAAGCATCAATGGAATAATAACATGAGAAATCACAAGCAAATCCAAATGTTGAGAGTTTACCGAGGCTTAAAATTTTCAAGTCTCCTACTACATAGGGAGAAGTTTCAATGTTTTTCAATGCTGTACGGGCCCACCCATCATCTGAACAATCTTCACCTGAATCTGTACATTCTTCATCCTCTCCATGAACATTTTTGCAGCCATCAGCCTTGCATCTTCTTTGTGATCGCAGCATCTCAGAAGGAAGCTTCTGTTTGCTTAAATAGCTATTCAAAATTCAATAATTGCAATAAGCTCCAAATTATTCAATTCTGAAGGACAAAACAGAAAACTTAAAATGCAACATGCTAAACAATGAAGGAGAAACCACTAAAATAAGCAGCCTTGAGAATTTCACATTTAGTGGACTGCAGACTAAGTTGAAACTGATTTCAGAAATTAAAACTTTTACTTCGGATATATTGATTAATGAACCCACAGTGAGGAAAAAAAGTATAAATAACATTACATTTTTGCCTCTTCTAGTCCTTCAAAAAAATGAGGTTTCTTGCACTTCAAGTGTAGACGAGAAAGAAGTCCAGTGAGAAATGATTTCACCTGCTGCAGTCTAACCCTAGAAGAAAAGATTAAGGGTGGGAACTTCAGTTTCAAATGAGAAATAGGTCAAATGAAGCCAACAGCTCCTCAATGATAATTGAAAAACCAATTTTCCTTAATTTTAAAGATATTGAGAACCTTGCAAAGTCATGTGTGCCAAAAAATTGAACAGGAACGGATCTTCCGCCTGAAAACAATTTTAAACCTTTACAATTCCCAGCAAGTGATTCATCCATAACAAGAGCTGGCCACATTGCATGACCTGCAATCAAAATAAGCAAACTGTTAATAAAACATAATCACAACAACAAATGATGAAATTCATGTCATATACTATCAACTAAAATTGCAAGGAAAATCAAACAAAGTAACCAGAAATATATATATTGTTGATGTTCACAACATAAAATTTTAAGATATATTTCAAACACACAAAAGTTTTTTTTTTAGAACTTTAGAAGCTTAATGTTGCTTTGATATGAAAAATAACCACCCTATGCCAACCAAAATGGGAATAAAGTTATATTGGCAGACTATACAAAATATCTTCACATCAAGCATAGTCCCCTCTTTACCATGAGAAACAAGCGCTTAGGAATTGCATAAGATTGATAACAATCAATCATGGCGCCCACAAATTTATAAATAGCTGTAGCATATGTTAATTCTTCAATACTATTCATCTGATGTGTTTTCCAATAATGATAATAATTATAATAAAGTTGCATATCTTGTTTGTTCAATAATGCACTCTCCAACAAAAATTTCTTCAAGGAAAACATTCCTTTCAAACTGAAACTGATGATAGGTTGTCCCCCTAGCGCCATGAAAAAAGAAAAGAGAGATGCCAACAGGTGCATAATTCCCTAAACTTATCCAAAGCAATAATCTAAAAAAGTAGCAGCTAAATTTTGCGTACTAACTCATGGCATGAATTAGACCACATTTGACCGGTAAGCTTTAGTACATGCAGATATCAGTTGACAAGCCTGACTTTGAGAACTACAGTGTAGACGGCACATCAATAACATTTAAGCTATGCCAAATATAAGTTGACAATTATGTATGCATGAGACCAGAGGAATAAAATACTAACAAAACAAACAAATTACTTATTAACAGATAGTGCTAAAATTGGGGACCAATGAACTGAATTAAGGCATCAAGCTCCAAGAATCTACAAATGGAACAATTAAGTTAAATTGAGCATAAACCTGTTAGCTTGGCCCATACGACTTCACCGGGATCAAACTCTTGACAGTTGTCTAAACTTGCTGCCAAGGCAAGAAGCTCTTCCGCATCATAATCAGAAATGTTACAACTACTCAAGTTTAATTGCTTCAGTTCATCACGAGAAAGATGAAACCTTATTTTCTCATTTGAGAGAATTAAGTTTTCTTCATCGCCATCTTCATATTTAATCTGCATGTTTGTACAAATAATAATACCAAGAAGTCCAAAATTATCATTTTTACAAATAAACATAATTAGCAGTTTCAGGTTATTCAAGCCAATGAACTAATCATTCAAATAAGAGGGCCATACATGATGTATCTTAGTTTCTGAATCATAACCTATGACTTGACCAATATACCATTTCAAATCCATGGGCCAATAAACCTGCAGAAAATAACGTCAACATTGTTAACTTGTAATTATATGAACATACAGGGGAATCAGTTTTTCAATTAATAACCAAGAGAACATCAGAATATTGCCTTGCATCGTAGTCCAACCAATGTCTCAGGATCAGCATTATCAAAAGTCAACCTGCATTGAGTTCAATTAACATCATGTAAGATTTTCTCCTTCGTTTAAAGATGAATTTACACATCCAAAACAAGTATATCACATAACCATAATCAAAGTTAAATATCATATTTGATTTCAAGAAGCTTTTGTTTCTTCAGTACGGAGGAAGAATACTTATCAATGCCAGATAAGTAAATGCAGTCGATGAATTTGCATACCCAAGAAAGAGAAATTTTTGTTAAAGCGTTCGAAATGAAAGGAGAAAAAACCACCTGACCCATCTCTTCACAGTGCGGGATGCAGGCAATAGCTTTGAAAAATTCTCCGAGGGGGCACCATTTTTCTTCATAGTAGAGTCACAATCACTGGCATTAGTAACATTATGACCACGACAGTCCCTCAGCCGAGGCCCGTCAAGTGTACACAATGCGCTCAAATCCACCCCCAAATTCACCAATTCCGTGCTCCCAACTTTTCTCTTCTTCTTCAGTGTCCCAGCCTCAGAATTGCCGTTCTCACGGTGCTCAGAATCATCAGTTTTGCAAATATCCGAGGTGGGTCCACCCCGGCGCATCAAAGAATCAAAGAAGGACAAGCTCTCCGAGGAATGTTGGGGCCTCTTGAGGCGGCGATAGTAGACATGAAGAAGAGGGGGCTTAGCAAGTGAGTTCTTATGATCAGGGTCGAACTCGAAGTGGGAAAGATTGAGCTTTCGGGCCTTGACCTTCTTCGACATAACGTTGGAGGAACCACTGGCGCTGACACGACAGGGGGATGTGGCAGAATAAAGATGATCGAGAGGAAGATAACGAATGGGAGTGCCGTGGGTGGTGTGAATGTCGACGTTGGTGTCTTCTTCGGTTATTTGTGGTTGGGGAACAAACGCCATGGATGAAAAAAAAAATGGCTGAGTGCAAGAAGAGAGAGAGCAAGAGTCTTGGCCCCTTTGCTCTCTCGCCCTCTCTGTACGTCCAAGGTATTGAGAATGGAGATTAGGGTTTCGCAATGTGCCGAGAGATACAGATTGGAAGATCGTTCGTGGGGAGGGAAAGTTGCTTTCGGGGCCAAAAAATCTGTTTCCCGCCGTGCAGTAACACAGATTGAAACAGAGGTGCTATTAAGCCAGTTGCGTATATGATGGTATATTAGATAAGCGCCGTCCAAAAGGAAACTCCTTCAAAGTTATGTAGTTTTTTTTTTAAAAAAAATATTTATTTCGCCATGTATTGTCTATATTCACAAATCACAATCCAGCCAGTAACCAATATTTCTCACTCAGCAACGCAATTTGAAATAATAGTTAGAGGTAGTTTATGATGAATGAAGATATGTCAGATTTAAAATTTCTATAAAGTTGATCTATTTATCAATTCATGCTTAGTGTTATGAGGAAGATCTAGAATGCTTGCCCTTGCACGTATCACGGAGAATCTGAACTGCAAAATTTATGAAAAGAAAGGGGAGTTTTTGTTTCATGACAGAAAGGAAGTCTTGCTTTGGCTTCAGTTTTTGCTTAATTACACACCTTAATATATGTTTCCAATTTTGAAAGAGGGTTAGTGAGGACTGAGGAGTTCAGTGAATCCTTTGCAAAATTTTGCAGAAAAAAAAGAAAGAAAGAGGGTGAGGCATTACGATTCAATGATCTTAACTGCTTCAAAATCGACTCGTCAATGACGGCGACAAGTGCGGTGTTGTGGCTAGTATTTATTTTTGCTGGTTTTTAAATGACATTATTTTTGCTGGTTTTTAAATGACATACTTAAGAGGTTATCCTAATTTCATTATTTCAAGCTCTTGTAACTCCCCAAAAAAAAAAGATGGAGACAAGTTAACATGAGGGGAAGTTCAGAACAGGAGAGGGATATTGGTGTGGAAAAAAAAATGACTAGTTGAGTATGGCAGAATGAGTTGTCAGTGGAGATTGGGTGTACCAGTCAAAATTGAAGCGCTTTTCATGGAGAACCTTATCAAAGTGTTAGTTTAATGCAACAACAAAAATAGGTTTAAATGGAAAGATAAGGTGGAAATGACCGTTGTGTCCAGTTTGCAGGATTGAGCTAGAAATAGTGAACGCCAGTTTTTTACTTGCAACAAGGCTTAAAAGCTTGATCTGATTGCTGCCTGACCATGAATATCCAGGGGAGTGGAGTGAGAATACAAGATATGAGATAATACTAACATTTCAGTAGATATCTCCAACAAGAATTTTACTTTTCTCCTACAACCTAATAAGTAATGAATCAAACATTATCTTTATAAAGAAAATACGAAATTGGCTGAATCCAAATTATAGGTCAAAATAAAACATCATATAATAAATACATATATATATATATATACTAATAAATTTTAGAGAGTCAGTCTCAGCTGGTCAGTAAGTGGTTCCACTACTGAACACACTGCACCATAAAAACCAAGTAAGAGAGGGGGTAGTAATTGATAGAGAAATTGTGTTCTGTGGAGAGATAGCCTGTGTCTTGAGCAACTAGAATTTTAATGAGGGATTGTAACCCAGATCACTGAGAGCTGTTCGTACAGGGATTAGAGGCTTCTTTTATATATATGAGTTTTAGAATGTGGCATTACTACTCCACACCTCCAAGGACATCACTATATGTGTTTGGTACCAGTTGTGCCAAATGAATCTTTGAGAATTGTTTTGGAGGACAGGCAAGGTCTCCACTAGTTGCTTGTGTATGTACTACATTAGCATTCTAGGTCTATCCACCAAGCTTTTGCTTGCCTTCGTAAATTTTATTTTTTTAAAAATGAACCGCAATGGAAGCTCAAAGGCTGGAGTCCTGATGAGGCGCGCAGGAAAATAAGTGCTCTGAACAATATCAAGACATTCTGGACTTTTCTTGATTGATATATATAATATCAAGACCTGTGATTTTTTATAGCAATAATTATATGATATTTGTTTGTTTGTTTTTTCAGTTTGGATTTAGTTATTTTTGAAGGAGATAGGGGTAAACTTAAGAATTTGAGCCAGCCTCTTTGAATAACAGAAGTTTAAGGCTGTGTTTGGTTTAAAGGGAAGGGAGCTTCCCTCTTTAGTGTGAAAAGTCAAATATGACCATTATGTGAAATGTTTGTTCCCGTCAAACCAAATATAGCCTAAAGTATAAGTGGAGAGGGGGGAAGGATATTTCTCTAGGACCCAGGTTAGGGTTTTATTTTATTTTATTTTTAAAATATGTATTAAGGTATAATAATACCCATAAAACAATGATTAAATAATACATAAAACTTTACAAAAAAATAACAAAAACTTTTTGTTGGGTGGGACTCATATTATTGTTTTTTAAGAAAAAGATAGAAAAATACTACTTAAATTTTAAAATATTGTTGACAACAATAATGATTAAATTAACAAAAACAAGAAATTAATTGAGAACTTATTTTGAGAGGAAATAATCTCTTTATAATTTTAAAATTTAAGTGATATTTTATTGAGATTTTTTTAATGATTATTTGTAAAGAAGCCACACCCTCCCTCCTCCCCAGTGAGTCCGTCCGTCCTCTCTGCCCCTAATTTCTCCCCTCTCTCTTATCTTCTATCCAAAGCTGGTTTGATAACGAACGTGGAGAGGTTTTTTATTTTTTTATTTATGAATCAGTGTTTCGAAGAGCATAGAATAAAGCCTTCGGTGCCCATTGATCTAACGCTACGCCCTTTCTTTCCTTCTTTGACCAACTTCCATAGCGGATCCTCCTTTCATCGTCTGAAAAAGGTGATCGACGTGGGAATCTTAGTTAACAAAAGGATTTTCATGTCATTCATTTCCATTTTTGGTGTGTTTTGCTTTCCTTTTTGCGGACACCTGTTTTGGTTTCTTCTCGTTTTACGTTTGCACATACGAGCAGTACTGGAATCCATTTAGAGATTGAGGAACAGGGATCAAGGATCGATCTATCCGCTTTCTTGGACATTTGTTCTTGCTGGACTCTCTGAGAAGTATTATGGCATATCCAATTTCTGGGTTTCAGATTGAATCACTGTATGCATCCAATGTTTCAACTTCGCAAGATTCTTTCTTTGTGGTTCTTAATTGCTGTTTTGGACATAATGTATCATTCAACAGGAGTGAGTGAGTGGAGAAATTAAGAGAGATAGTATTCTCACAAAATCTAACCTGAACTCTTTTCGTATCTACTATCTAAGTTCTATCCCTTGGCAATGCTCACATTTCGACTCTCGCCTGCTCATCTCTCTCGGCCAATGGCAGGCCCGGCCGACAGGGCCTGATCTTACAGGGCCTGAGATAAGAAAAACATCTGTTTTTCAAAGTCCTACTGATAGCACTGCGCTGCGTAACCCCATGCGCGCGAAAATTACTATTCAAAATTTTAACTATTTTTCCTTCGATTTTTTTCAAAAAATATAATTAGTAAATTCGCAATCATTAAAGTTAATCTATCAAATAAATGTTATCAACATTAATATCTAAACAATATAAATCATTCAATAAATAACACATTCATTAATTCGTAATAAAAACAAATAAACACAAAGAATATGTTTTTTCCTTTTTTTCAAAAAATATTAAACAAAGGAATTCTTTATGTATGCCCACGACAAAACGCCGTTCCCTCTCGTAATTTTTGTGTGTCATAGATTCCTTCGATTAAATGCGTGATGATTTTACCGATAGGTAAAAATACTTATACTTATTTTACACAAAATATATTTATAATTTATTACTTATATAATATTAATACCAAAGTATGTGTTTATTTAATATGAAAACATCCCTTCTTTAAAATTTATAATAACTAATTATGTGTTTTAATATAGAATAATAATAAACATAAAAAAATGGTTATAGTTTAAACTAAAAAAATCTAAGTTATTACAAATAAACACATTCATTAAGTAGAAATCTAAGTAATTAATTATTATTTTTTAAAAGAAATTTCTGATTAAAGCAGGCGCATTGGACGAGTTCTCGGCGCTTTATGGCTGCGGCATTTTGCGGCCAATTTCAAATTTCGCTTATTTTTTTTTTCAAACTCTGCCTTGAAAAAGGGCAAACTGCTTAACTGGACGGGCCGATGGGGCTCACGATTTCCCGGCTCTACCTGTAGGGCTTGTTTATTTTGTGGGGAGGGAAGTAGAAAGGAGGATATTGACCAAATTATCATTATTAAAAAAAAATATTTCTTTTTGTTGAGAGTATGTTTTTTGAAAAAAATATATAGTAAATATTGGGAAAGAAAGAAAATTATGAGGAAAAACTCTAAAAAAATAATAGTAAACATTTTTACCAGTCATATAAATTATTCTTTTTAGTATTCGCTCATTTATCTTTCTCTCACTTTTCTCTCCATCCAAATATACCTTTTAAGTGAAGGGTTTTAGTAAACTAGACATCCTAATATTTCATGGCACATGTGTAGCAGGTTAAGATATGGGTTTCTTCTTCATGAGTTGTTCATGTTGTGGGGCGCACACTTTAGCAATATCTTTCTCACGACGTCTGGTGGATTTGTTACTTACTTTTTTTTTTTTTATTACTTCACCAGTATTCGGTACTATTAGTGACCGACTAGTGTGATTCGTGAGAATGTAGGGCTACTATGGGGCACCTTACCACCTCCAAGTAATTATCAAAAGTGTATATCTCAAGACGGGAGCATAAGACAACTAGTTAAGCGGCAACAACCATTTTACCAGTTGATCTAAGTGCTTATTCGGTTTGTCACTTACTTTTAGTGTTCTTGATTATGTTATTGCCTTTCTTAATTTTTGGTGCACTAACCTTGTACTGGGTCCTCTTACTTTGTGGTAAGGGAGTTTTTTTTTTTTTTTTTTTTTTTTTTTTTTTTTTTAAAAAAAAAACTCTTTTGAGACTCAATAAAAGTTAATTTTTTTTATTAAAAAAAGTAACCAGGCATTTTATTTTGTGGTAAAATCTTTAAAATCTTTATTCCTTCAAATAACGTCAGGAATAATGAATTATAACTACGCGTTTCGATTTAATTTTCATTTCTAATGCGCCCTTATTGCCAACTATGCTGCCTATTGATGGCATTGTTGTCTTCCATGCGTGCACAGCCACCCAACCTTAGTACAATAAACAGGGTTAGTGCTAATTTTGAGTCCTTGCCTCAAAATTGAGGGATTATTTATTATTATTCTGGTTATAAATATAGAATATAATTTATACAATATAAATTATAGGGATAAAATATTATTACTACCAATTTTATGTCACTTCTACTTTTTCACCTTTGGATTAGAATCTTAATAGGAGAGAGAAATGATAAAAGTAGATGAGATTCTGATCTAACGGAGAAAAAGTGGTAGTGAGCGATATGACATAAAATTGGTAGTGATAATATTCTATCCCTAAATTATACTATTATAAAATATATCTTATATATATATGTTTTAATTTTACGCGGCCGAGGACTCGGGTGTATTTAGGCGCGCAAAGAAAAAAGCAGGGAACGAGGCTTCTCATAGACGCTTCGGACACACCGTCTATTTTTGCTCGCCATTCACTCGTTGGCTCTTCATCCATCCTTTCCCGTCCATTTTGTCACTGCAATCTTTTCACTGGGCAATGGATTTGGACCCCGATGATGTTTTCAGAGACGACGAAGATGACCCAGACAGTGCTTTTTTTCAGGTTTGGCATGCATTATTGTTGCTCTGCTGCTTCTTAGACATTTCTACCTGGTCTTATGCCTTTTTTCTTCCGCTGCTACTTTATTTTCTGCACTGGACAATTTCTCGATTCTGTGTTCATCAGGAAAAAGAGTCAATGAAAGAGCATGTGGTTTACCTGGTCGATGCTTCGCCTAAAATGTTCAACACCACCTGTCCAGCGGTTAGTTCTCTTCACTATAGTTATTCTTGCGAAGCTGCTTCATACTGCAGAATAAGAAGGAATATAAGATTCTCAGGTAGGGATTGTTTAAGGGAGCGTAACGCGCATCAATGTTTACCTCCACTGCAATAGCAATTGGGCCTAGTTATCAATCAATGTGAACATGCATCTAACTCTGCAGTATTGTCTTTTATTTTTTAATGTTTTCTTGCTGTGATTTAATGCCTGCATAAATTATCTGTTATGTTTTGTGGCAGTAGAAGGTTTGCCACCCCCACATTTTCTTTGTCACGGCCAAATCTTATGCATCTTATGTAAATGTAAGGAAGTTGGACTTATTCTGGGCCTTCCTATGCCTATGTCCTCCTTTCCCACCGTGACCTGTTGACATAGCTGTTATTAACATGTACAACTGCTATAAATAATTAACTAGCCATATTTCAATTGATGCTAATTAGTATGCAGCTCTTTAGACTTCTGAATACACTAATTGTATGCTCAAAAGTCACTTCTTACTAAGCTTTTTCTCTTCTCAATCCTAGCAGGAAGACCAAAAGGATGAAACTCATTTCCACATTGCAGTGAGCTGCATCTCACAGTCATTAAAGGCTCAGATCATTAACAGATCATATGATGAAGTTGCTATCTGCTTTTTTAACACAGTAAGATGTTAATTATGTAAGGCATATTTTATGAGATAATTTAGAATGCCTTACTTACAACCAATGTTCGTGATTATATGGTGCTTTCTAAAATAAATCAACAGGATGGAGCTTTTGAATTTAATATGGTTTAAGGGAAGAATTCTTCTTTGTATATTTGATGTGATTTATGAGGTTTTGGTCACCTGGAATGAACATTTTAAAGATAATAGTAGAATGCTATGGTGAGACCTTTTTGGTACTTTTATTTGAAAAAGCATCAGAATAATAATTAGAACTGGTACGTCTTTTATTGACCATATCTCAAACCCAACACTTCAACTGTCATATATTGTTACTTGCACAAAATAATTACAACTGGTACGTCTTGGTTTTTAAACCAGGAGCGCAACATTTTTTTTTTTATAGTTTTGATCATACATTTCAACGTTTTTTTATTATATAAAGAGAGTATGGGGCTTTCTTGTTCTCTAACACTTACAAAGAAGTGAATTTCAGAGTTAGTAGAGTTCTCTAATGAGCTAAAATTCAGTTGCAACTATGCTGAGTTTCTTGTCTTGAACCCTTTCAAAATTTAATTTGATCAGGCTTATATGGGAGTATATTTAGATGTCATGGACTGTTTGGACTCTACTGTACTTTCTTTTCCTTTTGTGCTTCATGATATATTATTAAGAACCCTGTATTCAAATCAACCCATCACAAATACTCTTAAGACTGTGATTCACTGACCGGGATGAAAAATCAGGATTTGTGCATGGCGTTACACATGTCTGTTTGGTAGAAAGTCAAGTTTCAATTATGGAAGCCTTCCCCCCTTCCAACTCATTAGTTTTTATTTTTTGCTTTTTGCAGAGGGAGAAGAAAAATTTGCAGGACTTAAATGGTGTTTTTGTATTTAATGTCGCTGAAAGAGAGTTTCTAGACAGACCAACAGCAAGGCTGATAAAAGAATTCGATAGCATTGAGGGTAAGTTTTGGGGCTTGTCAGGGGTTGATATATTATATTGAGAATCAGAAGAATAAACTAAGCTGATCTAACAATTTATCTTGTTAATCTTTGCTTTAGTTTGAGATGAGATTTACATGATATTAAATCCTCCTTATGTCTCCCCTTCACCAGTCAAATTAGAAGTGAACCAAATAATTAAATTCTTAGCTCACCAGTTGACTTTCATGCATACTTTGCGTTGATTTGAATTAAATCCATGTGGAAACATATATGATATTGGAAAGAGAGATTATTTGGGATCCTGATCTTACTCATTACCCCAAGTTTGTAGTTGTTTACATGTGATTAGGCTACAAAGGACATGAGCATGTAAGCCTAGTGGCTCTAGCTCACTTAACAAGATAGATACATTTTAATTTCAAGGAAGGTATTATTTACATGATTAAAACCTTATGTCTCCCAAACAACTTGGTGATTTTGACAGAAGGAATGACACGCACTTTAAACATTTAATAGCTAATATGTTAGTGATGATTTTTACATCTTTGTAGTTATCTTTTTTTAAGAATATCTTTTATGCATGTGATAACTAAAACAAGAATGGCAAGTAGTTGAAGATGAGAGAGCTTGTTAGGGGTATTTGAAGATATATGATTTGCCTTTGTTGTCAATTATATTTGGCTTGAGGATAATGTCTCTATTGATATGTGGATTCTCATTATCTGTAGAGTCATTTTTAAAAGATATTGGAAGCCAGTATGGGATTGATTCTGGTAATCGAGAAAATTCTCTCTACAATGCCCTCTGGGTCGCACAAGCGCTTCTTCGGAAAGGGTAATATGCAGTTCCTTCATGCAGATGCAAACTGCTCATAGTTTTTGCAAATTATTGTAACTTATGGTCTTTGGTGATAATATGCAAAAATCAATCACAGGTCGGGAAAGACGGTTGATAAACGGATACTTCTGTTCACAGATGAAGATGATCCTTTTGGAGCCATCAAAGGGGCTATAAAACATGATATGACAAGAACCACACTGCAGAGAGCTAAAGTACCCATTTGTATATTATTCTAGGCTTCTAGCATATATAGATCGTTTGAAGTGAGATTTAACTATTTTATTAGTTTATCAGTTCTCTTTCATTTTCTCTTTTTGAAGGATGCACGGGATCTTGGCATCTCTATTGAACTTCTTCCCCTGAGTTGCCCAGATGAGGAGTTCAATGTATCTCAATTCTATGCAGTATGTCCATGTATTTAACATATGAATTTTATATATTTTTCCTCTATTGTCCCACAACTTGCTAGACATATAATCATCCTTACCTGGCCGACCTTATGCCTTTCAGGATTTGATTGGGCTAGAAGGAGATGATCTTGACAAGTTTATGCCATCTGTAGCAAATCAGTATGACTTTTTTTTTGGTATCATAATCAGGCTTTTTTTCTTACCTGGAATTGTATCATTGTATGCTCATCACATATAACAATTTGCTGAAATGGGGAAATAGCTATATATTTGGAGTGTGGCTGGATGAAGTCAGAGATAATGGGTTTTCGTAGTTTCATGATTTCATCATTGTCTTGTATGCTATTGCTGAATTGGTGAGAACTGAGTGTATATGCTATTGAAAGTCTGAAATAGATGGGATTTAAGGCGGAGCACCGGTTGTCTTGTATAGTAAGCTTAAACTTATTTATATTGTTTTGCTTTGCAAGTATTGGACTTCCTGGTAGAATAGTATAGAAAGAGCTATTTACATGAAAAGTTACAAAATCAATTCTTGATATTGGCTTATATAATTGTTTTGTCAATAAGTGGTGTTCGACAGGAACAAAAGAAATAGAACATAATGAAACAAACTCATGGTCTATATATCAATTTATCGATAGCAGCTAGGATAGTATTTAAACTAACTAGAGGACAGACAACCAAAATAAGAGTACAAAATATGAGTATGCCATGAAATATGATAACTTATTCTAGCTCAAATGCATATGATCAAATCCTAGATTATCCCAACTATCTAATTTCAAGCCTTGATCTCCCATTATTATTACATGTTGCATAATATCATATTACATAATATAATTAAGTAATAATTCCATCTTCTCGTTCTATAGTAGTAGTAGTAGTATTAGTAGCAATAATAATAAAGTAGTTATTTAATTAAAAAATGGCTCTGCCGTTTTCCTCTAGTGACAAATAGTAGGTGGGGTGTCAACATGATGTTTCTTGGTCTTGCCACTCGTGCACAAGGTTTGACAGTCCATATTGGTTCTTCTAGATTGTATACATCTTCCCACCAATCCGAGTAAGAAAGTTTAGATACCTTTTCTCTTTAAAGCATGCTAAGGAACCAGCAAATGCGGTGTTGTTTCAAGCCATTTCTTCTTTTTCGAGATAAAGAAAAGATGAAATAAGTAGAACAGTACGATATCCAATTGGACTTATTTTATCTCATTGATGATTTTGATGACGGTGAGTAACTTCAATTAATAGCTCTAAGACATGACTTGGGCATCTATATCAAGCTGAAGGTTGTATGTTTTCATTTATTGGCTGGAATGGATATTTATATTGTCTGAGTTAATTCAATTATTTGTTTCTTTTTTTCAGATTGGAGGATATGAAGGATCAACTAAGAAAGCGCATGTTTAAGAAGCGCATTGTCAAAAGGATTATATTTACAATAGTTAATGGGTTATCAATTGAAGTGAATTCTTATGCTTTAATTCGTCCCACTGTTCCAGGTAAACATTTCCCAATTTTTTCTTGCTAAAATAGGTATCAGCTAGTCTAAATTCTTGTTTCTTTTCTTCAATTCTTCTGTTCTGGATCTTTTTATTTTTTATTTTAGAAAAGAAATAACATTTTCAGCTTTCTTGTGACTTGGCATGCTTGGGTGTATAGGAAAAATTGCGTGGCTTGACTCTGTCACCAATCGTCCTTTAAAGGTGATGAATGCTATAATCCTTTATTGAGCTTTGTTTGCATGTGACAATTTACTATTTATGAGTTCAATGACCACCATGTTCTTGTGATATGTAAGGTGTAGAAAATATAAATATTAGAGTTAGTTAGTATTACTGTTGCTGCTGTTATTTCCGTTGGGTTAGTTAGGAAGTTAGGATAGGGTCAGTTGGTTAGTTATTCTGTTATTAGTTAGGACTGTTAGGAATTACCTTGAGAGTCACAAGTTTCTGTCCTATATATATGAGGCTTGGGCTAATAGAAGGAGGTTATGCTTTTATGTTAAATGATGAATATGTGAATGAATGAAGATGCACAGTGATGTGATTCTGTGTATTCTCTCTTCCCCTCTCTCTTTCTCTTCTCAAATCTTCTAAATTTCTACAACTACTGTATCATCTTGGTTATGCACAATGTGTGTATTGTATGGTTTGCATCTTAAAATATTTGATAGTTGATATAATCTCAAATTTATTTCAAGTAAGGCTAATTCTGTACCAGTTTTATTATAATCTCAAATATTAAAATAGTAGTAAGCATTTGCCGAGGAATTTGATTTGGTATATACTTTGAGGTATTCTGTTATTCTTTGCATGGAAAGTTGATATCAATCGGGAATTTTAAAATTGCGGCTGGAACCAAAGCAGAATACAAGCATAGCTGCTGAAAAAAAGGAAAAAAACTATGCAATATTGTGGAAGAAATTGAGAGAGAAATATTATTCTTAATTTCTTAATCAAAGAGAATACATACGGGCCTTTATATAGGCACACCTAGAGCTAACCCTAGAATCTAATAAAATCAAAATCAATCAAACTGATTGAGATATAATAGGAAATATCCTAAACTGATGGAGAAAATCTAGGAGAGGAATAAGGAGATAATTGAGGAGAGAATAAAGTGGAATTATAATATAATATTTCCATATATTCCCACAAATATGTTTCTTCAATTTTGACTAACTTGTTAGAGCCATAATAACTAGATTGTTGAAAATGTGAAACAGTACTAACATTTGTGTTACTGTCATCTTAGCCTTCAATTATAATTTTTTTGGCTGGATCATAAAGCGGTCAGGACTAGATCAGAAAAGTGTTTAATTTGTTTGATGGTGCAGACCGAAAGATCTTTCATTTGTGCTGATACTGGCGCGTTGCTGGATGTACCCACTAAAAGATTTCTTCCTTATAAAAAGTATGTGTTTTATGCTTATTACTATCTTATGTTTGTTTTGAATATCTATTTTTTTTCTTTATTCTTGTTTAACACTAGTGTGCAATTTGATAAATAATAACTGTTGTATAACATAGCACATCATTTGGAAAGACGCTTCTGGAAGATAACCAGTTCATTGTTCTGGGAGAAATCTGTCTTTCAAGGAAGAATGGGATGATTGCAGTTGTCTGTATGCCATGTACCAAAGATGGTTTGAGAGTAAATGAAGTGGTTGGAAATATTTAAACATGCCTCAATCGCTAATTTAACTCTGGGATTGTTGGTAGAATTTGTTTTGATGTAGGTGATGGTATTTGAGGATTCTTGGCTATACTTGAAAACAGTGCTTCTAACTGGAAAGCTTGATTGAACGCCAACTATAGAATTCTTAATAATTGTCCTTGATGGCATCTCTTATGATACGTGGCAAATCAAGAGCATACCTTACTAGCACCCCCTTTGCTTTGCAGATAAAAACTGAGCTAGCCATTTAGGACAGTCATACCAGGTTCTAGTTCTAGTTGGAAAAGCTGTGTCAGAAACTGAAAGGAAAACTAGGTTTATGGTTTACTGTTTACCTAAAGCTAATTGGGTGCAGATTGAAAACAAAAATTGTGTGCTTATTTATAGAAATGTACCTTTTTTTGCCATTGTAATATTCTTTAAAAAATTGTAGCTAGTTGAGACTTATGACACTGGCCATTATCAAACATTTTTGTTGTTGCCTGATTAAACATGTGTCTGTTGAAGCTGATGGCTTTGTTGGGTAGGATGACATAATTTTACTAAGTTCATGCCTATGAAAATATTGGTTTGCCTTTACTATAACTATAAAAGTTGTGTTGTTTCCTTTTGTCTTGTAATTGAATTATTTTGTTTTTTTAGCAAGAATATAATAATCTCAATGGAGGAGCTATCTGAGATTAAAAGTGTTTCTCCTGGACAACTACAACTTCTGGGATTCAAACCCCTAACTTGTTTGAGAGATTATTACAACTTGAAGCCATCGACTTTTCTTTACCCAAGCGACGAGGTTAGTGTTCAAATCATTATATGAACTGTGAATTTAATCTCTGTGCCAGAGATGTGCCCGGGGAAGTCAGTCTCAAGATGTCTTGCCCTTGGCCTCTAATCCTTTTATATGGTTAGATGACCCATTGCTTGCCAAGGACTCCAAAAAATGTAGCCACTTGAGACATGACAAGGCTGGAATAAATGTGTTGCTGATTCAGAATGAGATTTACACTTAGACACATCCAAGAATATGAGCTGTATTTGGCCATTGAAATCTGCATATATCACATTACTATTAGGGTCCATTTGGATGGGCTTTTAAAAAAAGTGCTTTTTTTTTAAGTGCTTTTCTTTTAAGCTCCAAATTGGAGCTTTTAGAAAAAACAGCATTTTGGCTTTTTTTTGTGACTTTTGTTTTTTTTAAAAAAAGACCATCTAAACACATAAATTAATAAAACAAGCATTTTTTTTGCATTAAAAAAGTGCTTTTTTAAATCCAAAAGCTCATCCAAATGGGCCCTAATCTGTTAGGCTATGCTATCCAAGCAAGCAACTTGGCCTTCGAAGCATTATTAGACTGCTAATTAACTTGTCAGGGAAAAAAATTCCTAATCGGAGAATGATTATGGAATTGGAAAAAGAATCACGAGTTCGATATCTCATAACTCAATTCTAATTTTGCATTATTTTATTATTATTTATATTATGTTCTTTTCCCTCCCAAATGATGTTATTGGCTTTGTACTGTTTTGAATCCTTTGAGCCTGGACATTAACAAGTGAAGGACATGAAGTATATCTCTTTTTATTTGGTCTGCCAGTATTTGTGACATGCCTTGACCAGTGTTGTGGTTGAACTCAAGTGATTTTATATGTTTCTGTATTTTATATTATTTATGCCTTTTCTTTTTGGCAGGATATAGTTGGGAGCGTGCGCATCTTCATTGCTCTTCATAACTCCATGATACGGCTCAAGCGGTTAGTTTGTTAGCCACAAATATTTATGTACTTTTGGCAATCTGTGGTTAAATAATCCACGTTTTTAAAGTTGTTTTAGGTATAAATATATCTTACTGTTAGTTTCTTTATGAGCGCATGGAATGCTTTTCTCATTATGGTGGTTTTCTACTACATGGATTTTATGATACTTGTTCAAGTTACCTTCTCTTTTATTAATGGTTTTTGCAATTTCAAAAGGCTTTGGAGGAGTGGTTGAGGCTATATGAGTTTCTATAGATGGATCCTTTTGTTTTGGCTTGTTATAGGATGGAATAATTGGATGCCTTAAGAATAGCCATATGTGGGAATTTTCTTCATTTTGTACGGAGAGCGTATATGTTTTGGTGGATGAAGTCTCATTTTTCATTCTGCGCAATTCTTTTCCAGTATGTTATGTGAATTTCCTTTTCTCTGGGGACGGAAAAGGTTCAACTTACTGATTCCAGTGGAATTTATATGCTTAGTACTACAAACTTTACCACTTCCCTAGAATTGACACCACATTTTGAAGTTGAGGAGTCATCAGTTCTCAGCATTCTAGCACCTTCTGTCACCCTTAGGAACCTTCTCCAGCAATTCTTAGTAGTTACAAAGTTGAAGATAACCGAAATTCATTCAAAAATGAAAAAAAGTAAATGCCATTAGTCATTTTTAAACTTGTAAATGAGGATTAGTTCAACTTTTTGTTTTTGAAGGTTAGCAAAACATGTTAACTTGCACTTAACCTCAGTGTTTTGTATGCTTGTGGTAAACTTATAACCTTGTGGTTGAACTCACAGAGTGTATGAGTTATGTTAAACCTGCAGTTAGGATTCTTTTTTATATTTTTAATCTTAGATCATTAATATCACCTTGTTTTGATAACTATGTTCCATGGGATATTGATGTGTGATAATATTTTCTTGTTCATGTGATATCTTGGTGTGTTGTCTCAGTTTTGCAATTGCATTCTATGGAAGTTCTTCTCGACCTCAACTGGTTGCTCTTGTTGCTCAGGTAGGGTTGGTTGGGTACTTCAATGACATGGTTATTTTGATGGGTTCTAGAATGATACATATACAGCCTGATGCATGTGGTGTTCTAAGGTTGATTTGAATTAGCTTAATGATTATCAAGTGAGTGATAAATTGTGCATGATACATGTACGAGTTTATGTTTTAAGATTGTTCTAACAATGATACATTGTAGGATGAGGTTATTCGGTCAGGTGGTCAGATTGAGCCGCCAGGAATGCATATGATATATCTTCCATATTCAGATGACATCAGGCATGTGGAAGAGGTATACAATTGCCCTAGCTGGATTTCTTTGTACAGGGAAAAAGAGAGAGATTTATTTAGTTCTCTTTTTTTTTTTTTTTTGGGGGGGGGGGGCGGGTTGGGTTGGGGTGGTGGGATTTGTTTTAAATATGATGTTGTTAGTAAATTGTGTAGTATTATTTCAGCATTTTTCAGACAAGCATACGGCAGTGCCCAAAGCAACTGATGATCAAGTTGAAAAGGCTGCTGCTTTGGTTAAGCGTGTTGACTTGAAAGATTTTTCTGTGTGCCAGCTTTCTAACCCTGGTAAGCTTCCCCCACCCCCCCCAAAAAAAAGAAAGGAACAGAATAATGTTGTGTATGCCCCTCCTTACCGAGATCCCTTTAATATATGGATGTACAGGCAAACTCCCTATTTCTATGATATGATGCCCCTTGAATTAAACTTATAAAGATGCTGGATTAAGCATTTCGATGATTGCAGGCTGGTTGACTTTGAACGGATGAAAATGATTTTGAAAAGTTGCACAGTTAATTAGTGTCACTTGTGGGCTTGTTTCACCAACCGTGTTCAAAATGTTGGTCTGACTTGTGAGTTTTCTTGAGCAGAAATTGTCATATTTGTAAATCATGAGTGTCAGATGATTAAATTTATTATATTGTTGACAACATGGCCTGTAACATTATATCTGCCAACGCATATCCTTTCTGTTGGCCGCCATACTGTTTCAGGCCGTAATTTTTGGTGTTATTTTGAAATGTTATGATCTATGAAATCTCACTATATATATAAAGTCTGTAGTTAACTTTGACGGAATCTGTAGCATCATTAACTAGTGTTTTTATCCAGTATTAGTAACACAAGTTCTTCAGCCTTGCAGAGACACTACGCGGTGTTGCAGGCCTTAGCTCTAGAAGAGGATGAGATTCCAGAAATCAAAGATGAGACAGCACCTGATGAGGAAGGCATGGCTAGGTAAGAGCGAGGCTTTCATCTTTGTGTTGGATGTCATTGTGGGGCTGACCCACAGACCCAAAACTGAAAGTGAAAGAAGAAAGAAATTCTATTTTATTCACAATTGGCCATGTAACTTTATGAGCAAAGTTAAACTCTTGGATATAAAATGATAACCTGCAGACCTGGAGTGTTGAGAGCATTAGAAGAATTCAAGACCTCTGTTTATGGGGAGAACTATGATGAGGAAAGTGAACGAGGCATCGGAAAGCCAACTGAAGCCGCCAAAAAACGTAAAGTAATGTCTGACCATGCAACACAAGAGTGTGGAAACTATAACTGGGAGGAGCTTGCTGATACTGGAAAGGTAAACTAGCAAGTTCCTTTGTCATAGTGCACAAATGTCAGTCAATACTGGGATAGGAAACGGCTCAAGTGAATACTTTGATCAAATCTATAATAACATACCCTTTTCTGTTGGAGGGCTACTTATTTGATATTTAGATTGTTTCACTACCTACGAGGAAATCCTTCCTTCTCTTCGAAGTTAAGAATGTTAATGTGGAATCTTATTGATGTTGTTTCACAGTTGAAGGATTTGACAGTCGTGGAGTTGAAGTACTATCTCACAGCTCATAATCTTCCGGTTTCTGGGAAGAAGGAAGCATTAATTAGCAGGATATTAAAACACTTGGGAAAGTGATCGTTTTGGGCTAAGATATTCATGAAAGATTTTGTAACCTCCCATGGCTGCTAGCAGTAGTCAGAATGCTGGGATACTTCTGGCTGGAAGAGCTGATGGAGTTGGCCTCAAGTTTTTGAACATTGCATTTTAGCATGTGATGTATGTAAGTATTTGAATCACTTACTTTTTTGCGGAATCTGTTAAACTTGACTTTTTCCAATTTGTTCCGTGCAAAGATGTTGTATGGTAAAAAGCAGGGAATGAGATGCTGCGCTACGTGTAATTAATTGGTTGTTGGTAAATTATTAAAATTGTCCTTATCTTGCTTGAAGTTATTATTAGTGATTTTTGAATGCTTGTTTTCCATCAATGGTTTGTTTTTTATTACATGATATTTAATTGCGCTTAATTTGAAAAATTGTCATTTTTTAAACCTAATGTACGTTTAAAACGATTTAGTGGTAAGATATTTTTCATTTTTAAAATAAAGATTCAACTAGTTTTTATGATATAAAAATGCAATTATTAAGAAGAAAAAGAATTGGGCAATTCCCAAAATATATATATAATTAAAGTTTGTTCAATTTCGTCCCCAAGACGGGACTGTTTTGGAGTGAGATTGAAGAACAAAACTATGATGTAGTCCTGTATGTTATGCTGCCATAGGTCCCCCAAAAAAAAGGAATAGGAAATCACTGTCATCTTTTTTCTTTTCTTTTCTGCCTTTTGCCATGGAAAGGAAACCCCTATCTTCATTCTCTCTATTTTCCAATTTTTGGAGGTATATTCACTGCTCCGTTTTGGTCTTTTGGAAGGAAAATTGGAATTATCTACTAATGTTTCCGTGACGAGGATGATCTTAATGCTCGTAACAGTTTGACCCACGACCCATCACAATTGACATTTTGACCCAAAACTCCCAAATTTTAATACTATTTAAATATTTTGAACTAGCTCTTTTCGGCTTATCCTAGAGTGCAAGTTATCCTGAATTTTTTATTCACAGATGATATAAAACGTCTGTTTTTTTAGAGTTTAAACTATTTTTTTTGCTTCATGAATATTTTCAGAAGAGTTATGGGTATTTGGGTGTGATGCTTATGCTTCATATACACATATTTTCCCAACAATACACTCACACACATATATACTCATATAACACAATAAAATGAAATTGCAATACAAGGAATATCTAAACTAGCTGATGTCAAGCAAAACACAATCATTAATTTTATTTCTATTCATAGAATCTCCTGAAAAATTTGATTTTTTTTTTTTTTTAAAAAAATTGTCTCAAAAATTAGTTTTTTATATCTTTGAATACAACAATTTTTTTTTACAAACTAATATACACCCTAAAATCAATAAAATATTTAAAGTCAAATAATAAAAAGATATTAGCAAACAGAGAAAATATTTATTTTCGGAAACATAAAAAATATATTCTTTGTCTAATATTTTATTTTAAAGTAAAAAAATAAAAGGGTATTGATTTTTTTAAAAAAAAAAAAAGGTACGATTTTTTTTTTTTTGTCATCCGAGATCAAAGCCTTCACCTTTATGGTGGGTGAGTCTTCTAACGGAACTTTTCTGCATTCACAAGACTCGAACTCAACAATGGCACAATTTTATATAAAATTCAACTTCTTAAAAAATGTCTGAAATATCGACTCATAATTAGATGTATTAGATATGTATTAAAATAAATAATAATAATAATAATAAATATTTCAATATATCTTAAATCCATTTAAAAAATATTAGCATGTATGGGCATATGATACTATACGTGAAGCATTTTAAAGTATCAAGTTTCAAAGTATCACGTATAAACGAGCACATTAAAAAGATTATGTGACAATGACAATGTGACATATAATTTTTTAAAATTGATGTGACATTGGGAGAAGTAAAAACCCATTAACCTTGTTTAATACGAAGTACTAGGAGGTAGGGATTAAGATTTAACCATGATTTACTTTGGAGGGAGACCTTATTAAATAAATACAGATAATATGATATTACTTTTGTTTTGTTTTTTTTATACATGTTACATCTCTTTAATTAGGTAGAAAAAAGTTCATTTGAGAAATATTAAATTATCGTTAATTGTATATCAAATAGATTGCTTATTGGTTCTTAAATTTTATAGTGATGTTTTTTTTTTATTGGTTCATAATTTATTTTTTCCAATATAGTGATATGAAGATTTTTTTTTTAAAAAAAAAAAAAAATCTTTTGCCTTCGGAATGATATGATTATGAAGATTATGTGTGTGTATATATACTGTATACATGTATATTTACCACTGTGAGAATCTTAACTATACCAAGCACCTCACGCGCTCAAAGGTGCGAATCAGCGATCACAACGAACCTTGGGGAGCCAACAGTAGAAGTCTTACGCTACTTGAAGTCTTGGCACGCAGGCACTCGCACCTTCATCCCCCACCACCATTGGCTCCGCTCTGCATAATACACAAAGGACCAATTTTGGTTTTCCCAGAGCTGACTGACTACTCTGATCAATTATCTTCTTCTTCATCGCCATGCTCTTTTTTAGACCTTCTTTGGCCTCCCTCCTCATTGTTGCTTTCTTCTTTCTTTTGATTTCCTCTGCTTCAACCAACCATGGTGTCTTCAGCGTCAAAAACAAGTACGCCGGCCAAGTACGCACCCTCGCCGTCCTAAAAGCTCACGACAGTCGTCGTCAGCTTAATTTTCTTGCCGGCGTCGACCTCCCTTTGGGCGGCAGTGGCCGCCCCGATGGCGTCGGGTCTGGTTTTCTTTTCTTACTTCTCCTGCTCTCGTTTTATTTCCGTTTTCTTTTTTCCTGTTTTACACAGTGCTCGTGTCTTTGGCTCTTCTGCGTGTGTCTTCAATTTGATCATTTCTTTTCTCCCTGAGAGAAATTGGGAACTTAATTCTAATGAGTCATAGTCTGAAACTTGAATTGGCGAAATGGGTGATTGGTAATTTTTGTGCTGCTATATTTATGAGTTCAAGCCTTTTCTATTTCCATTTATGTTTGAATTGCTGTCCTGAATTAGGTGTTATGAATTTGTGGATATGTTGTAGGCTTTATTATGCTAAAATTGGCATTGGAACACCTTCAAAGGATTATTATTTACAGGTAGATACTGGAAGTGATATTATGTGGGTTAACTGCATCCAGTGCAGAGAATGTCCCAGCAGAAGTAGCCTTGGTGTAAGCTGCTTCTCTACCATGCTAGTTTCTTTGTCATCAATCATCGTCTGTGTTTTCTCTTCATTATTTTTGTTGTTGTCGTCGTCTAGAGTTTACTGTCATCCCTTTGCATGTCTAGACCCTGAATCGTATACTGCTATAATGTGTTCTGATACCATTCTTCTTCTTCGTCTGCTTATTTCTTAATTCTTTTCTTACAAAGATTTCTTTGGGTACAACAGATGGATCTTACACTCTATAACATAAAGGACTCCTCTTCTGGTAAATATGTTCCCTGTACTCAAGAGTTTTGTAAGGAGATAAACGGAGGTCTTCTGGCAGGATGCGTATCTAATATAACCTGTCCATATCTCGAGATATATGGCGATGGGAGCTCCACTGCTGGTTACTTTGTAAAAGATGTTGTGCTATATGATCAGGTGTCTGGAGACCTTGAAACTGCTTCCGCTAATGGAAGTGTTATATTCGGGTGAGCTTGTTATGGTGTTATTAGCAAAATCTTGGTTTGCATGCGTTTGGATGTTTTATTATTGTGGATCTATTTGTGAACGTTCAATTCACGTGAACGCCAGAACATAGTCTGAAATAATTTTTTCCCACATGCGCATTATCTCTTCTACATGGTTTTTAACTATGTATTAAAGTGTGCCCTGCTCTTGTTTGCGCCTCTTTTGTATTTCACAAAAGTTATGTTGTTTTGTAGGTGTGGCGCTAGGCAATCTGGAGATCTAAGTTCTTCAAATGAAGAAGCGCTTGATGGAATACTTGGTTTCGGAAAAGCTAATTCTTCGTTGATTTCACAACTTGCTTCTTCGGGCAGAGTGAAAAAAATATTTGCTCATTGCTTAAATGGAGTAAATGGAGGTGGTATATTTGCTATCGGTCATGTTGTGCAGCCTAAAGTGAATATGACTCCATTGTTGACAGACCAGTATTACTCCTTATCCTTTAAGTTCTTTTATTTTTATCATAGATTGATTTAAGTTTCATACTATGTTTTGTGTAATTATGGTTTCTAGTTTCCCTAACAGCATGCACTATCTGATCCTGAAAAAAACTTGTGGCTTAAATTAACAAGTGTCATATGTGAACAGTTTCGAATTTACAATTGGGTTTTGGATGAGTTCCATAAGGGTGAATACCGTTTTCCAAAAGAACTGTATACTTTACAAAATTATTTATAAAATATGGCGGAAGCAAAATCATTTGGCTTTAGCATGGTAAAAGGAAATGCACTCGTCTAACACATTACTATGGTAGAAAAGAATCAAACTAAATAGTTAAGGGCCGAGCATGGTAGAAAAGAAATAAACTAAACAGTTAAAGGTCTACCATGGTTGAAAAGTTTGGTTTGTTCACAAAATGTATATAAATCGATTTTATTTTCCTCTTGGAGATTGGGGAAGTTATTATTACATAATCGTTCATTTAAAATGATTTTATTACTCAAACTCATGATGATTGTTACAATTTAAACACTAAGAGCTTGGCTGCTGTGAAATGTCCATTTTCATAATTCAATATATACTAAATGTTGGCAGTTTTTTATTGCACGGATATTTTATTTTTTTGAAACTGAAACTTTCTCTTAAAGATAGATATCAGCTTACAGAATTTAAATTTGTTTTAGGCCACATTACAGTGTCAACATGACAGGAGTTCAAGTTGGTCATGCTTTCCTTAGTCTACCAACAGATGCTTCTGAGGCAGGATACAATAAAGGGACAATAATAGACAGCGGCACAACTTTGGCCTATCTTCCTGAATGGATTTATGAGCCATTAGTAAATAAGGTATATAAGCATGACGATAAAGCTTACATTTTGATTTCACATTCAGGATTTTTTTTTTTTTTTGGGCTGACACACAGGAGTTTGAGTTATGCTCTTTTGCTAGATAATTTCTGGGCAACCTGGCTTAAAGGTTCAAACACTTCATGATGAGTATAAATGCTTTCAGTACCTTGACAGGTATGATACATAGCATGCCTTCATAAATATTTTTGTTTTGATATGTTTGATTTTTGTGATAAAGGAGATAATATAACTAGGGATTTGTCAACATGAACACACATGAAACAGATACTAAGGTTTGTGAGAAAGGATGTGATTTAGGGAGATATGTGATTTTAATGGTGGTATGGTTGGTGTTTTCAAGTGTATCTAATGACCTAAACAGTTCTGCCATTTCTGGTAGAGGATATCTGTTGTCTTTGTAAAAAAAAATTTGCTAAATTTGGGGAAATCTACGTGACACTAACAATGTTTTAGTCTAAAATCATTGCTATTTCCTGTATCATGTCTGAAATGTGTTCTCTTTTCCTGGAGTACATTAATGGGCTTACTTAAGTATGCTTCTACGAAGGGTTTGCAGTCTTTCTGCTGTTGCGTTACCTCATGATCAGGATATATACTTGGGCAAGATAGCAGTATTCCTAGCACTAAAATATCAACCGTGGGGTTAAAAAAATTAAGTAGTGTGGTCTGCTTTTCTAAGGAAGAAACAATAATCTTTTCGAATAAGTAATTCTTGTCACACGCCTTTCACAAATAATATACTTATATTTATGGGAATTCTTGATAATGTTACTGATGCCTTTCATGTTTGGTAGTTTGAACTTTCTCACTGAGCACATGCCAGATCGGAAAAGAAGGAAAAAGTACTTTTAGAGACATAACAATTTTAGACGTTGAAAAGAGACAACGTGAAACCTGTTCTCAGAAAAAGGATTTTCTTAATATCAAAAGCACCCTGTTTTGAAAGAAAAGCCCATTCCTATGGGTGCTATGTATTCTGAACTTTTTCCACTAATGCTTTTAACACACAGGCATTGATTTCTGGTTTTTGTTTCGTTCTATTTGCTGAACTGTTGGCCAAAATAACTAAGTCTTTGCTTACTTAACATGTTATTTTTCCCCCTTAACTTTATTATCAGTTCCATTCAGGTGCATATTGACTTTCATTTTATGTTACAATTGTAGTGTTGATGATGGATTTCCGGCTGTCACTTTTTATTTTGAAAATGGACTCTCTTTGAAGGTTTACCCACATGATTATCTATTTCCCTCTGTAAGTATATGGAAGTGGAATATCCTTTTCTTTTCTTTTTGTTCTAATTATTCAAGGCTCGTTGGACTTTGTTCTATTTGTGGGTAATCAAACCTAGAGCAGATGACTTGTTAATGCGACTATGCTTAGGCATGTTGTGGCTTATGATTATTGTACTTATCCACAGTAAAAGTCAACAATTGTGTGTAAATCATATGTTCTCTTAAAATTATCCAAACCCTTGTGACCTTTTCAACATGAATAGTCTTCTCAATTGCAGCTTGAACATTTTAGTAATTGTAACAGACATCTTGTTTTGATTTTTGTTCCTTTGCATGCACCATAGTCAAATAATTTTTCAGAGCTCCATATCTAAGAACTATAATTTTAAGTTTTGTATAAAAAAAATGCACTATAGGAGAACTGAAGATGTGAGATCTTTAACACAGCTCATAGTTTTAGTCTTTATCTCTCGTTTCTAGATTCATTCCATGTCAAAACACGTTGGGACTACATTTAATGCTATTTTTGTATTTCAAGGTTTCTCCTATTTACAATCAAACGAACCAAACTTAATTTTAGTGAATATCTTTGCAGGAAGGTTACTGGTGTATTGGTTGGCAAAATGGTGGGATGCAATCAAGAGATAGCAAGAACATGACCTTATTGGGAGGTATTCTCATGAGAATTTTATGTACATGGATGTTACACTTTAGCACTAATTTGTTGAGTAATGCTTCTTTGTTTAGTTTTTTTGTCTGGATGTTTAGCCAATGCCAAGATACGAATACCCCACATATGCATCACATAACCTAGTTATGAAGTCTGAAATGGAATTTCTAAAGATACTTAAGCATCATAGCTTGGTAAATGACTACCAAATGGAGAGGGGAGTTTGATTTCCACTGGTTGAACCTGCAAATAACTCAATTAATGTGTCAAGTACATAAACCTATAATTGAGTCGCTAAACTGAAATTTTAAGTTGGATCTCAATAAGCACCTTTGCTAAGCATCATAAGTGAAATGCTAAAGTCACACTAGGCTCTGTTACATGAAAGTAGTTCGTTAGCTTTAGTTCATGTACTTTTGTAAAATGGTTTAGCTACCTATCTCAAGTTTTATTGTGCTGTTGGAAGATATTTTCTGATCACCGTTAATGGAGATCATTGATGATGCAAAGTTTGCCCCCCATGACCCTATTTTGGTGTTTCAACTATATCACTATATCTGTTTCTGTTGCAGATCTAGTGCTTTCGAATAAACTAGTCTTGTATGACCTTGAAAAGCAGGCCATAGGATGGACTGAGTATAACTGTGAGTATTGCGTCTATTTCCCTTTTACTTTCTTCTCTTTTTGGGTAGATCTTGAAAATCTTGTACATGTACAATCTATGTGGGACTTTGAAAATGCCAATATCTTCAGGCTATCCGTGCTCTTATGTGACTTAAGAAGAATTCATAGGGGATTGAGCTGGGATGATTATTTCTAGCTCAGATATCCTGCAACACCTTGAAAATCTGAAGAATAAATTATTTTCTCAACACTTTAACTAACTCACAAGGAGAAAAATGAATGCAATAAAAAAAATTCCTGGACCATGAACTGAAACCCTCATTCGCTTGCACTAGCAGAGAGAAAAGTTCCTTGCCTCTATAGATGGCATTAGGTCCTGCAGTTTTGAATGAGCACTGAAACTTTTGGCTTCTGTGCAAGAGTTTCTTGTTTTGATCTGTAAATTTTCTGCATTCAATGGTTTTTTTTATATATTTCGAGAGAGGAATGTTTACATTTTCCTTCTAGATTGTATAACTCACATGACATCAAAAGTGATGGGATTGATTGTTATGTTGTAGTTGTTATTATGATTTTTTTTTTGCCCGTATCTTGTAGTTATCTTATGTCAGATGGTGTAGTTATATCAAATTGTTGTATTTTAGATTCTTTACCACAGTCCACAGCACATCATATATTTAAAGGTGGAATCGTGTGTGTGTGTGTGTGTGTGTGCTTGCTTTTGTTTTACTTATGCTTCTGCATGATTTGCTTGCTGTCATGTGACCTAAATAAAGTTGAATATAATAACTACGAAAATTACAAGAAATCAATTATGAATTACTTACTGGCATTATGTTGTGTTTCTGTTGCTCAACTTTCCATTATTTGTGTCCGATGTTTATATCTATATAGGTTCTTCAAGCATCGAAGTGAAGGATGAGCAGACTGGTACAGTTCACTTAGTAGGTTCCCACTATATTTCTTCTGCCTGCACTTTATATATTCATCGGGCGATAATCATATTAATTCTAATCTCCCTGGTCAATTCATTGAGATGCGGCAGCTAATAAACATGTCATAGTCAAAATTACAGTACAAAGAATTGAAAAATAGGGTGAGAATCTTGAAATTATGGGAGAAACTTCCATGATTTGTAAATGTTATAATCTTAAGGGAAAACGCAGGACACTACCTTAGCATAGCATAAACTGAGAGACAGAGTAAAAATTTTCTTCCCATGGTGAATTTGTAAATCGCAGAAAGCTTACTCAGCAGTGAGCACCAACTGTATATGATCTTAGAATGTAGCTGATTTTTACTTGGCCTGGATCCTGATGGCAAATTGGCACTGTAAAATTAGATGCCACAAGCCAAAACTTGAGTTCTCTTTTGAGATAACTGTTTGTATACTTGAGGCATCATAGTTTCTTCATGCCTGCCTCTGCAACTTTTGTTTTGAACTTTGAATTATAGCTCTTCTATTTTTTGTAACATTAGGAGGTTTTGTCTATTAGGCCTCTCTGTCTACACTTCATCTCATTCTTATTATTTGGGTTACCTTATGTGACGTCTCATAATTCCAACCTCGCAAACTGAATATAATGTGAACGGAGGTTCTAAATGGTTTGAAATTTGAGTGTAGTTGTTTGAGATTTGAAAGGGGAACACAGCAAAAAGAAGGGAAAAAACGAAAGCGAGAGGGGTTGTTGATTTGTTGTATCGTTTTTAATTAGTAAAACGTTCTATTAGCCTGAATTTAAAAAGGAGGAAAAAAAAAACGAGAATGAGAGAGATTGTTGTTTTGTTGTATCGTTTTTAATTAGTAAAACATTTTATTGGCGTGAATTAACCAAGTTAAAGAATTCATGACATGACGTTTAAAATGATAACAATTATAAAAAGATTTATCTGACTAATGCATCGCGTGATGTATACTGGATTATGAAGTCAAAGTCTCCGAGCAAGCAAGTCGGTTTTTTCAGGCAAAATCATATAAAATTTGTTGTGGCTGTGAATCTTTCTTGGTTTTGTTCTCAGTTTATTGATACTCTATCTGGTGTTGAACTATAAATATTAAATACTTCTAATCAATTTATCGTGTATCAATGTTTGGGCAAAAAAAAAAAAATCGTTTATCAATGAAAACCATTAAAAAAGTGTCAGCGCAAGATGTGGCCTTTATTTATAATACAAAGTCTTTTTAATTCACTACTATAAAAGTTGTCATAAATTAATGTGATTTCTAATTACCTTTATTAACTATTTTAAACTATAACATCATATTAATTCTACTCTCTTTTGCTATCTTTATTAAATGTGGATATATATGAAAAAAAAATAAGTTATTGAAACTAGCAAATGTCTCTTAAAAAAAGATTACGAACATCTAGAAGTCATTCCATTATGTTTATTTAAAATTACTTCTCTCATCCTTAACATAAGAACTATTTATCTAGGAAAAATCTCATAAAAATACTGTTAAAATTGGTAAAAGATAAATAAGAGTGGCCAATATCTAAAATCCCAAGCCAGACCTGAAGGAGAAATTTGGTATTTCCAAATCTCTACAAATGACCAATCTACCCCTAAGTAAGTTTTGAAGCCACGCATGTTAGGCATAATTAACAACTTAGTTATAGATGAAGATAATTTTAGAATTAGAAACAACAACTTAAGTAGACATAGATGATAATAGTTTTAGAATTAGAAACAACAACTTTAGTAGACATATTGACTACTTACCTTCCCAAATGTTGTCAAGTGTCATTAATAACTTAGGTATAGATAATAACAACTTTAGAATTGTAAATAACAGCTTCAATATACATATTGACTCCTTGTCCTTCTCAAATGCCAGCAAGCTTGAAGGTAATATTTTGAAGCCACATGTCAAGCATCATTAACAAATTAAAATATAGATAATAATAATTTCAGTATACATATTAACTTCACTCTGTTTTTCAAAACTTACTCAAGAGCAAGTTGGTCATTTAGAAAAATTTGAAAATCCCGGTTAGACTTAGGATTTGAGATTGACCTCCCTTATTTGTCTTTTTCTTATTTTAAAAATGTTTTTCTAGGATTTTCCCATTTATCTAATTTGAGGAGATTTAAGAAAACTAAATAAATTATTTAATTATAACATATGATATGACCTGTAAATACTTCTAACATTAGATTACATATCAATCTGAAAATTAAATCAGACAAATTAATTGAAAGAAGAATTATAAACATGAGAAATAAAATGGAAGAATATATTACATGTACGACCAAGATTTAGTTTCAAACTAAGTCCGACCATTTAGAACCGAAAAGATTTTATCTGCGTAGCGTGATTTTATACGGGAAAATCCCTCTTGGGGCTCTTTTTGGAAAACAAATCCCAAAAAGCCCCAAGATTTCGACAAATTGAAAAAAAAAGCCCTTGGGCCTTTCTCGTGATAAATTCATAAATTTTTTACAACTAAAAAAATACATTAACAACAATATCATTTCGTTCTATACAACTAAAATCGCGTTACATCGACAACAATATCAACCCCCGTTAACAACTAAAACAAATACATTTACAACTAACGCCTTAATGAAAAATCTCGAAAAAAAGCGCCTGCGCTTTTTGGGTTTGTCGAAATCTTGGGCCCTTTTTGGGTTTGTTTTCCAAAAAGGGCCCCAAGAGGGATTTTCCCATTTTATACGCCTCTTGGTTGTCCGATTTGGCGACCAGACTAGACACGATGGCCGCCCATGTGCCAACCCCGAACTCATTCAAACACGTTCATGGGAAACAACGAACCTTATAATATTCCTTATCATATTTGCTGTCTTTGTTGACCAAATCGGAAACACAAATCTACACTTGAAGGACAAAAGTCAACACATCAAAAGTTTCACAAAAGGACCAACAAATTGACGAAACATGACGAGGCATCAAACCCAACAACCAGACTAACAAAGCTACATATTATGTCCATACATAGACTTGGATTTACAAAAACTCCAAATCTTAACCAAATATACACTGCGAAAGAAGATCTCCGCCGAAAAAATAAGGCCAGAGCTCCCTTTTCCCTCCAAATATAAAGGATTAAAAAAACAGAAGAAAGAAGACGACCCTCACCTTCCTACCAAATGCCTTTGAAGGAAGTGACGGTTGAATAATGAAAAGAATTGGTAGTAAAATGGACACAAAACAAAAGAATGGCCACTTTCTTCTTTCCCTTCCAGTGTTGGAACCTGCTTCACCCAACCTTTAAACAAAATAAGCAAGGCTTGGGAAGAGACAAGAAGTAAAAGCTAATGCTACTACTGCTGTACAGCTTCTACTCCATCTCCTTTCTTCCCAAGCATAGGAAAATTCTCAGGGGAAGCAATAGACTTTTCTGAACAATTAACTCCAGTTTCAGGAGCAGATCCCACAGATTGGTGGTTAGTCGATGCCTCGGGCATCTCCTTGTGTGTGGAGTAAACTGTCTTTAAGTCTGAATCTGAATCAAAAAAGAGACACACTACAGCACAATCATCAATTTTTGAAGTCGGATATTTTGTCCTCCATGCTCGAACAGCAGTCTCAACAAGTGTTCGAGCTGCGGAAGAGCGTGACACAGATGCCACAATGTCTACAACTTCTTGGTTCGACAAAACATCCCAAATCTGTAAAACCAAAAAAGAAACAAAGATAATTAGAAAAAATAGATAAAATCTATAATAATAATCATTGACTTCTTCAAGAATCTTCATTGTGGAAGTTGTGTGGAATTTAGGCATATATCTTAGAACAATGCACTTTCAACAAAATATGCAGGTTATTCCATGATAGAGTGATGTTTTTTACCCCATCTGTGGCTAATACAACAAATTCATCCTTCTCAGTAAGGCGGTGATGGGAGACATCAGGAACAGATATCAGACCAAAGTCTTTAAGAATAAAATCTCCAAAAGCTCGTGCCATAGCAAGGCCTGGGGAGTCAGCATTGGGCAGCCAAACTCGAGCAACCTCAGGTTCATTGCGAAGAGCAAATACACGTCCTCTACACCGCTTGATTCTCTCTTCTTCTCCTAAATGAAAGGAACGCGGATTTTACATCAATATATCAGAATTAGATTTCTATTCCATCTGATGTACGAAAATAAATTCCAACTGAGAATCAAAGTACTACTAAAACACTGATCGATGCTACATAAAGCTGAACGGTACAAAATACAAACTCCTAGATGGTTGAGACAATTTTGCAGTTTGGCCAATTTAGGTGGTTAATATGTTATAAATGAATGTGTAACAGATGTCAAAAACAATCAAATGGGAGTTGCAAGAATGATATACTTATTGGTCAAGAATATCTAGTAGTTGGTCAAAAGTGTTTCCAAATGCTAACAATTGACAATCACATACAGAGATGGAGTTCTTTATGTGCATTCGCATGTGGTCACACACCCAGAGAGAGAGAGAGAGAGAGACATACTTGGAAGATTTGGCTTCAAGTCAATGGTCAACTGAACAGCAATAAGAGAATCATCATGATCCCTAGTACCCAATATAGCTCTTGAATCCCCAACATTTCCAATAACAAGATCTTGCCCCTGTAAGAACACAAGGCACAGAAAAGTGAAAAAACAACAGTGAATGATTGAAAAAAAATATTGCCTAGTAAGTTTAAACCTCTTACCTGTTTGACCAAGGTGACTGCAGTTGTCCCACTGCAAAAGCAATCAATATCAGGATGCAGTTTCAGTTCCTTGTCCATAATCTTGCAAGCCTTCAGAAGAGATTCCTTCAGCGCCTTCATAGTATTAGTACAGTTGGGCTCTTGATCAGTAAGGCTAGATTTCTCACCAACCATTCTAAGTCCAATATCCTCTGATTTATGGTTCGCCATAGGATTTCTGTTATCACTTAGTCCATCCTTATTGTTATGATGCAATTCCCATTGGGCAATAAGCTTTAAAGGGAAGGAATCCCTGACTCTCTTTGCTACCCTATGACCGCTAGGACCATGGCCATCAAAAACTCCACAAAAAATGGTGTCCTTTGTACAGAAGTTCTGAAAAAGGAGGGCAAAGAAGTTTTTGGGATCGTTAATGATATATATACCATCAGTTATAGTGTCGGAGTACCGATTTGGTTTCGCAAACAAATCTAGCACCACAATAGTCTATTGCAAATGACAAGAGGAAATTAAGGGAAACCAGGCCATATCGCGTTCAAAAGCCGATTGGAGTAAAGTAAAAACTGGAACAGACCATTCATTAGATCTTTATTACCTTTCAAATAAATACAGGCCTGGTTCACAAGTCGTTAAACCAAAATATAACAAGACCTTCAACTTTCATGTATTTTTAACAATTTCATAGCATGATAACGTGCTAGAAAAAGAAAGCATATCCTACAATATGTAAGAGATTGGCTAACCTCCCAAACAAGCATGGCGTCCTGGTTGATCCCTTTTTTGCCTTGCTTACAAAACAGGGACGCGACCTCACTGGATCCATTTACGAACATTCTCCCAGGGATTTTATGTAGGCCCAATTCCGTTTTATAATCAAACGAAGAGCTGCTCTTTAATCTCCTCCTTCGCTTCGCATTTTCTGAAGTGGATTCCGGCGAATAAGGGAGGGGATGGGCCACAGAGAGGCATGATCCCATTCCCAGTGCCCTGACAATGTTCAGAAGGCATTCTAGACCGACCAAACAGTCTGAGCCCCCAACGTCCACCACGGTATCGGCAGCCTCTAACCGGTTTGCTATAACCGCTGCCTCATCCTTCTCTTTCAGCAGCAAAGCAGTGGCTAAAGCCTACCATAAACATCAAGTATTCAATGGTCAACAATAATTTCAAAACGAAAATAGCATAAAACCCAGATTCAGAAACCAAATTATTAACAACCTGTGTCATGTTCGAATGAAATTGAATTCAATCCAATTCCACGATTCCCCAGAAACGTTTGTGGGCCGATAAAAAAAACCAAGACTACCCCCTTCAATCCCACCGAAACGCTACTGCATTTGACAGAGAAGACAAAGAGATGTTAAATGCCAGGGGAACGGCTTCAGTGCTGACAACCTTAAGCCCGACAATAAACGCGTGAATCGAAGAAATTCAACAATCAACACGCTGCTTCTTGAGTCCGATCCAAAACTCGAATAACACCAAATAAAGAAAAGCCAATAACGATCCCCGATTGTTGATTCGCTCAAGCAGTTTCCTCGTGCATATGCTTCCTTTGCATAATCATACCATATAAATCACGTCGCAATCACAAACCATAAAGCAAAGAACAATGATCAGAGCCGCTGAATCGAGAAAGTCTGAGAAGCAAATCAATCGATCGATGGATTTTTCAATGAATCCAGAATTCCATTCAACCAGTATTCAAGGTTGAAACGGCAAATTTTCTCTTCTTTGGACCAAATCCTGCAAATTTTGGCGCAAGATAACTTTCCCTGTATTTTTTTCACCACTCCTGAACCTGATCCTTTCTGCCACAAATAGCTATAACTTTCGGGAAATGGAAAAGGAAAAATAAATTTAAAACATGGCTATTTTAGCGTCACGGGTGGGTCTGCTCCGATCACTTCGATTTAATTGGCGGTGATGTTCGATTCCGTTGAGCTTCACTGTTACTCTAGATTTTTTTACGCACCCAAAATTAGACTCGTTTCAAACTGAATTATAGCTGGAAAAAATAAAGTATCCTAAAAATGAGGAATGGATTAGGATGTTTTTTTAATAATAATAATAATAATAATAGATAATTGATGCCAATGTGTATTATCTATAAGAAAAATCTATAGGTTTTAAATTTAAAAAAACAGTTTGGATAAGTTATTTTGTTTTAAAGAAATCCAATTTACAATTTTTAAATAGGATAGAAAATTGTTACTATCAATTAGTATTACTACCAATGTTACTATCGATTTGTTTCACCATTAGATTAAACTCAATAGGAGAGAGAAATGATAAGTAAATAAGATTGATCTAAAGGTAAAAACAAACGGTAGTAGAACACTAATTGGTAGTAACAATATCTCATTCATTTTTAAATTAGTAATTCCTACTAAAACCAATTGTTACTTACTTATCAGATGTATTGCGTAGTTAATGAAATTAGCAAACAAAAGTGGTTTGAGATTTTAAAATTTTATGATATTTATCTGAACTTCCCTTTTTTTGGCTGAGGTTGCCGTATATAACCTCAAGCCCTGAGTACCAACCCATTTAATTTTTTTAAAAAAATATTTCATTATAATTATGAGTTCAAGTTTTTGATGATTATATTACAGAAATTTACACATATTCTGTGAAGCATTGAGTGCTAGGGATCTTATGAACACACACATATATTTTTGAATTTACTTTTGAATAATTTCTCTTAAAATCTTGTGCAACCTAAAATAACCAATAACAATATTTATATCAAATTTAATAAAAGTATAATTTAATTTTCATGTGATATATATTTTGAGAAAATTAATCCATAGACCCTTATAATTATCTCAATTTTAGATCAAGTCTCAATTGTTTACTTTGTTTGAATTAAACCCTTAATGGATGGCAAAAAATAAAAGAATTAAACCCTTAATGTTTGATCGGATAATTTTAATTTATAGCCTTTACAAAAATTTTATTTATAAAAATTCGCAGACGTTAAATGGTGTTAAAAGAAATTAATAAAATTTATAAATTCCATAAAATTATATAAATTAAAAGGAAAGGTGTTTACTCTAAAAATGAATACCCATAGTAAACTATAAGGACTCAATTTAAATATAATAATCTATATGGACCTGACTCAAAATTGAAGGAAACAATAATTACAAGATAATTATTTTATCGTTATATTTGTTAAAAAAACCTTTTATTTGTAAAATAAAATTTAAACTATGAATAAATTGAATTTATCATTACGAATGTAAAATAATTATTAACATTTAAATATAAAAATTGAGTATATTTATTTTGAAAAATGTTTTATTTTTAAAATAGGGAAAAAATTTAAATTAGATACCCATGTGGAAGGAAATAATTTTAAAAAATAACATAGAATATTGATATAGAACATAGGAGTAACTAATTTGAAAAAAAAAAAAAAGTGTTTCTATTTATGAGTCATTAACCATAATATTCATTTTAAAAAACCCACATAAAGGAGTAGAGCTACATGGATCTTGTGATGTACGTACAGGTGAGTAGAATTCATTATGAAATGGATGTGATGTACGTGACATCTCACATCCCTTAGTAAATTTGATTTCAATTTGGCCAAAAAAAAAAAGATTTTCGTGATACCAGCTGGGGATTTTTTCATCTCTGTTTTTTTATATTTTTTTTTAAGAATGAGACAAAAATAATCAAATTCTTTGTGAATGAATGATTCCTTCGATTGCATGAATTATCATGTTAGGAAAATTGAATTGGCCATCACATTATCCAATTACGTACTAAAAAAGGGGGAAAAAACAAATTAATTAATTGTTTAAGCAAAATACTATAGGAGAGAATTAATGCTATATATGGTTGAGGTGGAAAAAAATACCTTATTTAAAAATCAATGTGGAACTCACGGAACTGTCAAATAAAAGAAAAAAGGGGGAAAAATTAGATCCCAAGGATCAAGAAAACATCATAAAAGTGGCAAGAGAAATTCATATATCAGAAAAGTCTTAAAGAGTTTTTTAATCCCACAGATAAAGTTATCAAATCTACATGTGAGAGTTGTTAATTCTATAGAAGGAGTTGTTGACTAGACTTTTCTGACATTTGAATTTCTTTTAAGACTTTTTTGACATTTTTTACTTCCTTAGAACTGAAAATGAATTTTCCCATAAAAAAAAATAATAATAAAAAGCTAAGGAAGAAAAGGTAAATGGTTTATTTATATATGTTGAATTTTATGCCTGCCAATACCCAAAATTGTATTTTGGAAAAAGGAAAAAGTATTTCTTTAGTCACTGGAGATAGAGTTATCTCCAATGACCCCAAAACTACGTCGTTTTGAATTAATAAAGGGTGTGTTAGTAATTTTAGGTGAATTAATGAAGGGTGTTTCAGTAAAATTTATATGATTGAAAAATAAATAAAATTACAGAAACACCCTTCATTAATCCAAAATGACGTAGTTTTAAGGTCACTAGAGATAGAGTGATCTTCAGTGACTACAGAAATCCTTCAACCTTGAAAAAATAAGGTATGGTGGACGGTGGTGAGAATTATTAATATTTGACGAACATGAGTTTACATTTTTTAATATTTTGCTAGATTGCATGCAACTGGAGAGATCATGAATGGTGATGAGACACGTCATCTGATGTTGTTCTTATCCGGTTGGGTCAGATCTGTTTGTTAGAATATCACGTTCAGTTAGTAAATTGCACGGGACAGAAATAATTATTGACGTATTAAACAAATGCCCGCAATGAGTTAATGGTGATTGAAAATTATAGTTTATTTTTTTATATTTTATGGTGACCTTACTCAAGGTTGTTATATGCAAAAGTGACAAGTTTAAAATGATCCACGCAAGCCCCACTGCTTTTGAGTCAAGGCCATTAGTAGCTACTACTTCTATTTTTAAATATATGCATTGGTTTATAGTATAATTTTACTATAAATTATGTCTTATATTTAGGACCGAGAGAATATTAGGGAGTGATTGGTGAAAAATATAAAATGTATTCACACATGCTATGAGAGAGTTATGCTAATTGACTAGTTAGATGTGGATTCTCCCTATAAATATGTCTCAGCACTAGCACAGCACAATATTCTGATTCCTATGGATGAGTAAACTAAGATCAACACTTTTTTTTTTTTGTTACAGAAATTTTAGAAAAGGGGTTGGGTTCATCCATGATTTAAGGGCAGGGCGAAATCTCTCTTCCTCGTAGGTGATACCGATGTTGGGCGGAAAAAGCGAAAGTGCCTATTACCCTCGGGCGTTAACCTGCAGACACCAGGAGGCATGATCCCCTCGCGCTTTAACCAACTCCATAATCAAACTCCCTCCCTTTAGTGAGAGTGGCACGCCTTATAGGAGCCCAAGTTTGCGTTTGAAGGGGGTAATTGGGCTTTTAGCTTTTACAACATGTTTAGTTCAAATTTTCTCCAATTGAGTTTATAAGTTATAAGTGGCTTAACCCTTCGTTTGTGGGTTCAACGGATAGGGATTTGGAAACTCTCGTAAATGGAGTGGGTTCGAATCCAGACACCTTCACGGCACTGAGGAAGGCATCTCAAAGCTTGGGAAGCAGGGGTAACGGGAAGGATCTTAGTCAAAATCCTTGGGAAGCGGAGGGAGTGCGCACATCGGTAGGTGAGTCCTGGCCCTCTCCTAAAATTATATATATATATATATACATAAAAAAAGAGTTATACTTCCTAATCCAATTATCATTTAGTTGATTTTTTTGGAGAGATTAAGAAAACTAAATAAATTACTTAATCATTTCATATGTTGTATTTTCTTAGATTATATATTAGTTTATTAACCCTATTTAGTTTCCTAAAAAATTTAATTTATATATACATAAACATCGGAAAGTTATAAGTGGTTTATCCAATAAGCTCCAATTAACTACTTATCACGGTTAAAAGTGACTTTTTCACGGGATTGTGAGAGCATTTGTCCGTTATTTATTTGAGCAACAACCTCACCAGTAGAGCTTCTATCGGATTTCTTGGGCATTGTCATCAAGCATTTTTTATGCAGCTTTGGTCTCATCAGTCACCATCTTCTCCTCTCTTTGTCGGCTATTGTAATTTTGATTTTATTTTTTTTTCTTATAATTATCATGAAAGCCACTAATGCTACCGCTAATATAAATAAGTTTCAGAAAAGTTACTTATATTACCGTCAATCCAAATATAAATAATATTTTACAATCTGACTTTTATCAATCTCTTAAATTTACATAAGTCATATTACAAATAAGTCACTTTTATCACCGCTATTTTAAACAGATGATTACCGTCTCAAGCTCTGATATTAATGCCATTGTAAAATACTGAATCGTCCACCTCAAGTTTGATGGAGTCTTCACCAATGTCGTCTTTTCGGATATTTGATGATGTGATTGGAAATACCTTGTTATAACACTCGTATTATTGTAGTGGTACTAGTAGCGCCAAACATGCGCCACCAGAGGAGATGATAATTCAATTCGAATTTAATAGTACTAGTATAATATAAACGCATGCAACAGACAGAAATGAAATTATTTAGGTATCCGAATTTCTGATGGATATGTATCAAAGAATTGAAATGTCGAGAAAAAAAAAAGTATGTATGATGATGATGATGATTGAGTAGATATCCAAAATAGTGGCTGACTGTAATCGCCATATCACAGGAAAACAAGAAATGAGGAAAAAAGGGTGTGTCGCCTTTATAAAAGAATTTATATATATATATATATATATATATATATATATATGCTGCTGGTTTTCCTGTAGAGAGGGAGAGAGAGAGCTGGCAAGTTGGAAATTGGAAATAAACAAAAGGAAGAGAAAAGTAAAGGCAACTTTTGATGAACTTATGAAAAGAAAGGAAGATAGGGATGAATGATGATGATGCTGCTGAACGAAGAAATAAACAAGTTTTTATTTTTGGGGTGGCGGTTGTGGGCGGCGGGAGGGTGGCGAGCAGCCACATATGATAGGAGATAGATATTATATAAAATATTGCAGTTTATTTCTTGAATGTCTTCAATTGGGAAAAAAAATGTAACTTTACCTGTAGGACAAATTTTTTTATAATAAATCATATTTAAATATTAATTATAAGAGTAAAATTGACAATTAAGTATATATGAATATTATCACGCGAGTACTATAATGTGAACAAAAAAACCTTCCTAATAATCCCTCCGTTACGTGGAGTTTAACCACCCTCTCATCAAGATCCACCTTAGAGTAATTATGTGGAGATTGATGGAGAATACAAACAAGTCCTTCTAAGCCGTGCAAGGATTTCGCAGAAAAAATCAGTTGACTAATGTTTGCCCATATACCTGTTTGTTTAGGTTAGTATTGGAAGAAGTGACTTATTTTTTATTTGACTTTTACAGAAATAATATAAGAAAAAACTCAAATTGTAAATATGATTTATGGTTGAAATATGATTAAAAGGGACCTGAATCTTATTAAATTTTACATGTATTAATATTATTTATATATATTGCGATAATTAAAGATAAAAATTTAAATCTGAAAAAATAGTAAATTATTATTTTAAAAGATAATAAACCACCTATTTTAAAAATATTATTGCATGGCCAAAATTTTTATTTAAAAAAATATTCTTCATGTTTTAAATGTAAAAGAAATCAACTTTTAATTTCTTTTTATATGAAGAATAAGGAACTCCACAAGTTGTGGGGTCCACTAAGTATTGTGTGTTTGGCTCCCTCTTCTTTGAAGAGTTAAGACATGACGCTGCTCTCAGCTTTTTCAGCGGCACAACGCTCTTCAAATGAGCGTCCACAGGCTTTTATCAGAAGCCCAATGGGATAAAAGTTACCCTACCAGACTTCTCTTACACTTTCCAATTAGCTTTTTTTACACAATCGTCCTGTGTACGCAAATGCAGGGAATGATCTGTTGACATGGGGAGCTACAAATTCGGGGAATTTTTCAATCAAGAGTGCATATTCTCTTATTGAACAATGTCCTAAGAATGCAAATCGAAAGGTTTTCAGGAAGATATGGAAGTGGGATGGAGTTGAGCGAATTCGAGTTTTCTTATGGAGGGTGATGCTAAATAAATTACCTACTAATCAGTGGAGGAGTTCTTGGTCTCCAACATCAGCATACTGTGGCTACTGTAATAGTGGGGTAGAGGACATATTACACATATTAAGGGATGTCACATACGCCAGAGCTATGTGGCTAGAATTGCTGCTACCGAGGTACATTTCAAAGTTTTTTCGTGTAGGGCTGAAGGATTGGATATGTATGAATTTAAATGAACAGTTAGGAAGGACGGAGGGGAAAATCTTGGAGACCCTCTTTGGAGTAGCTATGTGGCTATTATGGAAGTGGAGAAATCAACTGATATTTGATGATGATTTTGTGAAACCAACTAATCCTTCTATGACAGTGCTTCATGCTTGGAAGAGGTATTCCATGAGTGATATTTATTCCTCTGGGTTAGGGAATTCTCATTTCCCGAGTCACCCTCAATGGAAAAAACCTGATAATGGATGGTGGAAGATAAATGTGGATGGAGCGGTTAATCTACACTCTTCCAAGGCTGGTTGTGGTGGTGTGAGGGATGATCAAGGAATGTGGACTGGCTTGGTTTCGGTAAGCATGATTGGTGTTTGCGATGCCTGGAACGCTGAACTTTGGGCTATTTTTGAAGGTATGTCTTTATCTTGGGATGTAGGCATTAGGAGGTTAGTGGTTGAATTTGATGTCTTTGAAGCTATCGGATTATTTCAGTCTGAATGTAGTGCTAGTGGAAATCTGTTGTGTGATAAAATCCAAGATTTAAAGAATAGGAACTGGGAGGTTATTTTCAGATACATACCCAGGGAGCTGAATCCCGTAACAGATGCTTTAGCAAAAGCTGGTATTTCAAATTCTAGCATATTAAAGGATTGTCCTATGTATTTAAGGACTTGGGTTTTGCAAAAGAGTTTGGGATTAATTTCCCCTCATATGTAATTTTCTTTATACTGTAAGGCTTTTAGCCTCCTCTTTTATATCAAAAAATAAAAAACACACCCAATATTATAAGTAAAACTCGCCAAAAAAACTAATACAAAAGTTAATGGCTACTCCTTCGTTTCTTTTTTATAAATTTAGTAGTTAAAAGTAATTTGATGTAATAAATACGTCCCAAATGAAATTTCTCATTTATGTAGAGGAGAGAGAGAGAGAGAATATGTCATATTATTGAATTGGGGTTGGCTATAGGGGTGAGTAAATCAAAACTGAAACCGAAAACCGAACCAATTTTTTCGGTGTTCGGTTTTTTCGGTTTCGGTTTATGAAAGTGGCCTAATTCGGTCTTCGGTTCGGTTGTTGGAATTTTATTTCGGTTAAAAGTTAAAACCGAAGAACCGATATAAATTAAAACGACGTCGTATGTATTTTTTTATTTATTATTATTTATTTATTTTTTACTCAACCCACAGGCCACATCACACATGCAAGCTCGGCCCACCCCCAAACCCAACCCAATTACTTTTTTTTTTCCAACCAACCAATTCCAATTACCCGTGAAAGCTGAAAACCCTAACCCAGTAATCATATTCAATTCTTCATTCTTTTCATTGGATTCCTCATTCCTCCCTCAAGCTCTCGGTGACTGCACTCTGAAATCGCTCCTATCTGCCGTATGAAGTCGCCTCCGTAGCCACCGTCTGAAGTCGCCTCCGTCGCCACCGTTTGAAGTCGCTCTCGCTGTTCTTCGACTGACAGAGCGTGGGCTTCTACCGTCGTTCGTGGCGCTCGTTGATCTAGACCTCTGGGAGTCGACTGTGCCGTTACGCCGTTGTCTCGGCCGTCAATCTTGTCTCTTGTCGATCTTGCAGATCCTCAACCACTGCTGGCAGAACAAGAGCAGCCGCCGACGATCTTTGGCTAAGAGGAACAATGGACGATTTTGAATGGAGAGAACTGCAAAATTGTTCTTAGTCTACGATATGCAAGACTGCAACTCTGATTCTGATGCATCAAGTTTTTGAACTCTCTCTGAAAGGAAATGTCTGATTATGATGCATCAAGTTTCTAAACTCTCTCTAATATGTGTGTTTTCGATTTAGTTTTGGCATTTAAGATTGAACTATGATGTGGTGTTCTTGATTGCTTGTGAATGTTTCACTGTATGTGAACTTTTTTAAATCACTAGTTAGTAGTTACCAAGTTTTTGAACTCTCTCTGAAAGGAAAATAATCATACTACTCCAAAAACCGAATTAATCGTGAAACTTAACCGAAATATGTCGGTTAATTCGGTTTCGGTTTTTCAACATGTTCGATTTCGGTTCGGTGGTGAAAATCTATGTAATTCGGTTTTCACCGAAAACCGAACCGAAAAACCGAATGCTCACCCCTAGTTGGCTACGGTCCTCTTCCCTTCCCTTCCACTTCTCATCCTCTTCTTCATCTCAGCCGTTGGATTGAAATCTTAACCGTTCAGATATAATATTTTATAAAAGTATTTTTTTAATAATTTAATATTTTTTTTAATAAAATATGAAATCGAACCGATTCGATTTCAATCCAACTACCGAGCATCGGAAAATGATGAGAAAAGAAGGGAAGAGGATGTGAGCCACTCCTATTGAATTATGATACAAAAACAGTTCTTAAAAAATCATGCATTGCTCTTATGGAAGATCCGTCGTCTTCTTCCTTTGCGCTTCTGATCTGCTCTGCAATTTCATTCGCCTTCTTCCTCATCTCTTCTCCTCTCTCCATCACCTTCTCTATCACCTTCTTTACTTCCTCCCCAGAAATCACGCTCTCTACGGTGCGCGTCAGCTCCACGCCCACCCCCATCTCCTCCTCCACCATTTTTGAATTGTAAGCTTGCTCTGCTCCTAATGGCCACCCTATTATGGGCACTCCATGGCTCAGACTTTCCAACACCGAATTCCAACCACAATGGCTCAAGAATGCACCTACTGATTTGTGTGATAGAATCTCCAATTGGGGTGCCCAATTTCGAATCAGTAACCCCCTTTTGGTTTCTTTCGTTCGATTTTCAAATCCCTCTGGTAACCACTCTGCTTCGAAGTCTCTGTTTAAGTCGAATCCAAAAGGCGGTCTTATAACCCAGATGAACGGTTTCCCGCTCTGTTCTAATCCCAGAGCCAACGACATCATCTGGGTTTCACTGATTGAGTGTTGAGATCCGAAAGAAATGTAAAGAACAGAGCGCTCAGGATGAAGATTCATCCATTCGATGCATTTTTCAAGAGGAATTCCTGGTTCTTTACCTGAGCGCTGCTTCGAATCCACGCAGGAATTTGTAGGAAGAAGAGGGCCGATGGTCCAAACAGGGGATCCGATGAATTTCCTCAGAAGTTGTAAACCTAACGGCTCGATTTCCTCGACGGTATTGCAAATCCACCCATCGGATTTCATAGAAAGAGAGATATGGGTTTGGAAGAATCGGGACCAAGTGTCAGTGCCATCAGCTTGTCTTAAGAACCGATGAAGCTGAGAGCGGTGGAACCTGTAATTTTCAGGGAACCCCGGAACATAAAACTCATCGGAGTCAGTTTTCCGATGAGGGAGGTTCAGCCAAATAGACATGTAAGCAATGGTTCCATAGGCACCACAAGTGGTAAACGTAATACTCTTAGAACCAAAACTCTTGGCAACGTCGGAAATCCAGCCTAAGAAGACATCGAAGATGATGCAGAGAGGAGGACGGCCTTCTTCTTCAGTGATTCTGGAGATTAATGTTCGAAGATGGGGCTGAAGGCTCAGAGCTGCAAGACCCAGATTTGGTAATAGAGAAGGAGGGAGTTTCTCTGCGTTCTCTATGTGGGGTGGAAGGCCATGGCTGGTGGGTTCGAAGGGCAAAGAAGCAAGGTGAATATTGGAGGAGGAGGAAGAAGAAGCAGAAATGGCGGATTGGAGGTGTTGGATGTTGAGAGGAGTGTTGGCTATGGTGATGGTGAAGGAAGATTGTTGGTGAATTAGGCGAGCTAGAGCTAGAAAGGGTATGAGATGGCCACGAGCCATGTAAGGGACCATCACAATATGACCTTCATTCTTCTTCTCCTCCTCCTCCTCCTCCGCCATTGGAGTAGTATGTTAGGGTACAAAATAGTAGAGGGAGGGTGCTGAGGGTATTGACGTGAGCGCTAGGAATTATTGTGAATTAAATGAGAGGCTGTTTATTACATAAAGAAGCAGGGAAAGGTTGAAATCTGGAGTTTTAGACACGCGATGTGTAACAAAAATAATCAAGAGACGTCTGTTTTTGCCACTACCAGTACACACGAGGAGGACCACGGAGTGAGGCTCAGCTGCCGGTGGTTGTCTAGCGTTATTATGAAGCAGCGAGTGACATGTTACAGATTGGGAGCCAAGTGTTATATATATATGGTCCACTAACTTCACAATAACACTCCTCATTTCACGCCGACACTTCATTAATAACCACATTGGAGCCAAGTCTGTTTGAAATAAACAAGTTCGAATTTTCAATGTTTGGGCTCTGTTTTTTCAAGAAATTACGGAGACAACCACTACCATTTGAGATTACAAGCAGGATTTACAAGGAGTATTACAAAAGCACTAACCCAATGTCTAAACTCTTGAACCACCCACAACAATGTATATAGGGTAAAGATGTAAAAATGTACATGTATTTTGTCCTCAGGAGCGTCCAACACTAAGTATTTATTTTAAATACAAAAATGAATATGTGGTTATAAAATATATGCAAAAGTCACCGTGGCTGTTAAATGCAAAACGTTGACCGTTAGTTTGACCCAAAATTGCTGACATGGAAGCTGATGTCACTTACAAACGCACAAACAATGAACCTACATATCTTACCATTGCTCTCCACGTAAGCTTTTCTGCTTCGTATCAATGGCGCAATAAGATCCACTTGAGTTTTCACAGCTTTTGCGCTTTTTTCACTTCACGATGGAACAAAGGTGTTAGAACCGGCAAGAAATCTAGAAGCTTCGGAAGGGTGATGATCATGAAGTCTTTCAAAATGCTTTCAATTGTTTTAATTTGGTCCTCTGTTATTTTGGCTCCAAAACAGAGACATATGAGAATGCTACAAATCGTTAGTCTACACTCTACAATTACTCATCATCTCAATGAACCCATTTTCACGAGCTTCAGCCTTGATCCTTCTCATGTTGGCCTCCACGGCCCATTTTCTTATCCAAGCACACTGCTTTATCCTCAACAACGTTATCATCTCCGACACCATGTTCCGCCGCAGGGTCCTCCACAGAGGGCCATACTCGACGGAGTTGATGACGCATTTCCCCATGGTGAAGATTAGCCGGATCGGCTCGCGAACCGAGGGCCTCGCTGAATGAGAGCTTTGTGGATAAGATCGGTGCTGGTGACGATGATCATCGTACATTGTTCATTGTTTGTGTGTGACGTCAGCTTCCATGTCAGCAATTTTGGGTCAACGTTTTGCATTTAACAGCTGCGGTGACTTATGCACATATTTTATAACCACATATATATTTTTGCACCCAAAAAAAGCACTTGGTGTTAGGTGCTCATGAGAGCAAAGCACATATACATTTTTACAACTTTACCCATATATATATATATATGGCAAAATAGTACATCACGTATATAACAGAACCAGAATTTTCAGGTATTATGATGTAATGAAAAATGATCATACAAGTTACCCACACACGCTATCGTATGTATGCATGTATATATAACGGAAGAGCACACGAACCAATATCTGCCAAAGAATTTACCCCCAAAAAAAAAGCTACCGCAGAACGGCTTGTTTGAAACAAACAATCTCCAATTTCCACACGCTGTAACCGCCGAATATATTTATAACAAAATAGTACATCACGTAGATTATTCCAACAAAAAAAAGTACATCACGTATATATCAGATCCAGAATTTTGACATATAATTTAATAATACAAAGTTTTTATACTTCTACACAGCAACACAGATAAGCTACAAAAGAATCCACACACACTGAATACAGTTGAACATCTTCGTATACTTGCAATTTAAGAATTCTTTATTGACCCTCCCCTTTCATGGGATTTTTCACAGCACCACCATATGCTACTTGCTCCGACCACCACGAGTTCAAGAAGCAGCAGTGGCGGTAGAAGATGACGGGTTGAAAGGAACCTGCTCGGCACAAGTAAGCAATTCATGGGACCCTGCGTCCTCACGGCCAACACCAAGCAGATCGAGATAATACAGGTAATGGGAAACGATGTTGTTCATGGAGTCAACATCACCTTGCCCACACACACCATCGCCATATAGAATGTTCATTGTGGTGCCAAAACCAGGAAGACGATTTGCTATCGTGTCGTTCTTGGTTGGCTTCCAGGTGCCAACAAAGGCCTCGTGTGCCGAAGGTTGTTTCTTCTTGATTGGGGTCATCCACCTCCAAATTGCAGTCTGGAAAGCCAGGGTTGCATTCTGCTCTACGTATTCTGGATGACTTAGCAGATCTACCTTCAAAGCTTCTCCAGCAGCACCATAGTTGTAGTTCCTATAATCAAAACATCAGAAAGAAAAGAAGTACAACCTCCGCATTCAACAAGCAAAGGGATGTATTCACATTTAGATTTGCAATTCTGTTCAATACTGAAACATAATTTAAACTTCTCTTGTTGGTCATTCTATATTACAAGGGATGCTTTCAGTACTAAATAGTGAAAATTTAGAAAGTTGTAGGCATGATTTGATTGTAAGGGCACTCAAGGAGGAGTTGTGGGAATTGCATTTAGAACAAATCAATACAAAATATCAAAATCAATACTAAATCTATAGCAATTCACGCAATCAACAAACCACAAACAATGTGATTCATTTCTTCTATGCAACTCATGGGAAACTCATCTATTTTGAAAGAGAAAAAAATAACCAAACAATTCAATTAGGCAGTTTATCATGCGGAGGCACTAACTTTTGGGATTCATACATCAAATAAAGCACCTCAGACAAATAGTGAAAAGTAACTAACAGATATAACCAAGAATGGGGAGGCGAAGATTCTAATATCTTTCAAGTTTAAAATATAAACAAACCAGAAGATAGGCAGGGCACCGCGTCCATAATAATCAGCACCGGGGGCACAAGGGTAGGTGTACTTGAAATAGTCATCACAGTATGACTGACTAGGACTCATTTCGTGATTGTAACAAAGACCCCAGGCCAAAGGTCCACCAGTGGCCACTCCATAACCACCTGGAATTAGCATTAGCGGAACAATGATCAATAACAGAATTATACAACTTACAGAGAAATTGAGTCAAACGCAGAACTATTTTATGTCCCATCCCTCTGCCTAAAGCTTAAGTCAGATCCGGAAGAATGAATTTGAAACGAAGATATTAAACATTCATAGATCATAGATGCTGAATCCAGCGTTTTCTCCTTTAAGTTCATTCATAAGCAACCATGAAGCTATAAATGAATGAAGCTATAAATGAACAGTTCATGTATAATCTGTTCACATAGATTCAACCCAACTCCAGAAGAAGTAAGCAAATCAAGCTTTAAACTTGACCAATCAAATCAGCCACCAATTATCAAGTTCATTGAAAATAGCTTAGAGAATGGATCGTCTACAGTACCTATAAATCTATTATACCACTACTATAAACATAAATGCAATTGGCTAGTGTGTAAAAAAGAAATGCAATTGGCCAGTTCCAGCTGGGCAAATCTAAAGACTAAAATCTCCCAAGTCAAACCTCATCACAACTTGTTCATCTAAGCGGTAACTTTAGTGTCGGCACCCAAATAGAAATAAGATTTCTTATGAACCTAACGGTTAATGACCTAAAACAAATTACGCTGATTCGCATCACCAAAAATCCAGTTAAGATAAATAATAGGGGAGTGGAATCCAACCAATAATCATAACAACAATGATAACCAAAAAACAAACACAGCAAAGAAGGATAAGATTGAGACTCACAAGAAGTTTTACTGCCGACATGACCCAAGAAAGCTGCAATTTCCATCATCTGCATGGTCTTATTACCGGTGGTGCCGAAGCCCAATGGCTCAAAAAGTGCAGCAGCCAAAATGAAAGAATGATAATCCCAGAAACCTACTGCGTGCGCCACAGGTGAGTTACGCTTAGAAAAGAGATTCTCAAACTGGTAGGTCTGGAAGTAATCAGTGATAGTCAGATTACAGCAGTATTGGGACCATCCCCGGCATTCCCACCCTTTGTCGCAGAGCTTCTTCCCCTTCTTATACTTCACCAGAGTCTTCGTATTCTCATCCCCATTCACATCCAGCTGGTTCAGCAATACCAGAGCTAGAAAAAGCAGAACCCAAGTTTTAGTAACGCCCATTCTCGATACTCACAGCCACAGGCTCTACCACCACAACTGATCTGGGTGGATCTTGGCTCAATAAATCAAGGGCTTTTTTTTTGTTTGGGTGCCAAAATGGGGATGATGCAATGAAATGCAAGATAGAGGAAGAAGCTAAAGAGAATCAAATAGAAAAAGGGAAGTTGTTAGATGGAAGGTCCTTCTCTGGGGTGGAAGATACCAATGGCGCTGCATGGGATTAAATGTCGAGCATATCTTTTTGCCGATGGACGGTAGTTAGGTGCGTAAAGACAATGGAAAATATTCGATGTTTAAGCGATAACAGACTGGCTTTGCGGCAAAGAACCCATGGCCCATCGTGCTACTCCACCGACAGCTAACGAAGGGGTTAAATGTCGATATTGCCCTTGATGTTTTCCTAATGGTGAATTGGGCCTCTTCGGTTGGTGGGTGTACTCTATCACACTGGTATGTCCGGACCTGGTTTCTCTCCTTTTCTTTTTCCGTCCGCTCCCATTCTTTACCTCTTTTATGATCATTAGATTGAGATATAATGATTCACATTTAATGCTATCAATATTTCTTTTCCTCTTATAAAATGAAGAGAGAGAAAGATGGGAAGGAAATGGAGAGAATGATAGGAATGAAATATTAAATATAGATCATTAGATTTTGATCCAATGACCATAAAAAGGGTAAAGGATGGGAGCGGAGCGGAGGGGAAAAAAAAAGGAGAGAAGCCAAATCCGGTCTGCCCTGCCCAATAAAAATTCCCTTATCAACAGAGTTGGTATAAGTGATAAGCGGTTTTGTGTCGCTTAAGTAAGGTCTTGAGTTCGAGTCTTGTAAATGCGAGAAAAAGCGCATTGGAGACTCATTCACCATACCAGTCGTGACCGGGTTAGATTCGGATTAGTGCGAAAGGCTCAGATACGGAATAACACACACAAAAAAAAAAAAATCCCCATACAATTCCAACAAAATTGTACAATGATTTATTATTTATTATTGCAAATGATATATGATAATGCTGAATTTCCTTTACTATTAACGTATTAATCATAGGAAATTTTATGATTTTCAAGAGTCAAAATGATTAAGCGATAAGTGAAAACTAACGCATTCATTTGTTTTATTGATCAGTCAAATTCAATTTGCTCCCAAAAGAACTGCCCCACATTTTTTTTTTTGGTTTTTTAAGTTGTGCTCATTTTCCACTTGATTGGTTGTCCACTCTGTTCCCACATGGATTCCTATAGGTCATTAGTTTGTCGTGTCATTTTTAATGTAGTATATTTGTCAAAACATGTATATATGGCTGGCCAAAATCAACTATTCAATCCAAATCACATTAATCTTTTTTAAAAAAAAAAAAAAAAACGTACTGTTAAATATAAAAGAGGAAGACAGGAAATATCTTTTAGATTATTACCTCCAATTAAACATAATAATATTTAAATTTGACTCAATGAGATAGATATTTTTAAAAATATATATTATGCTATTGAAAATTTGGGGAGGGGTGTTGTTGTAATAATGGAACTGATGATTTTAAATTTTGAACGCTAGTTTTAAATAAAGAAAGCTTAAGTTAAATGACTTGAGTAGATAAAATATCATATCCACACAAAATGCTTATTTTTTAGTCACAAAACTATTAAATTTAACTAAAAAGACTAAATAACAGAAGAAGGTACCATTGGGTTTTAACTAGAAAGCAATAGAGTACACACTTAATATTTTGTCAAACACAGGTTTCACCAAATTGATTGGGTTTTTGGCTTAAATTGGATTTTTATCCTTTTTGGCAAAATAAATCCTTCAATCACTTGTTGCATTCGAAAGTAAAAAAAATACAAAAGGTCAAAGTATAAACTTGCTTTAAAAGTTTTCGTTGAAAAATAATATTTTCCGAAAGTTTTTTTAGATTCAATGTTATCTCGAAAATTTCAAAACGTAGTAATTTTGTCCCATACCATTAAAAAAAAATGTTGATTGTTAAAAATTGATGTTGACCGTATTTTTTTAACAGTAAAGGCTTAAGGGTCACAATTGCTTCATTTTAATACTTATGAGGCAACATTGAACTTAAAAAGAAAAAAAGAAAGATATTTTTTTTGGGGTATAAAAGGGGCATCAGCCTTTATATAATAGGAAAATTAGAAATGAGATCAAGTCTCATACAATCTTTAGAGAGCACTATCATCATACCTACTGGACATAAATTAACCACAAATGACCCTGAGATTCCCGTTTTCTGCTTAGCATGCTTTTGATTTGCAGAAATACTAGACTACTCGTTAAATCATTCTTGCCATGAGAAAGCTTATTTATCACCGATTTCGAATCAGAGTCCACAATTACCCAATTGAAGCCTTTGTCCCATGCTAGACGCAGACCAAACAGTATCACCCACTCTTCAACTTCCTCGATGTCACAAAGACCCAGCGTGTAAGCGAATTCAGTAATCCATTGATCTCTATGGTCTCTAATAACTCCCCCGCAACCAGCCTTCCTGCTAAATCGGGCTACTGCTCCATCCACACTAAGTTTGATCCAATTGATTGGCAACAGTTGCCATAATATGTTCCTTGGATCATTCGCGAGACTGTCACCTGACTCGTCAAACTATTCATGAACTGTACAGTACGAAATCCACAATTTCCTAATCACAAAAACTGAATTTGGCGGCTTGATAAAATCTTCCTTAAAAAGACTATGGTTCCTCCAGGTCCATAACAACCAGATAGAAATTCCCACAATAGGCTCCAATTCTCTAGAGTATTAATTCCTACATCCTCCTCAGATTATAATCAATCCATTCTTGCAAAGGGAGGGAAAAGAAAAGGTGCATGTGGTTTGGTTGAACCAAAGGGAGCCATACTTGTTGAGCATAGGAGTAGTACCGTAAAATATGTAATTCATTTTCCACTCCTGATTGACAGTGAGGGCAGTAGGAGGAGTTAGACGACCATCTTCTTCTCCATTCATTTGTGGGTAACCTATTGTTATACGCTAGCCATAAGAAGACTCAGATCCTTTCTACATCTTTCCAAGACCAGATACTTTTATAAGTTTTGCTATATAAATGTGTCGGGGGTTTTCCACCATATAATATGCACTTTTGGTCGTGAAGATTCCATGGTAGTTCCCATTCCAAATCATAACATTGTTTCCTGCCGCTTCTATTGGGGGAAGCATAGCAATGAGTGAGAGTAGGGTTTGGTTCACCTTAGTGATATCCATTGTACCTTCAAAAGCACCTCGACAAATTGATACATGTTAAGACCTACCAGCTCCCAATTCCTTTGGAAGAATATTGGCGGGAATCCATCCACCCCTGGAGCCTTAAAAGGCCCCATTAATTTAATTGCACCATGGACTTCAATCATAGTTGGAGTATAGGCCAGACTTTCCATACAAACCGTGTCAATCACTGGGAAAGTGCACACCGTTTGAATGTCCGTATCTATGTGATGATCCTATTGAAATAGGGAATGAAAATAGTTGACTACCAGAGTCCTGGTTTCTTCTTCGCTTTCTAGCCACTGCCCCGCATCGTTTTGCAGAGTAAGAACTTTGTTCCTTCTTCGTCGATGTTGGTTTGGAGATGGTACTACCTCGTATTACTATCTCCTTTTGTAACATCCCCAATTTCTAACAATTACCATAGTATAAAATTTAAATGATTTTATAAATGAATACTAAAAATTCGAATTAAACAACCTGGGGAGTGTTACGCCGCACTTGTACTAGGACAAGTGCAAGGCTACTTATTACCATAATGAAAATCCAAACTCAGTTAAATGTGATTTATTTAATAAAATAACAAATAAAGAAAAATAAAAAAATAAACTCGCTAGAGGTTTTGAAGTTCTTCCTCACTACTCACTGCTAGCCCCAACTCGACACTGTTTTTCCAAATTCTCGCTCCCGAAGGATCATCGCACCCATGAACACAAACATACCCGGAAGCCCCGCGGTCTACCCCGTGACCAGGAAGCTCGCGTCACAACTAATCAAATTTGGCCATTAAGTATTTCTTCCTAGTGTGCACACCTCTTCAAATTTGGCCATTAAGTATTTCTTCCTAGTGTCTGTGCACACTCTTCCCAAAGTTGCTACTAGCGTCCCGGAAACCCCGCGACACCACTTTGGGAAGAACGGATACTATCTTTTCACATCGTATAAATATCGAAGGCATAAAGCCCAAAGGTTGTGTTCATCACTTTGGGAGGTATCATCCCAAAGCTATCTTCCCACTGTTAAATTATTTTTAATACACATCTAAATTCTCACAAGTTCCTATAAGGTTATCATAAGAAATTCTCATAATCATCATTTAAATCTCTGACTCTACTCATTATCCATTTTACCCATGGTTTCCTATAAAGTTGTCATGAGAATATATAACCAAGATATTGGTTAATTTATTGACGAACGAATATAATCATAATATGTTATAGGATAAGATTTTAAGCCAAAGGAAAACGAACATAGAACCCAGAGCAAAATGTACAGGTATTATATCTATATGAAAGGAAATATATATATATATATATATTTATTTATTTCAATCATTAAAACCGAAGACCCGAAGCTGCGTACAGTATATCTTATATTCGATGTTAAGTGACTTTCCAAAATATATATATATATATATATAAATTGCGCAAAACAAGAAGAAGGAATATAATATATATGTATTCAATCACAAAAACAAACTGAGGCACTCATTTAGCAGCGTACATACTCAATAATTAAGGCTAGTCTCAATCATGCAGAATCATATCATATGAAGGAAACAACTTTCTCACAGAGGAAGGCATGCGCAAGATTTATGGTACCGAATGGAAATTATGAGAAAGAACGAGACGATAATTTTGGGGATTTAAAAGAATTATGCCATATAGCAATGAGTTTCTATTAACCTAGGGATTAGGATTATCTCATTCATGAGAAATTCTCACGATCTACTCATTAAAACACACTATGGTTTAGGATTGTCACGTTTTGGGAAATTCCCACGATCTACTCATAAAAAGACAATAGTGGTTTAGGATTAAAGGAAATACAACCTATGAACAAATGATTTCTATTGATATGGGGATTAGGATTACCTATCAAGTCATAAAATTAACCTAAACTCATGGGGATTATAATTACCTATCAAGATTCATATAAAATTAACCTAAGACTCATGAGATTAGGATTACATATAATATATTTAATGTATAAGAACCCTATCAAAATTTATATAAAACTAACCAGGACTCATTGGGGATTAGGATTACCGATCTCCGTTTTTCTTAATACAATGACCTAATTTTAATTTGATGAGAGTATGGAAAGAGGATTTGAGAAGAAAGGTAAGTTTATAATTAAAATCTAGGGTTTGGTATAAAAATTTCTTTAATTATTCTCAATTAATATATTATAAAATAATACCAATATTATTTAATTCTAGATTTTTATTATTACTATATCATTATTATTTAAATCTATTATTATTAATAATAATTTGAGGTATTACACCTTTAGTAATCCATTCCAGTCTTGACTTCTGGAACCATTTGATTTCCTCGAGTTTCTCCATCTTCTCTAACTAGAATTGAAGTTGGTCTTCTAAATTTTGCAAAAAATTAGAATATGGGTACAAAGTTGATCTTTGAATGCCATTTAGCCTCGCAAGCAATTTTTTTCTTTTTCTCCACCATTCCGAATGTTTCTTTATTCCAAGTTGGAATTTCTTGCTTTAGTCTATCTATATTAAAGTCTAAGTCACTGATGTCTTGCCATTGACTTTTCATAACATCATCGAAGTTTTCATGAGCCATCCACATTGCCTCGAACCTGAAGAGCCGTTGACTCCGACTCGCAATCAAAGATCCCAGATTCAGGATGATTGGATTGTGATTAGAAAATTTTGTTCTGGGAAGCACCTTCACCGAGCAGTTAAGGAGACCTGAGATCATCGCTTGATTAGCAAAGACCCTATCCAGCCTCTCGTACAACCTTTGAGCTCCTCGTAGACATGGACCTTTCCATGTAAATTTAGGTCCAGAGGCTCCTAAATCGATTAAGCCACAATCTTCCACCTTATTTTGAAACCAAGCAATTCTCCGAAGATTACCACTTGCACCCCCAGTTCTTTCAAAAGCCGCTAAGATATCATTGAAATCTCTTCCAACCACCCACGACATCAATATTCCTATAGCTAAATTTTTCAATTTATGCCATAGAATTTCCCGGAAGTTTGAGTGAGGAAGAGCATAAACAAGAGAAACTAAGAAATCAGGCATACCAGGAAGTGAGCATCTTAGATGAAAAAATTGACGATCCATCTCCAAAATCGTGACAGTAATGGCAGTACTCCTCCAAAGGAGAACTAATCCTTTAGAGTAACCAACGCTCGGAATTATATGGATTTTATCAATAACCAGACAAAGAGAGAGTTGAGTCGAGAGATCTTCGAACACCGGGTATCAGCTAAGACCAGTAAACTGGGTCGAGATCCAGTAAGCATAGTTTTCAAGTTTCTATAGAGGCCCGATCCACAGGATCCTCTATTGTTCCAATACATTAAACTATCCAAAAAAACCAAACTCATAAGATAGAACAGGGGGCCCAATCTACAAAGGTGTCTCTTGGACTATAGATAAGTCTATGTCCCCACATCGAATAGAATCATTCAATTCTTCCTCCATTGGGCTAACTCTGCCAATTTAAATTAGCTCCAGGTAACCCATCATCGAGCAATGCCATGTCTCTTGGATTGTGGGCCTTTGAGCCTATAATGATGTCTTTATCCGGAGGTTCAATTCGATCAGGCCCTATATGCGTCTCCCCATCTCTTCTTACTGCAATATCCGCGCCTATTCCCTCCCTCATAGTAATCACCAATACTTTATTCCTCGTACCCTCTGACATGTCTCTTGATCTTTTTTCCATCCTCTTTTTGCTCAGTTGTATGATACTCGGTAGTGCTCGTTCCTCAACCTCACTAACGGTCTGTACCTGCTTGTTTTGCCGCACTTCCCTGCTCCACCTTATTGCTCCTTCTTTCCTACCTGTGCACAGTTTCTATATGCTTTGTTTTACAGCCATGATATCAGGTTCCACCTCCTCACTTGTAATATTGTTCTCCTTATCTAATCCTTTGTCATTACCACCTGCCACGTTTGCTAATACCTCATATCTGGACCTATTTTTATGTTTTTTGGGTAGATCAGAGGTTTTTTTCCTTCATTTTCCTTGGCCGTTGAGCTTTTTGTACAACCCACCATTGCTCTGTCGTGGTCTGAATCGGTCTTTGTTCTCCCTCGACATTGACATTTTCCTTCGGAGTACTCTGCGTTTCTTCGCTACTATGTTGCCTCTGAGGGCAAGTTTCAAATCTATGGTCGTAAGTTCCACAGTTAACGCATAATAAGTGTAGACCTTCATATTCTAGAAAGAATTCTTCCCTAAAACCCCTGCATCACTTGTTTTCCAAGCTCAACTAAAACACAAATCCTGGTAAAATGCTCTCTAAGCTGGCAGGAAGTGTTCATATAAACTTTTAGAGTTTTTCCTATCCTATTACCAATTATAGTTAAAGCCTCTTCATCATAATACTCCAGAGGTATCTTAGGAAGTCTCACCCAAATCACAACTCTGTCAATAATTGCTTTTTCAAGTTGGAAGTTGGCCTCCCAAGGTTTAACAGTTAGGTAATGATCATAGATCATCCAAGGGCCCCCAGTAAGTGCATTGGTGTAATCCTCCTTGTTGGTGAAATTCACTATAAAATAGCCATGACCAATATTGATCAGAGTAAATACTCCACGTTTGGCCCACATCGTCTGCAATCTCTTCTCTAGAGGCTTGTAACTAATACTTCTGTCTAAGAGTTTGACTATCACTGCTTTGTTCCAAGCCTTGTATAGTCTCTTTTTCATCTTGCTTGAGAATTGAAATGTAGGAAATCTCTTCATCAAGCTTCCCGCAATCTTTCCTCTTCCATCTTCATATTCCGTATCGGATGCCTCTAGAGAACTCATAGATATTGAGTCATCAGAAAGGTCCGCTTCCTTCTGCTTACCAGCACCATCTTGGTTATTCTCCCTATTACTAATGCCTTTGAGTTTATCCACAAAAGACGGCTCTCCTACATTGAAGGAATGCAAAGGTTCGCCCAGCTTAAAGGGATCTTTTAATATATTCTCCTCTATCTCAGGATTCGCGTTCTTAATCTTTTTTGAGCTTCGCGTGAGTAAATCTTCCTCCTCCTTAGACCTAGGTACACTGTGAATCTTCTGGGTAGAGAGCATGGTGGAAAAACTCACCTTCAAATTTCTACGTGAAAAAAGAAATATTGCTTATCAGTAAAAACTTCATAGGACAAATTTGTGCTTTAACCCAACTAGAAGAAGGGCATAGAACACTTGTTGGGCCTTAATCAATGGGCTAATAGCTGGGCCACAGAAACGGATGGCATTGGCATTAATGAACTGACGAGGGATGTTTTAGTAATACCGAATAGAGCGAAAACCCAAAGTAGATGAAAAAGTAAAACCCAGGCACACGCGTACAGCATATAAATACTTGAGGTAAGGCAATCGTTATGTTCGAAATGGATCCTTCAGGAGGCTAAGGCCGCCAAGCGATGAGTTGCTCGGAAGGTCGTCGCCGACCATTGTTGATGGATCTGACAGTGAATTAATTGGCATCTCAGAAAGCCATTGCTCTGTTTTCTCTCAGCTCTCGGCTCGCTATGATGCCTACATTTTATACCCATTCCACTGTCAACTTTTTTTTTTTTTTTTGCCTTTTTGTGTTTTTCATTCCGTAGATTCTAGTTTTTTGATCTTTTTTGCTCGCTTTATTCTTCTCACTGTAGTTTATTTCTGCCTTGATAAAAAAAAAAAAAGTGAACTCTCTTTTTGGTTTCGATTTGTTGCTTTTTCGGTGGATTTTTTAGGGTTCCAATGGCAGATTTGGTTTTTGGTGATTTGGTGATCTTTTTATTAAGCAAGTTTCCCTTTTTAAAACTAGTTATCCAATTTTTCTTATCGGACAATCTATTCATTAACTTTTTTAGTTTTTCTTGGAATCCTCAAGCTTAAAGCCTTCCAAGTTTGAACTTTGAAGTCTCCGTTTCTCATTTTTACGAACCACAAGTTTTCTCAAATGAGGTTTCCCTTTTCTTGTTATTAGTGTTTTATGTTATAAGATGAGTACTGAGGCAGCATCGACTCAGTGATAATGTTAATTGCAAGATTCCCGTGACAATCTGCAAACTCCATTTCCGGGTTTCAAAGAGATTACAAATGTAGGATATCATTGTGTACTCTACAGACACGTGGCCATCAAACACCAACTTTCATCGTCCTTAATCTACACAACTGAAGGAAGAAAAAAAAAATGAAGGAATGCCACAATGAGCGCCACAAATTTGCTAACCAAGTTTTGAGTTGGGATCATTCATGAGAGGGTGGTGAGCTTGGGCAGCCATGGCAATCTCAAACTGCTTGAAGGAGATTGAAGAGAGAGACAGAAGTTCAGGAGGAGGCTTGAGATTGTTCCAGCCATTATCATTATTTGTAGTGGTAGTAGAACCATCAAGTCCTATGTGTGTCAAGTGTTTCACATCTGTTGGATATCCAATTTCCATCTCTGCTTCCATTTCCTCTGTTTCTTCTTTATAGACTGACACCCAACACCATAGAAGAAGAAACAGATCTCAATTCATGAAAAACACATCACATTTCCATTTGCAATCAAGCAAATAGCTTGTTCAAATAAATTGGTATAATTGTTTTTTTTTTGGGGCCTAAAATAATTTGATATGATATGAATATAGATATAGATGCCAGCAAAAAAAGTTTTTTCTTTTATATAAAAGCAATCATTTTCTTTACAACTAAGGTGGCTAAGTAAGAGACGTGTTATTTGGATAACATTTGCATTAAATGATTCATTCTGTGGAGATTAGACCTGCAGAAGAAATGCATGGCAATATTTGAAGAACTGAACAAATATTACAATGTGAAATAGTGGTTAATGTTCAAATTCAAACTCTTTAGCATGCATACATGTGTATATTGAAAAACTGCTAATCCTATGTATAATGTGTTAGATTATAGTTGAGATTAAATAAATTATTTTGAACATCGATTATCTCTCATTATCTATTGAAGTAATCTAATCAAATGTTGACTTTGGAAGGATTAGCTATTGGCTTTCCTTACTAATTCATACAACCACCTTAATTTCAAAAAAAAAAAAAAATAAAAAATTGAGAAGTTTGGCCATAAAAAAATGATGCCTTATCATATACGTACTTTATTTCTTTGATTGCTTTTTATGAACAGAGGCATTATATTTAGCGTGATCTGCAAAAATAGTGGATATTGCATCTTATGTCTGATTAGATTTATCTTTTGGTTGAATAAATGGTTGATTGAGGAAGTATCAACTAATAGGCAAACACGTTTAACTGGCAATCTTCCAGCATGTGAGAAATGTGCCAGATCAATGATAGTTGTGTATAAGAACTCACATTAATACATCAAAGATGATCACATGTCAATCAAAGCTAATTTCATAATACACCCAAATTGGATTTGATGTAATAACCCAATACTTTCAAAACTTCGCCAAACATCTCAGAAGAAGGGTTAAAAAAGGTATCATGCGAGTTCTATTATTTGATCAAAATAAATGGTAACATCAGAAACCAATCCCCCATCACATGTCAATCAAATATAATTTCATGACATATCCGAATTGTATTGATATATTAGTTAATTCCAAATTTCCAATAAACCAAGGCTTTTTAAATTTAACCAAGCATCTCAAAAAGAAGAACAAAAAATACCCCTACCGTACGTGTGAATTCTACTATCAGACGAGATCATAGCAAAAACATAATTTGAATTAGAAAAAGAATAAATGGTAACATCAGAAATTAACTCACATAACAACTGAGACCAATTCTTGATGCCTCTGATCAAGTGTTGTATGCCACCGACAATGTTAGGCTTTGGAAGAGCATGCAGAAATCCAGAAGAGGACTTGTTTGTCTTTGTGATCATTTTGGATGATTTTGTTGAACTCTCTCCTCCTCCTCCTCCCTCTTCTCTTCCTTACACACGAAACATCCCAAAATTACAGATAGATAGATAGATACTCCAATTGATGCCAAAAGAAACAGAAACAGAGAGAAAGAGAATACAGAAAAGAGTGTTTGAGAGAGAGAGTACTGGTAACAGTTGAGGCTTTTGAATCTGCTTTAGGTGCGCCTAACTCAACACTTGATTGTGAAGCACAGCCAAAAGAGAATGGCAGAACCATAAATCTATCCATCCTTCCTCTCATTTTTCCTTCAAAGTCAGCCAAACTTTAGGTATATCAGCTTCCACTTGATGAGATTGGCGAGAGCATATAATCAAGAAAGCATCATGATCTCCTAGAGCTAGCTAGCTTATCTATACAGGGGAAGGCTATATCACCTATGAGGGGTCTATTATATCACCAGGCACTGTTTATCTTTATGAACAAGCTAGAATGATTTACACGGAGAATTAAAGAAATATATGAGAAGTCAAGTTTGGTATGTGAGAGACAGAGAAATAGTATACTACAAATGTCATAATGGAGTGGGTGTTAGAGTTGTTAGTTGGTTAAGCTGTGCTACTCAAGACTGCTTTAATTATGGATTAATTATAATTAGTATTTAGCTTTCTCAATTAAACCTACTTTTATTCCCCTAAAATGGGTCCCAAAACAATTATTATATATTCTCTCACGTGGGTACCGCCAATCTCTGCTTCACTTGTTTACCAAGGCATGGATTTTAAGAGACCTTGTCATGTTTGATTCTTCTGGGAAATACATTTTAAAAGCAGTTTTTTAATCCTTGTGTACTTGATTTTCTTTTTGGTGGTTTAGAATCATTTTTGGTGTTTAAATTAGTTGTTTGTACTTCAATTAATTAGGTAATTTTAATATAGTGAGAGCCTATAGATGACGCTGACTTTAACTTGCATCCATCCAGAAACGTCGTAGAGTAAATCACAAGGGAGTTCTGCAAATTAAATTCAAAAGGAGACTCAAGTATTTCTTTGTGTCCAAGTTGGGTAGCGCAAGTAACTTTCATGGGTCCTGGGCAAGCAAAGTCTGATGCTTTTGACCTTCCTAATGTACTTGTTTGTGCCACCATTCGTGAATAAGCTAAAGAGTATAAATCATTCACATTTTTTATTGGACTGCAAATACAGAGCTATCAGTCATTAAGTGTTTGTGATAATACCCACCAAGTTATCTGATGAAACAGTGAGATTTTTGAGATTAGAAATTAACCTTTTCGTCTAAAGAACAGAGTGACAAGCATGCATTACCTGCCATGGGAAGGGAGCATCCCGAAAAAAGAAAAAGACGAGTGCTTGGAAGAAGATGGGGAGAAAACCTAAAGAAGGATTAACTAATCATGAAAATCCAAGTTCACTGAACAGTTATACGAGAAGACACATTTCCCTCTTTAACTAATCAATTGCGGCTTGATATTTGACTAGACACACCATAACTGTTATTCAAATTACCAGCCCCAGGTTTTTTATCTTGTGAATCAGACTACACACATCAATCTTTGAAGATCTCGCAAGCAATTCAGCACCTACTGATAATGAATTAAGAATGCTCAATCTTGTTTTATCTGTGTGACATAATTTTTCAAATTTAATGTTCTATTTTAAATATTTTTCAAATGTTAAAAAATAGGGGTTGGATCCGAAATATTTACTATAAATCTGTGGAGAAAGATGAAATAGATGGGAAGTGTACTTCGAGATCAGAAAACTATTGGGGTAAAACCAAGAGTTAGAATAAAAGATTGGGAAAATCAAATCTCTATTAAGATATCTGCACTCTACTTGTCTAAACTCTTTTATGAAATTCTGATCCCTTTGTCGCATTTCCAACACCTTTTTGTCATAGTTCACCATTGTTTCCGAATTCTGATCCGTACTAGACAAATATTACTATACACACCAAGTAGAATAGATCCACCATGCTTGATCTCTAACACATATGATCACCATGTGTATAATCAGCTTGTCCAACAAACTCTTCAACTTCCATCAGAGTGATTTCGTTCCATAACATGCTGCTATACAACAGTGCACTTCCTCTCGTATGTCTGATGTCTTAAAATGATGGAACCAAAGAGTGAAGCAGCTGGTCCATGAACCCTAAATCAACCAATGCAATGTCCAAACTACAGCGAATGCTTTTACATCTCATGACACTTGGGGCTGCCCGTCAAAAGATAGAGTTGAAGAGAGGTGTTTTAAAGGGGCTGTGGCCGAGTTTGGACAATGAATATATCTTTTCCAACAAGACATCCTTCCACATCTTGTGGGCAACCAAACTTCCTTTCAAGGAAAAAACCCACTGCACAAAGACGTTGACCAACTTGTCGGCGGAAAACTGGGTCAACTGTCAATGGTTTTTTGCTATAATCCACTGTCAAACGGATAACTTCGCCATCTGCAGGTCCTGCACCACGTACAAGCAATTCCTCACTGAAGTTTGCGAATGCTAGTGTTTGCACTAGCCCATTAAATTTCCCAGATGAGATACGCCACGGGGTTCCCCGGGTCCCAGAAGCCAGAGTTTCACCTAGGCCAGAAGCAATCTCTGCCTCTACATAATTATGATCCTGGTTTGTTGTGCTGAAAGTATGTAATACAAAAGATAAATCTGGTGAAAGCATTTCTTGGACCAGAACTGCCATTGTAGCTTCTTTCTGAGGCACACCGGCAGCACAACGGCTTAAGACCGCCCTTCTTGTGTACAATGAAGCCCAAACATGGCTAACTGCAGCAGCAAAAACTGATGGATTTGAAGGGCTAACATTGGGTATTGATTCATAGAGTCCAGCTGCTGACATGCCGGCCAAGTCCTCAACATTGGCACTAGAACGAACAATTAAACGTGCACTGTCTGGAAATATCCTTCTGATGCTTTCAATAATATCTTTTGGAGGCTGAAGAGAAGAGATCAGTTCCTGGAGCTGATGGCATAACGTATCAAGTTCACCGTTTTCCAATTTCGCTGTCTCTATCTTTTCCAGCATAGACCTAAATGTCTCCATGGACTTGCTCTGCTCCAGTGCCAATTCCATGGAGCCAAAAGGTATAACTGCCCCACAAGGGACTTGAAAAGACGCTGGCACCCCTTGATCACTATAAACTGTAACACCAGAAACAGAATTTCAGAAGTTCAAGCACATTAAGGAATTGTTATGCAAAGTGAAATGGGAGGGAGCATTTAAGCGGTCAAAATCAAGGATTGGGTTTTAGTTTCCCAAATGTTTAATTGTTAAATAGAATCCTCTTACCTTTATCAGAAATTCTTGATAAAGAAGACAAGCGACCACAAGCTGCAGCCTTTGCACCAGAAGTCTGTGCCTCTGCATCTGGAAGCAGGATGATTCCAGCAGAAACACCCTGTAGATGTGAACAACAATTATTGGACCGAAAGCTCTGGATGTAAAGATCAAAACAAGGAATTTGAAAACGAAGACAAGCCAATAGAGAACACGATTACAACCAAACGTAGCAAGTTTCTGCCAAGGAACCAGTCAAAGGCACCACCAAATCTACCGTTAAAAACACATTGATAGCAAATCAATTATCAACTCCAAGGTCTTTATCCTTTTTTATATTAAGCTAGATCATTTTGCCTATACGAGGTCCATAATCCAGACCAGGGGGGATAAAAGAATAAAGTCAACTCAGAATATAGAATATATATGTATAAGAGAGATCAAATATATTCTCTACCTGATTAGAATAGGAGATTCTACCAGCAGACGACAAAGGAATTTCAGTCCTAGGTAAAACGTCATCAGAAGAACTTTCAGCAAAAGAACTTCCATCAGTATCAACCGATGATGATGGCTTCAGAGTAACGCCTGCAGTGGATGCTTCCAACCTAACAAGTTCAATCAAAGTAATAACAACAAAGATGAAAAACATCATAGAATTAAATGAGTTAAAGTTAGTGAGAGATATATGAGTTTAGAAAAAGAATTCACATCAGTAATACAACCTCACACTTGTGCCCAGAAGTTTCTGTATATCAGCAACATTTTCTTCATCTTCACATGTGACAAAAATAACCTTTTCCTGTAGCAACAACTTATGGATGTCAAAGACGTAAGCATAATATAAACCTCATTAGGAAGTGAATGTTTAGAAAGGAACTTGCCTGCCGGGCCCTAACACCAAGATGAGATAAGTGAGGCAGCTCTTGCTTAAGTATAACTCCCACTATATTCTTTCCTGCCACTGTTACCTGCCAGAATAGTTAAACGTGTTAATTAATACAAAATATTCAAGTCAGTCATATAAAGTCAATATAAATCTTGCAAACCTCTTCATCTCCATCAGCTTTGTCAACTACAAGGATAACCGGTCCTTCTGTTGATGGTGGCAATGACCCAGGGACAATTCTTTCAACCTAAGTCAAAGAAACCCAAATGCATGTAATTCAGCCACATCTTTTGCAACAAATATGAGAGATGCAACATTTAAGAGCAAAAAGTTTTTGCCAGCACTAGACTTTTTGTTATTTCTAAGATGTATGAATTACAAACAGCAAGCAGAAGATGGTCTTTCAAAATATTTTTAGGTAGCGAGCACATCAAGGATTCTCTTGGCTATTTTCCTTTCCTTTGCTGGAGACATCAATACAAGAATGAACATCTCCTAGTTTCTAAATATCCAGCAGGAGGGGGGGGGGGGGGAATTGGCATGACTAGAGGATGAGCAAGGTTGAATAATGTGAAAAGTTAGAAAAACAAGTAGAGTAGTCCAGTTACCTTAAAACCCAAATTGTTCTCCCCTTACTAAAACTACAGCCATGTCAATCAAATAATTTTTTTCACTATTCATTTCCATTATCAAATAGTTTTTGGCCACTAATGGCCTTGTATCCTAGTGGCATGAAAGGTCGTGGGTTTGATCTCACTTGTAGCCTAGTGGCATGAAAGTTTTTAGGCCGTCAATGCTGGACCCTATAATTCAAACAAAAAAAAGTAGTTGTTTGCCATTATTAACAATTAGGTTTTATGAAAAGTCTCCAGTGAATAAGTAAATGAGCTAATAAGAATATGCAAAAATAGGATCTTAAAAGTTACTACGTCAAATCTAGATTAAGAAGATTAAAGTTGAGAGCTATATTCCATATTGGTTTCTGAAAGATTTCAGGACCATCAATTTGGTCCTCGAAATTTATTGCCATCAACTTGTCCTCGTTTAGAAGTTTTCTTGCCATCAATTTAGTCCAAAATGAGATAGTACATTATTCAAAGTATTAAAACTCACTGGTGTATCAATAGAAACAACATAAGAAAATCAGAGACAACACTACTTGATACAGCTTAGAGTACCTGAATCAATGTTCCCGAAGTGTTTCCAGGTACAAGAACATCCCAACCTTGAGAACCAAGAGCACTTCTCACAGCTTTCAGAAGCAGCGTACACAATTTTGAAACCTGAAAAATCACACTAAGATTTCCAAAGAAAAAGTTAGACAATCTACTAGGTTCCTAATAGTTGCACTATTTATAAGTCATAACTGTTAGAATAGGAAATAAATCATGTTAGAATAAGAAATAAATCACCCACTTATTAGGATCCCTTGATTGCTGATCTGATTATGGGTGTCTTAATTAGTATTTATTGTCTTAATTAGTATTTATTGTCTTTCCTAATTTACCTTCTAGGTTCTCCCTTGTTTCCCTTATAAGTACGTTGTAATTCTTATTATCAAATAACATAACGAGAGAGTGTGATACCTCCGATTTCCAAACATGGTATCGAGCCAAGGACATCCGTCCGAGGCCGGAAAGGCGAGAGAAACGGTGAGTGACTTGGAGGTAGAGAGAAACAAAGTGGAAAAGAGGCTCCGGCGAGTTTAGGGTTCTCTCGTAGGCGGAGAGTTACACGACACCGCCCGGCCCCAGAAGAACCGGGGAGGCTCCGATCGGCGAACGCCCGAATCCGGTGACCATCCGGCGTCTCCAAGGCGGCGCGTGGGCTTCACGCGCTCGACGGACAGCGAACGGTGACGGCGCGTGGCGGCGCGTGCGGAGGTTTTTTTCGACGGTGACTTCCGGATAGGTCTCCTCCTCTAATTTCCGACCATCCCCTTTGGTTACTTTTTTTTTTTTTTTCCGGCGAGTGTTTGACTTTTTCCGCGAGTTCTCCGGTGACAATTTTTCAGCATTCTCGGTGACTGATTTTCTTCTCTCGTCCACATGGATTCCTCTCGATCCTCTCCTTTATTCGGGACAATTCCCAAACAAACAACCGGAACATCGCCCATGGTCTTTATGTCCGGTACCGATTCTCAAACTGAAAATTCCTCATCTTCTTCCACTCTAACCAGTAACTCAGTACCATCCAGAACTTCAGAGATGGCTTCAGAATTTTCAGACCATCATATTATGGCTATTAGCCATAAATTTAATGGCAGGAACTATCTCCAGTGGTCACAAAGTGTGCTTTGAGGTATATTCGAGGTAAGAGAAAGGAGAAATACATTAATGGGGCAGCTCCTCAACCATCCCCTGATGACCCTAATTTTGACACATGGTTTGCTGAAAACAACCAAGTCATGACATGGTTGTGTAATTCAATGACCTTGGAGATCAATGAGGGATATCTCGCTGCACACACGGCAAAAGAAATATGGGATGCCGCTAGAAGGACCTACTCCTCCCTTGAAAACACCGCTGCTTTGATTCATCTCGAAGAGACAACTTCGGGATTTACGCCAAGGTAATAGTTCGATCCATTGAATATTATAATGCCCCGCTAAAATTGTGGCAAACAACAGGATATGTTTGAAGTTCATCCCGGGAAAGTCTCAAAGATGCACAATTGTACAAACAAATTGTGGAAGGAGGAAGGATACATGATTTTTCGTTAGGCCTCAATGGTACTTTCGAAGAGATAAGGGCGAGAATCATGGGACTGAAGCCACTCCCACCGCTCTTTGATGTGGTTAACCTTGTGCAATTCGAAGAAAGTAGGAAGCTCTTGAACCGAAGTGGACCAAGCAACATTGAAAGCTCCGCACTCGCAATTCAGGGACCAACCGGGGAACGAAAAACCAATAAATGGTGCAACTATTGTAAGAAGAAGGGCCATAATAGGGAAGAATTTGGAAACTCCATGGCAAACCTTCCGGGGAAAATCGAACTTCCAAAGTCACACGACCTCGCCTGAACCAAAGGTGGAAAGTGATGATCGCTTGAATTCGGAGGAGTTACGAGATGTTTCAAACCTTTCGCGGAGAATGCTCGATCAACGTAAAAGTCTAATTACGTTCCCAACGTAAACCTTGTACAATCGGTAACTCTATTATTGCTCTCAACACCGTGATGACTAATGACGATACTGGATAGTTGACTCGGAGCTACGGATCATATGACCGGTAACAAAACTCTATTCCACAACCTTAAATCTCGTCACGAGAACCTCAAGGTAAAAGTAGCTAATGGGGTATTCACACGGGTTGAGGGCATTGGCACCTTTGTTATCTTATCTCGATCACTTGGTGATACATAATGTTTTGTTTTGTACCGGAACTTACTTGTAATCCGATAGCTGTAAGCAAGTTGACTAAAGGTCAAATATGTCGAGTGATTTTTGATGATGGTATATGTTTGTTTCGGGATTTAAGAACGAGGAGGACGATTGGGACTTCTAGAGAATGGGATGGATTGTTCTACTTTGAAGGATCAAACTCGAAGAATAAAGATACGTGGAAGGCAAGACGAGCGCTAGTTAGCTCAAATTCACATAATAATGATGTATTGTTGTGGCATTGTCGATCAGGTCACCCTAGTTTTGATTATATGAAACATGTTTTTCCCAATTTATTCAATAAAAATTCTGTTCCTTTTCATTGTGAAACTTGCCAATTTGCCAAACAGACACGATCTTCTTATCCCAAACAGCCCTATACTCCCTCCTCACCATTCACATTAATTCACAGCGATATCTGGGGGCCTGCCCGAACCACTACCCACACTCATACTAGGTGGTTTGTTACTTTCATTGATGACCACACTCGAACCACATGGGTTTACTTAATGAAAAACAAATCCGACGTCGCCAAAGTCTTTCAAAACTTCTATACCTTTGTCCGAACCCAATTCAACACGTCCATTAAGGTCCTTAGAAGTGATAATGCCCAAGAATATATGAGCACATCCTTCAAAGAGTTTCTTGATCAGCAAGGAATTCATCACCAAACTTCTTGTCCTTACACTCCTCAACAAAATGGGTAGCCGAACGGAAAAACCGTCATCTGTTGGAAGTAACCCGTGCCTTGCTAATGGAACGAAATGTTCCCACCATATTCTGGGGCGATGCCATCCTCACCGCAGCCTATCTAATTAACCGCATGCCTTCTAAAGTTCTCCAATATGCCACTCCAATTCAAAAACTTCTGGAACTCTTCCCAAATTGCCCTCTCATCAATTCATTACCTCCCAAGGTATTTGGCTGTGTGGTCTTTGTTCACAAAAAGGAGGGCAACAAATTCAGTGCTCGAGCTGACAAGTGTATCTTCCTTGGCTACTCCTCTACTCAAAAAGGGTACAAATGCTACTGCCCGTCTTCCAAGAAACTTATTATCTCTCGGGATACGGTGTTCTCGGAAGACGAGGCCTATTATCCCAAATTACCCATTCGGGGGAGTATTCTGATATTGAATGGCTAATCTCGGAAGAAGCATCTAATTCCAACACCTCAAATTCACCTGACACATCATCAGTACCACCTAACCTTATAGCCTCTCTTGACTCACTTGCTTCCCCGAACCAGCCTAATATACACATTTCACCCCAACCTGAACCCAATGAACAGGAAACTCATGTTGAGATCAATTCAAGGGTGGATGAAGAATCACGACAGGAGATAGAGTCCAGCTCACAGATTCAAACTGAACCAGATACTGGTAGAACAATCTCTCCCATTCAAAGGAATGACCATGAATCTGACCCGGGATTAAATCATGAAGAATCGGGTTGGCCTATTGCCTTGAGAAAAGGGGTAAGATCTTGTACTCATCATCCAATTCAACGATTTGTCTCATATGGTAATGCCATCGCAAAAATGCAAAGTTTTGTTGTAAACAGTGCACAGATAACTATTCCAAACACGTTTCAACAAGCTATGGCTGATCCAAATTGGAAACAAGCTGCAGAAGATGAATTGAGGGCACTCAAGGAAAATAGAACATGGGAGATCACGACCCTTCCTGAAGGAAAGAAACCAGTAGGATGCAGGTGGATTTTCACTCCAAAATTCAATCCCGATGGTAGCATCAACAAATACAAGGCAAGACTTGTTGCAAAAGGATATACCCAGACGTACGGAATTGACTATCGGGAGACATTTGCTCCGGTGGTCAAGTTTAATACCATTCAAAATCTTTGTTATCACTTGCAAAGCAAACTTGGATTGGTCTTGTACCAACCGGACGTGAAAAATGCATTCCGAATGGCAACCTAGAGGAAGAAGTATATATGGAGATTCCGGATGGAGTTTTAGCTCCTAATAACACTTTGTGTGTAAACTAAGCAAGTCATTGTACGGCTGAAACAATCTCCGAGGGCATGGTTGGTCGATTCACCAAAGATAAAAAGGGCTTGGGTATACTCGGGGACGAAAGCGAGATGACACATTGTTTACCAAACGTGTTAATGACAAAATCGCCATATTGATTGTGTATGTTGATGACATAATCATTACGGAAATGATGAAGAAGCCATTGCACAACTAAAAAGTGACTTGTCGATCGAATTCCGTGTAAAAGACCTTGGCCAAATGAGGTACTTCTTAGGCATGGAAGTGGCAAGAACTAAGAAGGGCATCAATGTATCTCAACGCAAGTATACACTAGACTGTTACATGAGACGGGCATGTTGGGCACTCAACCGGAAGGGACACCAATGGAAGAGGGATGCTACCTACAGATCAAACCAAAAGGTGTTCCAACTAATTCAGAAAGATACAGAAGACTTGTGGGGAAGTTGATATACTTGACTCACACTCGTCCTGACATTAGCTATGCAGTTGGAATAGTAAGTCAATTTATGCATCAACCACAAGAAGAGCACATGGAGTTTGTATACGGGATCTTGAGCTACACGAAGCTAAATCCTGGAAAAGGAATATTCTTCAAGAAAGGTACTACGAAATATTGAAATCTACACCGATGCGGACCATGCAAGGGATAGAGAGACCAGGAGGTCAACCTCGTGGTCTTGTACATATGTGTGGGGAAATCTGGTTACATGGAGAAGCAAGAAACAGACAGTGGTGTCACCAAGCAGTGCAGAAGCAGAACTGAGAGCTGTTAACAAAGGCGTTTGTGAAGGAATGTGGATTATCATATTACTGAAGGAGTTGGGGATTCGACATGAAGGACCAATGCAACTCTGGTGTGACAACAAGGCCAGCATTGAAATGGTCAAGAACCCAAGTATATCATGATCGAACCAAGCATGTTGATATAGACAGACATTTCATTAAAGAAAAGATTGAAGCGAGGCATTATGACCTGTCTCACATTCGATCTGAAGAACAAATTGCGACGTCGACTAAACCACTCGGTCGAACCAAGTTTGAAGGATTTTGTGGTAAGCGGGATTGCTCGACATATACTCTCCAGCTTGAGGGGGAGTGTTAGAATAGGAAATAAATCATGTTAGAATAAGAAATAAATCACCCACTTATTAGGATCCCTTGATTGCTGATCTGATTATGGGTGTCTTAATTAGTATTTATTGTCTTAATTAGTATTTATTGTATTTCCTAATTTACCTTCTAGGTTCTCCCTTGTTTCCCTTATAAGTACGTTGTAATTCTTATTATCAAATAACATAACAGAGAGTGTGATACCTCTGATTTCCAAACAATAACAATGCAGCTCCTTTCAGGCTTTGCAAAATCATTTTTGTGTTCTTTCAACATTTTCAATAAATTTGATGGGGAACCATGAAACTTTGTTTTTATTACTTTAATAAGTCTTCACATATTTCACTAGTGTTTAAAGTTTAAAAAATGAGTACAATTTTTGAAACACTTATTATCTCTTCCGTGTATCACATAGGGAAAAAAATATCGTTTTACAGTCAAGAAAGAAAAAAATTTAAAGGAAACCACAGATGCCCCTGAAAGCCACAATAACTTATGAGAATTTTCTGGTCAAAAACCGTGAAGCAAACAAATAACCATACCTTGCACGAATCTCAGCTTCAGTATATGTTCTTACACTGTTTTCAGGGATCCCCAGTGCTTTTCCTAGCACCTGGAACAGTTCAAGTGACATGTCAGTACACTTCAAGATATATGCATCAGAAGAACAATAGCGTTTAGTAAAAAAAACAGTCAAGATACACTATTAGCTACTTACTGGAAGAACAGCGTAATGCATATTAATGATATAAATGCTCATTATTCTAGAGAGAAGGGAGGCCAAAAATACACAAAACCATCAAAACTTGTCGGTTTCATTTAAAAGACTGTTATCTTGGAACAAGAAAATGAAGTTCAATCCTCCTTAAAAAAGTTCAACTCAATTTTAGAATTGGACCTTACAAGTATGAGGCTATAAAAAGAAAAATGTACTCCAACCTGGACTTTTTCAGGGAATATCTTCAAAAGTTCTTCAGTATATTCATTAGTGAGCCGCCTCGATCTATCAAGAGTAGCTTTCAGTCTCAATGCCCAAATTGTTTTCCCATCTTCATTTCCTTCAAAAATGGAGAACAGAAAGCAGTCAGAAAGGAGAAACGGCCAGAGCCTATGTAAGGTAATATATCAAGACCCAAATTCAAGGCTTCAACAACCAAAATAGCAACCTTCCATTTCGGAAAGGCCTCTTTTCTTCCAAGCAAGGAGCTCATTTTCAATAGCATCACATTCTTCAGGTTTCCAGCTAGATAACTTCAGCTGGTGTACTCCGATAATAAGGGCTCCTAGTGGGTCATTCCAAGCATTTACATTCTTTGATTGCACATTTGCTGCCAGCCAATGAGCGCCTCCCATAACATCAAGCAAATTGAGAAACCTGAAAAAGGAGAACAATGCATTGCCATAATCATACGTATCTGGCAAACCTTAAACTTCAACAGCAAAAGTTTTGACACACAGGTACAGAAGTAAGATATTTTTTTTAACAGGTACTAAAAAACCTGTTATAAAAATAGACATAAATCACGATTCAATTGTTCCTTTTCTGGAAAAATATGTGGAGCAGTGTTCCTAACAATATTTTTCTAAAGAAGATCCCTAAAGAAACCATGGGCAAAATGCCAAAATGAAGGCAAAAAGCTATTCTATACCCCAACAAATGAAAAGACAGAGATTTAATTAATAAAAATTAGGAACATTTGGCTCCAACCAGATGCACAAAATAATGGCATAGACTGCATACAAAATAAAGTTTTCCCGTGCTTCTTCCAGCCAGAAACTCTAGAAATTGATCAATGAGAACTGCTCCAAACAGAAAGGACATATCCCAACATTTCCGGAGAAAAGCCTAAACCACTCATCTATTGTTAGATTAGTTGATAAGAATTCTTCACTAAGCAGAATGCAGTGCTCTCTTAACATACATCGCAAAAAAGTTTCAACACCTACCAATAAATGGACTTTTTATTAGGAAAAGAGATACCACGAACATACTAACCTGCTTAGAAGAACAAATGAGTAGTCCTCTAGGCCAATCTCACAGAGGCGCCACTATACATACAAGAATTTAAATCAAAAGGTATTGAAAAAGCAAGTTCAAGCATGCATGAAATAAGTATCCAATCAAAAGTGTTTTCTGTATAATCGGATAGAATCATTATCACCTTTTGACGCATAGCTATTGCAGTATCAGGAGCATCATTCCTAAGGCCACTTTCAAGACCCTTTACAATAATTTCTCTTAATGCATTCAAGGATTCCATGGCCTTAAATAGCAGAGTAATTCCTTGGTCTCCCTTGACATCAACTGAGTCTGCGTCCATATTCTGGAGATATATAATACAGGGTCACTTATTAGTAGATGCAAGAACAACGCCTACTTTGGAAGCCAGAATCAAATAAAGGGGATCAACAGTACTTGTTCTTTCTAAAACGTCAAAGCAATGGCAGCTTCTATGCAAACAAAGAGCTTAAAAAACAACCACCAGATTTCATCTTATTTCCTCAATTCTACTGGAACAAATGTAACTACGAAGTTATTCTTGTAATCTTATTCCATTTCTATATTGCGGAAAAGCATTAATATAGAAAACAGAAAGGGAAAGCAGAAGACAAGTTGTTGAAAGAATCACATATCACCCAAGATAGTGATTAAGAATTTTATATAATCAGTTAATTCAGGAGACATATTGCTCAAATAATATTTGTGTCCTTTCCTAATTAATATACTTTCAATTGGGTAGGCAAAAGAGAAACAGTAGAGCGGTTTAGACTATAGCAACCATATTTCAGCTCCCAATCATAGTTAACAATAATAACTCTCTTTTCTCAGCCTTTAAATTTACTTCTATTGGCACGTCTAATCATATTCGAGTTTAATTCAGAAGACATAGTCACACAAATCAAACTAAATGAAAAAATTTCAATATTTATATACCCTCACGAGTTTTTATTTGATTCTGAAGAAATGTGAAAAAAGGCTGCAGAAAAGTGCCTCTGAATCTCTTAATTTAATTTGAAAAAAAAAATGGGAGAGGAGGCGACAATTCTACCACTCAAATCCCTCAATCCCATCAACATAGAATAGAAAAGCGAAATAAATACACCTAAGGTACTAGGCAACCAGAAGAGGAAATAAAACCATTGAAAATGAATAATTAATATAAAAAATTCATATTATCCCACAAATGGCTTATTACATCTTCAAACTGGAGATACAAATACAAAGACACTATATTAATCAAATTACCTTTTTGCACTCCAAGAATGAACTAAGAGCTAAAATGCCATTTTCACCCAAAGAATCCTTGATGGAGTCTAGCTGTTCTGCGAGGCTGCAAAATGACAAAATTATAATTTATAAGCAGATACTTATTTACTGGCTACCATTAAGTTACATACCAATAAATTTGAATATCTACAAAGGAGTTGTAGTGTAATTCCCTCACTTTGTTTTCTATTATCTTTACATTCATTCAGTTTCATCATTTTCCTATTCCAGGATCCATAGAAGAGGGGTAATAATTTCCTGATGGTTAATATAATACTGATCCAACCAAATTTATCAAGAACTAATCCCCCTTCTCCAATAAAACCTTTAAATTAAGTAATCAAAAAATTCACTTATTGCTTAACAGGCTTGAGAAAATAACTCCATAATTTCAATTTACAGCCATGAGCAAATCTGACTCCTAAATTTTGCTTCATCCGAAAACTTTCATTTTTTAGTTTATTTCATGAAATAGTTTGAAATTTCATTTCTAAGTCATGACCACTTGATTGCGCAGAATAAAACAACTCAATCTTCATGAATTGACAATATTATCTTCTCTGATGTTATGGGCTAACAGTTAACGGTAATAGCATTTCCTTGGCATTCCTAGTACAAAATTTACAAATAAAAATAAATACAAAAACATGCTATTGAAGCTCATGCAAGTCTCACTAATAAACACTTCTTGATCTTTTATAGAAGCAACAGAACTAAAATTTCATTAGCTAAAGTAAATTTTACTTTATCTAGATACCACTTGATGATAATATAATCTGTTAAAGGTTAAAACAATCAAAAGTAAGGTTTTAGTTTAAAGTAGTGATGATCTCTACAACATAAGAGAAACAAACGTAAATTTACAAAAGGAATGGAATGAGGCTTATGACAAAGTTTAGGACTTATAAGCCAAACCTGCCAGCATTGAAGAAATCTTTGAGTTCACGATGAAATATCTTGAACTGTTCAACAAATGGTTCGCTAAACTCTCCAGGATTCTTTGTAATTGTAGCAAGCATTGCTTCAGTAGCAACCAAATCTTCAGGGCCAGCATTTCTGTGAAGCTTGTTTTGTATTGTATGCTTAATTTGAAGCTGGAATGTAAACAAATCATAGAACAGAAAATCATTATTGAACTATACTAAGAATAGATATGCCAAATACCTCAGGAAGGATTACCTTGATGTCTTTAGGGATATCATTTCGATGAGCTATATCTCTAATTCGAGTCAAAGGAACAGACGCAGTGAATTCTGCCTTGAAAGATGGCAAACATGGATGAATCTTCCGAATGACTAGAATTTCCTGCATATCAATCACATATTAAATGTGAAATTTTAAGAGCGTCATAACCATGATTAAAACTATCAATTCGATCCATGGTGAAGTTTGGGCAATAATCATCTTGCAAAAAAAAAGTTATCCAGTGAACTAAAGTTTGATTTCAGTTCAAAGGGGCAAATGCATCCTACCAACATCTGTTTCAATGGTTGGAATATGCAGCGAAAAGGCAACTAGCTAGAAAATTAAACCTTCTATACCCTTGTTAAACAAATTAATAGACTACCTGCGGTGAGACATCTTTCTGACTAGAATGTCGCTCTAATTCACGAAATATGAGCCTCGAAATCTCAGCGTGTCTATTTGGCCGGTGGTGGCCTCCATCTTCAAAACAAGCAATTTGCCCCGTGTTTATCCACTGCATAAGATAATCATATAGGGGCTAAGAAGAGCATGTATGAATTGATATCAAGAAAAAACAGAGGTAAGGGAGCAAAGAAGACCTTCAGATAGATAGCAGAGTATATAAGAGCCTCCAATCGATCTTCACCTTGCAAACTTTCAGCAATGATATCACGTACAGCATCAAGCTTCAAAACAAAATCGTAGATGAGTGAATAATCTAATCCGTTAGTGATTTATCAAAAAAAAAACTCTTGAAAGTTGCTTGCACAAAGTATTAATCCCTCCTAGAACTAAAATCAAAAAACTTATGGTTAGAGAAGAATTATGTATGAAATATGCTAGGACAGTTTTAAAAACAAAGCCACATCCACACATGTTCAAACACTTTGAACTGGAACAATAAAAACATATCAGACAGCACCCAAACACTTTAGGTTTGATCATCGTCGTTGTGTCCATGTCAGCATCCATACTTCTTGTGTGTTCTTAATATCAATGCAACTCTACCTATAAGAGAATACTACAACAAAGAAGTCCTGTAAAGGAAAAATCCAGCAGAAAAAATAACGATTTGTGTTACCTTTCTCCACCAATTCCTTGCTTTCTGATCCCCTTCAACCAACTTCAGAGCCAAGCCTTCAAGCCCCGTGAAGTCCCATTTTCTTTCTGTTTCACGGCTGCGTTGCTCATTGGATTGCATGAAAGAGGCAGCTTTACCTTGCCACTGTCCTACAAAAGGACTTGGCTCTTCTTCCAAAACAGAATCACCATCATTCACTTCATGCTTTTCATCTACCAAATTCCTCTCGTCTTCTTCACCCTCATCATTAACCAAAGGAAGCAATTCCAGATTCTCCTTTGTCGAATTCCATCTAGCAACAGTTCTAAATTTCCCTCCTTCCGGGAGATTCAAAACCCTGTTCTCTCCATCTTCCCATACCAAACTTTTGTCCTTCCTCGCAATCACAAATTTAAACTCAATATTTTTACCTTTTGGTAACTCCAGGTCATACACCCACCCACTCTCCGTCCAGGACATTGGTACACTTTTCTTCCATGAGCCCAATTCTTTCGTTGATCCTAGAATCACAACATGCTCACCAAATTCAACTTGGCGATCCAATCTAATATGCAGTTTCACTTTCCCACGTCCTGAAGATTTCATCTTATCCTTCTTTTGTATTGCTTCCTCTTCCCTGCAAAAGCATTACAACATTAAACGAAAAGTATAAATTCCAAGGGCATTCTCTGGACCAAAAAAAATGACATTCAATGCCGTTATAGAAAAAATGACTTTTTTAAAGGGGGAAATGAAGAAAAAGAAGAGTAGCGTCTCATAGGTGAACTGCTACAAAGTGATCGTTTCCAAATAAATCACCAGCAATTGGCTTTAACTTTATCCTCCCCGTATGTTATAAGGCTTTGCAAAGCTACAGAACTTTTTTTGCTTATTTTCCTTTTCCTGAAAAGCTTCCACACACTTCAACTCCCTCGAATTCATACTCGATTACCCTCGAATGCAAGTTCAAGAACAATACAGCAAAATAAAAAAGAAAGCAAGAAAAATGCAAAAACAAGGGAACATAGAGTACCTAGTTTCCGTGGAGACAGCTGAAATAGCTCCGCGAAAGAGTTTTTTGGGGCGGTGGAAGTGAATAGAAATGGGGTGCCTGAAGAATAAGGAAGAATCGGGGAGCGGAGTTTGATGACATTGATGAAGGAATCTGAATGACTTGCGGGAAAGGTGGATCTGGGGGAAGAAGAAGAGCAGCAGTGGAAGGCACGGAGAGAATCCATTAACATTCAAGGAGAGAAGCAAAGGTTATGGTTAAGTATCGGAGTGAGTGAGTAATAATGAAGACCGAAGAACAGTGACGGGATTTCAGAGGAGTGAAAAGAGGAAGGCTCATCTTACGAACACGTGGATCAGAATTTAACGGCTGAAAGAAACGATATACGTGTAATGGGATCTTAAATAATCATGATTCATGAAGATGAAGATGACGACGACGACGCAGACAATCCAAATACAGCAGCTGGGAAAATATCCTGAAATAGTTAGATACTCTACAAAAAGCTTCATCCAAAAATAGTATATGATATGCAAACATATTTTCTAATTATGGTTTTATGATATCAATCAGTCAATTTTATTTTGTCGGTCTACAAAGTTCAAGTTTATTCTAAAGGATGGAAATGATTCATAGGAGTAGAAACATCCAATACAACATGTACCTGAAATACAAGGTCAAATTCAATTACTTTTTAGAACTAAATTAGAGATTTGTTACAAATCATCATCAGTATATAAAATAAATATATCAGTATAAAATATAAAAATCCATAATTTTTTTTAAATTATAATGCATTAGTATAACATGCAACAGAACATATCTATATTGGGTTAAAATGCACCAAAAGAAGAATTCTATATTCAAGTGGTAATCAATATCAACGTGATTCATCCAACACTTTAAGTTATTATTTTTTTGGAAAATTGTACTTAAGTCTAAAGTAAGAGAACATATAACTAAAAGGTATCAAAAGATAATTTAAAATCTTTAATTTACAGTAAAGTCATGTGAGACATTTTTTTAAAACTAAATTCCAATTGTGAAAAGACTAAGATAGCCTTTGTGAAATAGAGAAGAATGCACAAATTCAACCCCAATTTTGATTTCTCTATCCCCCGATAGTAATTGGAATTTATTGTAAAAATGTCTCACAAAACTTCATTGTAAATTGGAGATTTCAAGATATCTTTTGGTTGTATTTTCTCTCGTTTGGACTTAGGTGCACATTTTTTTTAAAAAAAATTCAGCAGCACCTGGTACTATGTTAATGAAAATATATATTTTATATTACAATTCAAACATAATATTTTAAGGTGTTAGACAAAGCACGTGTTAGTTGTGTTGGTAGGAAAAAATGCTTATGGTGGTTGATGTAAATTAAATTCATTTACGATCCTAAATATAAAATAGAGTTTTTTTTTTTAAAAAAGATTAAATAAGTTACTTAATTATATCATATATTGTGTATCTTTAGATTATATATCAATTTATTAATCAAACTAATTAGTTTAGAGAAAAAAAATAAAAAAGTAAATATTTTAAAGTAATTTAATTAATTTAATTAACCTTTAAAAAAATCAACTTTGTGTTATATTTAGGGATGTGAAAATGGACTCTGCTCCTATTCCTATTCTGAACAGAGCCCATATATAAATGAACGAGATACGATTCTTGCTTTATTTTATGATTTCATCTCTCTCACATCACACTTGCTTTCCTCTGATCTCACGCTATGGTTTTATGCTTTGTACTTTCAAACGAGCCACTTTCATACTGTAGTGAAAATTCTAAAACCGGTTTGGAAACCCCTTCTAGAGAATAGCTTTTGGATTATATGTTATAGTAGTATTATATATTTATATACATTCAAAATAACTTTTTATTGGGGGTTATCAAACGAGTACTTAGACTAATTCAGTAAAATTTCATTGCCTCTTATCTTAGAATTCATGATCTGATATTAGATTAATTAAGTTGATAAAACTATTTTGACTTTTCTCTGTCTCTCATACGTAAATGAACGAGATACGATAACATCTTGTATTCCTATTCTGAACAGAGCCTATGTAAATGTAAGAGTTTGACTGACTTTATTACTTATCAAGTAATGTTGCTGGGAGGCAAAAGGAAAAGAAAAAGAAAATTAACGGGCAGAATTACATCACTTTTTTAAAAAAGAACAATCCCAAAAAGTATATAGAGAGTAAATGATATTTGTATGGGAAAGAAAAGAGATTCAAATGATGTTGTATTACTTTGAAGAGGAATATACAAAACTGATGATGATGCTGAGAAATTCATCTAAAAAAGTATGACCATCTGATTAATGTGAGATTATGAGAAATCAAAATCTCACTCAAGTATTGACATTAAAAATCTCTTCTCTTACATTCTCAACTCTCTTCAGAATTTCCTTAACAGCTATATCAAACGCATCTTCAATGGTCTCAAATCTAGACTTTGGATCGCCATATATGATCCTGGGAATAAGCCTTATAACCTCTTCTCTCAAAGCCATCACTTCACTCTTTGAAAATCTCAACAAAGCATCACCGATCATAACACCTTTCTCTTTCACATCTTCTTCTGGTATAAACACAGAGTATTTAGACCCATCCTTAGGCAAATGCCATAAATATTGATCATAAGCTGAGCTTGGATGAAAAAACACAGGAACACACCCTGCTAAAATAGAGTCAAAAGTTGATCTTCTGGTGTATGAATCTCCAGGAGGCTGCAAGCAAAAATGAGAACTTTGAAACACCCTAGTGATACTCACAGGGTCTTCACATGGATTACCTTCACCATCATAGCAGCTAAGAAAGTTGCAAGCTTTGGAAGATACAAGACATTGTTTAATGAGCTCATTTCTGAGAAGCTGTGTTGAGTTTGGCCTTGGAGCACCTACAAATGAAAACAAGTAAGGCCTTTTCACTTTTCTCATTCTCTTTTGCCATTTCAGAATCTCATGGTCCTTTAAAGGGTGAAAGTAAGTTGGGTATGGGATGGGAAAATCATTAGGGTATGAACCAGATTCTATAGGCAAAAAGGTCATGTTGGAAAATTGTGGAAGGAACATAAGTTTTGTTCCCCAGTCAGAATCATTCTCTGTTCTTCTTCTGAAATCCCAACCAATTCTTCCTCCAACAAGAAAATGGTCTCTACCACTCATTCTCTTCCATTCAGGTCTTGTTGAAAGCCAGTTTGAGAGTTCAATTGGAGAAGCATCTCTTACTGAAACATTGGTATCCCATAGATATTGACCCACATCAAGACCAGCATAATAAGGTACAAATACAGCAGAAGCCAAAGATGAATTATTGGTTAAGCATCTATAATGCTTCATCTTGTTGTGAAAAATGACTTCTAGTGAGAATTGGTTAGTGGCATACCAACGATTCTTCAGCGACAAAACTTGAGCTTTTGATCTCTCTGTAAGCATAATCTTAGGTCCAAGTCCTAAATTGGTCATGGAAGGACACAAATCCATCCATTTCAAGAGCCTGTGACATCTTTTGAGTAAATCCTCATTGAACCTACTAGGAAGATCATGCATGTAGATATATTTGCCGGAACAAGGATCATACCAATCTTGTTCTTTAATCTCTATGGGGTTATCGTTTTCTGTGATAGTATCTGTTAGCATATCAGAGACCCCACTAGTTGAGAAAACAGGGACGGATATATCAGAGGTAGTAGTGTTCTTTTCTGAGAAATTCATGGATTGACCAGAATTAGGCCCTTGGACTCGGTAGGGTATAAGCAAAAAAGTGATCCCACTTTGACCATGTTGAACAGCCATGTAATCCAAAAAGAACAACGAGAGACATAGTACAAAGGAAGTGATAAACACAAACCTCAGGTGATCAAACAACTTCTCCATCATCTTCTTCATCATTTGATATGGCCACAGAGAAAGAGAGATTGTGTTATGGGAATTGTAATTGATCTTCCTTGTGTTATTGGTTGAAAGAGAGAATGCAATGGAGGAAAATGTGACTACTGGTGGAGGAAGCCATTAAAGACAAAGAAGGAATAACCAAAAAGCCATGATAAGCACTGTTCAAGGGATCTGGTGAGTGAAAAAATTAAGGAATTTATGTTGTGACATTAATTAGTTATTTTTATTTACGTTGACATGGTTTTATTGCATTTAATGATTAGTGATTTTCTCTATATACAGATGCTACTAAATGTCAAATATTTTTCATAAGTTGGGGCTCAAAATCTCGATGACCGGTTTACTTATAATTTACGAAAAGTGTTAAAGCTTGTCAAAGACGACGCTTCATATAAGCAAAAGCATCATTTTGTTGCAACAAATTCTGGGAATACTGGAACTGATCTTGAAAAGGGGGAATGAACACAAAGGAAGGAAAATAGCCATTAATGTTAATAGGATCTGGTGAGTATGTAATTAAAAATTAATGAATTTATGTTGCGTCATTGGTAAGTCATTTATGTTGACCTGTTTATAGGGAGTAGTAAGAAACGTGATATTGATTTCATTGCATTTAATGATAATGATCCTCTAATTGTTAAAAAAAAAATGATAATGATCCTCTTTTAATACATGTAATTATTGTTGTCAAACTCGTGAGTTGATTTTCCGAATTTACCGTTTTTACGTTTCATTATTATAAAAACGAGTCGAGTTAGTCATAAACTCGGTTAAACTCACGAGTTTATACACAGAGTTCACCATTTTTACGTTTTTAGCTTATAAAACCCTGTTAACTTACTTTTAAATTCATGTTAACTTTTTTTATTTGATCATGCTCAAATGCTTTATATAGAAATTTTGTAAAAATTTCTTTATTAAATATGATAAACGATGAATGTTGATGGATTTAATTTCAATTATTTGGATTTAAAATATATTTAAATTAAATTATTGTCATTTTTATATTTTAATTATTTAATTATAAACTAGTAATACATATTTAGTAATAAAAGTAAATTCTTACGAGTTTACGATACGAGTTTACATCATTTTGTCATGAGGTTCTTAAACTCACGAGTTTGATAATATGTAATATTTCTTTTAATGAATGAATTTTGGGTTTGGGCAAGAATTTTTTTTTAGGGAAGAGGATACAAATATTCAATCCTCTAATTTTTTTTTTTTGGATTCGGATTCGGATTAGTCGGGCGAAGTTTCAGATACAAGTGAGCAACAAAAAAAAAAAAAACTTTCTTCTCAAAACCTCATTTTTACCTTTAGATTATAAAATAGATGGTTTGGATTTGATATTTTATAAACTAAAATTTTGTTTATTTTTTGAGTAAAATATTCTTATTACCCTTCTATTTTGCCTTAATTACAAACCTTCCATTTATTTTAAAAACATGCACTTAAGTCCAAACATTAAGAATATTCTAAAAAAAATCTAAAAATATATATTTTTAATTAAATTTTATATAAAAATAAATTGTATTTACTATTTTACCTTTAATATTAAATCTCTAATTTTACTTAACAGTTTGTAGACTAATAAAAAGGTACAAAGGTTATCATATTCCGTAGTCTTTTATTCACGGGAAGTGTCCATGAAAAATGCATTGATCGGGGCAATTTTTATTTATTTATTTTTGAAAATTTTGTTCTTTGATTGGGAACATCGGCTTGATCAAACGGGTTAATTAATATTTGTAGAAAAAAGTATTAAATGATACATGCAATCTCAAACTTATACTGGTATAGTTTATTACATAAGAGAATTTTAAATAAAGACGATTGAAATAGAAATATCCTATATAAGACTTGTAAACTCAATAAATCTTAAATTAGGTTAATTACCCAATCTAAAATATTTAAATGTTAGTTATTTTTCAATAATACCTTTAACTCATAGTCTAAAGAAAAGAAAAAAAAAACCGGAATAACGAAGAAGACAGACATGTGTGATAAATGCATTTAATCACAATACGGAAGTGTTTTCTCTCTCCTTACACTTTCGCAGAATCTTTTGTGTTTTGCTGTGAACATGAACAAGAGGAGTGTATATTCAGGTAACAAATCGTCGTTGGTTCACCCTGACGTTGTGGAAATCCCTCCCCCAATTCATCGCCCCATGAAACTGATGAAATAGAAGGTAGAAACGGTCTGTTAAGCACATGTTTTCTGAGAAATTTCAGATGTTTTTGCTTCATGGGTCTCACTATCTTGAAATCATTAATGATTCTACTGAACCTTAATCCAAAGTTGCACAATAAATAATCCTTGATTGCTGCTCGATCTCGATTCCAAAAAGGACTGATTGACTTGTCAATATTGTAACGCAAATCCATCTAAATACATATATTAATTAAAAGGGATTAAAGAATGAAAATTTAACATTAGAACTAGCTTACTGTAGTCTTTTTTGTCGATTTTCTGACTGTGTCGAAGCTTCCAATGAATTTTTTGTCGTTAAGGTTCTTACTTAACGGGTAAATAATCTTGTTTAGTCTCCAATTTTATTTTTTAATAACTAAGGGATACAGAGATGATTTGGCCAAAGTTCTAAATCACGATTGTACACATAACTTTATTTAATAATTTGTTAAGTTTAGTAACCCAAATTAAATTTTGGGCAATTTAACCATCTTTATTCAAGATTTTCCCTTATTACATTTGATAAAAATATACGTGTTTGATATATATTTTAAGTCAAAATTAATTTATAATATCAAGATTAATAAATATTTTAACAAATTAGAAAGGTAGAAAATTTATCAGAATAAATTTTTGGTTGTATAAATTTTTAGTAAACCATATATATCTACACACACATATTCGTTGAAATAATTCTAATGCTGAAGAGGTGTATTTTGATTAAAAAATGTCACTTAATGGTCAATAAACGATAGAGTAGATGGAAATATAATTTCAAAATATAAAGGAGGATTGTGTAATATACATTTTAATTTTAAGGAAGGTTTATATAAGTTTTTAAAATAGAGGAAATGTCAGTGTATTAAGGCAAAAGCACACAAAGAGGTGCTTAGAGTATTTTACTCTTATTTTTTTATATTGCAATTATAAACGATATAAATCAGATTTTAAGAGTTTAAATGTATTTATTTAGATAAAAATATTTAATTTTTAAAACATAACTATATTGGGTTAAAATGCACCCAAAGAAGAATTCTATATTCAAGTGGTAATCAATATCATCATAAATTAACATTTGATTCCGCCAACACCATAAGTTAAGTTTTGAGAAAATTGCACTTAAGTCCCAAAAAACTTATGCGTGGTGGATGTAAATTATAACTTACAAAGTACTCGTAGTACTTATTATGAATTTCTTAATGGGAAAATATCAGTGAGTGAATTAAATAAGAGAAAAAATATCAAAAAAGTCTCAATCCTAAATCCCCTATAAAAAAAGTCTTTAGGGGCTTTTTTATATTAATTACGGAATTCCAATATCAAAAAAGTTTCGTTATCAAAATAATTTTTCCTATTGTTAAAATTACCTATAAAAATATTGTTGTTAAAATGACTTTTCATATTGTTAAAATGGTTTTTAATTCTTAAAAATTTTTAAGTTTAAAATTCTACACGCATGAGGAAAAACTCGAAAATTGTTGACAACAAAAATAGTCATTTTGACAACATGAAAAATTATTTTGACAACAATATTTTTATAGGGGAAATTTTAACAACATGAAAGTCATTTTAACAATATGAAAAATCATTTTGACAACGATCTTTTTTTTTGATATTAAAATTCCGTAATTTCTATCAAAATGATTTTTTTTATAGAGGATTTGAGGTTGAGACTTTTTTTGAATATTTTTCTCTTTCTTCAATACCCCACTGATCTTTTCCATTCAAAGACTCATCTTATTGTCCTGAAAATTCCAACGTGCAGCTTGCCGTACCTTAAGCTATATCGCTGGGGCTTTGTTCATTTATTTCACATCACACTTGCTTTGCTCTGATCTCACGCTATGGTTTTATACTTTGTACTTTCAAACGAGCCAGCTTCATATTGTAGTGAAAATGCCAAGACTAATTCAGAAAAATTTCATGCTCTGAATCCCTCTCATACTACCTTTAATATAAAATACAGTTGGCTTATTTTTGTATATACTCATTAATTCATGTCACAGTTAATTTTTTATACATCAATTAAAATGTAAGAGTTTGACTGACTTCGTTACTTATCAAGTAATGTTGCTGGGAGGAAAAGAAAAAGAAAATTAATGGGCAGAATTACATCACTTTAAAAAAAGAACAATCCCAAAAAGTATATTGAGAGTAAAATGATATTTGTATGGGGAAAAAAGAGAGTCAAATGATATTGTATTACTTTGAAGAGCAGTATACAAAACTGATGATGATGTTATTTTTATTTACGTTGACTAAGGAATCTGGTGAGTGAAAAAAATAAGGAATTTATGTTGTGACATTAATTAGTTATTTTTATTTACGTTGACTATAGTAATGATGATGATAAGGTTTTATTGCATTTAATGATTACTTGATTAGTGATTTTCTCTAGATACAGACGCTAGTGCTAGTACTCCTCTAAATCCTTATTATAAGACACCAACTAACTTTTCTCACAAACCAATAACAATAGTTAAAGTCAATAAAGTTGTCATGGGAATCTAAGTAATTTTCAATATTATCCCTACTAATTGCACTAAACTTTAATATTATATTAATTATTACTCTCACTCATTACCTTTATTAATTAAGGGTAGACATGGAAAAAAATAATTATTACTCATTAGGAGCAAGAAGTCTTTATAAAAAACCAAATAAACTTGGTTAATGCGCTTATAATAAAGTAAAAAGGGAGTATATGGCAAATATGTTTGATAAGTTGGGGCTCAAAATCTCGGTGACCGGGCTACTTATAATTTACGAAAAGTGTTAAAGCTTGTCAAAGATGACGCTTCATATAAGCAAAAGCATCGTTTTGTTGCAACAAATTCTGGGAATACTGGAACTGATCTTGTCTTGTTGGTTGAAAAGGGGGAGTAGATGCAAAGGAAGGAAAATAGCCAATAATGGGCGGGATTCTGGTGGAAAAAAATACTTATAGTCAATTTAACTTATGGAAAAGTCAGATTGTGAAATGTAAGTTATGTTTGGGTTGGCGGTAGCATAAGTAGCTTTTGATATTTAAAATTATAATCAATCTAAAATATTTTTTAGGGTAATGACTAATTAAATGCTTAAAAATATAGTTTAGTATCTTTGAACGATCTTAAAAAAAAATACTTCACGTGATCTTGAAAAATTATTTTAGGATCTTGAAAAAAAAAATTAAGTACTAGTCAGTACCCTAAAATATTTTTGAGGGTACCAAATGATATTAAAAATATACTTTAGGATACTGAACGGTATTAAAAAAATACTTCATGATCTTGAAAATTATTTTAGGATCTTGAAAAAATTATTTTTAGTATCAGTCAGTGCTAGGGACGGACCCAGGAATTTTACTTATGGGGGGCGAAAATAAAAAAGCTACATCTTAAATAAAAGTACTTAAAATACGATAAAGACCTAATATACAAAAAATTGAAAAAAAAAATATATTACAGAAATTAAGTTTATTTCAACGACTCTTAATCTACGTGTTTCATATGTAATCAAAGAATCATCAAAAAATTGGTCTTCCATTCTATTTCAAAGTATGTTCTTGATTATCTTTATAGCAGGTAAAAATCTTTTAATAGCTGTTGTAGAAACTGGAAGAGTGAGTACAAGTCTAATCACTCTATCAATAAGAGGGTAAATGGTGAACCTTCCTGTTCTTGCCAATCCTTAATATAATTCAGGTGTAATTGATAAATTAATGAAATCTGGATGCTTAGGAATGTCAAACTCAAAATGTTGTAACTCCATCTTCTAACGCAATTTTTCCTATTTTTTGAAATCTCTAGAATAAAATTTATCAACAAGTTTCAAATATTATCACTATTAAATTGACTTCTAAGATGTCCTTTACTTTTCTTGCTATGTGAAATCTCTATTAAATTTTTCCTATTGTATGAAATCTCTAAAATATTATCACTATTAATTTTTTCTGTTCAAGCTCAAGGTTACATTCCTTTATTTTATTTTATTTTATTTATTTTAGGGGGTGGGGGCCACCCCTATTTTGTGTAAAAGTCTATGGTCAGTGCCCTAAAATATTTTGTAGGGTACTGAATGATACTAAAACATACTAAACGATATTAAGAAAATACTTTATGATCTTGAAAACTTATTTTAGGATCTTTAAAAAAAAAAAATTTAGTATCGTCAAGTCTGCAAAAAATATTTTTTAAGGAATCGAATAGTACTAAAAATATACTTCAGGATCTTGAAAGGTCTTAAAAAAATATCTTATAATCTTGATCCATAAGTCCGATCGGAACAACTTCTCAACCAAATATGCATTTTCCCATAAATCCGATTCAAATAGTGCATAAATTCGATTGGGCTCTCCAAAAGTCATACCAAACACACACAATATTAATAGGATCTGGTGAGTAATTAAAAATAAATGAATTTATGTTGCGTCTGTTTATAGAGAGTAGTGAGAAATGTGATATTAATTTCATTGCATTTAATGAAAATGATAATGATCCTCTTTTAATACATGTGATATTTCTTTTAATGAATGAATTTTGTCTAGGGGAGAAAAAAATTTTAGGGAAGAGGATACAAATATACAATCCTCTCCCCTTTATCATTTTCTTCTCAAAATCTCATTTCCACCTTTAGATATAGGGGTTTACATTTTCATGAGAAGAAAAAAGATTCATACTAAAAAAAATGAAATGGTGGACCCACATTTTTTTATATAAAAAAATACTCAAGCGAGAAATGGTGGGAACCCACGTTTTTTGTATCATGGCGTGAGGATACACTTCTCCTATAAACACGGAAGTGTATTTCCTTAGATATAACATGGATGGTTTGGATTTGATATTTTATATACTAAAATTTATTTATTTTTTGAGTAAAATACTCTGATCACTCTCTTATTTTTCTTTAATTACACAGATCTCTCATCTATTTTAAAAATATGCACTTAAGTTCAAACATTTAACTCCATTAAGAATATTCTAAAAAGATTCTAAAAATATATTTTTAATTAAATTTTATTTACTATTTTACCCTTAATAATAAAAATCCTTAATTTTACTTGATAGTGTAGACTTTTGATAGAAAAAACACGAGCCGCAAAAATAGCTATGGAGAAGACAATTGCAACGGATCATGGAAATGAAAGGGTACAAAGCTTATCGTATTCCCTAGTGATATATAAATATTTGTAGAAAAAAGTATTAAATTATAAATACAATCTCAAATTTATATAGTTTATTACATGAGAAAATTTTATATAAAGGCGGTTGAAAAAGAAAAATCTTATATAATGCTAGTAAATTCAACGAATCTTAAATTAAATCAATGACCTAATTTAAAATATTTAAATATTGGTTATTTTCTAATAATAACTCATCCAAATAAGAGAAAAAAAAAAACCAAATTTTTTCTGTTTGGATTCGCCATTACGTTAGGTGACTTTAAGTAAAAAAAGCAAAAAAAGTCGGTTAAGAAAAAGTTCTCAGAATCCAGTTTTTTTTCATAATCTCAGTTTTTTGATTTATGCGCCCGCCACTTCTCACCATCAATCCAAACACAAATCATTATCTATTTTGATTTTTTTCCTACCGAAACTTTTTTAAAGTCGGATAGGCTTTTGCCCATCGTTATTACTACCAACCCAAACAGCAGCCTTTGCCTCTCTCATTCATCAACGGCCAGTAGCGTCAGGATCCTTGTCATTGTCCTCTCTCCTCATCCGGTTCATGCCCATCTGGACCATCCAAATCTTGATCCAACTGGTCCAGGATTTTTTTTTTTTTTTGATTTTTTTAAATAATTTTGATTTGATTCTCGGTCGTCGAGAATCGGATCGGACGGTGAGATCTGTAGGACAGAGATGGGGAGGGGGGACTGTGAGAGGATCCCCTGAAACGGCCCTGTTTTGGCGTACAAAACGAAACCTGCGCCTTTCAAGGAAAACATATTTTAGAGTAGTCACTATACTAAAAAATATTTTAGAATAATAGGATTAAAAAATACTTTATGATTGTTTGAAAAGTTTGATTTAAGGTATTGATTGATATTAAAAGAATCTTGGGATCTGATTTATTATTGAAAAAAATACTTCATTATCTTGAAAAATTATTTTGAGGATCTTGAAAAAATATTTCAAAGTGTCGATTAAGATTAAAAGGATATTTTAAGATATCGGTCATCTTAAAAAATATTTCATGATTTAAAAAAAAATATTTTAGAATCTTAAAAAAATATTTGAATCTTAACGATACTTAACAAAATATACTTCAAGATATTTTTTTACGGTAGTGACATAATCTTTTAAGATCATAAAGTATATTTTTAGGTCTTGTTCTAATATATATATATATATATATAGATAGGATATTATCACTACCACTTTTTCACCGTTAGATCAGAATCTTATCTACCTTAATCATTTCTCTTTCCTATTGAGATTCTGATCTGACGGTGAAAAAGTGGAAGTGACATTCGTAGTGACAAAAAATGGCAGTGACAATATCTTACTCCATATATATAATTAAAAAATGGCACAGGTTCAGCTTTGTGCGCCAAAACGGCGCCGTTCCATGGCAAAGGAGGGCACCGATGGGAGAGTAGAGCTGAGAATCAAGACCGGCCCTACGGGGCAGGGTAGGAAAACATCTGTTTTTCAAATCCCGACTTCGATAATACCAGTGGCCTTACATGGTTTCGAAAATTACTATTCCAAATTTTAACTATTTTTCCTTCGATTTTTTCAAAGAAATATAATTAGTAAATTACAATCATTAAAGTTATAATCTATCAAATAAATGTTATCCACATTAATATCTAAACAATATAAATCATTCAACAAATAAATATATTCATTAATTTGTAATAAAAAACAAATAAACACAAAAAATATGTTTTTTTTCCTTTTTAAAAAAAAATATTAAACAAAGGAATTGCTTTATGTATCCCACGATAAAATGTCTTTTCCTCTCATAATTTTGTGTGTGTTCTGATTTCTTCGGTTCATTCATTTTGATTTTACGGTAAAAATAATTATACTTATTTTATACAAAATATATTTATAATTTATTACTTATATAATATTTTGTAATACTTAAAGTATGTGTTTATTTAACATGAAAGATCCCTTCTTTAAAATTTACAATAACTAATTATGTGTTTTAATACGTAATAATAATAAACATAAAAAGGGTTATAGTTTAAATTATAAAAATCTAAGTAATTACAAATAAACACATTCATTAAGTGGAAGTTTAAGGTAATTAATTTTTTTTTTGTTTGCAGTTAAACGGTAGCAAGAGGCCAAGCCCTCTGGTCGGCCGGTCGCCGAGTTCCTGTCCCCAGACGAGCGCTCAGAGCGATTTAATTTCAAATTTTATTTTTTTTTTCAACTCAACCGCCGCAGTCGGACTTAAACGGATCGATCCGATGGGCTCGACCCGATTTCCCGACTGTATGGGAGAGGCAAAAGAGAGAAGCTGCTTCCCAACAGAACGGGGATTCTGGATTTCTGGGGATGGAGATATGCGTCTAATCTAATGACTGAAATACCCTCCCACCGGCGGTTTCTTGCTCGCTATCTCTCCGAAGGACAATTGTCACTCGGCATCCTTTCGCTCTCGCACTTTTTCTGTTCTCGCAATCTCTTCGAATAGAACGATTCTCTCTTTTTCCCAGTAGAACCAAGAGAACCAAAGCCACCACACGTCCAGATTTTACATCGAAGAGAGGCAAGTAGCGGCTGGCAACTTTGAGACTTATTATTCTATCTGTGAGTATATTTTCTTTTAACTGAGAAGCTCCATTGTAGTTCTTTCTTGTCTGGGGCTAGGATCTCATCATATGAACGTCTTATAATGCTAAGTAAAGCGACATACTCACATAGCAAGGTCACATGATTCACAGCTCATAGAGCGACAAACAGAAATGGTTGAAAGGAAATTACACCTATTGGTAGAATGAGCGAGAGAGTTGTTCATTTTTTAGGGCCTTGCCTGCTGGGTGTTTAATAATATGCAGAAGAATTATACCCGGTGTTTGAAGATAAAAACCTTATTTTGACAGAACGTTAGGTTTGGGGTTAAATTTTAAATGGAGGTCCGAAATGGGGCGATATTAAAATTGAGAGAAACATATTTGTGAATGGCCAAATTGGAAGTCCACCTATTAGCCAGGGAGTAGGGACCAAAATTGGATTTTCCTCTAAAATTTAGACGAGGAAGGCTGGAAGCTTGTGATTTAAGCTTGGAGATTCTACTAGTTATTTCCAATTAAAAGGAGCAAAGGGGAAGAAAACGTGCTAGTTTGTTTGCTTATTTATTATTCATTTTTATCATCTTGATCGAAAAGGGAAGAACCTCTTCTTTATAAAACTTTCATATTGGTCTTAGCCTAAAAGATAAACCCAATGATTTTTTATAGTTATATTAGTTCATTACAGATTTGTTATAACTTTGTAAACGTATGAATGATTTATCTTTTGGTGTTCGATCTTTGATGTTGTGAAACAGAGATTATATGGAGTGTGTGGTACAGGGCATTATAGAAACACAGGTTAGTTACTAATTCTACTTTCTTTTTTCATTTGGTCGCTTTCTCTGAACAATTGGGGAGTTCTTCTGGCTGGATTAAATTTTTGACTTTTTGTCTGTCTCTTGCTGTTGCTATTTCCTCATCTTGGATATCACAGATATTGAGTCTTGACCATTTTATGTTATTCTTCCGGGTAATGCAATTTGTGATTACTCAATTATTGCTTGTGTTTCGTATTTGAACTTAATCGATGAAGTACATCTAAAGCTTTGAGAACTGGCAGACACCCTGGAAGTTTATAATAGGACAGGCAGTGTTTTAAGTCAATGTGTATAGCTTATATATTGTTATCTTTTGCAGCATGTTGAGGCCCTCGAGATTCTCCTACAAGGTCTATGTGGTGTTCATAAAGAGCGATTGAGAATCCATGAAATATGCCTCAAGAGTGGTCCCAACCTTGGTGAGTTTCTTTATTTCGCTAGATTCAGGATCTTCTTGTGTTTAGACAAAGTTGAGGTGGAACAATTCCATGACTTTTGATTTTTCTCCCAAGGCATTTCATCTGATGTGTCCATTAACACATGTAAATAAATTGAGAAATATTAGTTTTGTGCCTTTGTCAGGTGAATCATGATTCTATAAATTTTCCTTTTTCAGGACCTGTAGCTTCAGAGGTTAGACTCTTGTGCGATCTTGAACAGGCTGAACCATCATGGTATTAAATTATGAATTTTATAGCCATTTACTCTGGTTAGATCTCTGTTTTATGCCTGTGTATGCATGTCTTATACTCACAATGACTCAGTGCAGGACTGTGAGACATATAGGAGGTGCAATGAGAGGTGCTGGTGCTGAGCAAATCTCTGTTCTGATCAGGACAATGGTGGAAAGCAAAGCAAGCAAGAATGTACTCCGCATGTTTTATGCACTGGGGTATAAGTTAGACCATGAATTGTTGAGGGTGGGCTTTGCTTTCCATTTCAACAGGGGTGCACAAATTACTGTAACCGTGTCATCAATCAATAAAATGCTAAAGCTGCATGCAACTGATGAGGCTGTACCAGTAACACCTGGTATTCAGCTGGTGGAAGTAACGGCTCCTGCTACCTCTGAAACCTATACTGAAATTGTTTCTGCTATGTCATCCTTTTGTGAATACCTTGCACCGTAAGAATCCTTTACTGTCTTTTGAATTGCACATTTTTCTACCCTTGCTTAGAGTTGCTGTAAGTTGGCTGTTGCTGGTATGACGTAGATTGCGCTAGAGTTCTAATCAAGCCATTTCATTCACTCTTGTCATTGCTTGCTGATGTTCGTTGCATAATTATTGATGAAACTACAGGAATGTTTGGTTAGGGATAGTCAAGTAAGGGAAAAGAAGAGGTTACATTGAAACATTTTACTTGTTTGAGTGTTATTAAGAAAAAACATTGGATAATGCAGGATGTTTCACTGACCTTTCAAAATCAAGCCATTTCATTCACTCTTGTCATTGCTTGCTGATGTTCGTTGCATAATTATTGATGAAACTACAGGAATGTTTAGTTAGGGATAGTCAAGTAAGGGAAAAGAAGAGGTTACATTGAAACATTTTACTTGTTTGAGTGTTATTAAGAAAAAACATTGGATAATGCAGGATGTTTCACTGACCTTTCAAAATCCAGAAAGCATGTCCTGCTTTGTAATTTTATTTTACTTCCATTTTAGAGATTTTGGAAGAGAGTTCTTCCAAGCTATTCATTTCCCTTCTTTCCCTCCCATCTGGTTGGGGTGTCTCTAAATAGGGGGAGAGAAAGAGAGTGGCAGAAGAAATGAGGGTGCGTGGGGTCCATTTTTTTGGCAAATAAATTTTACAAACTTAATTTCAGAGAATTCAAATCATAAGAAATGATTGTCTGATGTCTTCCCGCTAGAATTAGTCATAGGATCTTTTTAATCCAAGTGGATTGGCAGTTCAAATGAAATTTTGATTAGCATCATCAAGGTTAATCCAAGTGGGCTGTTAGTTCAAATGAAATTTGCATTAGCATCATCAAGGTTTATGTATCCTTTCATCTAATCATTTGGGATCGAAATTTCAGGCTTCTCCATCTATCAAAACCAGGCATTTCAACCGGAGTTGTTCCTACTGCTGCAGCAGCTGCTGCGTCTCTTATGTCTGATGGTGGGGGCACCACCTTATAGCTTCCTTGTTCTATTGTAATATCCTTTATCTCCAATACTTTATTGAGGGTATTTTTTTTGGGTCAACAGTTTATTGAGGGTATCATAAATAAGATTCTGCATTTGTTTTGCTGTCTTGAAATGTATGACATCTATTGGATATGTAATCAAATGGTGTGCCTTGGTTTGGCCCAATCCATCCCTCTCCATCTCTAACGGACCACCCCACCTAATGGTGCTGGCCCGATCCCACTTTAAATGGACTGATCGAACCATCCTAATGGCCTCGTGTGGGCCTGAGACTCAGATGATCCCAAATTGGGCTAGTGGTGAAATAGTACTTACACGGGATGAAAAATGTCTAGTATACATCTTAAATGTACGTCCAAATAAAAAGTAAATTAAACCCTTTGTGTAGTTATTCGAATTTTAAGAAGTGCACTTATTAAAAAATATGAAAATTGTTTGCTCCTAAAAGGGGAAACCTAACCCTTAATTAAACCAAAAAAAAAAAACGTAAATAAAACTTGCATGGCATTATTTTCTTTTTAAAAGAGAAAACCACAAGGATCTAGTAATCTCTCATGGAATAATGCTATAGAATTTCCTCTTTTTAATTTATGAAAACAGAAACTATGCATTACAATGTAAAATAAACGCTTACAAAATATCGTAATATAGTACAAACATCACGAAGTAAACATGCGGTTGTCAATGGGACGGTCTTAGGTTTAGTAATAATCTTAATATGGCTTTCCTTGATCACTTTACACAGGAGAGGATAGGATTGTGAGAATGAGACAAACCGTTGTTGTAAATAGCTTGTCTCAACGCCAACAGTTGTCATTGGAGAAGGCTAACTCTAAAATTAGGAGACAGACGCCAATGCTCAGAAAAGTGTATTATGAAAATTGAGTTTAATGTGCCTAAGCAAACAGAAATGGGTTTGCAATTTGGACTACACTTTGAGAAAAGACCAAGATTAAGAGCGAGAACAAATAGTGATCCATAAAATTTACCTTGCATAGCCGTTAAGTTTTAAGTTAGCTTGTCGGTCAACCGATTTGGGAGATGATGCCAGACAGACCTTCATCTACAACTGGAGGGAACCGAAAGTTTCAAGAAATATCACGAAAAATGCCGAGAGGAAAGGAAAACAAACCGATCGAGATTGGAGAAGACGCCATTTCTTAAGCTGGAGGGAGCAATTCACGGGGGTTTGAAATTTTCAAAGTGAGGAAAAAGAGAGGAGAAGATGGTAAGAAAATAGAGGGAGCAGAGAGAGGGAGTGAGAAGAAGGGATTCAAATTTTGAATCCCGCTCTTAGATAAGACGTGACAGAAAGAAAGGGCATTGGGGAATTAAAAAGAAAGGAGAAAAGTGACATGTGATCGGAATGAGAAAGGCTTGCACGCAGCACGAGATGCAAATATTATATGATGCGAAATTGGCAACGGCTTTGAACAGTGAATCTGAAGCCGTGCATAAGCCGTATATGTGATGGCTTATGAGCACTGATTTTGGGATGCCTACCTCCCCGGCTTCTGCACTCCGAAGGGTCAGTCCAAAAAGAGTACTTTGAAGGGGACTTGATAGATAAAAGACCAAAGAAAATTAATTACTACCTCTCGTCCTAAATATAGGTCATAGAACTATATCCTATATTTAGAATTAAAGGAATAAAAAAGAGAACCTTAAATATAAAATGACTGGTAAAAGAAGAGGAGGGGCAGGACTAGTTGTTGGAAAAATTAGTTAAATATTTTTACCGTTTTTGTTAATTTAATCATGACAAAAAATCATAACTTATATGCATGATTATAGATCGAAAACTTAAAACCAATTAGGTACAGTTGGTACAATTTCCTCTACAATTTTTCCACATCAGAGTACTTCGAAGGGTCAGTCCAAAAAAAGAAAGAAAAAAGAGTACTTTGAAGGGGACTTGATAGATAAAAATGCATAAATACTTAAATATAAAATGACTGGTAAAAGAAGAGGAGGGGCAGGACTAGTTGTTGGAAAAATTAGTTAAATATTTTTACCGTTTTTGTTAATTTAATCATGACAAAAAATCATAACTTATATGCATGATTATTATTGGCCAACAAAATATAATGCATAAATACAATAATATTTAAATTAAACATTTTTTGTATCTTCATGGTACATGTTAAAAGGAAATTAAGCAGAGAGTTGTCCAAAAATTCTAAAATGTGTGTAATTGTGTGTGCGATGAAATTAGGAAATCACAAGAAAATACGGGGGAGAGTACGCCAGGCTTCTTGACGAATATGGTATCAAATCAATCATGACATAATGAGCAATAATTAATTTGATTAGTTGATCAATCACATCACACCAAACTATATTTTAAAACAAAAATGAAAGCTTATATATATATGCAGGTCCTTATCATCGCATCTTGTGCCAAGAGACAAACGCAAAACTCAATAGCATAACATTGCAGCATTCACAGAAACTTCTGAGACACCAATGCATGAAGAAAAGCACATAAAAACCAATTAACCCTAGTATTCTGTTAATTTTGATGATTGATTATAAAGATCATCACATAAACTTTCGCATAGTACAGCTTGATGAAATTAAGAAATAATAACGGCTACTTGTGCAAAAAAAATAAAAATAAAATCAATTTTTTCGCTAAATTTAAAGAGATGAACCAAATAAAGATCATGCATCTAGCTAGCTGCTCATTATTGCTTGAAGCTTTAATTTTCTGAGTGACGAAGTGTGACCGTCCAACCAACGTGACCCCGAAGCATGCAAAAACCTTTCAATCCTTTCTTTCACTTCACATCCATATCCATTACTTAATTCTCTTATAACAAACCATCTGTATATTTCTTCTTCTTCTTCCGCAATTAATATATACATATATATCATCTTCTTTATACCTCCCAATTCATTGAATCATCAATTATGAACTCATCCATAACCATCCATGCCTGCACTCAAAACCCACCTCCAAGTTCTGATCATGACTCGCTTTCCATACAGATCCTTCATTCGTCTATCCAAACTCTGATAACCTCGTGGCGCACAAGAAAATGGCTTCACCTTCTTTGCATTACCACCAAATCCGTTAGAACCCAATCTATTCATCAAGATCAAAACATTGATCCAAATTGGCGTACCCAGTTGGTGAGTTTCCTAGAATCAACATGGCTTCACATGTTTTCAATCCTCCTCCTCGTACTAGACCTCCTCATCACCATCCTCGAACTGTCAAATTGCCATCAGAACAGAACACAAGATCAGAAAGCAGAACTGGTGGGATTTATTATGCACTTTGTTGGAATTGGAATCTTGGGTTTGCTTTCTGTAAAGACGGTGGCTTTATTGGTGGGGTTAGGATGGTCATTTTTCAGGCATGGTGGGTATGTGATGGATGGGAGTGTGGTGATTGGAGCTTTGGTTTTGGAAGGATTCTTTGACAAGAAAGGAGGTGGTCTGGTTGTAGTAGTGATGCTTTGGAGGGTAATTAGAGTGTTTGAAAGTGCCTTTGAGTTGAGTGATGAAGCCATTGATGCTCAGATTGAAGTTATAATTTGCCAGTTTGAGGCTATTAGTGAGGAGAATGGGAGGTTATTGGAGACCATTCAGAAACTCAAGGACGATATAGATCAATGTTGCTGCCAATCCGATCCAAGCCAATAATATTGTTCTCAGTGTTAGGATATAGCTAGCATGCATTATAACTAGTTTGTAACTGATCTGATGTAACAGATTTAGTTAAGATTGATTGATAAGCTGTCACATTAGTTGAGGTCCAGCTGTTATGTGTGCTCTTTATATATACAGTGCTTTGAATAAGATAATTCACTCTAACTCAATTCTCCTTTCTCTCGATCTTTCCTCTCTCTCAATACTCTTTCATAACTAGCTAGTTTTTCTTCCCCCTTAATGATTATTTAGCCAAGTTATTTATTAGATCCATGATCGAGACGTTGGTGCAGAAGATATAAGTGTATTTAATTTTGAATTATATTTCTTGAATGTATAACCTTTAAGCGCTTCAGACTATATCAAAGTTTAATAGAAATTAAAGAGTATGGGTTTCGTTAGCTTGAACTCCTCTTACACAGTGATAGCATAAAATTATAATCTAAATAATATTTGCTCTGATAATTAACCATATATATGTATGTTTTTCTTTTCTGCAGACATCTAAACTTTTTTAGGTATAATTAACTGTATGTTTTATGCTAGTTAACTGTAAGAAGTTGGCCAAATATTGAATATTGTGAGCGTAGACACAATTATTCTTAATATATTTAATGAGGTTTGTAATTGTTTTTTTTTTTTTTGAATTCATACAATAATTAAATAGCCACTACCTGATATATACCCTTCTCTGGATTTCTTCGATTTCTTATATATTCCTTACAATGTTTTTGTTTCAGTTGTTTTATAAACTTAGATTTATCAGTACTCTCATTTTCTTTGATGATTGCAATTATCTCTTCATCAGTGCTATGGAAGTGTATATATATGTGTTTAATATATATACACAACTTTCAACCCATGAATCTTGTTTGTAGGCCAGTTTAGATAGTCAGCTGTGAATAAGTTTGCCAGTTATTATTTATTATAAAATCAGTATTATTTATTTTCCTTATGTATGTATATCATTGTTTTGGTTGAAACTTCAAAGTCAAGGGTCCATTCTTTTTGTTCTCCTTTTAAGAAACCTTTTCATTATTCCCAAGAAGTGGTCTTTAGCGTCTCAGGATTTATAATCTTGATTTGTTTGTAGAAGATAAGTATTTAAGAAAATAAGAGAAAAATATAGTTCTGAAAGGGCCAGAGAGGGAAAAAAACCTATATATCTGCGCACTATGAATGTGGATGGTATGGGTTTTCACTATTAGATGAAGGCAATTTATACATATATTTACTCAGGTTTTTCCAGCAATATTTATACTCCCATATCCTCGTACTGTACTGATGAATGATGCACTTTTAATTATTAATTGTACCTGTAAAATCAGCACAACAATAAGAAAAATTAGTGAGACACAAATTGACTACCACAAGGATGAGAATATTGGGTCTGCAAATTGCAACAAATGTTATACTATGGATTTGTTTTGGGGGGAATTAGGAAATAAATGACAATCATGTGGAAGCATACAAAATAAAATACATTAATTATTGCCTGCTCATTGTCGCATGCTATATATACCAGTCATATATGTTGTGTGTGTGTGTGTGAATCATTTTACAATAGATAATGATAATTCCTTGGTTACAAACTTGGTGATTCGCAAGCATAAGGATTTTCTTGATGATCTCATTGAGACATTGACTAAAATAATACTAGGAAGGTAGGAGAAGCATGGCAGAGGAAATGGAGTAACATAAAGGAAGCATCTTCTTTGAGTTAATTACTGAAAACCCTGTTCCAAAAGAAATTATTTGTCGTTCATTGATTAAAATTGTGACCCAGAAATATCATCTCTTTTAAGTTACGTAGAATAACATATCTTCTTGCGATATGCGCCAATTACTCTCTAGGAAATCAAAGTCAAATCCAATTATTCAAATCAAAAGATGAATATATAGCCCGTACGGGATTTAGTATTCTGCTTCAACGTGTGTGTGTGTGTGTAGTCGCATCCGAAATATGAAATGTGAAACACCCATTTGAATTCAATGCCAGCTCGTCATGATTCACGTTTCTATAGCAGAGCGAAGGGATAGATGCTTGACTTGGCAAGTGCAATTTAAGGAATTAACTCCTAAGTTCTCGATTCATGCATGCATATATACCAACATACGTGTGTGGGTGTGTTGCATATATATGAACTCATGTAAAGAAATATTATATACAAGCATCTCCCAAGTCTCTTGACATATAGAAATCTGCAGTATAAGAATTCAGATAACCCATCGGTGAGAAACGCTTGAATTATCCTAAAACTTATTACAGATGGATGTGTTTGCTGTATCTTGATAAGTAGTTTTTGCCACACAAAAATCATAAATCAAAATGATGTGATTCGAGATAAAGAGCTCTTTGTGGTAAATAGTAAATATCCATGCCAAAGACTTGAATTGAAGTGACTTGGGCTATGAACTTTACGTAGAAAGAACGTATATTTTTGGAGATGATAATAAAGCAGCTAGCTAGCATTGGTTCATTTTCAGTCGGGCACTCGGGCCCTTCTTATCAGGAATCCGTTCCATCAGTTTAAGCTATTTCTGCAGAAACCGTGAAGATATAATTACTTTGCATGCCTAATCACGGAGATAAATTAAACCATGGTTAAAAATTAAATGCCTTCTGCTGTTTAATGGCTTCTATTATTGGTAAAACCAGAAAAGCCAATGACTTGAAGTGATACTTTAGAATCAGATATAACCCATCGTGACGATGAGCTTCCTTCTGGTACGTCTGATTAATTTATGTAGGCCTGCCAAAAAAGAAACGCAATGGTGTACGAATCAATAATGAAAAGAAACTTGTTCCTGCAGATACTGCCGGAGAGAGTACAAATCAGTTGTTTGTTGTTCTTTACTGTAAAGATGGAATACTGGAATCTGACACCCCCACGTCTTTTCCTGCCCAGAATCTCTTCGCCAATTTGGATTTGCCCTGCATAAGAAAAACTAAAAGGTGAAATCTTGATGAGTAATTAGGTTAACCCAGATTGTCCATTGATTTCATTCTGCCATTTATATTTACCCTCTCCGAGTTCTGCAAAATCTTCACTTGGTTTCAATTAGCCAGTGTTTGAACAAGAGGTGTGCGTTTTCATGTTCGGAAAAGTCATGAACTTTGTTTTAAATGCCCTGTTTTTTTTCCCCATATGACCAAAGACTATATAAAAGCAAAACCAAACCAGTAAAAGGTTAATAATATTAACGACATTAAATTCGCCACTTAGTTGCGTTCGAAATGGTTAAAGCAAGCAAGTCAACAGAACTACAAACCCAATAAAAAGACAACAAGCAGAAAATAGAACGCCTTCTCTTGGTATTTTCACTTCCTCTCTCTCGCTTAGCTCCTTCTACCTTATTTCAATCTCTCTCTCTCTCGTTTTCTCCTTTATCTTCCACTCAATGTTTTGGTCACGCATTTCCTCTTAATCCGACCCGTGACCCGTTTTACTTGACTCTTCCATTCCTCTGCAATTTCTAGGCTTTTCCCTTGTTATCTCTCTCTGTCTATTTATCATTGTGAAGAACCTTATTCTGTTTCTCGCTCGAAAACTCAATCAGCTGTTTCAGTTTCGTTCTTTTGTTTATGTTATTTTGAATGGATTTTCTTTTTCTGGGAACCCACTTTTAGATTTTGCGCCTACACATATATCTCTGGCTTTTCTTTTGCTTGTTCTAGGGTATTAATTTTACTGCTGCGAGTTTGTAATTTTATGAGCGTTTTGGTCTCCACTTAATATATAGTGTTTCAAAAGTCTTCAATTAAATCTGGGTTTAGAGTTTTGGTTAAAAATCCATCCTTTTACTGATTATATCCCAATTGGATTTCAATCTTAGCGGGAAAATGTTGGCTCAGCAACAAAACCCACATGCGGTCTCCTACTCTCTGCAACAGCAACATACTGAGTCGAATGAAATGAACAGTGAAGGTGAAGCAGATGTTAAAACATTCTCAATAAGGTACAACCTACAGCTCCAGATTTTGTCTAAACCAATATATCTGTGCCTGTGCTTTGTTGTGAGTCATTATTGCATGTTCTATTTACCCTAATCCGATGTGTTGGGCTTCGTAACCTTTTGACTTAAATGATTTGAAATGCCGTTTTGGGTATAATTTCGTTATAATCTTTCAAACGAATTACAAGTCTGATAATTTTCTCAGCTCATTGCTGCTTGTTAGCCATTATATCTTCTCCTACACTTCCTTTTTGGCAGTGATTATACACATTTTTTTTGTTCCAAATCATACCTTCATTACTTGTGTTTACTACTTTACTTTTCTGTGCCTTTTGGGTCTAATTTGTCCATAGCCTTTGTACGACACGCAAATTTGAAGATTTTAGCTCAGTGCTGCTTATTTACGAATGAAGTTAGAATTTGTTAACAACAAAAGAAGGATTTTGATTTTTGAGTGTTATATATATGCATTTGTTGCAGACAGTATGTTCTTGCCTGCCGTCAGAAAGGTCTCGTTCAAAGCTGGCCATTTCCAGAGAAATACCTGAAAATGTGTCTTGATCGTGGTCTGAGGAATGTGTTGCCACCTTTTGGGCTGAGTAGATGTAATAATAACAACTCGGTTTCTGAATCATCGTCACATAATAATAATGGTATTATTATACCAAATTTGAATGATCCTTGTGATGATGAAGATTATGATGATGATCAGAATGTTGGATTTTTCAAATCTGGATCACCACACCATCATCAAGTTCCCCTTGAACAGAAGAAGGAGCAGAATATTGTGAGCCTCAGTGATTCTGGTTTGTTGTCCAATAATGAACACAGATCAAAAGCGATTCAAGAAGATGGTATGATTTCACCTGCAGATTGGGTTAACCAGGGCTGCCAAATAATAGTGAAGTGTTCATCAAAGTCATCAGGCAAGTTAGATAGAATGAGAAGGAAAGGAAGATGCAAGAAAAGGTCAATGGCGGATATTTTAGCAGAAGCAAAGCATTGTACTTTAGAGGAAATCAATAGGATAAATCAGTTCTCCTACGCTGCAACTGGGAATATTATTGAAGGGTATTGTCTTGAAACAGCATCTGATCTTGAGAATGATCCTAAAAGCACTGAAAGATATTATGATCTTGAGGGAGCTGATTTTGATGTTAATGTAACTTGTACAAGCTAGGCACAAAGTTAGTGCTTTACATTTCTTCTATATGTCGTCTTTCTATTAGACATCAATATATTGAGCCTTCTGATTATCATTAGACTTGCTTGAGGGTCCGCATGAAGCATTTTTAGCACTGTGAACCTCCACAGTTACAAAATATTGTGTTTATTTATTTTTATTTTTTATATCATCCGGATCCAGTTTGGAATTTGTGGCTACTTCTCCCAGCACATGTGTCTCCTTGGGACTTGAACTTGAGACCTAGCTGAGGCATCTAGCGGACCTTACACTGCCAGATCAACTCTGTGTTGGTTCTGTGAAGAAAGAGAGGGAAATATGATTGTAAAAGTAAAAAGCTAATTCAAGCTAACACTGTGATCTAACTCTTTTATGTTATTTTCTCTAAAGTATATATAGTTTGTGATTTTAATTATAAAGTGTTCAATTTGGTATTCTAATGGCGGATTGTACGTACGGAACAAACCAATGATGGTATTTCATAAGAATTCCCTTGCTGACAGGCAGAAACATAAAGAGTTAATATCAATTCCTCCTACGGTACCAGTAGTGTTGATCATTATCTGCACTGCAGGACACGAGTTTTATCAGTGTCAATCAAATACCATCTCATCCTGAGAATTCATATACAATCTCTATCATTTGGACCCTGGTACTGCAATACTTCTTCCGATTTTTTTTTCCTATTAAATTAAAGGGACAGACACTAACAGCATGATTAAACCTGTGACCTCTCACTAGGTTATAAGGTCATTGGCCACAAAGATAAATAACTCACTTTTTATGAAATGGTAGTTTATATCCTTAATCTTGTCAAGAATATGCCAACTTTCCGGTTATTAGAGTTAAATGCCGCCTTCGAATTAAAAACAAGGCAATACACAACACAATTAAAATTCTAAGTTCAAATTAGCAATAAATGAAGGGAGGGAAGAATCAGGAAAACTGTATATATTACATGTTGATGTCTCATATTTATACCAAACAAGACTTTTATAATATATTTAGTACAGAAGTAACTTGTATATTTAACAAATATTAATTGTCGATACCGTTGGAGTTCTCGTGCTCAGAATAATTCAAAAGTAAAATTCATGCCTCATAACCAACATCTCTGGAGACGAATTAATTAATCTACCATTTACTAATCACAAGTACTGATATAATTTCTTGCACAGGCAACAGAGCTAGCAATATTGTCTGATTTTTTTCCATCTCAAGCAGCTGTGGAAGTACTTATAGAAGACACACACCACACATGCATATGATATAAATTAGGGAAAAAGAAAAGAAAATTCTACTTGAATTTCAAAATTCCAAATCAGTCTTGTTGCCTATAAAGGTATTGATATTGACATAACAATTGACAACTCATTTTAGTAGTAAATCACTGACTACCTACAGATCAATGTTGTAGCAGCAGCAAAACACTGAACTAGTGTTAATGCGACTTGTCGCACATAAATTTGGTTAATTCTTCCAACAATATGTACAAGCTAAGCTAGCTATAAGCGCAATATTATTCTGTGTCTTTGTATTAGAAATCAATATATTGAGCCTTTTGATTATGAGTATCGATCCATTTTTCTCCAGGGTCGTTCCCATGTACGAGTACAAAGTATTGTGTTTACTATTTATAATGGAGATTTATAGACACAATACATTAGCTAAGGTACAGGCAAAAACATAATAAATTATTTCTTTGCTTCTTATTATAAGATACCAACTAACAAATATATTTAGTCTTTTTAATAAGGCACTTACTTATTGCCAAAAAGCATTAAATATTTTTTTTCATGCATTCTTATAATTAATAAAGGTAGTGGGTGAGAGTAATAGTTAATATCCTTATTATAAAGTACTAATTAACTGTCATTTCTCTTAGACCAATGAAGAGAATTAAGTAATTAAATTGGTGTTCAGTTGATAAAAATTTTCACCTTTACTCCTACTTGACTTGAACATAGAGTGGTCTTTCCTAACTGAAATGGCTTCACTATAACCATCAACCATGTCCATCATCTTCGACTCAACTTCCTCCTCCTCTGGTAATTGGTTCAAGTCAAGTGGACGGGTTTGATGCTCTTTACGCTCAAGAGAATCTTCCACAACCAAATTAAAGAGGTCAACATTAAAGTCAAAAGCTTGAGCTTTTTTCTCTTCTGTTTTTTGAGAAAGGAGAGATTTAGCAGTACGTTTTTTGCGGCGTGGCTCAGCAGTGCTTCGTTGAAGCAGATCACTTTCGGTTCATTTACTCCGTCCGTAGATTGGTTGCATTCGTAGAATCTCCACATTTGCATGAGTCTAGCACTACCAAACCCTCATATGCTTTATCAAGCTGACTGTTGTCCATCGTAAAAACCATACGAGAAATGATAAAAAGGATCAAGTTTAATATTTAATCTTCTTGGTGAGAGAGGCTCACATTTCAACCATTGAAATAGATAGAGAGAGATGACTGAGAAATGAAAAAAATGAAGGGAAAGATACAGAATTGAAACCCATTGAGAAATGAAAACTTAATTGGAGAGGGAGAGAGAAACATGCTGAATGAATTGGAAATATAATAGTCAATGAAAAGAATATGAAATGTTTAAAATATAGCAAATGAGAATTCATGACGATCAATGAGTCATTGAAAAACCAAAGTTCTATTAAAAATGGCATAATAGGAAAAACCCAATAAATGAGTCAGTTAGGGGCGGTTTGTGTTTTATAATAAGGACAAAAAATTGTTGACATCTGATGTCTTATAATAAGAACCGGAGAGAGAATAAGATATTAGAGTTTAGTGTAATTAGTGAGAGTAATATTAAAAATTACTTAAATTTTAAGATAAATCTAATAACTTTAACTGTTTTTATTTTGTGAGAATTGTTAGTTGGTGTTTTATAATAAGGACTAAAGAGATCAGAGTAGTATTCGTTCTCGTGCTCCTCAGTGTTTAATGAATATACATATATGCAAGTCTAGGACACAAGCTGGTTTTACTCATCACTGCCAAATACAATCTTCATCCACAGAATATAATATATCATATACAAGTTCTTATCACTTTTGGTGCCTACTGGCCAGTATCTTATGCTCCTGTATATGTATAGTCAAGAATGTGTGTGTGTGAGTAAACAGGTCCGCTGAAAGAAATACTTGTTATATATATTTTATTTCTACCTTTGCTGATATAAATATTTGAGAATAAATTGAAAGCGGTATTATCCACGATCCTCAAATATTTTTCCGAAATAAGGTGCAGTGGATGATTTAGATCCTAGACATAGTTAAAAGAAAACCATGCATGTTAAAGGGTGTTACTCTCGTTTAGTTCTCATAATATTTAAATCTATCTATCATAGCAATATTATCATCTGGTGACTGGTGTGAAACTGAACGAACAGAAGGAAAGCAACCTGGACTACAGAAAAGACACACAAATATATATATGATGATATGATATATATATAAACAAGTACATAAAAGCTTCTCAGAAAATTCTATGAGCAACTTCTTCTCTTGCCCATATCAACAAAATTCAATTATATATATTGTCCGAATTCATGTAAGAATTGATTCATTTTATTTTTATATATGCTTAAAACATCACTGCGTGCAGATAATAATGAAGTTAATTATACAGTTTTACGTACACGTAAACTGTCCATAGTCATAATTAACTTGATATCTTGCTGAGAACTGAGAAAGGAATCTGAAGTTAGAGGAGTCGAGAGGATCAGGGATATCGTATACATATGTGTACTTCATATATAAAACTAATTCCTCTCTGTACGTACGTTCGTACGTGTAGTTTAAAGAATTTGTTATTCTTAACTAACTTTAACGGTGATGTGATTATTAGTTAGACACCAACAGGAAAATAGACTAACCCTAACTATTATCACTCCTTACAATTGATGTAACCATGGAAGTCTTTTTACAAATTCAATATTACTCCCTCTACATGGTCCTATTTATATGATCTTACTCATTATTTCTTAATATAAGATATTTTACCAAATTTAATAAAACATCTAGGACTCATTTTAAAAAGCTTTTTTTTTCCTATCCAGATCAGGAGCTTTCTTTGATTAATCCTGAGATGGACTTTGCATCGCACCGATTATTTATGAAGGGAGAGTCTCCGAACGGAGCTTTTCTGCATTTTAAAAAGCCTTTTATTGTCTCTTTCATCCTTCAAGTCTTAGCTAAGGGTAACTTTAAAAAAGCTGTAAATTTGACACTCAACTACTTTCAATCTTAGTAATTAAAGTTGTTAATAACAAAGTTTTGTATTAAGGATGAGAGGAATCATACTTTTTATATTATGTATTGACTGACTTTTTTATTACTCTCTCATGTCCTAAATATAAAATAGAGTTGACTTTTTTTTTAGAGATTAAAGAAACTAAGTAGGTTACTTAATCATATGATGTATTGTGTATTTTATTATTTTTAGATTATATATCAGTTTATAAAAGCTAAACAAAATAGTTTAGAGAAAAATGACAAGTATAAATATTTTAAAGTAATTTAATTATTTTACCTAATATTTTAAAAAGTCAACTCTATTTTATATTTAGGACAGAAAATATCAATTTTATAATATGTATTTGACTGATTATTTTGTTATCAAGTATATGTAATAAAATTATAAGAATTTAAATTGTGATATGAATATATTCTGAATTCTCATGCGTTTTTTCTCCACCATACCGACGGTTATTGAATTGAGTGATTTAAAAGAGGAAAAAAAAAAACAAAAAAAAAAAAAAAAAAAAAAAAAAAAAAAAAGGACGAGCTGCCCCAAAAAGAAAGGGACAAGGAAACGGGAAATTCGGCCCGGGGCGGGCCTACGAGGAAAGGGTCCATCTGCTTGAAGTTGTTGTAGCTGCCCCGATCTATATATTAAAATTTAAAATTAGTAAATGATTTAAATTTTAATAGCATTTTACCATTTTAGCCTTAGAAAACCTCATCCCATTATCCCACGCGGGCAAGAGAGAACGCAGTTACGCGCGCCTTCGTTCTTCAATTCCCCTCCACCTTCAACCTTCGCCGGTTAGGAATTCGGATTCATCCCTTCACGCAGAGACGCCTTCCCAGGTCCCAGCTTCGTTCTCTTTCAGCCTTCACCTTCACGCCTCCTCTGAATTGCATTTGGCAGTCTGCCGCCTTCCTTCCACCCTTCTCATCCTTCGTCAGGTCTGCTGCTTCGGCTTAAGCAGATAATCACTTTTTAGTTTTTTTTCATTTGAGTTTTCGGTTTTTTCCACTTTTCAATTTTTTGAACCTTGGTCACTCATAAAGCTAAATTGATTTTGATAAGCAGAGAAAGATGTTTTTGCCTCTTAATATGCCGCTACCTGTTGCTCATTTGATCGCTAAACGCCATCTTTTACCGATGATGTCTGCTTGCAAAATGTATTGCTTTTATGGTTATTAGAATGTTATGGTTTTCCCCCCTTTTTACGTCGAAAAACGGAATTTCATGATTCTTAAGATTATGCAGCTTTATCTTTTCAGTTTTTAACATAATAGAATTTCAACTCCTTTACGTTATTTCTGTTTAGGCTAGAATGCTAGTGTATGCACAACCAGTGAACTTTAATTTTAGAGCGAAGTTTCTGATAGTCAGATTTTTCTCGCCACAATGGCACTTGTGAGCTTTGGTGTATCCTGTTGTATGTCAAATTAACTGCTGATAAGTTGAGAAACGTTGTTAACCATAACCTAAGGTGTTCTGTCTGAGATCTCTTAACCTGAGAATGGTACTCTACCCAATCACATGATTTCAAAATATTCATTATTTTTCTTCTTTTACAAATTTTTTTCGCAGGTTCTGAATATGTGATTGCTTGAAGCCCTTAAAGATGGCATTGCGCCTTCATTCTTCTCTCATCAATGACAGGCTAGCTTCTTCCCCGACTTCCACATTTCTTTCTGGTGAAATTCCCATTTCCTTACCAATTAGCAGAAACCTAAGAAATAGTTACGGCCTAGGCAATGTTTCTGTTTCAGTTTCAGTTTCTTGCTCCTCTGTCAAACTTGTTCGGGATAGGTCACTTGACAGGCAAGTTGTTAAAAAGAATAGAATTCGGTTTGTTCAAAAACTGCAGACTTTACTTCTTTCTAAGCCAAAACACTATCTTCCACTTCACATTCTCACAAAATGCCGGTCATATCTAAATCTTTATTCACCTCGTTCCCTACTTGCTATGATCCACCGCTATCCATCCATCTTTGAATTCTTCACTATCCCATATCCTCCAACGCCACTCAATGCTACAAAGCCATATCCTCAACTCTGTGTTCGTCTGACTCCAGCTGCCGCATCTCTTGCTGCCGAGGAATTGAGTCTCAAGGATTCTGTTTCCACCACATTGGCAACTAAACTCCAGAAACTTCTTATGCTATCTTCTCATCATCGGCTCCTTTTGTCAAAGTTGGTTCACCTAGCTCCGGATCTTGGCCTTCCTCCCAATTTTCGATCCAGGCTGTGCAATGATCACCCAGATAGATTCAAAACTGTTGACACTTCCTATGGTCGTGCACTTGAGCTTGTATCCTGGGACTCCAGCTTGGCGCAGTCTTTGCCCTCTCCTACACCCCACTCTTGTAATTTTATAGTTGACAGACCTTTGAAGTTTAAGCAACTGAGACTTCGAAAGGGGCTCAACTTAAAGAGACGCCACCAGGATTTTTTGATAAAATTTGAAGAAATGCCTGAAGTGTGTCCTTATAATACCCCTATTGGAAGTCTGGAAAAGGAATCGATGGTGGCAGAGAAGAGATCTTGTGCTGTAGTAAGAGAGGTTCTTGGAATGACAGTTGAAAAGAGGACTTTGGTAGACCACCTGAGCCATTACAGGAAGGAGTTTGGGCTCCCAAACAAGTTGAGAGGGATGATACTGAGGCACCCAGAGTTATTTTATGTTAGTTTAAAAGGGCAAAGGGATTCTGTGTTCCTGGTTGAGAAGTTTGATGAGAAGGGTGACCTGTTAGAGAAGGATAAGCTTTTGGTATTACAAGATCAATGGATGGTGTTGGCCAGGGAATCCAAAAGAATAAGATGGGAAAGAAGAAAGTCTAGGATGGACAAGGATGTTGGTCGTGTAAGTGCTGGTAATAATTCTGATATCGATGATAATGATGACGACGATGATTATGAGATTGATAACTTCAAAAATGGCTATGATGATGGTTTTGAGGATTTATTTGAGGATTTGGATTTTGACGAGGAAGACGACGACAAAAGCAAGTTTGTTGATGGAGAGTTTTGGACTGCTGGATCTTCTAGTCAAAGTGGTTTGGAAGGAGCCGAAGTGCAACCTTGGTAGTATTGAATTCACACGACCATAGGCTCCTAAAATTTTGAGACGGTTTGAATATGTTTTCACAGTTTGCTGATTGATTATTGACTACTTGAATGTAATTCAAAGAATCAAAGTAAGAACCTATTACATGGGAGTTAATGGTTAGTTAGGAATCTGTTAAAGGGTGTTCGCTAGTTAGGAAGTTTTCTACACTTCTGCGTGTGAGAGAGATATGAATTGGTAATAGTTCTCTATTACGGTTACAATGTACAGGATGTGTTTCAGAGTTTGAGTATAAGCATTTTTTTTTTTGACTGAAAAAGTATATGCATCTTGAAAGGGTTCTGATTACGAAAATATTACTCGCCCTAACCTTGCCCAAAATATTAATTTTCATTTCGTCAGCTTATCTGTGTTTCAAGAAGCTTCTTGAACCATCTGATAAAGCTAATTTCAGTTTAGATAATATATTAATTATATTGTTTGAAAATAAATATAAGAAGTTCGAAATTATAAAATATAAAATATAATAATATCTCACTAAGATATATAAAATATCAATATGAGATATAATATCTCAACCCAAAAATATATCAAATATCGATATAAGATATAGGGAAAATGCCAATTAAATACCATCTGAATTTATAAAACTCCCAGAAGTCTCTTGAATTTGTAAAAAGACTGAAAGATACCAAGGACCTATGAGGGATATGCAAATTCGGGTGAAATTACCATTTTCCCCTTAATTTTAAATAATTAAAAATAAAATAAAATATCCTCACCGCCGGCCGGCGCCTATCCGGTGGCCGGTCTCGCCAATTCTCAAGAATTGGCTAACCATTTTTCGAGAATTGGTCAGCCAACTCTCGAGAATGCGGCGGCCGCTGCCGGCGACCACCGGCAGTGAGAGTATTTTATCTTTATTTATTTATTTAAAACTAAGGGTAATTTCACCTGAATTTGCATATCCCTTGGCATCTCTTAGTCTTTTTACAAATTCGAGAGACTTCTGGGGGTTTTACAAATTCAAATGGTATTTTAATGGAATTTTCCCTAAGATATAATGTCTTAACAAACTTGAAATTTGAAATAATTTTTCATACAATCATCTATCTAAAGTTTAAGTTTAATACGTCCGATTCATTAAAGAGATGTAGCTGTAAAAATCGAAATTAACCATACGAGAGATGTATGAGATAATGATAAAAGATGATATTGAAAAAAAATTATGATTAATTTTTAGTGTTTGTTACTTTTTGCAAAAAAAATTAGTGTTTGTTACTTTTTTGAGACATAATAAAAATATATAATATTGATGATGATATTTTGATAAATAAAAAAAAATGATAGCCTCCTGTCCTAATTATAGGACTAAGTTTATTATGTAAGTTGCATTAGGGTTGTCGAAAAAATCTAAAGCCTGGTTGGTCCGGTCCAACCCGACCTGGTCTAAGGTAAAAAAAAAAGGTCTAAGATAATTTGTTCGAATCGGACCAGACCAAACTGCTTGGGTTGGACTGGACTTCGGTCCAGGGGCTTAGACCCCCCTGGACTGGTTCGGTCTGACATGAGGTCTTTTTTTTTTTGGTAAATCAACATTATATTTAGCCGCTCATTGGAATCTGGACATCCTAATGTGCTTTTTAATTTATATGAATTACTTTTCACTATGTCACTTTTTATCACTTTGGGAAGTCGGGTGAAACCAGAGCTAAAATATTGCATCCCAAAAAGGAAAAAAAAAAACTAGAAAAAAATTGGACTTCCTGGACTGGTCCAAGAAGTCCAGCCGTCCGATCGGCCATTTCCACGAGACCGAATCAGGCCTCGGTGACTTTTTAAGTAGAGATCATATCGGGTCGACCTCAAGTCTCCTCCAACCCGATCTGATACCGTCGTTGGACATCCCTAAATTGCACTACAAAATTCATCCTAGGGCTGGAAGTAGTATTGATGATGATAGTGATATCCATTTGGGCTCATCATAGGTGGGCCTGATAGGCCTCACCCTGTGACATATCATATTGGGCGGGCTTCTTTCTCTGTCCAATTTTTCAGTAAAACCACTGAGTTTCTCTCTCTTCCGCAACGGCCATCTCTCTAGTCTAGGGTTTCTTCTGCGGGGCACATACCGCAGATTCTCCCCTGCTTGGATAGCTCGTATCATAGGACATTCCAAACATGGCTAACAGTGCGCTCCGAACCGATCCTTTATTTCTTTTGCCTTTGAAATACACACGCGCACGATAATACTGTCACAAAGTCGTTCTCATTGGTGTCTTGTATTGTGCAGCTATGGCTAAGTCATTCCTGCAAGTAGCGGCAACTGAGGAGGCTGCACCCCCTCTTCGAGTGATCCAGATGGAAGGAGTGGTAAATTATAATTTATTTATTTTTCCCGTTTTTCTTCTGAAATTGGACCTCCTTTGCAGTTTAATTGCTGAGGATGATGTAAAAGGCACATTTACTTCAGAATATGCTTTGTAGAAAGGAAAAAAAAAATACTTGTAAAGCTTTAGCAAACGTCATTTTATTTGGTTGTGGCTGACATACTAGTCGTAATCGTCGGTCTCAATTTGTTTTTGCATCAAGGGGTTGAGAATTTTAGAATAGCATTGAATCTTTTCGCATGTGCATGTTTATCAGCCCTTTGTTTAAACAAAGGATTTAACACTACGTTTAAGTACGTTCTAAGCTTATGTTTTTAATGGTAACTCTTCAATATATAGTCGTTTGTGCTCATGGTGCATCTATGATATCAGGCCTGAACTATATTTCTCTCATTTTATTCTTTAATTTGCTTGTGTTTTTTGTTAATGTCATGGATATAAGTTTGCATAAATTTTTTAGGCTGTTTTTCAAATTGTAAGAGTGTATTAATCAGTTTCTTAATGACGATACACTGATTGCCGTGGTTTCATAAGTTTTTTCTAAATTGAATTATTATGGAACAGGCTATCTTGAAGATAATTAAACATTGTAAGGACCATTCACCTACCTTAGTCACTGGACAACTTCTTGGGCTTGATGTTGGCAGTGTTCTTGAAGTTACTAACTGTTTCCCCTTTCCGGTATTATATGGCTCCCTTTACCTCCTTCAATTATACTGTTATACTTTCTCTGCGGCAATTACTAGCATTTTTATTGCTAAAATTTACAGATAAGGGAAGAGGATGAGGAAATTGAGGCTGATGGTGCCAATTACCAGCTTGAAATGATGAGATGCTTGAGGGAGGTTAATGTTGACAATAATACTGTTGGATGGTACGTTTGTTGATGTTATGACTTCATGGTGCGCACATGATGAGGGAGAAGGGGATAATTAGGCTTTAAACTTCGTAGTCTCTTTTGATTTCTTTTATATTAAAACTGTCCTGATAATTATTATAAGTTGCATAGTGTGAACTCTCACATTTTAAATTTATGGGCAAAGGAGTAAATTACTTGTCTCAACAGGCATTTTCTGGTGGTTGCACTTTTACATCTAAGAAAAAAAAGTATGGCTTGTCCTTTTGAGTTGCCTCCCTTTTTATTGCCATCCCCTTGGCCCTTGCAAACGTTTTTTTTCCCCTCATAATAACGTGGTCATGTCTTCTGCTGTTAGAGTACATGCTGGCATGTTTTTGGGTATAAGTTACATGTACAATGTGTCTCAATGAGTTCATAAATGCGTTAGGATATTGAAATTTTGGTCCAATCTATGTAAATTTATTATCTTGAACTGTGCATGGGATAATTCTTGGAAAATTTCTAGGTATCAATCTACATTGCTAGGCTCCTTTCAGACCGTGGAACTAATTGAAACTTTCATGAATTACCAGGTAATGGCTAAAACCTCTTGTTTTCATACTTTTAGTTTAGATGTGGTATTTTTTTACAAATTGAAATTTATGTTGTTGAATGTAAATGTTATGAAGAAATCGTTTCTACTGTCTCTCCAATGATGAAATACGTAGTATGTTCCCAAATTAAAGTTCAAAAACTTGTGGATGATTTCTCATCAATAAATTTGGAAATTTCAGATCTAGTCTTGCATCTCATGGTTTATTGTGAGGACACCTTTTTAACAATCTCATCAGTCTCAAATTTGCTTATGCTTTTCAGGAGAACATAAGACGCTGTGTTTGCATAATATATGATCCATCAAGGTCTGATCAAGGTGTCCTGGCTCTGAAGGCCTTGAAGCTTTCTGACTCATTCATGGAACTCTATCGCAACAATAATATTACAGGGGAGAAGTATGAAATTCTTTAGAGATCATGCTCACTAAAATTGAAAATTTTGATTTCATTGTATTAAGATAATGGATTTCTTATTTCTGTCATTTTGTGGAATAGACTGAGGGAGAAGAACTTGTCATGGGTAGATATCTTCGAGGAGATACCTGTAAGCTTTCTTAAACTCTCTAACTGAACAATTTAGAATGATGTTTTTTACCTATCTGTTATCAGGATAAAATTGTGGTTTGTATTTTTTTAGCAATGAAAATGTATGATATAGTTTCTTGATATTCTGAATTCGTTGGTTCTCTGGCATCCTGATCACTTCTCTCATCAGATCAAAGTTTCAAATTCAGCCCTTATCAGTGCCGTTATGACTAAACTGAAACCTAATTCACCAGTTACTCAGGTGAACTAAGATCTGTACATGGATTGTTTTTGTTCCTTGAAATTTAAGTGATATTCTGATCTGTCGTTGTGCCACTGTAGTGTGATTATGATCGTCTCCGATTGTCATCTAGTTCATTGATGGAAAGGAATATGGAATTTTTGATTGAATGCATGGACGATTTGTCAATGGAACAGCAGAAGGTTTTGACTTGATTTCCCTATAATTTTCATGAAGCAGTTAACACTTTGATTTTTTATTTGGAAATGTATTTGACTGAAGTTTCTTAAATTTTAGTTTCAATTCTACTACCGGAACTTGTCACGCCAGCAGGCCCAGCAGCAAGCTTGGCTTCAGAAGAGAAGGTATGCTCTAGGTCATCTGGTGCTTAAACCAATGGCTTTAAATAATTTTTTGGCATGATATTGGTCTTTATGTGGCCTCATTTGAGATACAATGCCTGGGACTAAAAATGGCATATTTAATAAATTGTGAGTATATGTTTTATAATCAACCATACCAATCATCAATCAATAGAAAGGGAAACAGTTAATGTTAGAGATTATTATCATCGTGAGTTTAGTTGAGATTGAGAATTAAGATGTAATAGTGTGTAAATTTGACATATTTAGTTTGTTGAATGAAAATGGAGGTGAGATTGAGATTTCTGCATCTGGTTTGGCTTTAATGAACTGGGAGTGTTTTGATGCAACTAACATAGTTCATTTGAAGGTTATTGAGGGGATACGTTTGACACATTTTCTGCAAGTTCTGTGAAGCTATGCTTTATGGTAATAGAATATTAGTCTGTTATAACCCCACAAATGAGTGGATCATATCAAAGGGGAATTTGTGGTAACAATTTTGACTCAAGCTGTGATGGGTTCAACTGGAGTAAAATTACGGGTATTCTGGCCAATAAAATATTTAGTGTATGGACTATAATTCTCCTTCAGGGATGCGTAGGAAACTCATTGGGGAATCAGAAGACTCTGGCAGTTGAGTGGCAAAGATTCCTTAGTGGGGATGGCATGGGGTTATCTTTGAACAACTTGGAAGTGCCTTGTTGAGTTGATCCAGTAACTTGGGTGATTTTTAAATATTCTTTATTAGTCTAATGGAAATTCTATATCTGATTTGCTTTGATAAGCAACTGGGATGTCATTGGTGTTGTGGACTTGGTTTCATCTTGCAAGTAAGGTGCTGGTGCACTTGTTTTGTTTTGTGATTATAGGGCGGAAAACATGACGCGTAAGGCTGCTGGAGAGGACGCATTGCCTGAGGAAGATCCAACAAATCACGTTTTCAAGCCAATCCCTGAGCCATCGCGATTGGACAGCTTCCTCATAACAAATCAAATTGCCAACTACTGCAACCAAATTAATGGGTATGTCATTAGATTTAGATGCTGACCTGGTTTTTCATTTGATCGTCTGAGAAGCAAGGTCTAGATGTCTAGTTCGCGAATTTACACTTAAATGCATGGGCATCTTTTATGGTATAGCTATAGGGTTCTTAGTTATACATTTTCTGTTGCATGTTTTGCAGGGTATCAGGGCAGAGCTTGAACAAACTATATTTGATGAAGGCTCTACAGGAAGATTGATAAACCGATTGTGTGTTACTGTTCCGATGCAACACCAATTGATTTCCATTCATAGGATGGAGATTTTTGTCTGATACATTATTGGGAAATTTTGCTCTTAAGACGATGTAATACTACTCCAGAGTAATATTTATTTTCTGAATATTGGTCAAACCATGTAACGGTAGTTCAAGTTTTTTGTGTGAATATCATTAGATAATACTATTCCAGATTGCCTAATGTTCTATTGCCTTTTCTTAGGCCAGACGTTTATGTTTGTTAAATTCGTGTTTAATATAAAATGCTGATGAATGGAATCTTCATAATTGGATTGTCATCTTTAACATGTTTAAGTAAGTCAAAGATGTGTTTATTGGCTTGCTCACCAAAGCAATTTACAGTGCACTTGTATCACACAAATACATTTTTATCGTATGCTAGGACAAAGGAAACATGCATTTTTAAGATGACACTGACTTTGCCCTAGACTACAAAGCAAACCATATGCCGCTACGTGTAAAAGTGCAACGTCGACATTGTTAAAGTGCTGTGGGGCTTTCGAAATTTCTTATTTTCAGTAAATACAACATTTTTCAATCGAAAAAGTAAACACTAAATTTAAAATATAAATATCTTTTAACTGTTTTTTAAAATAATAAACACTGTTTGAAATATTAGATTAAAACATAAAGCTTGATCACATGTATATATTTCATCACAATGAAAAGGATAGACTGACTTTTCATTTTGATAAATTTACCTGTCCCATTCTTGTTAAATCCTCAATGTACTAATAAATTTTAATACCCTCTAATGCTTTTTACTCTATTTTACAAGAAACATTTCGATTTTTAAAAATTCTTTTGTCCTTAATATAGTTTTTCAAAATTTTGTGAACCATTGGTGCATAATTTCCATAAATATCCTCGATCTCTCTAACTACCCCTATCGTTAGAGGGAGTAAGTCATATATAAATAATCCAATCTTTTTAACTGCAATATATAAAACTAAAGTAACGGAGGAGAAAACAGTTATTATTGAAGGACTAGGAGCACAAAACTAAGACAGCAGTTCACAATTCCTGCTGGTGGCATTCACATCAACAGAAGGAAACAGAGGTTTGATGATATCCCTGTAACTATAACTAATGAACTATACAAATGTGATCTCCTATAAACCAAAATTATCTTATGATGTTGTCGTTTCCAGTAATGAGACAGACAAACATCACAGAAAAAGAAGGATAGGATTTAAGAGAGTTCTCTATGATTCAACATTAATGATGCTTATAATCCTTCAGATGAATGTTGCTCACAAGTAGGAATCAAGGTACCCATACGAATGCCTCCTATTGTACTGAAGCAAGCTGGCATAAGTACGGTCCCAGATTCCAATATGCATACACTCATCATCAGGACTGAGGGAAACCCCAGAAATTTCCCCAAAGAAATCAATCTCTTGACGCTTTTTGTAATCAGCCTTTGTACTATACACATGCACAAAATCTGCAGGTTCAGCAACCACCATAAATTGCCCATCTGCAGAAAAGCGAATAGATCGAGCAGCCCCAAGGTTACCCTTGAGAATGGCAACTGGAGATGCCAAGTGTCTAACATCCCATACTCTGCAAGTCTTATCCTGATTGCCCGTGGCAAAGATATGTCCATCAGGGTGCCATGCAGATGCGAACGAGTAATCTCGATGACCAACCACAGTGGCAACAGTCTAAAATTCAAACAAGTCAGAATCCCAAAAAGGTTAGCATTTTCTACTCTCAGCAGTATGTAGAATTTGTTAAGATCTCAAAAATGGCGCTTGCTTTCCCCAAACCAATAGCCCAATCCTATCTCCTTCCCCATCTCTTCTAGAATCTAACATATGATGAGTAGTAGATTATGAAATCAATACATTGATGACACCCAACTCATCAAAGAATATTAATACTGACTTAATTGTTCTTAAATTGGAATTACCTTCCCAAAAAAGCCCTATTTTGCACTTCATTCATTTTTTCCTTAAAAAGAATTGCAATGATCTAGAGAGAGAAAACACCAATAGCCCGACAGTCATAATGAGCAAAATTATATACCTTGCCATTTTGCGGATCCACTAGCAATCCATCTAGGTTATCCCCAACAACAGTCATAAGCTTACAATCTGGGCTGATTGATGTGTGCTGCAATAAGAACATCAAGTTAGGCGTCAAAGCTGTGTAAATGAAATTCAAGGCACTCACTATGAAGAGTCAAACCCTTTGAAGTTTGAACTCGACTTTATCTGTCTTGTCAACATCAACTCTTAATTCATGTTGAAAGCAAGCACAAAAATTTGTGTTACTTAATTCATGTTTAAACATCTAATTTATTAAAAACAAAAATCCTCTAAAATAAAATTTAATACTAAAAGTTAAAGTGAACGTAAAGAAGTCTCAAAAATTGCTCTGATATTTATTCTAACACAATAAGAGTTGTGTTGCGTGTTAGTGAGATGTGGATTTGAGATTATTGAAATAAATGATGTGTGATTCTAGAAGACTTAAAATATCAAAAGATCAGAGTAAATAGAGGGTTTGTGTATTTATGAAGATAAAACGGAGATGATCTAGGAAAATTAGTTGAATGTATAGTGCAATGGTGTGTTTAGCATGAGAAGTTTAAATAAATTGTGTCGAGAGAATATAATAATAAAAGAAGGGATAGGATATTGTCACTACCAATTTTATGTCACTATCAAATCACTACCACTTTTTTACCGTTAGATCAAAATCTTATCTAGCTTTATCATTTCTCTCTCCTATTGAGATTCTGATCTAACGGTGAAAAAGTGGTAGTGACATAAAATTGGTAGTGATAATATCTTATCCCATAAAAGAAAACATGAAATTAACCTGCATGGAAATATGATGTCATGTATAGAAAAGAAAGAATAACAAAAGAAAACAAACTCAGATAGCGTAATGGGAAGAAATAACTCACATTCACTGGCCAAGGAAACTGGAAGTGATTTAATTGCTGAAACTTTTCCATGTCATACTCTCGTACTCCACAATCATTATTGGATGCCATGAAATGAGTTCCACCCCTGCAAGAGTTTCCATGTCAAAAAACCTGATCCAGAATTAATGACAAATAAATGCCAACTATTTTATTACTATATCTTGCATCAGATTTGGTCCTTTACATAGATAGGATCCCCTATACTCCACTTTCTTCTTAATAGAATTTCTTATTTATCAAAGATGCAAACCAATATTCAAAACTTTGCATGAGAAATACCTCAAACTGTCGTATATTTCAATTGCATTTGTGATTGCATTGTCATCATGTGTGGTCCGGGTACAAAAGCTTACTCCTTTCCTGTCCAAACGCTGCATTCAATGAACAGACATCAAAATTTACATCAAACCACCACCTATGATGCACCGATACCGATACGGCATTTTCAATATGTTGCCGATACATGACATCGATACGTTATTTAAAAAATACTAATATTTCGATACGTTCCGATACATCTTAGTATTAAATAATATTTTTTACATTAACAAAATAAAACAAAAGAAAATTCATTAGCATAATTAAACTGCAACTCCACTAATAACATTTGCCTCCATAATTAAACTGCATCTTCATTCAAGGCTCTTAATTAATTTGGAGCCTTTGTATTTCCTCCTTTATAACCCTTCAAAAAATACGAGATCAGAGAAGCAGCATATCCCAATATCCCATCATTTGAAAATTCAGGAATAATATACATCTGAAAGAAGGGGACCACATACAGCCTTCAAATTAATTTGATTGGAATAAGGAGGAGGAGCAACTTCAAGCAGAAAGGTTCGTCAATTGAAAAAGGAAATCAGAAATTGACGTTTCGATGCAAAAGTTTTGATTGAAAGTTTCAGTGAAAAAGGAAATCAGAAATTGACGTTTCGTTTCAGAAGCAGAAAAGTTATATATCTGAAATTGAAAGTTGGCCATTTGACCAAAGCTGATACGTGTCTCCCACTCAAATTCACGTCTCCCTCGAAAACGCGTCTTGGAAACGTTCCAATGCCAGATATTCACGTTTCGGTGCATCATAGACCACCACAAGAAAGCACTAGAAGATACCAAATATATATGAGCCTCATCGTTAAGTGCACTATCAGCAGCCAAACAATCAATCCCTATGATAAGCTATCAATCATGTGGGCTCACCTTACAAGTAAGCTCTCCTTGGAACCCACCAGCAACAAGGAAATTTCCCTTGACAGCCAATGTGCTGATCTGGGTTTGTGAAAAGCCTTCCATCAAACTTTCTGCATGTTTCTACAAGGCAAAATAATAGGCTTAGCAGATAAATTATAAATGTACAAGTCAGATAAGTAACCCACAAATGTTTAAAGAACTTTTGTTGCACAAGTTTTCTTCCACTTGAAGGGTAAGGCACCAAATACCAATTATAGCATGTTTGAAGTAACAAACTTCAAGGCCTAACATTTTACCAATCACATTTGTATTTTCTATTTTTCAATATATAAAATGCTAAGACAAAGTATTATCATATCCTATTGAGTTTAAAATAATATATGAGCCTAAAGATACATCTAACTGTCAGCAGTCACATCAGGATTATTTGAGGAAAAGTTTCCTATTATTAAAATCCAAATTCCTTTTCTGCTCCAAGACTAGAAATGGGAAACCTTAAACAAATAAAAAAAATACAAATTCCCTTCCTTTACAACTTTGTTCATGTTAATTTTTCACACTCCGCAGCTTACAGCATTGCTCTGTATCTATTTGTAACTAACTCCTACTTCAATATAGCAAACTGAATACAATGCCTAAGGCTTAGCCCCTTAGAGCACCCAATCATTCCTTCCAAACAGACAATTGAAAGAACTCATTTAAGTGCCCCTAAATAATTCTTGGGTTCAGCGTATTGTTATTCAGCAACTACCCTCAATTCACAACAATCAACCTAATTTTCTCAAACTCCAAATGGCCCAGCGCAGCCAGGAGGCTGAAACCACTATAAAAACACTGCCACCAGTAGGGGGTCGGATTGTGACAAAAGGAAGTAATCAAATTAGACTTGCATCAATAAGGCGTGAAGAAATACAAATCTTTCGTTTCTTTCTTTGCTCGACAGATAAACAGGGTTGCTTAGACATCCTTACCTCAGTGGGTGCTACATGTCCTGAAAAATTGATGATCTCGGACAAATTGCCAGTTAACGAAGACCAGTGCATGACAGAGTAGTTTGAAATAAGATAAACATCATGCTTTGAGGTAGCCCAGACTAAATTCCTCAGCTGCAAAGTCATTTGAGTCCCAAAAAAAATAATAAACAGCATGAATCTTTTGCAACACCATATGCTAAAAACGGGAACAGTTGTGTGGAAGACAATTTAGCAAAGTTGACATTATTTTAAGCTATATGAAGCAAAATAACTTGAATTCAACATCTGAAGGTTAAAGGAAAGTAATAATTATACTGACTTGTCATCAAATGAAAGAGTCATGGCATTTAAAGTAGCTTGCCTCATTGCCTATGTTGTGGAGGTGAGGTGTTATTCAAGGCTGTGTGTTTGGAAGGAAAAAAACCACCCAGAAAATTTTAAGACTACCAACTTAATCTCTCTAGACCAACCCAGCCTGAGAGGTAAGATAGTTATTCTTATTCTAAAATATACAGGCTATTAGCATCTTATGACTTTATAAACACAATAAAAGAAAAGGCTAGACAGTTATTCTTATTCTAGTAACTTAATAGGTGCTTTTAAAATTAAATTATGGCCAAGTGATTATTATGTTTGACAACTTTAATTTATATTTAGAATGTTATTCCAAATGCACATTTATATTTTATCGGCTCATATAGCATCAATTTTCTTACATTAAAGCCTCATTTCGCTCAGAGATGCATCTTTCTAGTGCATCTTGCGTAAGGAATTGCAGAAAGCTAGCGCCTTAAGGGCACATTTCACTTTTCACTTTTACAATAGTCACCCGTGCTGTATGCATTTAGCTCACAGAAGCCTAAACCTTCCATAATTGATGTAGAAGAGAGCAACAAGGGATTTTGACTTTTGAATGAGAGAAGACGTGCCTCTAACCATAAATTTCATGAAGCAGATATGGCGAATACTTAAAAAGAAATTCAGAAAACACAGAGGGCTAACATGATGACCAGGGTTAACACATGAAAATAATCGTACCTGAAAATGAAGAATGGTAGGTTTAACCAATCTTGTATTATGAAAGAATTCATAGAATTTTCCACCTTTCTCCATTTGTTTGCACTCCTAAGACAAAGGAATGTGAAAATTAAGACATTCGTCTTACTTCTTAGGATGCTGAGTAAACCCCCCCTCACCCTCTAAAAATCCATTATATTCTCAATAAAAGCAAAAGAGGAAAAAGGTTCATGAAAGTAAGACCTTGTCTACAGCTTCCCCTGATGATGGTATATTCTCATAATTTCGGTACTGTTCAAGCCTCGTCAATCTGTATCTTTCTCTCGTTATGTTCAACCTCTCCCACTGAATACCTTGAATGTCCTTTCCTTTTCTTGCTTGAGCAGCGGATGTCTCGGTTACCTTTGTGAGCTGCTCAAGTTAAGAACCAACAAATTAACAAAAAAAAAAAAATCTGATTAAAATAAATAAATGAAATATTGCAAGAATAACAGTCCTAGCCAAAGAAAATAATACAAACCATTTCATATTCATCAACACCCACATCTCCGCCACATCCGCCGTAATTTTCATCTTCTATCTCATCAATGAAATCTTCCATTTCATCAGCTCCAGCCATATAATCAAATTCGTACAGGTTGTGGTAGGACATGTTCTACCTGCACCAGGAAAAATTTTAACTTTAGCAAAGCTTCAGGCAGGAGGGGGAAAAGATAAAGGGGAAGATCTTGCAAGAGAAGAATTGCTCTGAACTGAAAAACTATTATAATAGAACTATCGCTGGAAGCACGAAGCAAAAGAGAGCATAGTGTGAGCAAAAGCTAACATTCCATTCCAAGCCCTGGCCAAGGGAAAAAATTCCATTCCAGTCATAAAGATTATGCACAACCTTTTCCCCTTAAAGAATACTCGATTGATTTCATGTGGATAATCGAATATACGCACATTGGAAACAAAACCCAGAATTTGAAAAATCAAAACTTACTCTCAGTAGTTTACAACAAATCCCAAATCAGCATACATGAAGCGACTGGAAGAGGGAGCGATTCTTCAGTTCAGAAGGACAACCCCAAAAAAATATCTTTACCGGGTCAGATATAAAATCAACTGAGGGAAACCGAGAACGAAGTGAGACATATTCCAGAAGAAGAACAGAGAAATCTATGAGGGAGAAAAGAATAGGATAATACAGAAAGCAAGAAAAAAAACCATAGCAGTTTCAAGTGGCGACCCTAGAATTTACTTTTCCTGCGTGTTTATCAGAAGAGGATGAAAAAGGAACCGAAGTAAAGGAACTAGAAAAAGGCAGAGGAAAGCGTTTACCTGTAACAGAAAGGCGAGTTAGTGATGGATTATTGTGTAGAGGGGTGAGTGAGCTTGAGAAAGAAGGGCGAGGCAGTGAAGAAGAGAGGTTTCTCTCTCAAATAATGAGAATGGGTGGGGGGCTCTGGTTGAAGGAACAAGGAGTGTATGAAAAAGAGGCTCTGGGATATTTGAGGGTAAGATTGGAACCGACTTTATTGTGAGATGAGGATGAGATTGTTATTTGGTAAGGCACGCTATCACCTATTATAACTTTACGAATCGCGATACTGGGGATTTACCCCAATCCCATTCATTCATTCCCATGCATGCCTCATGCTTCCTTCCTCAACTCTCTCTCTCTCTGTGTCTGTGTATGGATGGTAATTTGGTAAATGTGCCCCACCATTGCCAGGGATCATGACTTACTTCTGTGGTCCCCACCTTCCCACTATCGTCTTCTGTATACATGTGGCCCCCGCTTCTCTCTTCACCGCCAGACTTTTTCGACATCAAAATCCCATCTTCTTTTTTGGTAAGAAAATCCCATCTTCTTGCTACGTACTTTTTTACATTAATAAATCATTAATATGCGTAATCACCTAATATATACTATACGGAAAATTAGCGGAAAATTGTTAGAGATAGCTAAAGATATAGTAGTATTAAATATAGTTGAAGATGCAAGAACTTATGCATTTGGGTATATATATTATTGGATAGCAAAATATTGCAACCGCCGTTTTTTCCTAATTTAGTACGCATAAATAATAACCAAATTCAAATCTATAACAAAACATGCCTTTAAGGAAATATAGATTATGTTAGGTAATACTACTGTAGTTGTCTCGAGTCTCTTTAGCAGTGTTGTGTTCGTTTTCATGTCATGTTTGTCTTTTTTAACTTCTGTAGTTTCTATTGTTTAATTTCTTTAGCCGGACTTCTTTAGCCATTTGTTTGTACTGTTAAGTTCCATAATGAAAATTAATACTACCTTCTTCGATTCTAATTATAGGAACATATTTTAGAATTAGTCTTGGTCCTAATTATAAGACCAAGTTTTAATTTTTAACAATTTCTTCCTAAAAACCTCATATTAATACTTTCTCAATTCTACTGTTTTTTTAATAAAATAATTTTGAGCAATTTTTTTCTTCTTCATATTTTTCTCATATCACACATACTAATACTTCCTCCACAATAATTAATTTAACAACATTCGTATATTTTATCAAGTGAGAAATTTTACTTTCTTTTCTATTTTAAAATAAAATAATTTTAATATTTCATTAAAAATATTTTCCTGTAACTATCCGTCCTTTATTTTTAAATAAATTAATTTTAATATTTCTTTAAAAATATTTTCTTGTAACTATCCGTCCAAAGTGATTGATTTTTTCTCTAAAATAACCTAATAAAACATTAATTTTAAGCCAAATATAATGTATTCTCGTAATATATTGCTAAGCGGTGATGATCAAGAGATTACGAAGATAATATTTATCATTACAAACTAGAATACAATGGATATACTATTAGGCAATATTTTGGAAGAGAAAATACAAAGTGGGGTCCAACTGAGACTGAAATGTTCACAGAATCACAGGCGTATGTAACGTGAAGCGATATACTTAAACATCACGCCATAAGCTCCGGTGATCGAAGATGTACGGATTTTGGTTAGAGTTAATTTTAAGGAAGGGTATTTTTGGAAAATAATTACAATGAACTAAATTAACTTCTTTCTTTAATCTCTCCAAATTTTGGTAAATAGTTCATATAATTAAGACTGGAGGGAGTACTACCTCCGATCCTAATTATAATACCTAGTTGACTTTTTTTGGGGAGATTAAGGAAGCTAAATAAGTTACTTAATCATTTCATATGTTGTGTTTTCTTATATTATATTTTAGTTTATTGGGATAAAGTCTTATTTGTTTGAAAGTTTTTTTCGGGGAGCGGGTGGACATAAGTTTTTTTGACCAAAAATGCCATGGAAGTTCAAAAAACGTGATTTTTCCCCCAATATTAAATTTGACTATTAAATCGATCAAAGACCACACTTGTATAAATGCCTTGAAAAAGGTCGAACTTTGAGTCGAGAGAAGGAGATCCTTGAGATGTTGAGCTCAATGCAACGAATTTATGTTTGAACTGATCGAAAGGGTGAAAGGTCATTCTGTCACAAAACCTGGAAGGAAGCATCACTTATCATCTAGCAAATGAAAGCAAAACAAAGAAATGAATTGTCCCAAAAATTGGTTCAGTAAGACAAATCAATAGTGATAGTATTTACCTTTGTATAGATTGATTTAGGCCACCCATCTTGTCCCACAAGGTAAATCTATAATGCTCCCAAAAATTCCTGCGATTTTAAGTGATGCATACTAAACTAAACCGATTTTTGGGACAATTCATTATTGATTTGTCCTAAAATTGGTTTGATCTAGACAAATTAATAATGAATTGTCCCAAAAATTGGTTCAGTAAGCACCACTTAGAATCGCTGGAGATTTATCTTATGGGACATGGTGGGTGGCCTAGATCAATCTATACAAAGGTAAATATTATCACTATTAATTTGTTTTTTGAACCAATTTTTGGAACAATTCATTTCTCGTTTTGTGTTTCATTTACTTAGATCATAAGTGATCTTCCTTCCAGGTTTCATGACAGGCTTTTTTCCTTTGACCGAGTTGCTTCACAAATTCTATGGCTTTGAGGTCAACATCTCAAAGATATCCTTCTCTAACTCCAAGTTCGACATTTTCGGGGCGCATTTACACGCGTGTGTGGTCTTTTGATCGATTTAATAGTCAAATTTAATATTGGGGGACAGAAGGGAACAATTGCTATGTTTTGTAAACTTCCAGGGTAAAATTTCTTCTTAGTGAAAACTTCCGAGGAAAATTGCTTCTCAGTGAAAACTTTTGGAGCAAAATTGCTCCTAAGTGAAAATAAGGTGATGAGGTGGCTTATTAGTCAAACGTTTGAGTCTCTAAGTTAATTTAATTACTCACTTAAACTTAATGGTCAAAATTAACGGGAAAAAGAAAATAAAAATGGATTACGACGTTTTACATGTGAACTTCAAGTGCCCCCTTGAATTTGGCATTTTTTTGGTAATATATATATATAAAAAAATAATAATAAATCAAGTTATGATGGTGAAATGCTCTATCTTTCCTGATGAGGATCTGCAGCGTTTGGAAAAGCTCATGGGTTTCTTGAATAATGGCCTTTACCCCACGTCGGTGATTTTATTAGTCAAAATTTGATTATGATGGAATTTAGTTGAGGGAAAAAAATATACTTTTGTTATTAAAATAATTTAATTCATTCACCCTTCATTGTAATTTATGTAGACATTTTAACAGCATTTCTTTACTTTTTTAAATCTTTCAAAAAAATTGTTTCTCTCTTATTAATCATCGTATTCACTGATTTTATAATTAGGATCTTTTTTGTTTTTTAATGAATTTAAAAGGATGAGTATTCAGGGAAAAATAAAATAAAATATGGATTACGACCCGGTCACATGTCTTGTGATATATACAAAATTATATACTACTCTAATCCCACCAATCCTAATTATAAAACTTGAGTTTTTTTTTTTTTGAAATATTAAGAAAGGTAACTAAATTATTTTAGAGTATTTTTATTTTTATTTTTTCTTCAAACTAATTAATTTGACTAATAAACTAATATATAATCGAATGATACATAACATATAATATGATGAAATAATTTATTTAGCTTCCTTAATCTCTCCAAAAATATCAACCTCATCTTATAATTAGTACCGGGAGGAGTATTATTTATAATTATAAGGAATAACAGAAAATTAAAAATATGGTATTTTCCGGGGGACGTCCCAATTTGAACAACACGTTTGATCGTTGTAATTTTAATATGTATCTTATTTGGTCACCCTATGAAGTTATAAAATATCAATATTAATTAAAAAAAATGAGGTGATTAAAAAACACGGCATGTGATTGGATTAAAAAAAGAAAGAGAAAATACGAAAATGGAGTATAAATAAAGGTGACCATGTCAACTTAGTACGCCATCTTGTCATGGCCCCAACTCTTGCACTTATCCGATCAACTTTTAGATTTTTTTAAGAATTAAGAAACAATAAAATTCTTCTTTAACCAATCCCTTCATGCTGTGGATCTTAGATTTTATTTTATTTTATTTTTTTAATTACGAAAAAATCATTTTTTAGTGTTAGTTGAAATTATCTTTATTTTTGAATTATCAATGTAAGCTGGGAATCTGATTCCATCCCTTCATGCTGTGGATCTTAGCTGTAATAGTACGTAGTTTATGTCTTTGAATTATCAATGTAACTTTCCTTTGAATCCCTAAACGATGATGTTTTTCTAACGTGATTTACGATATGTATGTGATAAGTGTTTTATCTCGAGTAACGTGGATGTGTTTTTTTTTTTAAAAAAAACGCAGATACAAACAAATTCAAGGATGAGCTGTGCTCGATCGTTTAAGTCATTCTTCGGTTCAGATTATTTTTGAGAGAGATTATAAAGAAATATTGTAACAATGTTCTGGGAAGGTTCCACCATTTGAATATTAGACTACCTACGTTCCATAAGACTATTTTTTGTATAATGAAATATTCAATCTCTGAAAAATTAAAATATTTGTAAATAAAAGAGGAATGTAAAAAGAATATTATACGCATATGGTTGGCTTATTTTATTGAAAAAAATCACATTTAAATATAACCGAAATACTTAAGTAATGCCAAATGGGGCCATCAAACTCAACAAGTCTCTATAAGTCAATGTAAATTTTATACATGATGTCTTTTACCAAACTGTCCTCCTTTATTTTTCATATAATTAAACCACCCCTGTCCAGAGCTCCAGCGCTGGTGTTTTATTAAAAAAGTTTTATTATGAATGACTAATGAGAACTTGTGAATTATTAAAGTCAACATTTTGGTTGGATTTAAACGTGATTTCCCCTTTTTTTTTTCTTTTTAATTAATACAAAGACACTCTCAAACAATTAGATGTTGTCTGCACAATTAGACTTCAAAACTTACTTGCGAAGGTTTTTTAAAATAAAAAGAAAGAAAGAAAGAAAAAACCATGGTTGTGAAAAATGATTACCACCTCTACGTACTGCATCACGCACAAAATCTGCAAAATGATGAGAACAAGAGGTATCAAAAAGATCTGCACGCCATCATGAAACTACATTTAGCGCGTGATTCACCAAACCAAAAATCAAAAGTCGATCTTCTTTCATCTATCGCTGCAAGGCATGGAAATACGATCAGATCAAACTTTTTGGGTGTGAGTTTGTAATGGAGGTAAAAAGTCTGAGCCTGAATGCAGACTTTTTTTTTTAAGTTTAGGCCTGAGCTTTCATAAAGTTTAGTTGAGTTTAAAATTTTTTTAAAGGCCTACTGCAATATAGGTCTTTAAAAAAGTCTCATATTGCAGATATTGAAGGCCATAAGGAGACTTTATGAACTTTAAAATTAGAATATAAGAATTTTTTTAAAAAATAGTGTTACTTATATGATATAAAGATAGGGTAAAAGATTTCTCCAGTCACTGGAGATAACTTATCTCCAGTGACCCCTAAAACTACGTCGTTTTTTATTAATGAAAGGTGTTAATTTCCGTAATTTTACACCCTTCATTAATTCACCTAAAATTTTTAACATACCCTTCATTAATTCAAAACGACGTAGTTTTAATGGTCATTGGAGATAACTTATCTCCAGTGATTGGAGAAATACTTTTCCCATAAATATAATTACATTTATTTAATTTGTAATTAGGTCAAGCCGAAGGCTTACAGTCGTGTCTTAACGAAATATGTCTGACCTCTTTACACATTTAGGCCTTTAAATATGTCTTGATCTGACCTTTTTAACAAACAGCCAGTCGACAGACTTCAAACAATGGTCAGTCATAGCAAGCCACCTAATAATAGGTCCGACCTATTCTCACCCCTAATCACCACATCAAATTAATAACAGTTAAGTTGCTAAAATAATCTTCAACTTTTATTAAAAAGGCAAAAGTAACCATAAACTATTTTTTGGAGTAAAAGTAATCATAAACTTTCAAAATTAAGGCAAAATCGTTAAATCTAACTAATTTCTATTTATTACAATGAGGATAATTAATCTTTTAGTCCTTAAAGTTTTGATTTACTTGTAACTCAATCCTTAATGTTTTTTAGTCATACTATGTCGCAAAAAAAAAAAAAGTTCAAATACTAATAAAATTTCTTAGATGGATTTTACATAAATTTAAAAAAAAAAAATAGCATCTCCATCCCACCAACTTGCATCCCCTCCACCTATGTTTTCCAAAAACTCTGCTGGGCATCCATGACAGATCCTTCTAAAGCATCAAAGGGCGGCAACAAACGACTCAGATTGGAGAAAAGGTTAATGCCATTTATGATGCTTTTTAACTCTGATAAAACACCTAAGTATGCAAGAAAAAGCTATTGTGGCAAAAAAGATTTCTTAACTTTTGAATGATAAATGATGAATAGCGCTTATTGGTAGATGATGAGATTAGAAAAAGTCGAAGTACACCTACTTCTCAACATACCTGATGCACAAGAAGCTTTCTTAACTTTTAAATGATAGATAGTGAAGGCCCTTTAACATAAGAAAATTGTTTTCACCTTATGTTTAAAAGGAGCTTCTGAGGGATCTATCATGGACGCACAGATGCCCAACGAGAGTTTTAGAAAACAAAGGTGGAAGAGGATTCGAGTCGGTAGGGATGAGGATGTTGGTTTTTTTAAAAAAAAATGTAAAATCCAACATTATTTTTATCACATAAGATGACTCAAAAACATAAGGATTGAGTTGAGAGTGAGTCAAAGTTCAAGAACAGAATTGTACCGAATCAAACTCTAGAGACTGAGTTATAAGTGGTCAAAAGATTAATTTTCCCCATTATATATAATAGATGAAAGTTAGTTAGGTTTAATTGTTTTGCCTTAATTTAGCAAGTTTATGGTTTTGCTCTAAAAAATAGTTTATATTTATTTTTAGATTTTTGATAAAAGTTGAAAGTTATTTTAGCACATTAATCCAATATATAAGTACACACATATTTGAAATTTAAACTACTCGGTTTGGTCCTAAATACAAAATAGAGTTGACTTTTTTTTGAAGAGATTAAGGAAACTAATTAAGTTACTTAATCATATCGTATGTTGTGCATCATTAGATTGTATCAGTTTATAAGTTAGACAAAATAGTTTGGAGAAAAAAATAATAAATATAAGTCAACTCAGTCTTATTTAGGATCAAAGAGAGAGTATATATATATACAAGGTGATGATGATCAGCGATGAGAGTGAAGATTGTTGAGGAGTGAGTTGGAGGAAGAAATGGCGCCCATAACTCCAAGGACCAGCCCTAAAGCTATGAGACACAAGTTAAATACTAAGAGAGTGTTTGATATTTGTCCCCAACAGATCTTAACGTAGAAAGCACAAGGAAATATCAAGCTTATGAAAACTGTCAAAAGCGAGCCTGTGAGACTAAGCACGTCCTCAAAATAAGGCACAGAAAGAGCTAAAGCTAGAATCACCAGTAACAGCACTGAACCCACCGTGCCTCTTATCACCATCTTGCTTCTGTGACTCATAGAAGTGGGAAGCCTTTGCTGTAGCTGAATTGCAAATGGTGCGAACTCAAGAGCATATTTGGTCATTGGTGTTATCACTGTCGCCCACACTGCTATCTTGGTTACTATGAAATTCTCTGGCATGCTTAGAGTGATCTGTGACTTTACTTGTGGCCCAAACATCTTCGCTCCCATGAATCCCAGCGTTGTAAACAATAGTGTGGCTATTGAGAAGCTCACTATTATCACCTGAAATATTTCATCTTCACGATCAGAGGATGAGACTAGCTTTTTAATTCCTATATTTCATTGTTATAAATGTACATGTATGATATGTCCTGTCAATTAGCTCAAGAGATCAGAGGAATGTCTGTATTCACCCCTCTATCCATTTCCTCTCCAATTAATTAATGTAAAATGCTTAAGATTTAATACTATATAAAAACATTATTTCAACATTAAATATAATAAAAATCTATCATGATAAATGAAATAAATTACAATCATTAAAATTCAAGCTAATGGGGAATACATTAAGTGGAGAGAGATATCAATGGAGACATTTCTTAGCCTCTAGACATATATGGGTGACTTCAGCTTGTATGTATGTATGTGTATATATATATATATATATCTAAATCTCAACATGTATAAGAGACATTTGAATATTTTTAAAAACAAAACAAAGAATATTGTGGACATGAAGCCTTTGAGACTTAAAAAAACTAAGCCTGGGTGAAAAAGGGAAAAAATGAAGATATGGCCTGAGACTGAAATACAGACCAAAAAAAAAAAAAATAGAATTTTAGAATATGTCTCACCCTACAATAGAGACTCTTTATGTCTGTTCTAGAGGGCTTTTTAGTCGCTTTTAAGGGATTGCATAAATAAAAGTGATGTAATAAGTAAACTTCTTTATGTTTGTTTTGATTGAAATATTTCATAGTATTCATGAGAAGATTTTTTTTTTTGGTCAGAAATATTCATGAGAAGATGAGACCAACTTTTTATTATTTCATTGTTAGAAATGTACGTACGTGTAACGTATAATATACCTTGGTAAACTTGGAGGGGTCCTTCATGGATTTATGGAGATTAGGGAACACGACGTGTCCGCCAAAGCTGTAAATGAAGAGGCCAGAAACAGAAGGGACATTATGGATCTGAAGAACTGGGATGTGTCGGTTAACCTTTACGCCTCCGAAAATGGGCGTGACAGCGACAGACAGGAAAATAACAAGAGACATGAGAACACCAGCAGAGGAAAGAAAAGAAATGGAAGAAAGGTCTGTGAGCCACAAGCTAGGTAAAGCAATAAGAACAGCAAGAACAGTGAGAAGCTGAGAAGGTGACAGTAACTTAGGAAGACGAAAATGGTTAAGGTGATGAGATCCCATGAAGACAGTGAACAAGTTGTCGTGTAGTGAGATGGTGTAGGAGACAAGGGCCATAAAGATCTCTGTGTAGATTAGGGTTGATGCAACTATTCTTCCTTTTTTTCCAAAGGCTTGTTCACCTATATCTGCGTAGCTTTGGAGCTTAGGGTTTTTGGTCATGCATTTTCCAAGAAGACGACAGCTATAAGCACACGTGATTGCAAGGCCTAAGAGGAATATTATCGCACATGCCCACCCTCCCTCTTCTACTGCATATGACGCTGATAATTGCCCCAACCCTACAAAATTCATTATGATCACAGAATATACATGCATGCTTAAGATTCTTTAGGGAAGTTTAATTAGAAAAGTTAGTTAACGAATGAATACCAACAGAGATTATATACATATATATATATATATATATATATATATATATATATATATATATATATATATATATATATATATATATATATTCCAGCATACCTTGCAATGTTTCTTAAATAATTTGTTTCGTGATCCTTAATGTAAGATCTATTTATCTAATTTGGGAATATTAAAAAAGTTATATATTACTTAATTATAATATATGCGACATGATCTCCCTAAAATACCTATATGTAACATTAGTTATATATCAGTATATAATATAAGTTAGGCAGGTTAGTAAAGAGAAAATTGATAATTGCCCCAACCCTACAAAAATCATTATCAAATGAGTCATGCATGCATGCTTAAGATTCTTTATGGTATGGGAGTTTAGAAAAGTTAGCAAATAAGCACAAACAAAGATTATATTCTATCATACCTTCCAATGTCTCTTAAAAAAAAGTACTCCTACTCCACAATGTATAACTTATTTATCTAATTCAAAGAGATTAAGGAAGTTAAATAAATTCCGTAATTATAATTATATGACATAATCTCTTTAAAATATTCATGTTTAACATTAGATATATTATATATTAGTTTATAAGTAAGCAAATAAGTTTAAAAAAAATGACAAATATAAGAGATAAACTAAAAACGGGTGTTACATTTAGGCTTGTTTGATATGAGGGGAGGGGAGGGAATTAAAGTAAGTGGAGAGAAAAAAAAAGTGAGCTAATTAATGGGATTTGAAAAAAATAAGAGAAACGGGGTTAAAAGTTCTTAATAAATTTTTCTTACTATTTTATTTACATGTTCTCTTTATTAATAATTTTGTAACCCCCTTCTCCAATTTTCTAGTTTTCCCTCCCCTCCCCTCGCTCCAAATCCCCCATTCTAAAGCCAAGATCAAAATTCACCCTAGACTAAGTCTTTTATTTAGAAAAGGTATATGCATTATTATATGTGATTGTCATGCGTGTATATTACGTACCTGTGAGCATGCCAACCATATTGATGACAGCATGAGCAAAAGAACTATTGGGTTCAGCCTCATCAGCTGTTTTGTTTCCATCCTCACGTTTACAGTATTGGTCGTTGTTGCTGAGCTCTAAGCACACTTCGTTGCAGTTTGAGCACTGAACACCATTCACTGATTGATCCTTCTTCTTCTGCACACACTTTGATCCAAGGCTCTTAAGGCTTTCCTTAACAGATTTCAACATCATATACAGAAACTGATCGATGAAGGATAGAGAATAAGGAAGGGAAGCATATAGAGAGAGATCAGGTAGGTAGCAAATTAGAGAAGAAGATAATTTATAACTAATGAGTGGTACGGTCATCAGTGACATGCAAATATGCGTATTTATAGTTGAATCGAAGGCTAAATAATGGAGTACGTCATCAGCCACAATTAATATTGGCGAGCTAGAGAAGAATATAACCATCCTGTTCCTAACTGATTCAGTTCATATGGGAGAAATATTCCAAATTAAAGCTAATTTAGTATCGTATTCGTGTACCTCTTTGCTAGATGCTAAACCTCAATGCCTCCTTTAATTAGTTACAGTTTTCAAAATAGCTTATAAATTTGATCACAGCAGCTGGGAGTACTATTGCAATGACTATTGGACCTCATCAAGAAAATGACCATTGAATTGGATATAAAGTATAACTTTTATGTATGAAGAGCTTATTTTTCATAGAAAAAGACACATTGATAAAAAAATAATATCGATGAGATCAAATAACTGATTAAGTGTTTTTTTAGACATGTTAGATCAATCTAGCTATTTATTTTAAACAAGGGCTAATTTAATTTGAACAATTTTTAGACTACAATTAACTGGCCATTGAAATAGATGTAAAGTCTAACTTTATTTCACGCATGAAAAGCTTATCATTCATAAAATAAGACATCTTACCATCAAAGACTCAGATCAATTGGTTGTGGGTTATTCTAACTTAATCAATGGTCTCATATTTAAGCTTTGGATATGTAGCCGCGATAGTAGCGTTGGATACTAGTGGATTAATAAAAAATAAAAAGACATCTTGGGATACATGTTAGTGCAAGATTACAAGTCTTCTTTTTAAATTATATCAAATATTCCTCCGATCCTAAATGTAGGATATAATTTGTAATGCAAATTACACTACGTCTTAAATATAAGACATAATTTATAGTGCAAATTACACTACAAAATATGTCCTATATTTAGGACCGGAGGTAATAATAATTTTATATATTATATTTAGAATAGTATTTAGATAAGAGCTAGTGAAAGATCATTTTATTTATTTTGATAAGAGCTTATTTGAATAGTATTTAGAATATATATAAAACTATTTTAAGTTTTGTTTTTGTTTCAATCCCAAAAAAATTAAGAAAGAATCCCACTCAGGTCCCAATGATAAAAAAAAAAAAAAAATTATAGATTCCTTTATAAAAAAAAAAAGTTCCTAAGGACCTTAGTAATATAGATTCTAAATATGAACTTATATATCTTATTGATAAGTGTATATAACTATATTGGTAAGTAAAAGAGTAGCCATTGACAAACCATTTATCTTAACTAAACTAGCTCCCGTTGACAAGTGTTTGTCACTATATTGACAAGTCATAGAGTGGTCATTGATAAGCATATCTATGTTAATAAAAATAGCTTCGGTTGACAAGTGCATATAACTATGTTGACAAATTCTGAGTAACTATTGACAAACTCATATATATCAATAAGATAAATAGGGACTTTTTTTATAGAGGAATCTATCTTGAGTTTTTTTGATATTTTTTTTTTAATCTTTGGAACGTGAGTGGGATTTTCTCAAAATTTATACTTTGAATAAAGATGAATTTAAAAATATTTGTACTAATTAATATTAACAAAGTTTTTAACTTTTAGTGAGTATTATGATATTAACAATCTTGATTTATCTTTATACTTGAAAGTATTGATTAAATCATGGGTTTAGGAGCAAAAATACACATGTGCTTTATCTTCGGGAGAACCAGCACCATATGCTTTTTTGGGGAGCAAAAATACACATGTGGTTACATTTTAGGAGCAAAAGTCACACTACCGTTAAAATCTAGCCTGTCGTAAATATGATTTTTTTCGTTGTAAATGACCGATTTTAAATTTTGTTGTAAATAAAGCACTTCTGTTGTAAATCTAGCATTTTTTTCTTTGTAAATGACCTTTCTATGTTCAAAATCAGGTGTGTTTAAATGTTGTTGTAAATATGACGATTTTTTTTTGTTGTAAATATAGCACTTTCTGTTATAAATATATCATTTTTTTGTTGTTGTAAATAACCTTTCTATGTTCAAAATCTAGGTGTTTAAATGTTGTTGTAAATATGACATTTTCTGTTGTAAATATGACATTTTCTGTTGCAAATGCACCGTTAAGTTAGATTTTAACGATGGTGTGATTTTTACTTCTAAAATGTAACCACATATATATTTTTGCTCCCAAAAGAAGCATATGGTGCTGGGCGCTCCCGAGGGTAAAGCACATGTGTATTCTTGCTCCTGTACCCTTAAATCATTAAAAATCTTTAAAAAGCACTACTAGAAAAGTCAGTTTTTGCGACGGAAAAAATCCGTTGCAAATGTGGGTTTTTCCGTCACAAATTCATTTTGCGACGGATAAAGTCCGTCGCAACAAACAAGTGGCAATTGCAACGGATTTATATATTCCGTCGAAATTTGTGAAGGAATTTTTAATCCGTCGCAATTGGTCTAATTTGCGACGGATTTCATTATCTGTCGCAAATTTCAAAATTTCAAAATTTGCCACGGATACAAATCCGTCGCAATTGTGACAGATTCTTATCCGTCGCAAATTTTGATTTTTTTTTTAATTTTCTTTCTTTATTATAATTTCATTTTTTTCTTTTATAGTTATATTCTTTTCCATTATTTTTTTTAAAAATTTTATTCTATTTTAAAATTTTGTTTTAAAAATTATATAATAAAATATATAAAAGAAAAAGTGTTGTATAACATAAAAACTGAATTTATAGTCATAAAGAGTCATTCATAGAAAAGACAATATCCAAAGAACATGTACTAAAAAAGTAGTCTAAACAGTTGCATCATCATCATCAGTATCAGCAGGATCACCACCAGGAGTCGGCTTCGGACCCTCGTTTTTCATTAGGGACATGATTTGAAGTTGCACCTGCCTAACCATCTCGCGTGTCCGTGGAGCTCATTTTTGTCGCCATTTGTTGTTGCCTTGTACGCTCGGCTCATTCTTGTCTCCATTTGTTGTTGCCTTGTCTCGCTCGGCTCACCGCTTGCTCCTCCACCAACGCGATCATCTTCTTCACCTCATCTCGCAAAAACATTAGGAAATATAATAATCTTTTTTTGTACTTCATTTAAATGGACCGAGAGAATGAAAATGTAACAATCAATATCAAATGTATCACGTTTACTGTAGAAACACCTTCGGTGCGAGATGTGGAGGATGTGCGGCGCTTTGTTTCCCTAAGTTGGCTGGCAGAGGCACCGTACCCGAAGACTTTGCCTTTGCTGTTAAATCCACCTGCAGCCTGAAAGAATAGACTCTCACTATCGGCTTCCGGATGAGGATCCTCTCTTATGTATGATGGTTGAGTATGTGTACCGGTCTCCTCTCAAATGTATGACGGTTCACCATGTGTAACGGATCAAAATATCTTGCCGATGGACGGTCCGCGGCATCCATAACCAACTGCTCATATTGATTATGGTTTTCTCGATGACTACGTCCCCGTAATAACCACTCGGTGTCGTCGGACTTCGCCATGAAATTCCCAAAATTCATAATCCTTCATGAATCCATTTTTACACAAATGAATTCGACCTTTCCCGAATCTTTAAATCTTAAACACCTACATTTTACACACGGACACTTTGATTTGTCTACTAGAATTATTTGAATGCGCCAAAGCAAAATTGATGAACTCTTTCAAACCCACCAAGAATCTTTGGATTTAGTTGTCTTCTATCGGTTAGACGGTTGTACATCCAACTCCTAACATGATTGTCTTCCATACTTCCCGGCTAGTTCGGTTACTAAGCTAATTAACATCTATCTCAACATGACACAAATATATATAAGTGGCCAATACAACCGGCCACTTATGCCAACCAATTGCAACTTAATCAAGGAAGTAGAAAACAAACATATACATTGAACAAATAACGGATCCCAAAGACAAGCAACCGGAGAATGAGGATAGACACCGAACATGGGGACATGCTTGTGGAGGGCAAACAAAGAATAGAACACTATAAGTATTTTGGTGAGCCTATCAACCGTGTGCGGCTTAACAATGAGTAGTGTATCATCTTGAGCACAAAATAAAATATCGTATGAACTAAGTATTGTATATTAAATACCACAATTAGAGTTATATACCTCAAAATCGGGGGTGGGAAAGGAGGCCAGAGGCGGTAGGGAGAGAAATTTATCCCGGAGAGGAGAAGGCTGAGAGGAGGGGGGGAAGGGCGAAATCGGGAGAGTGAAGGAGAATCACCGACCCTAATTAATGGATTTTGTGGCGGATTAATATTCGTCGCAAAATCGCTTTTTGCGACGGAAGATTTATTCCGTCGCAAAAAGCATCTAATGGTGGCCTTTTTGGCCGCCATTTAGCGACAGATCCGTCGGCCGCTTATTGCGACGGATTAATAATACATCGCAAAAAGCAAAAAAGCGGCGGCCATTTGGCGCCGATTGCGATGGATCGAGATATTCGCCGCTAATTTGCGCGACGGATAAAAATTCCGTCACAAATTTGCGACGGATATCGTTTTCTGTCATAAAAGGCATTATCTTGCGACGAAATTTTTAATCCGTCGCAAATTGGCGTGAATTTGTGACGGAAACAATTCCGTCGCTAATTTTTTTTTTCTAGTAGTGAAGGCAATTAATACTTTAATTGGAGTATTAAACTACTTCTTCCGATCCTTAATATAAGATATATTTGAGGAGTTGATCTTAATCCTAAACATAAGACATAGTTTTTATATTTGTCAGTCTTTTCCTAATTTACCTCTATTGTTACTCCCTCAACAATAATGAAGGGAGTAGAGAAAATCAAGGAATTAGGTTATTTTAGAAAATATATGTCATATAAACTAATTCAATTAACTTTCTTAATTTAATTAAATTAGATAAATATGTCTTAGAGGAGGAATATATCAAAATATTACATTGTTCCCAAATAGATGCTTTGCATATAAAATGTTAACGATTTAGATTAAACAGACTAATAGTTATGTTACTTGTTGAGATTTGAGAATGAATTATTAAAATTATTTATTTATAAACCTCTAATATTTAATTTTTTTGGTACCAAACTTTAATTCTACCTCCGGTTGACATGATTGAGAAATTGATTATGGTCTAGATATAAAACATATTTTTTATATTTGTCAATCTGTTTATAATTTACTTTTATGGATACTCCCTTAACAATAATCAAATAAAAGAGATGTAGATAAAATTAAGGAAAAGAATTAGGATGTTTTAGAAAAAAAAACATGTCTTGTTAACTAATATAACCAATTTTTTTAATATAATTAAATTAGGTATATATATCTTAAATTAATACCGAAGGAGCATTTAATTTGACAATTAAAAAAGGTTCAATAATGATACAAAAATTAATAAGCTGTATTATTGCACTAGATTCTATCTAAGAACTTTGCCTAAAGTCCTGAAAGTAGGTGACACTTGGCACGCCTTGAATAATGAATACGTGTTCATGGATGGCGACATGCATCACATCTAAGCTGTATCCTGTATTGCAAGTTTTGGATCATGAAGGTTGTGTTATATGAAAGAGACGTAGAAACAAGAGAGAAAATAAATTTTATATATTCGCACTGATTCATTGTTTCTTTATGCTCTTTGGAAATTCCACTGAAGCATATAGTTTAACAAAAATAGAACTTTGTTGATGCCAAACGCAACACAACGTACAACAATTAAACGGGTAAGATCACATTGCTTTATTTTATCCCACTTCTAAGATGCTGCCTGCAATTGGAAAACGACGTTAATTCTTGAAAGTGGAACATGACATATATATCGGCATGCAAATATACATTCATCAATTGTTTCCTACTGCAATTCACACACACACACACACACACACACACACACACACTATGAAGTATATATGAATTGATTACCTCAGGGGATTTGAAATTTGATGTTGCTTATTCAGCAGCTTATATACTTTGATTCCAACTTATCTGAAAGTGACGAAAAGATAGATCCAAGCATTGAACTTTATTCTCAATCAATATCAATACTCTTAATATAATATGCAAAAAGGAACCCACACACATATAAGTGGGGAGGATTGTTCTTCTTTTTATGGTACGCAGAACATCCCAGTGATCTGTTTCTTTCACCGGGAGTGTTGTTTCAACTCATTATAAGTATTTTTAAACTCTATTCCAACCTCGGAAAAATTTAAAGTAAACATATACATTTTCTATTACTCTTGTATAAGGATGCGATTCTTTAACCACTTTGCAAGTTAATTGCATGCACATTCACATTATGGCTGTCATTATGAAAGTTTTCATGGAAGAAGATGCTTGATATTGAAGTGTTAGGGAATATATAACGTGTGAAATTAATTTGTAGAATCGTTACGTTCCTCTTGTGTGTGTGTATCTATATATAGATGCCATTCTCGGATTCTGCCACCACAAACTTTTGCCCTTTGGCATCAGCTATAGCTTCACTTTTGATACTTATAGCTTCAAGCCCTCACACAACTAATTTCATCGAATCTTCATGGTTTAATTTTCTCTTCTCTCCCATAACACACACACACACACCGCGAGTGTTTTTTTTTTTGGGTGGCTTTTGAATGTTTTGATGTTGGCATGCATACAAATCTCAAAGCTGTTTATGATTATCCATATTTATGGTTATCACATTTATGATTATTACTTAATGTGCGTTTAGAATAAAGTATAATATCACCCTCAATTCTTAATATAAGATTTAGTTTATGGTGCAACTTACAGTATAGATTAAATCTTATATTAATGATCAGATATAGTAGTAAATACACAGATAGTTAATAGTTGTCAGTTGTAGTAAGAAGTTTAAGAAGTGTTATAGCCACTTAAACTCAAAGTCAGGTAAAAAAAGAGTTTTTGGGACAACTATCTGAGTTTGGAATTTGACAGGGTTCAAATTTGGTTTGGGAGCATTGCATATTTTACACACCCACACACACAGAGTATATATTATTTATTATGAATTAAAAATTTATGGATAAAAAACAAATTTTGCATAAAGATCGCGTATCTTAATTTTGGAAAATATTAACCGCTACACTGACGTTGGTGACAAATTTAGTGAAAATTTTTATTATGTTTTGTAATCTAGATCAGGACAAGGCCATGAAAACGGGGGGATTAAGGGTCTGGTTTGTTGCCTACAAATCTGGTTATAGTTTTTCTACTCACTGTTTCTAGCCATTGGAGTATTTATCATAATATCATTTTGTTCTTGGTTTTTTTTTTTAAAAAAAATAGTCTGTTTATTTTGTTGCTTCATTATCAATTATCAATGTAAGGCCCATCATCACAATTAAATGACTTCATAGGTGAGGGGAGGAAATAGATCAGCGGTCAAATAGCCTTGAACTTGGCCTGAAGCCTATATAAGGCCTTTTTTCGGCCCAATCCTGAGCCCACCAAACACCTGGCCCGGCCTACAAGCCTGATTCTTAGTGAGGATTACATAATTGTCAAAATGTTATGGTTGGCAAAAGCCTAAAATGCCCTTGCTCCTGTTTGCCTTCAGTCTCCACCGTCCATTGTTCCCTGCCTCCATTGTCGGCCACTGATGGCGCCACCATGGACATTTTAGTTCAGTTCACCACTTAAGAGTTTATGGTTTGGCTTTATGTCCTTGCTTAATTTGCAAATGTGACTTATTATTCACTATTTAGACCATAGATTTTGTGCTTTTCTTAAAAAAAGTGTTTTGAATGAATGTAGAGAGTCAAGATCAGATCAAAACTTGAATTGATTTCTTTCACCATTCTCTTTGTTGATCTGTATACATCTCTAGTCGCTAAGGTACATAGTTTGCATTATTGTTATGCTTCTGATCATCATATTTCATTGAAGGAGACACTGTGGGGTACCTACCAATGAAGGTTGAAGCTAGCAGCCTGCATAAGGGGATGAGCAAAGTAAGCTCCTAATGTTAGTGCAGTGATTGCCAAGTATGGCAACCTGATAAACTCCCTATAGTAATCTTTCGGCAACTTTTGCCGGCCATCGAGGATTGCTGCGAAGGGGACTATGCTTGTTCGGGCTTTAACAGTCTCAAAGTCCTCGCCATATCTTCTAGCGAGTCGCCTGTCTCCATTCCAAACACCAAATAAATGATGCGCAATTAAGCCAACAGAAGCAGCAACAGCCACAGAATTTCCAATCCAGATTGTGTGAGCTAGACACCATATAACCTGCCCAACCATCTTCAAGACAAAACAAATTTTTCTCTTTAGAGAATGCCAAGTACATGTTTCACTTAGCCTAGATTTCAGAATACTCAAAACAAGAATTTCTGTTGCCATCAAGTCAAATGAAATTATTGCAGTTATTTTATGGCTACATGTCATTGTGTCAGATATGGCATTTCTCAAAAATGACACATTGAAGGTAGTCAATACTTATGCATCAACAAAAGTAGGAGATACAACAACAACAAACAACAAAGTCTTATCCCACCAAGTGGGGTCAGTAAACAAAAGCAGAAGATACTTGTACTATAAACAGATTTGACGGTGTCCAAATCGCACGCAGATCCATCACAACATCATGCATAAATCAAATGGAGTCTGATGTGAAATGAAGATTTATACCTGTGGATGTCTGGTTATTCTCATTATGCCAGTTTCCCAGAGATGTATCTTAGGCTTCTCAACTGCTGCAACCTCTAGAAGATTAAATGTTGAAGGATATAGGAAAAAGAAGGAAATGAAATTGGCCAGCCACAAAAGTTGGTGAACCCCAGGAACATTCTGGACTTGCCACAGTTGAAGTCCCTCATATCTGTGGTTAATAAAATATACCTGTGTCACAAAGAAGAAGATTTAGACACTAGTTATCTTGGACAAAGAAGCAGTTCTGAAGCTTTGAAGAAAAGCAAAAAGGAACTTACAACCATACTGACAGCCAAAGGTAGTGATATCCCAGCAAAAAGAACACGGTAAGCTCTTTCTCCAATGAGCTTCTCAGCAGTGTCTCGAAAGCTAGCCATGCCACTGTGGACACCGGCAAATATGAGTATCAGGATCAACATTACCACCTGAAGTGTGATATATCAAGAGTCAGTTCTGATTGAAAAACCACTGTAATTATCATAGTCAGGTTGCACATGTCAAACAAAAGAACAAAACAATAATCATACTCATGATGTTGAATGATACAGAGATGGAAAATAGATGTTGCTAAAAGAAAAGATCATTTTCGTGAACAACTTGTGATGGAGGCTTTATCTGTTGGCTAGATGAAAACCTGTATGATGATCCATAAGATTTTGTTCAGCAAAACTAATGCCATTCTCATTTGACTAAAGTCAAGCTTGTATTCCGAAGCTTGTTGAGGATTTACTATTTCCATTCCAAAATGTTGTAGATTTTCTGGGAAGTATGACTCGGGAGAGTCAACTCCTCTTACAGACAGTGTCAGAAAAAATTATTTCCCATATGTTAAGTATGAAGAATTCCTGGATTTCCAGATATAAACTTTGTAATTCCAACTATGTAATTACTGACACTCCTCTCCGTCCAAGTCACAAAACTAGCCTGAATTCAAATTCAATTTAAATTTAGGGAAGCAGAAAAATAATACAATTTTTTTTAAAAATAAAATTTGTTCCCAATATAACTAAAGTGTGAGCTTTGGAATTTTTTCTCCCCCTAAATCCATAATTGTTAACTATTTCGGGCCATTGAGACCATAGCTCAACTAATGCCAGTTTCAATCTGATTAAACTTTCTAGCTTTCAACAAATGAAGGCATACAAAAGAAACCGGTTAGTAGGCAAAGGCTTTTAGAAATAAAACCTATTGCAGGAATAGTTTAACCAATAGCTCCCATGAAATTCAGCAACTAGTGAAAGTAGTAAGAAATCACCTCATGACTATCTGAAAGTTCTGAAACTGCCTCAATAAAAGCTTTACCATACCCGGTGGAATTGTCAATCCAAACTACATCAAGAACAAACAGAACTACTCCCAAAATCACCGTGAAATAAATCCACGAAGATATCTTCTGCTCCTCCAAATCAAACGCCGCTGAGTCCTCACCCACCAAGCTCGAATCTTTCGTTTCAGTGTCTCCAATAGAAGTACAGGCAATGAATTTCCGAGAAATTAACGCTTCTTTCGAAGGTTTCTTTAAGGAAAAAATATCATTTTTATTTGGTTTTGATATGGGGTTCATGAAAATGGCGGTGGAGACCGAAGAAGAGGGCAGAGAAAGTGATCGGTGACGGGTTTTGTGGGGTATAGAAGAGAAGTGGGTTGAAATCACAAGAGGAGAAGCCATGGTCAGACCTACTGGAAGCAAAGTGAGTCCAAGAATTATATGCACTTGTAGAAAAATTGAGATGAAGGGTATCTGGCATCGGCAGAAGGCTATTGCTGGTGTTCGGTCATTTGTACTTTTGCGGCAGATGATGCGTGGAATGTTGCTCAGCAAATAAAATTTTAATGATCTTTGGTAGCAAAGCCGATGAGTTGAAATAGACCGTTTTTGGTTGTTATTACAAAATACCAACAACTAACAATTAGGGAAAATTTTAAATAAATACATTTTGAATTTGTAAAACCCCATAAGACTGTTGAATTTGTAAAAACGGTGGTGGTGGCCGGCGGTGGTGGGGGTGGAAGTTATTTATTTATTTATTTATTTAAAAGTAAGGGTAAAAAGGGTAATTTCACCGAATTTCCATATCCCTCATAGGTTCTTTGCAGTGACATCTCGGTCTTTTTACAAATTTAACAGACTTACGGGGGTTTTATAAATTGAGAAAGAATTTATTTGAAATTTTCCCTAACAATTACTTATTTTTAAAGATTATTAATTTTTTCTCCATATATAACCATAATTAATAAGGGTAGTTGGTGAGAGTAATAATTAATATGATATTAGAATTTAATGTAATTAGTAGGGGTAATATTAAAAATTACATAAATTTTAAGACAAATTTAATGACTTTAACTATTTTTATTGGTTTGTGAGAATTGTTAGTTTGTGCGCTTATAATAAAAACTTGGGGAGTATTTAGATCCAAAAGGCTTAATCTTGTGAGTTGAGATATTTTTTTTTATATACCGTAAAATTATAATTAAAAAATTATTTTTAAAGGCTTCAATCCCTATTTCAAATTCAAAGATACACCTATTTTACCAGATCACGTCCCACGTCCGTCAATAGAAGCTAACTTTCGTCATCTTCCGTTTTTTTAGGGGAAATTAATACGAAGGTTAGGAGGAATAAAAATAATTTAAAAAAGTTCTCAAATTACCAAATTACACGAAAGTCCCGGGACTTTTTTGATATTATTTGTATGGAAAAAAATCCAGGTTTTTAAATGTTGTTGTAAATATGACTTTTTCTGTTGTAAATATGATTTTTTCTGTTGTAAATGACCAGATTTTAAATTTTGTTGTAAATATAGCATTTCCTGTTGTAAATATAGTCTTTTTATGTTATAAATGATCTTTCTACGTTCAAAATTTAGGTGTTTAAATGTTGTTGTAAATATGGTTTTTTTGTTTTAAATATGATTTTTTTTAAATGTTGTAAATGACCATATTTTAAATTTTGTTGTAAATAAGATTTTTGTTGTAAATATAACATTTTTTTGTTATAAATGACATTTTTACGTTTAAAATCCATGTGTTTAAATGTTGTTGTAAATATGTTTTTTTTTGTTGTAAATTTGGCTTTTTTTGTTCCTGTTGTAAATATAGTCTTTTTCTGTTGTAAATGACATTTCTACGTTCAAAATTCAGGTGTTTAAATGTTGTTGTAAATATGGTTTGTTGTTGTTGTTGTAAATGGCCATTTTTTAAATTTTGTTGTAAATATAGCATTTCCTGTTGTAAATATAACATTTTTCTGTTGTAAATGACATTTCTACTTTCAAAATCCAGGTGTTTAAATATTGTTGTAAATATGGCTTTTTCTGTTGTAGATGACCAGATTTTAAATTTTGTTGTGAATATAGCATTTCCAGTTGTAAATCTATGCTTTTTCTGTTGTTTATACAAATAATATCAAAAAAGTCATTTGAACTTCTGTGTAATTTGGTGATTTTAAGGGAGTTTTTTGTAATTATTTTTGTTTTTTGGGACCTGCATGTAATTTTCCCTTTTTTTGGGGGCCAAGTTCGTCATCCTTTGGTTACTCCTTTTATGAAAACATGTAGATATCACTTTTATAGGATATAGTACATGTGTATGTATTGTCTAATGTCTATTATGTTTATTGAAATGTTCGACCAAACAAAAATTATGTTTATTGAAATGTGAAAACATTTCCCGGCCATAACAGCATCTAAGAGACTAAGACAGAACTATAATGATGAAAATGTTTGGCTGAATGGTTTAGTTATTTGAGAAAGATCTTAACTTCGCATTATATGCTTTGCAATAGGTTTATTATCCATATGCTTTTGGTTGGTGACTTTAATTCATGAATTTCCGTAAGCATGGATTGCATCCAACGACATAGAAAGTTTGTCAAGAAATCACCAATTGAAATTTACTGGTGCATCTCATTCTTAATCGTGAGATGTTAAATGTTGACAACATAATTAAAAGTAGTGAGATAGATAGACCCATCTTCAAATTAAATTCCAATAAATTCTTGTAGCGTTCACTCGCATCTCGTGATCTATGTTTAAAAGTGGGGCAAAAGAAGAGCAAGTGAGGTACAAATGGGTAAAGATAAATGTAGGGCACATGAGTTTTTTTCTCTCCTTATTTCTTGTCCAAATCACCTTCACATGAGTTTTCCCCCCCCTTATTTCTTGTCCAAATCACCTTCTCCACCATTAGCGGTTTCTTGCTGCCAACTTTGCATCCATCACTTTTATTCCAACTGTTTTTCATTTCCCAATTCACTTTCATTTTGCAGGCCCACCCCATCTTCTCAAAATCCAACCTTTTTTAACTGATTTGCCTACATAATAGACCTCTCTCTCAAGAAGATCCATCCTACATTTCTTACCAAACAAGAGCTCTGCAGTTGGCACCCTGTTGAAAGAAAGAAAGAAAGAAAGGCTTCGCCTTTTGTTCTTTCCTTCAGGAATCACACATTCTGTTGTGGCTTTTGATTGTGAGGGAAGATGTCTGCAGCTATAGGAGCTGTCTCTGCAACCAAAGACGTTACCTTTAATCCTCATTTGGAGGAGGAGCTTAAGAACAATGAAGCTCATGACACCGAAACAGAGACTGAAGCAGAGGAAGAAGATGACTCCAAGTTGGATCCTGACAGAGAATTGGACCTTGGCCCTCAATTTTCACTCAAGGAACAGCTTGAGAAAGATAAAGTAACATTATCTTTTCTTTCTTTCTGGATGTTTCTTTGGCGCTATGATTTTGCAAGTTGCTTTTCTGATTAAAACTAATTCATTCATGTATTTTCTGTTTTTCCTGCATAGGATGACGAAAGTTTGAGAAAATGGAAGGAGCAACTTCTTGGCAGTGTTGATTTCTCTGCCATTGGAGGTACTTTTGAAGTTTTCCCTTTTCACTGTCTCAAGTTTTTCTCTGCTTTCAAGGAATATGTACGTTATAGAGTAAACTTAAACTAACCCCCTTGAATTAGATTGTCTTGAGTATGATATTTCCCTTCAAATCTTAGAAAACAACTTAATTGGCCTTTTAACAAATAGAATTCTTCTGTCAAGTACTTCAGAGCTAAAATATCAAATGTACCAAGTTAATGAATGTGTTGAAATGTGTCATTAAAAAGTTCTGAAACAAAAGTTTCAGTTTTGAGCGAAACTTGAGAAGATCCTGTTTGTATACATATAATATATAGCATAACTCTGCGTATTGTGTCGTCTAGTTTCATTTCATCTCTTATTGGATTTTTGCAAGCCATGAAAAGCTAAACCAACCCCATTCATTTGTTGAAAACCAGAGAGCAAAGATCCAGAAGTGAAAATTGTGAGCCTCACTATACTATGCCCTGGAAGGCCAGATCTCATCCTGCCAATCCCATTTACAACTTCTTCCAAGAAGTGTCTCTTCATACTCAAGGAAGGAAGCAAATACCGCTTGAAATTCACCTTCTCTGTCTCTAACAACATTGTTTCTGGCCTCAAATACACCAATATTGTCTGGAAAACTGGTCTTAGAGGTGAGACAAAAGCTATTCTTTTTGTGTTTTCCCAGAATGATTGAGTAACACTGTGCTAGTCATTCATTAATGTCAATCATGATTTGCTTTTTCCAGTGGACAATTCAAAAAGAATGCTGGGAACTTTTAGCCCACAGCAAGAGCCGTACACATATGTGTTGGAAGAAGAAACTACCCCTTCTGGCTTGTTTGCTAGAGGAAGCTATTCAGCAACAACCAAGGTAAGAAAACCAGATAACCTACAGAAAATTGATTCACATATTGATTATACCAATTATATTTGATCAAACTATCTTCCTTGTCATTTTATGCATAAAAAAAGAAAATGAATGACTAAATTTTTGTTGTTTCAGTTTGTAGATGACGATGGAAAATGCTACTTGGATGTCAACTACCACTTTGAAATTCAGAAGAATTGGCCAGCAAAACACTAAGATTCAATCTACGTTAGGTTATTGGTAGATTTGCTTCCTCTGGCATCTTGTATCCATTTGAAACAGACAGATTGAAATCCAGCATGTTGTTCATCAGTCATCATATTCAGTTATTGCCTTCATGCACATGCATGTTTGTACTCATGTTTCTACGGCCCCTTATATGGTTTATTTTCCCTTTTCTATTGGTACTCAGAAAAAAGATATGTTTCCTCTTTACTCTCTGATACTTAACAGCATTCTACCTAAGATGCATCAAGACCTAATTTTGGGATCTCATTTCTAGTAATATTAATCTTCTAGAGGTAGCAAGGGACCCCATGTGGATAAAGATACGGAAATCAACAAGTGTCTTCCACTGTTACCTTTGTTTTCTGAAGCAAATGGCCAAAAGGTCCATCAATTCTTTGGTGGTCCAAACTCCAAATGCTTTACCCATATGATGAGCACATGCTTTTTGCTACATAAGGAATATAAAAAAAAAAAAACGGGTGGCAAAGGGGGGAAAAAGATAAAGGAAAAGTTCAAATGAAACCAAACTTTGACCCCATCCATTGTCATGATTCAAAATTTAAATATTGTGAATAATATTCATCTTAAAGTCTTCAACACTCTAAATGATCAGGGGTTTGCATTTTCTTATCATCTAAGTTCTTGAGTAATTCCTGATTCTTCTTCTATAATCATGAACCCATCTACTCAAATATCAACATTTTTATACTATTTTATTTCAGAATCTAGCCCCGGACAAGATATGTACTTTCATAATTATTTACATGTTATGTGGGTGGTTTAGTTAAGAACACAATTAAGTTGGTCCAATGGGCCCTCATAATTGTTCTTTGAAACTGATAACCTGAAGTGTAATAATGAAGGCTATGAAGCTGGTAGAAGAAAGCATTTGGTGAACTCAACCTCACGATTTTGCCGATCTAACACACAAATGTTAGTGCTCCATTAAGTAGTTGGTTAATTCATACTAAACCAACCATGGTGGTTGTTAAAAGCATCATTATACATTTCTGGTATATGGGAAATAACTGAAGCCTAAGATGCAAATTATCATGGGGTGATCTCTTTGTTTAGTGTTCTGTAGTTAAAGACAAAGTAGGTGCTACTTCGAGGACTAACTTTTAGCAAATTAACCTCAGTTTATTAGAGCCATTCATGATTCAACTGCCGCATTTCTTAATATTTGTAAAGTTTATAAAGTTACTCTTCATATTCTCCTAATCCATGCAAGACAAGTACATAAGATTATCTGTAACTTAGATATATACATGTTACCCTGCTTGCATCGCCACTATCATTATGCTCTCTCACAGTGCTGCAAAAAGTGCAAGCATCCACTTTATCTTTTAATTTGATTTATTATTTAATATCAGCTTCTTTTTTCTCCTTGTTTTTGGTATAACATTACCAATTGGATCATTATTATTATGGTGGAAATAACCGATTCTTAGCAACATTTTTCTTTTTCAAATGATATCATTATGGTAGTGGTTTGATAGAATGATGAAGTTTTGAAGATTTTCTTACCAATTGAGTGATGCTTTTAAGTCCCAAAAAGAGGACAGACACGTTTCCTGGCAATCTTCTTCGGCTTATTGCCCCCTAAATAGTTTTCATTAGGCATAACAAAAAAAAAATTGACCTACTAAATAGCTTTCTTTCCAAGTTTTATTATTATAATAATCATGATCACAAGCAACGGAAAAAAGCAGCCAAGCCAGTGAGCCACCTTATTAATACATAGACTTTTTCTTTGGTTCGTTTCTAGGGTACCTACCACATTATTTGATAGACTGTTTGTACATAATAATTACAAACAAAATGTTGAATACTGTTACAACGGTACGATAGAGTACATTCAAAATATTCTATAATGTTTATTGGTTGGTATAATCTAAAATAAAGTGATACTACCCATATAATGTTTATTGGTAGGAATGATCTACGAATAAAGTGATACTACCCATTTAAAAGGGGAATAGACACAAGTTTTCTCTTATTGGAGGCAATTCTGTTCAAGGCATTATCGAAGAGTGAAAAATATTTAGGTTCTAAAAAAATTAATTTAAAAATTTTTAACTGTAAAATTGATTACATATATTGATTCAAATAATTTGCAAATATAATAATTTTAATTGCAAATCTCATAGGTTCATTCAATAATTTGAAACAAAAATCCCAACCTTATTACTATCTAAATATACATTTTGTATCTCATCATTCAAATTAAAGAGCATTTTTAAAACCTAATTGTCACTCTCCTATTTAAAAATTCCACAAAATGCAAATTTTGCCTGTCAGAAGAGAGCAAGGAAAAAACCTTAATGAGGTTGAACTTTGGTTAAACTGCTTCCTTCATTATTTTTCATTACTGATTCAAGTTATGTATGGAATATAGCTCTGTTTGGACCATTGACCTTGGTTAAATACCATCTCTCATTATTAAGATTGATGAAACAAGAACCTATCAACTCCAACCAAAGGCAGAATTGGTGGAATAGCCCTAATTCAATTTTCTATTACCCTATCTCAACAGCCACTCCTTTCTGTATTGTCCTATACAAAGACATTTTAGAGCATATGCACATGTGTCCTGTATTTTTATAAAAGGAAAAATTTAGACAGCAAAATAAACCCAAGGAAAAAGGAAAATTACCAAGATTCCCTCCTATACAGTAAAGCACCCTGGCATCACCAATAATCTAACAAAGCAAACTTTACCAGCAATCCAATTTTACCACCCTCAACCACTAGCTTAGCAGCTGTTACCAGCCAATGTCCAGGAGCATCATGTGGACCTCTCACAACCTCAGATGTCTCCACATATTTAAGCAGCTTACCGGAGCGAACTGGCATGGGCGGACCTTCTGGATAAACACCAGAATTAAGTACAGTTGGAGCCTGCTTCCGGGGACCTGTATTATTCTGTTGTGTGAATGTGAAGGTCGTGCTGATATTTGATAGGAAAGATGATTTCCTTGAAGCATCTGGTGCGGTAGTCCACTCTGTCTTTCGGATACTGCAGTTCGGAATATGAGTGAAGAGAAGTCGAAGATGAAGCACATTTCTCGGCCAACTCCCTTTGCTAAAGAGTTGAGCACCAATCACAATATAAACGCCACTAGAACCTTGCAACCAGTTAGGATCATGCTTTACTACAGATGTGCACACATTTGAGAATCTCTTCCATCTGACTCGCTCCAGGAATTGGTCACTGGATTCGTGATCATCAGAACCTCGCCACATGGAAGGCCTGCTCATGGTTGGGTTACTTGAGGAGAGGACCATAGTGTTAGGGAGGCTTGAAAGATGCTGCACATGTATTGCCAGTTTGTCACATTTTCTGCCCTCTAAGTACAAGCGGAGGCCAACCACAGGTTTTTCTTCACTTAGTACCTGGCATTTTGTGGAACATGCCAAAGTCAACAAGAGAAATATATTATCAATGTCAAGAATAAATGACATAATGCATAAAGGAAGGCATGAGTCCCTGGAAGGCTATGTTAATCATCATAAAGTGATTCGCCAAGGCCAATACAAGATTTAAGTCTATGATAACTGCCAAAAACCTCAAGATTTATAACCTCAGTTTTTAAAATCCAAGACCGGTAAAGTCCAGACAAAAGAGAATAACAGAAAAACTGAAATATAAACATACACTATAAGAAAGAACCTCGACAATCAAATGCCTGCCCGCTCAAATGGACGGTTTTATGTCTTACCTGTGCAGGGCTGACATGAAGTTTGGGGCCCATGAAACTAAACTGAAGGGAATGAGAAGAGCTCTTTCTCAATTGATGCCTGAGAGGCAGCTCACAAAACATGGGAGCCCACTGCCTGGGAATTTGAAATTCTAAGAAGTATTGTAAATCGTCAGGAGCAGGCTTATCTGAAAAAATCAAGTAAATCAATTAAGTGTTGTGCTGTGTGCATTAAACAGGGAAGATTTGAAGAAACAATACACTGCAGCAAATGATAATATTAGAAGCTTATATGTAGGGAAAAATAAAAGTACGTCTAATGAAGGCTTATCTGCTAAAAAACATTTATTCAGGTGCAGAGTAACAGTAAATTTTATGAATGATAGTATGCAACAAATGATAACATAAGTAACTACAGTTTTTCATTGAATAGCCAAGGCTGAAAAATATATAGAAGACAGTGGCAGTTAATACAATTATTGTTGAATCTAAGAACAAGAGCGTACATCGCAAATACAAATTGATTGCATGACTAAGATAACCGCTTCCAGGAATCCCAGCCAGTAGCGAGGATATAGGAACAAACTTGAAGAGAATTCCTTCAGGATTAGAAGGCACCGTCTGGAGCCAATTTGAGTGGCTGGGCTTAAGAATATCTCCTCCTCTTTTCGAGCAGATAATAGTGAGGCCCTGTTACACAATAAATCATGATAAGCACCAAAGTCTATAACTTTTATTCATTGTGAAAATGAGAATTTCCATTTTTCTGGCTTACATCTTTGCTTGATGTTTCAGATATATTGGTGAACTGCATTGTGCTTGGTTGCATCACACGATTGAAGACTTCAGGAACCTACATGGACATAGAACTCATATCAATAGGCAAGTCACTTGTATGTTAGATTAAGATAAAGACAAGATAATGCATCATACTTTATGTTTTCCATCTGCTGTCTTCCTCTGTAGTAGAGAAGGACTTCTTCTATCTGAAAACATATAATCTCCAAGATCCTCTAAACATCTTCTGAGATCACCAGGAGGAACCTTTGAAGAGTGTTTTTGTTTAACAAAGATTACATCTTGCCCTCCAACAGCCATACCTACTATTATGTGAGTGCCATATGTCCGGATGAACCTGCCTAACGAAATTGATCAGCACCATCATACTCATAAACTGAAAATCACAACCCTCAATTGATCCCAACATCAGTTACTATACATCCAACTAGATTATTCCGCTCTTTAAAATGTTCAGAGTTCACTCATATTTTTGGCCATGGCCATGTGATGTGCAGACTACTCCATTACTTTCAAAATTTGATCATGAGCCCCTTAAACTTTCAAGTTAATGTAAATAATCTCCTTGACACCAGTCTAATATTTCACTAACAAAAGCATGACATTAGCGAGGTTATGTGCAATAACCTAATGTTGAATGGATAATTGAATTTGAGAGTTCAAGAAGTTAAATGTACCAAAAAGTTTAAATTCTTTGTAATTAATGTGTCACACTTTCATCATTAAAATAATGATTAACTAACAGCAAGAGGACTACTACCTACACAAAGTTGGATTTTCAATGTCAAACTTCAGAATTTAAGTGGGTTATTCGTACGTGATCCAAAGTTAATAAAAATTGAATCCAACTTAGGCAAACTGGGTATGGATCCCACACACTATACAGGGCCTAAAAATGAGAAGCAATATTCTTGACTTAAGAAATGTACAAAGTATTAAAGTTTTTATATTGATCATAATGGTGAGAAGTTAAAACCAAAAAATGTGAACCTATTTCATGAGAAGCCAGTGCAAGTACAAATATGTTAAGTTCCACAATAGACGCAAAAATCCCTTCGTTTGTCTATTAATCAAAGATTGAAATGGTGTTAGGTTTACCTAGACAATGAAGCTGGATCCCATTGGGATGGAACAGACTTCTTTACTTCCTCTCGCAGAACAAGTGGAGAAGCTATTAAGTGCAAATAGTACAGTGAAATGAAATAACCATCAAAAGCAAGATATTTGGTGTCAGCAGCATCGCGGAACCAATCCCCACTAAAATCAAAGAGAGCATTAAAATAGCCCGAAGGAATTTTTCCTTGTATTGCTGACTTTTGATTAAGTAACTCTGACATCTGCAAAGGAAGAAAGCCATATACAATGCTTTTTTAGAAACAGAAGAAAATTTATTTGGTAGAGAACAGGGATTTACAAGGGAGAAAGTATGAGATATTGCATAGAAATTTATTTTATTTCTGGTGATATGGACATTGTTGTTTTAGAGGAGGCCACTTTTATCTAATGCATTTCACGGGATTTAGTTCTAAAGTCTTTGAGGGAGGATGTGTGGAAGACAATTGCAGATTACTTTATAGCTCCAAATTAGAGATTTTTGAATCTCACCGATCTAAGCTTATTATATAAATCCATAAATTTAAGTCCCCAGTTCTTTTCCTGTCCACTCAAGGCCAGCCTCGTCTAATTTCTACTCTGTTGGTATAATACAAAGTACTTTTCAAATATACCAGGCATTTATCTCACCACGGTACTTGGCTTGGCCAGAAATAACGGTTCCACTGGCAAAGCTATGCATGAAAAAAATAATTCAACAAATAAAGACCCAACCCATGCGAAAGTGAGAGTCGCATGATTGGATACACAAAATTACAAAGGGGCAAACTTTCGCCAACATATATTACAAGTTAGCAAATTTGATTATTCCTTCAGAAAAAGTTAGCAATAAAAATTAAAAGAAGTGAAGTCGTCAAGTTGCTCTCTAAACTAAACATGTCTGAAAGAGTAGAGGATGCACTAAACGCCTGGAATGCAACTGCAGAGCTCGAGTGTAAGTTAACTTCAATTCCTCGGGAATATTATATCTTAAAATTTGCTTTCAAACATTTTCCATCAATAGCATTGTCTTCTTATGATATTTTAGAATCAAAATAGCACGTTAGAAGATCCAGCCTCGACTCGAAATCTGAAAAAGGCATGAATTACTTGGGATAGAAAGAAACAGAACGGAGAGATACCCACCTGGTTGAATTGAAGTACATCGGATTTGAAGCGGATTCGATCCCCTTTATCACACCGGATATCCTCTGAAACTCCTTTAATAGTAGTACCCCCAGGAATCAAAATGTCCCTTTTGTTCACTTCGTCCAGCTCAACCAACCTCCGGCCTTCGATTCCCTTGGCAAATTTCAATCGGAAATCACTGGTCAGATCAAACCCTTTACCGAGACACTCCAATGCTCTCATCTCAATGGGCAATTGCACACTATCCTCCATCGCAAACAACAAACAACCACGAGCAAAATCAACAAATCGAACAAAGAGGCGGCAGAGACAGGGAAGGCTTAATAAGCAGAAGCTTTAATTGTTAGGGTTGAAAACGATGGTTTCAGCGTGTATGGAGTCTTCTGACAAAAGGGGTTGCCACCCAAGACTGCAATTATTAAGCAACATGAAGGTCCTTAATTGCGGGTGGGTTAGCTTGTACTCGAAAAGACGAGGATTGAAGAAGAAGACAAAGATTTGTAGCGAAGCGTAGGCTGGATAAAATCTTTATCCAAATAATGAGTAAAGGGAAGGGAAGGCCCGAGCAAAAAAGGGAAGGGAAGGCGAATCCTATGAAGGTTCGAGGAAGGAGAAGGGGATGAGGAAAAGAGGACCCGCCGCAAGGTGTTGACTGGAGAGAGAGATAGAAGGTGGGAACAGAATACATGGAATTTCAAAGGATGACAGTCAACTTTGTTTACCTACTCTGTTCCATCTTTCACAAGGCATCAGTTATCCCCATTAGCAAACCATTAATTAATGGGGATACTCGTCGGTCGTCTTTGAAAGTAAGACATGGATCGACCTCATACGCGTCCAAACCAAACCCATCTGCTGCTGTGCTCATCTTTGTACTTATTCTACGTTTTCTTTCCCTCAAGTAAGTAATTGTTTTATAAATCCTACCATTTTAATATTTAAAAAATATCATTTAAATTTTAAAATCTTATTGACAATACCAATAATGATATTGACAAAGATAACTCATTTTATAAAATCATTTATTTAAAATTTTAAAATTAAAGTTGTATTTTCTTTAAAAAAAAATTCTTCTTAATACTACCTCCATCCATAAATATTAAACTTGGTTTATAAGTGAGTATAAGATCTTTTTTTCTAATTTTATCTCTTATATTAATTATTTTTCTGGAAACCACTTTACCAAACTCATAAGTCATAACTGATATATTAGTATACATAAATATTTAAGAAAATCATATAACTATAACATATATGTTATAATTAAATAATTTATTTAATTTCTTAAAATAAATTAACCAACTCGAATAACAAGTATTATAAAATATTAAAAATACAGAGTTGAATTCAAGTCAAACGCACAAGGACATTTCGTAGCCCCAAAGGGAAAAATGATATCCTTAAATGGGGGAGGTACGGGTTCAATAGCCTATAAAACTAGTTTAGCCCCCTTATAATTAAAAGTACAAGTTTAATCGCGGAGTTTCATAGAGAGAATCCTCAAAAGAAGGAAATATAACGTTTAAAATACATAAAAGACAATATTATAAGTTTATAAGTTATATGCGATAATAGTATGGCTTAGCTTGAACTGGGACATCATTTAAAGGTGGTGTTATCGTTAGAACAACTGACCATTGATAAAAGGTGTAAGTCTCATTTGATAATAGTGATAACTTAAAAAATATACTCCATATATTTGATAGATAAAATGAATTGTCATCTCATAGTAGTATTTAATATTAGAATAGACACTTTAACTAAGTCTTACATTTATTTGTTTGGAGTAGGCCAGTAGGATAGCGATGAATCTGGAATTTAGCATTATTTGGGTAAATATTAGTAATTTATCTTCTAAGCATAAACAAAAAAAAAAAGTGCCTAAATGTAAGGAAATATCAAAACAATTTTGGATGCTCTTTTTTTATATCAAACAAAAATGATTTTTAAAACGGGTTAAGGGTTATTTTTGTCCTAGAAGATTTTACAGTGGGGCCATTTTATCATGGAAATGTGAAAATAGAGCAATTTCGTCATGACCATTATTCTGGTTAATTTTGACCGTTATTGACTAAATATGTTAAACTAATAGTCTATATGTCATTCACGTTATTTTTGTTAATGGGTAAATTTGCCCAAAAACCTTTAAATCTAACTTTAAAAAAAGATAAGTGTCATATGGACTTCTGGGACAAATTTGTACCTTAAACAAAAATAACGTGAATGATATGTGAATTGTCAGCTTAGCATATTTGATTAACTAATAGTCAAAATTAAATGAGATAAGGTCAAGGCAAAAAATTTCATTTTTTTCACTTCCGAAACAAAATTGCCTCCGAAAAACTTCTGAAACAAAATTATCTCCCGATAAAAACTTTCGGAGCAAAATTATCCCTAAATCCTCTAAAAAAGGGATGAAAAATGGGAGGGTCGTGGATTAGCTAAGAGTACACATACATGTTCCCTGGTCCTGATGGCATAAAGTGGGAAGGTTGACCATGCTCTTCGACCTCATTAATTCATTATATTATTTACTTTTTTTTTTATACAAGAAGAGGCAAGCCGAAGCTTGATAAGGGGAGAAGGGGAAAGACTACACAAATCTAGCCCCTAATACAGTACAGAAAGCCAAAAGCTAGGAACGACAGACCAATTGGTCCTTCAAAAACATATGAAGACAACCACTTGGGACAATTGGTAATAGAACCACACCCGCATCATCTGGGGTATCATGACCATGTTTGGCCATATAGTCAACACAGGAAATGTTGTCTCTTGGTGTGTAGTAGATCTCCACGTTCCAGTCCATGTAGAGAAGATCTCTGGTCTTTCCAATGATATCTACGAGTGGGTGATCGTATAGCGATCCCTCGTGAGGATGTTGAAGGCCTCAAGATAGTCGGTATATAGAAAAATTCTACGAAGCCCCATATGATGCCCCACTCTTAGTGCTCGTTTGGGATAGCGGTGGTAGAAGTGGCTTTTTTTCTGATGTGCTTTTTTTGCTGGACTTTTTTTCTGATGAACTTTTTCTGATGTGATTTGTGTTTGGGATAGCGGTGGCAGAAGTAGCTTTTTCTTGATGGAGATTTGTTTGGCATAGCTTTTAAAAAGTTATAATGAGATAGAAAATGACTGAAAAGGGTATGAATCATATATATATATATATATATATATATATATATATATATATTGTATAAAATGTTATAATTTAGGATAAAAAATTAAAAATAAATATAAATTACAAGTTGGTTTCTAAATGAAGTGCTTAAATAAAAAATTACAACACAATGAAGTGTTTAGGATGAGGATGCTTCATCAAGAAAAAGCTATTAATTTTTATAATCCGGTTTATTTTTTATTTTTTTATATTTATGAAACTACCATACTTTTAAGATTGGAGTCTCAATACTCAGCTTTTTTTATACTAGTACAGTGTCGTCCTTTTTTTAATTTGACTAACTTTGCTGAGTTGGTTGTGCCACATGAGATATTGCGCTATGTGCTATTTCGCATATTATGCTACATCAAGAAAAAAAAAATCAAAAAATTGAAATACCAAACATGTCCTCACCACCCTCACTAATGCAGAAGAATCTAGAGAGGGAGAGAGAAAATCGAGTGAGGAAGATAAACAAAGCAACCTGATCAATCTTAGAGATTTTCTTCAGTCTTAGAGAAATTTTTTGCTCAATCTTCTCTGAGATTGAAGAAAAGCCCCTTACTTCGTCTCTTAGAACGAAGAAACTAGATCTGGAATATGATTTAAAGCGGTGGTGGCTTCATCAATCCCAGGCACCGATTTGCTGCAATCCTCAATGTCACTGTTCCCAACGCCCTCACCGCCAGCTTGCAAGCCACTGAGTTTCGTTGAAGGAAAGATCGATCTTTAATTTTTTGAGGCATGAGGCTGTCGAAATTGAAGAAGGAGAGGAGGAGAGAGAAGGCACGATTTGTGGGGTACAATTGTCCAAAAAGATGAGAAGTTGATGTGATGCGGTCAGAAGCAACCACCCCTACTTCAAAAAAAAAACTCTGCTTTAAGTTTGAAGCACATCAATAAATTAGATCATCCAAACACTCTCTTTTTTGGCTTCTACAATAGCTGTGCTTTTGTTGTACTTATTTGAGCATCCGCAGCTATGCCAAACACACCCTTAATCCTGTCATGATCGCGCAGAGTTCCGCTTCAACGACTGTATGGGCCCCAAGTGACCTGTGGAACCCCATTAGCCATTGACCTTCAGAGTTTCTAATTACTCCACCGCAAGCTGCGTGATGTTGATGACACATAGATGCATCGACGTCAATACGAACCGCATTCCCAGGAGGAAGGGTCCAGGACTCTTCTCCACACCTGCCAAGTTTGAAAATTTGATGAGTAAGAGATTGGTTGACAGTGTTTTCCATTAAAAGATAATTACAAAAGTGGAGCATTTCCCTGGTCTCCGTGGTTTCACCCTGAAACAAAAATTTGCATCTCGTTGTCCAAAGGATCCAGCAGCCGAAGCTGGAGACTCTTGGCCACGAGTAATTCTGAAATTTTCCTGTTCCCGGATTGTGATTGACATTCCAGTTGAGCCAGGACTACAAATTACCTGCAAAAAACTGAGCAAAATAGTTAGGCTTTAAAATATGTTTCCACAAGTTTTTTGCTCTTGCACAATCCCTGATTATATGGATCACATTTTCCTCACTATTACAATTGAAGGGGCAAAGGTTATCATTAGTGAGGCCTCTTCTAGCTCTGAGAGAGTTAGTGACTAGCCTTTCGTGCCCCACTTGCCACATAAAAAATTTTATTTTCTCTGGGATCTGCCATTTCCACATTAAAGCCCAAAAACTGTTATCCCTTGTTCCTCCATTGTCCGATAGGTAATTATAGGCAGACTTGACCGAAAAAGAACCGTCTCTCGAAGCCCTCCAAGAGAAACAATCAGGGAGGTTACCAGATGGGGGCGAATTTTGGTGATAATATTAATAATTGAAGGCGGTAAGATGCCCTGCCACCTGTGAACATCCCATCTTCCATTCGCCATAAGTTGATCACGCACCGTCTTATCATCATTCACAATTGAAGGGTCCAGAACAAAAGCCATAAGAGGGCGATCAATAGGAAGCCAAAGGTCCTGCCAGAACTTGGTTCCTATCTCATTATTAATCTTTTTACCAATTCCAGCACTAAACTTGTCCCAAACAACCAAAATCGCTTTCCATGCGAACGATGAGTTACCTTGGGGACGTGCCGGTCACCACAATTATATTTAGACCAGAGATACTTGACCCACAACTCATGCTTTTTCGTCGAAGGCTCCAACAAAGATTCATAATAAAGGCCTTATTCGACGTCGAAGATTTTTGAAACCAAGGCCCCCCGCTTCCTCGCTTGAGTCACCTTGTCCCAAGCAATGAGATGAATTTTTTTCATATCTTCTTCCTGAGACCAGAGAAACTTCCTTGAAATCTTATCCAATTCGTTGATGGTACAAATAGGAAGGAGAGTTGATTGCATCAATAGCTTGGGAGAGAGGATAGCACGTATTTAATCAACACAAAGCGGCCTGCAATAGATAGAAATTTACTTTTCCACATCGATAATTTTTTTCCGTGCTTTTTGCACAATGGCATCCCTAAATATTTGCCAAGGTCCGAGGTGATCCCAATTCCAAGTAACTGACTTAACTCTAGAGCTCTATTGAAATTCACGTTTGAAGAGCAAAACATGCGGGATTTATCCAGGCTGATTCTATGACCCGAGACTTCACAAAAAATTTGCATCACTTTACAAACCTCAGACATTTGATTAGGAGAGGCTTCCGTAAAGAGAATAAGATCATCAGCAAAGAAAAGATGGGAGATATGGGGACCTCTTCTTTTGAAACTGAATGGTTTCCAGCGTCGAGCCTCGCATTCAGCTTTGATAAGATGGCCCAAACGCTCCATACAGAGTACAAAAATATACGGGCTGAGAGGGTCACCTTGTCTGACTCCTCTAGAAAGGGTAAAGCACGGGCTCTCCTCACCATTCCAGAGAATCGACATCGATGTTGTGGAGATGCAGGCCATAATGAGATTAACAAGATTGTCCGTGAACTTTAAGCAAGCGAGAGTATTCTTGATAAAACCTAAGTCAAGTCTATCATACGCTTTCTCCATATCAATCTTAATGGCAAAAAATCTTTTCTTTCTACCCTTAATTCTCATAGAATGAATGATCTCCTGGGCAATAAGGATATTGTCACTTTGGACTCGCTACAATAAAGCTACATTGCTCGGGGCTAACGAGAGAGTTCATAACTCCTTTAAACCTATTAGCCAATATCTTCGTAATGATTTTAAAGCTCACGTTGCATAAAGATATAGGACGAAACTCTCTTAAAGAAGAAGGATTGTCAACCTTAGGAATGAGAACAACCCTGGACTTATTGATGGTAGCCATATTTGAGGGATTAACAAAGCAATCTTCAATGAAATCACATATTTTGGGACCGACAGCATTCCATTGGGTTTGAAAAAAATAAGCTTGTAGCCCGTCGGGACCCGGAGCTTTAAAAGCTCCCATTGCAAAAGCAGCATTTTTAATCTCCAGTCTCGTAACTTTTCTTGAAAGCATTCATAAATAATTGTCGTCAAGAGCCTGGGAAATTTGAACACCAATCATTCGGATCTTTTACAGCGACGTCCCGGGAATAAAGATTGAGGAAGAAATCATGCGCCATTGTTTTAGTAATATCTTGATCTTCAATCCACTCCCCAGTGTCATTTTGGATGGCTAAAATTTTCTATTTTTTCCTTTTAATTATGGTGGAGGCATGAAAGAACTTTGTATTTCTGTCTCCCCCTGAAGCCAATTAGATCTGGATTTTTGAAACCAGTAGATTTCCTCTTGGGTGGCCACTTTATGGTATTCATTCAAGAGCTTCTTCTCTAATCTATACAGACCAGTTTGCAAATTTGCCCTTCTACATCTATCAATTCCTTCCAGGCGACGGATTAGCTCTTTTTTCTTTTTTGAAAAATTACCTACTCGATTATCGTGCCACCTTCGAGCTGAGTCTTGGAAAATCTGCAAGCCTTGAGTCCAATTTTTCTCATGCCATGCTTCTTTAATGATATCTTTGAAATCATCTTCCAAGGACTAAGCAACCTGGTAAGAGAAAGTTTTGTGAAACGTCTTTGGCTGAGTTGAGGGATTAGTATTTACCACAACAACCCTATGATCAGATTTAAACTTAAGCTCATGAGGGAAGTGAAATGGGGAAAATGATTAAGCCAATTAAGATCTGTAAAGACCCAATCCAGCCGCTCTTTCAAACCATGACGTTCCCATGTGAATTTGTTACCATGAATCCTGGCTTTGAGGAGATCAGTGTCGTTAATGTAGTCTCTAAAATGGCGCATTGAAGCCCAAGGGGGATCAGCTCCACCAAGCTTATCATCCTGAGACAAGTAAATATTGAAATCTCCCAAGACTAACCAAGGAAGATTAGCATTAACAGCAAGAGAACGAAGGGAGTTTCAAAGCGAGTATCTGCCGGTTGCAGTAGTTTCCCCATAAACAACAGTGACAAAACTCAGGGCGTTACTGCTAAGCTCTCTTACTTGACAGTGAAGCAATTGAGTGGAGGAGGTAAGATAGGAAATATTAAAATTATCATTATTCCAAAGGACCTAGATACCTCTCGAAAAACCATTTGATTCCACTCGAATCCAATTGGTAAAACCAAGTTTGCGACAAACTCTATCAGCCCTATTGCCACTAATTCACGGCTCCAGAAGGCAGAGAATATTAATACAATATTTATTAACAATAGTTGAAGGGCGGCTACAATTCCAAGATGCAATAAACATAGTTAAAATATAAATAAGATAGGGGTAGGAATACTTACCTGGGACGCTGAGCCACACCCTCACACCGTTGATCAAACTGAGTCTCTGCCATAAGAGTTCCATTGGCTTCCATGAAATCCGGAGCAATATCCTTATTGGGATCCCAATGATCAGATGGAATAGAGTTGTTGAACTGGACCATGGTTTGATTTTACTCCAAAGGTGGATCGGCATGTGGATGTTCTTTAACTTCATTTTTATCATGTGCCACAACATCTAAACTCCCATGAACAATATTATGTGTGCGTTGGCCCTTGGATTTCTTGCTAGCAAACTTTTTTTGGCCCACATGAGGAATTATTCATTATTAGTTGCAGGTGTGTCTTCATTGGGCTGGCTATGCGTGTTGGGGCAATCAGATTGGCCCAAAACCTTATTCACTCCACTTGTGTTCAACAAAGCAAGATTTGCATTTAACACTTCAGGCCCACACGCAGGCCCAGACGAAGGCAAATTTGCTTCATTAAATTCAGTCCCATTTTCCATTGGTTCCAACCCAATAGACGCCGGCCTAGTAGACGCATTATAGGTCATTTTTGGCCTGTATTGAATGTTATTTTTTGCAATATTTTCAGCCCCTTTTTTATTTGATTTTCTAGCTGGTTCCCTTCTCTTCTCCTGACTCGACGTCTTCCCCGAGAAACCCACCATGTATTTTCTGACCTCAGAGTGCACTGGCCGATGTACGAGTTGCTTGACGGCCAAATCTTCTGGATTTTCCAGATCTTCAATTGCCGCGAAACACGTCTTCTGTCCGATAGCCGTTGCTCTCATCGGCTTGGCACCTGATCCCGACGCTTGGTGGTGGTGTCCCGACGGTTGGTGGTGTCCCAACGCACCTGATCCTGACGCTTGGTGGTGGCCATTTCTGGAGTTAGGCCGCTGGAAGGGACGATCCCGGTTTGTCCGCGGCTGACAAGCATCCATGGGCCAAATGTCTCGTCGGAATTCATCTCTGGTGTGTTTACCGACAGACGAGTAGGTGGTTGTTGCTGAGGATGATGAGCAACGTGAGCCACATCCTGATGCTCGGAAATAGGGCATTTGTGTGGGCATCCTTCCCTTCTGTGTCCAAATCGACCACAAGCAAAGCAAATAAGGGTAAGCCCTTCATACTCAACATTAAATATGGAACCAACTGCAATGACTTTGGGAACTAGCTTCTTTTGGAGATTTAATTCAACACAGATGCGCACAAACTTTCCCCTTTTCGGTGATGTATTTTGACCATCCTGTAGCGTGTTCATATCTACCCTTAGCGTACGCCCAATCCTGTCCCCCAGCCGAGAGATGCAATGCTTGTTATACAAATGCATTGGAACATCTGGAATTCGGATCCATGTTGCAACTCTGCCTAAATCATTTTGATAGGGATTAAAATAGGGTGTCCAACGTTGAACAATAACACAATGTTGCCTAATCACCCAAGGACCTTTATAGAGTACTTTCCTATAGTGAGCCCTCCATAGTTCCTGATCTTGGAAGCGAACAACAAAATAGTTGTTAGGAATATCTATAAGTTCAAAGGTTGAGAACCCCCATAGATTAATCAAGAGATCCTTTAGTACGTAGAGATTAAATTTTTTCCCTAACACTGTGAGGATCAGAGCATAATTCCATGGCTCACACCATTCATTATACTCTTCTTCAGTGCATGGAGCCACAGGGTATGTTTCCATTAGCTTTTTCATCTCTTCACTTGGTTCAGGGATTTTCCAGTATATTTCTTTATCATTAGCAAATAAGTCGTCCTCCTCCAAAATGTGATCACTGTGTGCAACTCCGTTGAATCCCAGAAGGGAAGCACAATAGGATGAGAACTTAGGAGTGGTTTCTTCTTTTTTGCCCTCTGTATTGTTACATTCAGAATTTTGAATTTTCTCAGAAGATTGATCTGTCTGCTTATCTGACATAGCTTCATCCATATATAATGGCCTGGGGGGCTTCTTCTAATTTCTTTTTCTTTTTCCGGTCATCCTGCCCTTCAGCTGGTGGTCGGTCCGGTGGAAGTTTACGTTGGCCGGTGTCTGCCAGGACGAGAGCTCTGTCTGAGAGAGAGGAATCCATTATATTATTTACTTTTTTGCTCAATTAGAAATCAAAACCAATTCAATATATTCAATTCAAAGCGTGCCTCTTAATTCCTTCTTTAGAACATTCAAACTTGTCACATATACACAACCTCATGCCGTGAACTTGTTGTTACTATTAATTAATAACAAATTATAGTAATTGTGCATGTATACAATACAAAGAAGGTGGCACTAATGAAAACACATTTTTGTGTATAGAGAGAAGAGAATGGATTAAGAACTTGATTATTTTTTTTTGTTGGACAAATTAAACGATTGAGACGTGAATCAATTTAAGGCCTAAGAATATCACAATCAAATCAAATCAAAATCAAATAGTAAAAGCCTCAAGAGCCAAAATAATGGACCCCGCAGGTATAGTCAAATTTAAAAAAAAAAAAAAAAGTCATCGTAGTTGTGAGGTGTGAGTGATTTAATATGTTTTTTTGAGGCCACATCACATGTTAAAGTCCTACGTCTCACATTCACATCTGCCCATATTTTTTATGCGGGTCGTTGGTCGCCTTGTGTGATGCGTTTTGAAATTGATGTGTAATTATTTTTGTTGTGTGTGTGTGTGTTATTTTTTTTTGCTCGAGTTGTTGTGTGTGTGTTGGCAAACATTGATTAACCAAACAAACAAACAAAAAATAAGTAAAAAATTCTTATTTAAAAATTTATTATCAGCCGCAAAACGCATAAATTAAATCTTGCAAGGTATCTGTATTTTCTATATATAAAAGTATATTAGGTTCTTCTGACTAATAAAATTTTTAAATAGATATTATTCACAGGGTCCTCGATTCTAAAAAACTGCATTTAAAGTTTATTTTTATTCTAAAATTTTCATATATGAACCTTTAGATCCGAAAATGGTTTGGTTGTTGTATATAATCGTATAAACATTAAGATTTTCAATTACATAATCAAGTTTATAAAATAATTATGGGTTAAAGTGTAAAAATATATATGTGTTTTTGTCAAAATCGCATCCAACACTAAATATTTTTTTTAAGTGTAAAAATGACTATGTGGTTAGAAATTAGATGTAAAAATAACGTTTGACCGTTAAGTTTAACTTTTTTTGCTGACTGAATGATGATGTGGCTTTTAAAGTACAAAAATATATATGTGATTTGACTAAAAGAACGTCCAACTTTTTTCTAGATACAAAAATATCGTCTGAACGTTAATTTGACTTCTTTTGCTAACTGAATGATGACGTGACTTTCAAAACAACTATGTGGAAAAAAAAACATGCCGATTGGTCACAAGTCTGAGTTGGCAAGAATTAATATCACCATCTCTATCCCTTTGTTCGCCCTTGTAACAACATTGTACTTGAAAATCAAAACCTGTCCAATGTGGATATATTTTTCGTTCACACGCCACTTTAGTTGTATGAGTTTCACGGGGCTATTTCTAAGGCAATGGCAGGTACACGTCGTCGTCTGATGCGTACTCACTCCAGCCGACGCTGCGATGGTTTAATTTTAATGGATTGAAGACAACAACAACATTGAGAACGCTAATTTGGGTAAGATCTCTAATTTCTAGCGGGAGGATATGTCGGCATTGACAACGACATTGGACATTTTTCTGATTTTCAGGTACAGTGTTGTTACAAGGCCGAACAAAGGGATAGGGATGATGATATTAATTCTTCCCAACTTAGACTTACGAACAGTCAACATTTTTTTCCCACATAGTTGCTTGAAAGCCACGTCATATATCGTTCAGTCAGCAAAAGAAGTCAAACTAACGATTAAACAATATTTTTGCACTTAAAAATAAGTACTTGGTGTTGGACGTTCTTTTGGCCAAACCACATGTATATTATAGTAAACATCTATGTGCAACATACGAGGGTTAATACTAGTTTTTATACTGAAAGACCCAAATGTATTATTTGTTAATACAATCTTTTTTTTTTTTGACTTCACCTTAGCACTATTATTTTTCCATCAAATTGACAAAGGTAATAGAATAAGGAATTCTTTGTTAAATCATATTCAAATTAGCACTATTTTTTTTTTATATTAAAATTTTAGAAAGGGGTTGGGCCACCTACGCTTTAAGTTTAAAGCGGGCGCTTTGAGCCCCGTCACATGAGCATCTTGGGTTAGAAGTACACATGCCTCCACCCATGCCTAGCGTTTCTACTATTTCGTAGACCCCTAGGATATTTTTCCCAGCGCTTTGACCAACTCCACCAACTCCAGCACTATTGTTTGTTAAAGAGAACTTTATGCTTAATTAATGGAGTAGTATGATACTGCGTCCAACCCTCTAACACCTAAATTATATATGGGCCCCTCCAGCAACATCTTTTTTTTTTTTTTTTTTTAAAGGAAGGAATAAATTGAAAGTACACGAATAATGTAGAGCCCATTTATTTAATTATCTCAATCCATGTTGCTCCGAAGAAAACCTAAAGTCCTAAGCATGCTCTTTGACCCTCTTTGATTACTCTGACTATTTTGTTGTTCTCTTGACCAGAAACCTTTTTCTTTGTTCAATATAATCATAGTGCTTTTGAAATTCAACATAAAAACTTACGACATTTGAACCACTTCAAATTAAAGTACCTCCTTTTTCTTCTCAGTTGTCACAGTGGTCTGGACGAAGTTCCTGACTCGATCGAGTATGTATGTTTAATTTGTATTGTATTAAAAAAAATCACCTCTTAATTGAATCATAGATGGTCGTAAAGTCTCGTTTTGGGTTAGTCGGATGTTTACACATCTAATAACAAGATTTTTTTTTTTTAAAAAAAAACATTGGATATCGAGTGACCGAAAGGGTTATTAATTAAATAAAAGTACTTCTTAATATCTTTCATTCTTAACTAAATTAATTATACTGGATACTTTTTCTTATTTTCTTCTATATTAAATACGTATAACCCATTTGTTGAAATAAGACAATATTGAAGATTATTTTTTAATGATAGCTGTTATATTTTCATAATAGTCATTTACTAACTTTATTTACTTCTTAATTTAAAATTTGATGAAAAATCAGTTATTCCTCATTTGTTAGAGCGCAAAGAAATTAAACAGAAATTATAGTTTATTTAAACAGATTAAAATTAAAATCCAAAGATACATCAATTAAGCGTGTTATAAATAGAGCCGTCAAAATAGGTTGAACCCATCAGGGCTAGCTTGTTTAACTCTGTCTAAATGAAGGACAGGGCTTGTATTTAAGGTGGTGTAAAAGGAACTCGGACTTAAACGGGGGGGCCGGGACTTTTAAATTAGTCTATTTTTCATTTATTAAAATAAAATACTTACTCTTATCATACAACACCTTTTGCTTGAAAAAAAGAAAAATGAAAAAGAATCAGGTATTTCAATTCACACACACTTGTGCTCTAATAAAAGTTTAAAGTTGATGTTAGATTGTTTAGCTCTAGCCATTTCCCATACATCTGATGACAGCTTTATATATGATTATATTTACTCTGATTCATGCATCACTGCATCGAACTTCCGAAAGCAAAAGGGCATCGTATTTTTCCTAAAACAATATAATTTTAGTGTAACTTTCCTTTTTTTCAAGACTTTCTCATATTAATTTTTAAGCTAAATGATATTATCACAAAGAAAATTTAATAGGCATAAAGTAGAAATTTATTAGACAATATAGAAATTTTTCGAGTTTTGGTTGACAATATATTATCTCCAATCTTTAGTATAAAACGGTTGTCTTTTTTTTAAGAATTATGGAAGTTAAATAAGTTAGTTAATTATAACATATGTTATGTATCATTAAATTATAGAGTATATTAATTTATAACTCACAACAATTAGTTGGAGAAAAGTAAAAAATATAAATACTTTAATGTAATTTATTTAGTTTTTTCTTTTTTGAAAATTAGATAACTCTTATATTAAGGAGGGGAATTAGTTTGTGGAATGATTGAGTACTTGCTGATGGTTTTGATCTATCTAGCTGCACAGTAAGCAAAGCGCACATATAAGAAAGAGTGAAATTAGATAACTCTTATATTAAGGAGTGGAATTAGTTTATTTAATTAAATGCAAACACAAATTAAAGTCATGCGAGTTCAAATCCTAAAAATATTTTTCGTGTTGCATTGTTGATGGGACACATACGCTACAATACTAATCGTTTAACAAAAACTGGATCTGGTTATGGTTTTTACGAATCTCAGATTTTGAGGGAGAAAAGGCACGTAAGCAGATAACCTCTGCCACGCGTGAAATTGCATGCAATCCCAATGCCATCACCTCCTCCTAACACCTTACCCTCCCCATGCAATAATCAATTATCAATCCCACCTATTAAATCTCTTCACTCAGAGTTTCACTTTCAACATGGCGGCATTCAACAACGACTCACTAATCCCCGGCGAACCCACCGCCGCCGGAATCTCCCTCCTCGAGACCGCTACTTCTGCCATCCAAAGCTTCGCCCCGTCAACAACATTCACCAGCACCTTTGCGCGTACATATATTCATTTATTCTCTCTCTTTCATTCATATTTGAAATATTCCACTTGACGTGAATGTGATTGTGTTGAAGGTTCCATTTTTACGCGGATGACATGACGCGGCAAGTGGAGGCGCACCACTTCTGCGGCCACCTGCACGAGGAGGAGAGGCAGTGTGTGATCTTCGACGGGCCTGAGAAGACCAGCAAGTTGATAGGGGTGGAGTATATGATACCGGAGCACCTGTTCTTGACGCTGCCGGACGACGAGAAGAAGCTCTGGCACACTCACCTCTTTGAGCTGAGGTCAAGGGCGCCATACTCTTCACGCCCAGACTTCCACGATCAATCGAGCTTCAGGAAATGGAAACTCTGAGTAAGACTTATGGCAAAACTTACCATTTTTGGCAAGTCGATAAGGGTCACTCTCTCCCCTTTGGCCTCCCTCAGCTCATGATGGCCTTCACCAGAGACGGCCAGATTGATCAAGACCTCCTACAAGGTACCCTCATACCTTACAAACACTACTCACTGTTTAATTCTGTGGAACCGCTTTCCTTGCTAAGCAAAGCCCTTAGGAGGGAAACCCGTTCTATATTCCACTCTGTGATTACTTATAATTCATTCACATGGTTGGATTAATTAACGCAGATGCTGGGAAGCGTTTTGGGGTTGATTTCAAGAAAGAGAGAGAGGAAAGAGAGTACATAGCGGGGCCTGCACATGGAGTTCATCCTCTGGCAAATGCAGGAGGGAAGGGCCTTAAGACTGTGTTGAGGGAGGTCCCATTGAGCCCTGAGGATTCTCTTCCACCTGGTGCCGCCAGGGTCTTTGTATGAATTGATATGTATCTCTCAATCACTACATATCTATATCTATATATATAACAATGCCAGAGACTTGTGTGAATGTTAATGTCCAATAAATAAATTAGATGGGTCTCCGCTGCTCTCAATTAAACTGATGTACTTAATTATATGTCTCGAAGACTACTCCCGTTAAAAGCTTCCTCTCTCGTATATTATTGTTCAAATGAACTTATTTATTAATAGTTAATGATCATCATTCATCGATCATCTGTTTATATATCAGAACGATCTGTGTATTATTGGAGGTGTTGGCCTCCTAAGCTTAGTTGCTTGCTCGAATGAATAAGCAATCTGAATCAGTGTTGGTTCCGAGCCTCTCAAGCCTGGAAAGCAAATTCCAATTGGCATGCCGTCATTGTAGCCTGCCGGCACAGTGATTCCTGGATACCCTCCTATGGCAAGTACTGTAGCAAAATCAAAGCCAGAGGTCACCACTGCGTCTAGGTTATTCACCTTCATGACTTTCTCTATTCCATTCTTAGACAAATATGCCAGGATTGATATTGCTTCTTCTTCTTTCTTCCCAATTCCATTTGTCTTTTCAGCTGCCAACATAACGTCGTGGTCATACTTATCAATTTTCTCCTGCAATTTCTGTAAATTAGACTCAAGCGGCCGGTTACTATATATATATATATATATCGTATATAGTAAGAAGAAATATTTGTGCTTACCAAGTCTGGGCGTTTGTTGTTGAAGCGAATCACATCTACTAAGGTTTTCACAGGAGAATGACTTAAAGCTTTAAGGTATGGATTCAAGGCTATTTTAAATTCAGCATACAATGCAGTGAATTCATATCCCGCATCTTCGATTATTTCAACGTTATCTATCTTCAAATTGTCAATCAGTACGGCCCCTTGCTGCCTATATAAATGTGTGATTCCGAGTGTTAGCAACTTGTTGCAGCAATCCACTATAGAATGGTTTAAGCCATGCCTGGTATATATATATAGTTTTCATTACCTTAGTCTCTTTAGGTGTTGCTCATAAGTTTTCTGCTGAGAACTACCGTTAAACCTGTAGTAGTATCTCACTATCCCCAGCGCTTTTACCTTTTAGACCATCTTTTCTCAGAAACTGAGCATATCCACCTTTTGGGACATATTTTGATGCTTTGATTGTTTGCCTTATCCCTACCATCAACGCCTGCAATGGCTTCAAGAACATATGCAAAGATCATCGAGACGATCCCGCAAATAGGCTCCGCACCATCCCACAACAACATTGCGCACTTGTTAAAGGCATTCCCACATTCAAAAACTTTTCTATATATCAGAAACTCCTATTGCACTATAATGTAATTTGTTTTAACATTTGACGAAATAAATGGCAACATATCTATTTACTTGATTAAACGACTTGTTTCAAGAACATTGAGACGTGTGTGAAACTTGTTGAAATTAACTCACCCTACTGTGTCTTGTCTTTGGGAGATTGGAACTACCCCATCTCTACTAGTGAGACCAACAGTAGGTTTGATTCCCACTAGAGTTATAAGTAGAAGGACATAAAATGGAACAAAAAGTCTCGTACCAAGAGACACGCCACAAGATTTGTCGCATCGATATTCCGGATCCGCTACTAGACCCACAAGGATCACCCCTAGTATATGGATTCTGCAGTAGTAAACACCATACATAATAGAAGCATCAATTTTTGTTATGGTGATCTGTTTCAGCAATATTCAAATGTTAAAAATGGACAGAATCTTCAGAAAAGTTAGGACCTTTAGTCACTTTGACATGGATTGCACTGAAGACAACCAAACAAACATGGAATAAGGGAAAAAATAGAAGTAGATGATCACCTTGCCTTGTCCACCTCTAGCACTCCAACCAGAGGGTAAACTATTTCCCCTGAAATAAGACCACTCGCTTAAGGTAGCCTTACCTAAGATGATAGCCCCAGCTTTTCTTAACTTGGAGACCACCCCCTGCGTCTCCAGGCACCACAGAGCCCAGAAGTGCATATGACCCAAATTTGTTGTGTTCATCGATCCTTGGTTGCAATGTTATCCTTCACCCGAATTGGGATTCCATGCAATTTTGGCGAGACGACGACGTCCTACACCACGTCGTTCTTGGTCGGCCCTATCGGCGGGCGAGCGCATCGGGATTGAGCTCCAACGCACCCTTAAGAATAGGGTTGAGCTTGTGGATTTGTTGAATGTACAACTCGGAAGGCAAGTTGGAGATCGTTCCTGGAGGTAAGGTGGTTTCTGCGGAAGGCAAGTTGGAGATCGTTCACAGTGGCTTCTCTGATATTTGAGAAGGAGAGAGGCTTGGTGTGTGTGGTTATGGAGAAAAGAAGAAGAAGAAGGAAAGGGAAGATCAGAGAGTGGCTAAGCTCTGAATGGGAAGCCATGAGAGAGTGAGTAGAGGAGAGCTAGCTGTTGGGTTAATGTGCTCTTTAGTCACTTAAGCCCAATAAGGCTTAAGTGAGACTACAGCCCAAGAACCCTATGGCCCATGTGGTTTAGGGTTAGGTCTTGGATATAGTAGTATATAAACCTACCTTCACCTCCTTGTGACGGCCAAGACAAACAGGAGGCTTTCATCAGAGATAAACCCTAGAGGCAGACGTTCATCATCTGAACGGTTGCCCACACAACCATCCTATCCCCCTCGAGAGATAGTCTGGAAGATCGATCATAGAGCGGACTATTTGTTCGTGGAGAGGCTTTCAGATCGCTGTATCTTTCCAGGTAATCAAAAACGATGAAGGTTTTAACTTTTCCTACATCGTGTCGGTACGATTCGCTTCCGCGTTTCTGGTGAGTTTCCTACAATTGGTATCAGAGTCGAATCGCGATTAGGAAAAAAACCAGTTTTGATAATTTTTTTTCATGTGATTAATTTCAGATTTTTCAAAATATTTTTTTTTTGAAAAATATGACATCTCTTTCTATATTTGTTATTTATTTCATGGTAATTATTCGTTTATAATTCATATTTAATATTAGTTTTAATTTTAATCGGTTAATCGCTTTAATCCATGGTTAGATTTTTTCGTGTATTTCTCGATTTGTAACAAGGAGGCTAATCCCATATTATTAGATTTCCTCCTTGCAATAATTTAATACATTTTGCAATGATCTATGTATTTTTTCAAATTTCTGTAAAAGTTGAAGATCGAGAAAGCTGCGAAGAAAAAGAAGAAAAATTGCCCATCGTGTTGAGATGACTTGGTGTGTGTGGAAGATCGACGGCTAGGGTTCTTTTTGCATCTTAGGGTTTCTCGCCAAGGAGTGGGTCTTTGGGCTTTTGGGCCCATGAATACCCTAAAGGGGCTTGAGACAGAAACTATGAGAGGGACAAAAGAGGAATTCCAAAGTTGTAATTTTTATTTTTATTTTTATTTTTAAATAGGAAAGCCAAGGATTAAAGTTATTTGTTTAATCATTAATGCTTTTATTGATTTGAGAATTATATGTGCGATTAACATGATGTTTGAAATAACATGCCATATAGAATAGGAAGATGCCATATTGTTGCATAATCACATGTCATAAAAGCATAGTAGCTATTATGTCTTGAATCGACTAGTATGATAGTTATTATGCGAGATTATTTAGGTTATCCACTAAACTAATTATAAATTATTATGATTTTAAATTAAAATCTAGAAAAATAATTGGATTAATTAATTGGAATTAAAATCTAGACAAATAATCCAGGAAATTTTTGAGAATTGTATTTTTGAGAGTAATTTATGGGTTATTTAAAATGGTCATGTGGAGCACACTCTGCCAATCATGACTGGATTTTAGATATCTAATGATTTCAATTAACAATTGCTCAGATTTCAGACAAAGAATACTCTAAATTGAACAATTTTTGAGAATTGTATTTTTGAGTAATTTGTGGGTTATTTAAAATGGTCATGTGGAGCACACTTTGCCAATCATGACTGAATTTTAGATACCTAATGATTTCAATTAACAATTGCTCAGATCTCATACAAAGAATACTCTAAATTGAACAATTTTTGAGAATTGTATTTTTGAGAGTAATTTGTGGGTTATTTAAAATGGTCATGTGGAGCACACTCTGCCAATTATGATTGGATTTTAGATACCTAATGATTTCAATTAACAATTGCTTAGATCTCAGATAAAGAATATTGAGCCAAAAACCTATGGATGGTACAAACTACAAACAATGGAAAACTAATTTGGATATTGTTCTTCAATTTGAAAAGCTCAACTTTGTTCTAATTACCCCTATGCGCCGCAACTGTAGATAGATGCGTCTCGTGGCAATACGAGACTAAATTTCAGCAAGAGAAGGAAAAATGGGAGAAGGCGAATGTGGCGTTCATTGCTATATTTTAGCTTGATCTCGCGATCACCTTCGTGGAGCAAGTGAGCATGATTGAGGAAGGAGCAACAATGCTCCGGACTCTTGATGACATGTTTGCTACGTCTAGCAGCTCTCCGCTAGGAAAAATGCACCGAATTCGGTCACCAAGATAGTGATGTCGGAGGAAGTGGCGGGATCATTGTCTCACAATGATAGCAAACTTCAAGAAGGTCAAGACCATGGTGTCAAAGTTGAACAAGAAGTAAAAGTTGACCTTTCTTGCAATCACCGCTCGAATACTTCAATCAGTTCAAGATGAATTATAATATGAATAAGATGAATCTTGACCTCACTCAACTAATGCACGAGCTTGAGAGTGTTGAACGATCTCTAGTCAAAGGCGGTGCATTTTTTTTGGTGAAAGTTCTGAAACCTAAGGGGAAACCCAAGGGAAAGAACAAGAACAAGAAAAAGAAGAAATCGAGGTATTCCTCGTTGTAAAAACAGTTGCAATGAAGCGCCAAAAGGCAAGTGCTTCAAGTGCGGACAAAAGGGGCATTGGAAGAAAAATTGCTCACGTATGAATCAACCAGGTATGAGTAATTTACATGTGATTGAGGCTTGTTTAGTGGAGAATTACAATGATAAATGGATCGTTGATTCAGGAGCCACTAACCATGTTTGTTACTCTTTGCAGTGGTTCAAACATAGCTTGCTTGTAAGTAAAGGACAAAGAATTTTGAAGCTTGGAACTGGGGAGCTTGTGTCTGCACAAGCAGTGGGACAAGTTATTTTATCTTTTGATGATTGCAGAACTTTGGTTTTAGAAGACTGTTTATTTATTCCAGATTTTAAGAGGAATTTAATTTCTGTTAGTTGTTTGGAAACACGTGGTATGACAGTTCAGTTTAATTCCTCAGTTTCAATAAGAAGTTCATCTTCTTTTATTTGTTCTGGTGTAATGTTTAATGGTCTTTATTTCCTTAATCCGTTCCTGTGAAGTTAATCATGTTGAATTGAATGATGTTGAGCATATTAATTCATCAAAGAAAAGAAAAGTTTCCAATGAAACTTATCTTTGACATTTGAGATTGGGTCATATTAACTCTAACAGGGATACAAGGTTTGGTCAAAAGTGGGATTTTAAAATCCCGAACTTTGAACCGATACCAGATGTGAATCTTGTTTAGAAGGTTGATAAATAGATATTTTATGATTAAATAAGTATAGATTCGAGATATATTGAGTTGAATTTATTAATATTATACTTATTTAATTATCTTTTTATATATTTACATATCTTTTAATTAAATATAGGATAAAAGAATATTATAACATAAAATTTATTGATATCCTATTTTATTTTGTAGGAGATATGATGTGATCTAAGAGAGGAGAAAATATAGGAAGGCTCATCATTATTGGGCAAGAAATTTAATTAAAAAGGATATTGCACATTATATTATTATATTAAATAATATAATATGCAAAAAGATGAACCACGTGATGAGGATTGATATTCAGAAGATATGCTATATCCTATCTTTAAAGCAATTGGAATAAAGATGGTGGGACCCGCGCAAAAAGAACCTAATCTATATCTATATATTGCAACGCACGGGAAGGAAAAAAGAAAAGAAAAAGCAAAAAGATATGATATCTCATATCTTTTATCCATTGAAATAGAACGGGCCCACACCAAAAAGGAGAACAATATATAAAAGGACAAGACGCTGCACAGAGATGACAATTCGTAATTTGAACAAAGGAATTAATCGAGAGAAAGACGCAAAAGAGAGATGCCAAAGATACAGAGCAATTCAAGAAAGGACGAGGAGCGAACAAAGAATTCCGACGAAGCAAAAGGACGAGACGCACGGAACGAGAATGAGAATTGGAGAATCGGGAGGAGCATATGAGATCGAGGGATTCTTTAAGAGTCTTGATTTCTCCTTTCTTTTTCTTTCCGTCGAATCAATATTATTTTACTTTCATGATTTTTCTTATAGCCATGCTAGGCTAGTTTTCTTTAGTAGTTAGGGCGAAGATGAACCCGATGTTAATTTGAGTATTTGTTTGAATTCTCTATTGAATGTTATTTACCATGATTGAATGAATTATATTTACTTAAAGCCTTCTTAAAAGACTGATCACCTTTTAGATTGTCCATAGGTTAGTGCATGACAATAGAGATGTTGGTGCACTTAACTAGAACCTTTAATTCATCATAAAATTGCATGACCTAGACATAGGCTTACAAATTTATGTGATCTTATAATTCCGGTTTATATAATCTTTCTAAATAATACTAAGACATTAGGTTATTTTCAAAGATAAAGACTAAGGTAGCATCAAGACATTGGGACTTAGTATAATTTTAGAGAATTGATCGTCAGTTATGGGAATAACAGTCAATTAGGGATTTAATTCGAATACTTAGAGGAACATAGGGGAATTCTATACCCTAGCTGCGTTTTTCTCTATTAATCATCTTTTCTAAAACGTTCTTGAAATTCTTGATTCTTATTTTTTATTTAATTATTTAAAACCTTTTTAGTTACAATTCACCCTATTACTCTATTTCACCCAACTAAAGCTGAAATAACTAATTAGTGGCTGTAATACTATTCCTCGTGGGACGATCTCTTTCTCACATACTTTATTACTTGTAACGATCGGTGCACTTGCCGAAGTCGCTATCAAAGGTAAAATGACCAAGAGATCTTTCAAGGCCAAGGGAAAACGTGCCACACTTTAGCTGGAATTGGTACATACCGATGTATGTGGACCAATAAATGTCCAAGTCGAGGTGGGTATCGATTTCATCACATTTATCGATGATTACTCTAGATTTGGACATGTGTACTTGATGCGTCACAAGTCCGAAGCTTTTGGAAAATTCCAAGAGTTCAAGGCCGAGTGCGTAAAAGCATCTTGGTGTTCAAATTAAGACTCTTCGATCTGATCGGGGGTGAATACCTATCTCGGAGAGTTCGGGTCTTACCTAACCAAAGAGGGGATAGTTTCACAATTATCTTCTCCAAGGACACCCCAGCAGAATGGAGTTCTTTGAAAGGAGAAATAGAACCATTTTAGAAATGACAAGATCTATGCTCGCTTATTCATCTCTTTCGATTCATTTCGGGGATATGCCTTATAAACTGCTATGTATCTATTGAACTTAGCTCCATCCAAGTCGGTTTCAAAGACACCAATAGAATTGTGGAAAGGGTTTAAGCCCACCATGAAACATATTCAGATTTGGGGTGCTCGGCACATGTCTTGCAACAGAAACCAGATAAGATGGACTCGCGTACTGAAGTATGCATGTTTATAGGCTATCCTAGAGGAACCAGAGGTTGGTTGTTTTATAGTCCAAAAGAAAAGAAGGTCATAGTGAGCACTCACGCGACTTTCTTAAAGGAGGATTATATGACAAATTATAAGCTAAAGAGTACGGTTATTCTTGATGAGCTAGTCTCGATCAAGTTTCACCGCAACCTCCTCAGGCGGTTCCAGCTTTTATTCCGTGATTGTTCAAAGAGGGAAAATATACCCGAACATACACAGGAACCAGAGATAGAACCAGAAGTTCAACATGATGAAGAAGTTCAGCATAATGATGAACTTATGGAAGAACAAAATCATGAATTGGTTAATCCACTTAATGAGGGTCCTCATCTAGAAATTGTTAACCCACAAGTTATGGACCCCCTGTAGATGCACAACATCAAGTGCGACAAAGTCGCAGTGGGAGATTGATTCATAAACCTGCAAGATTTCTCTTGTTGGGTGAGTCATATCAGAATATCATTATTGATGAAGATGATGATCCCACGAGCTATGACAAGGCACTAGGAGATGTTGATGCTCAGGAATGACTTGAGGCTATGAATCGTGAAATGGATTCTATGTATTCCAAATCAGTTTGGTCTCTTGTAGATGCACCTAAAGGGGTAAGACCCATTGGGTGTAAGTGGATTTACAAGAGAAAGAGAGGATCGGATGGGAAGGTTGAAACCTTCAAAGCTAGATTGGTGGCGAAAGGGTACTCCCAAATAGAAGGTGTGGATTATGAAGAAACCTTTTCGCCGGTTGCCATGCTTAAGTCCATCGGGATTCTCTTAGTTGTTGCAGCAAATCTTGATTATGAGATTTGGCAAATGGATGTCAAAACTGCTTTTCTAAATGGAAATTTGGAAGAGGAAATCTATATGCAAAAGCAACCAAAAGGGTTTATAGCCAAAGGACAAGAAGAGATGGTATGCAAGTTGCAAAGGTCCATTTATGGACTTAAGCAAGCGTCCAGATCATGGAACATCAGATTTGATCAAGCATTAAGTCTTATGGTTTTGAGAAAAGTCCTGATGAGTCGTGTGTGTATAAAAGAGTCCAAGGTAATGCAGTATCTTTTCTGGTACTTTATGTGGATGATATACTCCTTATCGGTAATGATACAGAGGTATTGTTAGGCATAAAGACCTGGTTGAGCAAGCATTTTGATATGAAGGACCTGGGGGAAGCCAATTATATTCTTGGTATTAAACTCTTGCAAGACCTGAAGAATAGGGTTTGGCATTATCCCAAGCTAAATACATCGACAAAATACTTTCCATGTTTGGCATGGAGAATTCCAAGAGGGGAATTATACCCTTCACGCATGTGATTCATATCTCTAAGGAGCAATCTCCTAAAACTCCTGAGCAGAGAGAACGCATGAGTATGATACCTTATGCTTCAGCAGTAAGTAGTCTCATGTATGTTATGCTATGTACCAGACCAGATATCTGCTATGCAGTGGGAGTAGTAAGCCGGTACCAATCTAATCCTGGAGAGGAACACTGGGTAGCGGTCAAACATATACTCAAGTACCTACGGAAAACGAGAGATTATATGTTGGTCTAGTCTAGTGGGAGTCTTGAAACCATTGGTTATACGGACTCAGATTTCCAAGGAGATATTGACTCAAGTAAGTCCACCTCGGGATATGTGTACACCCTTAATGGCGGTGCCATTTGTTGGAGAAGTGTAAAACAATCATGTGTGGCTGACTCTGCCACAGAGGCTGAGTATGTAGCTGCTTATGAGGCTACAAAGGAAGCTGCATGGTTAAAGAAGTTCCTAACTGTAACATCCCATTTTCGAAAGCAGTATATTTTTTTTTTCATCAGAGTAGAGCATCGGAGCAATTGAGTAACTGATACATTTATTCAAATTGCCGTAAGTCCGGGCCGATTTACGAAGCGGTACATTGACCGAGAGTTTTCAAAATGAATAACACCCGAAGAAAGTCTTGATCGGGACTCGTACGCCTGCTCGCCTTTCTCCTCGGTCCTCGGTTCTTCCGAACCGACGCTATGATAAGAGCGAGATCCAATTACAATTTGGATCTCGTGTAACGGTTAACCTCATGCTTAAATACGACTACATATACACGACAAAGCAATCAATACAACAGTCCATAACAGATGTATGATTAAAAATACATAACCACGTATGTAAGATAATAACCACGTATGTAACATAACCACGTATGATACAAAGACAATAATAACCTCGTATGTGACATAACCACGTATGTGACATAACCGTGTATATAACATAACCACGTATGCTACAACAACAAACAGAACACAACAAACATATATAATCATACAATAACCATCGAGTTAGTGTTACGAAGACGCGAACGTACCTTTTTGGCGGTACAACGTAACTTTTACTTTAAAAACGTGAAATTCGACGGGAAAAACGGTATGACTCGGCGGCACAACAAATGCTCGATTAGCTCAGATATCCTATAAGGACAACGTTTATCAACATTTGGCATCATAACAGGCCATTTGGGCGAAAATTACTATTTTGCCCCTAGTACCCCTATTTGGCGGAATTTCGCCGAAGCTTATTGTTTTCGCTCTATCTCTCCGAATTTTGACAGATCTTTTCCCTTATCATATTTTCGAAATATATATCATATTTACCCCTAAATATGATATCTAGACTATCTTGAAAAATTAAAGATAAATCTAGCATTCCTACTATATCTACCGAAAGAACTACCGAAACTAAAGACCAGGGACCGAAGAACTTACCCGGACTTTGCTCGACTTTCTCCGAGCTTCTCTCTCTAACTTCTCTCTAAGAGGCAGATTTTTGGTGTGAGAAATGAAGAAGAGGAGCTTGGTATTTATAGAAGAGACGGATGGCGAACGGTAAATAATTCGAACTTCGTCTTGACGAATATGGACCGTAGGATCGCATTTTTGAGGACAAAACACTCTTGGCCATCCATGGTCAAGATCGAAATCTAAGAGCCCTAAAGTCAATGGATGAGTTGTCATCCATGATGGCTCTTGCTTTATGGCCTCCGGCCCCGATAAAGCTACCTCCGACGGTGTCCGTTTCGCGCGATTTCGCGAAACTCAAAAATCCGGCGTGTAACTTTGAAGATCTTTCCATCCTCTTTCATATTATCTATTTGGATCCTCTTTTTGATCATATCCAGGTATTCTCCGGTGCGTCGGAAGATATTCGGACAAACGCGTCCGATTCTAAATCGCTTCCGATAGAACCAACTTCGGACAACAATTTCAATCGTAAAACGTCCAGTTGTTGCCTAACTTAATCTCGTGTTTAAAAAGACGCAATTGTTTCTATAGGTTCTCACTTTGCCTATCGACTCTCTACTCTATCCGATCAACTTTTCGTCTTATTTGAAATCGGGGTTTTTGGTTGCGGAAACAACGCCTGGTAAATTCTTTCTTCGTGTAAAATTTCACTTGTTCTTAATTTGATCAGTCTGAAAATACTTTTACCTCTGGTTTACCCGTAGAATTTATTTCTAACTTTTCCCTGGGCCGCTTATCGACTCACCGCATTATATTATTATTTTATTCTAATTACCTTCACATTTATTTTTTTCTTTTATTTTTTATTTATTTTTCTAAGCATAAAATATTTTATTAATATTTTATTTTTTTATTTATTTAATAATTTCGAATTTCTCCAATTAAAAATAATTATTTAAATTATTTTTAATTCATTTACTTTATACCTTAATTATCCCATTAATTACCAGATTAGCCACTTACTAATTTTTGATAATTTTCTTAATTAGGATAAATCATTATCTCACAACTATTTTACTTACATTGGTATTTTATATCCCATGTAAAATATTAAAAATCATGGGGTCACTTATGATCCCAAAATAATACTTAATTTTGCCTCATTATTTTTCAAGGGAAATTATCCCAAAAAATTCCTAAAATTAGAGACAACATACTTTCTAATTTTTAAAAAATATTTAATTGCCTCCTGGGATTTATCATAATATTTTTAGGTCATTTAATGCCTCAAAAATACATTTTATGGATTTTAGCTCTTTATCTCTCCTAATTTCCATAGAAATTACCTTAGAAAATAAGGTAATTATTACACTAGTTTTGAAACCACATATTCACCTATTTCCAATAGGTATTATTTATCGAAATATGATACTTATCATAAATACGATTTTTAGGGTATTACACTAACGGACCTTCAAGTGATATCATGTGTTAATTGTCCTATCACACTTTACTGTGACAACAGTGGGGCAGTAGTACAGTCCAAGGAACCAAGGTATCACAAGAGACAAAAACACATACAGAGGAAATACCACTTGATCCGAGACATAATTGAAAGAGGAGATACATTGGTAGCAAAGATAGCATCAGACGAGAACCTTGCCGATCCTTTTACTAAGAGTTTGCATGAACGTGTGTTCGAGAGGCATGTTACATCTATGGGTCTTAGGAGGATTCCAGATTTGCTATAGCTTTAGGTAGTTGTTACTTCACTTTGTTATTTTGTGCCTTTTGAGCAAGACATTATGACATTGCTTTTTTTTTTTTCTGAATATTATAAATGAGGTGTTATTCATTTATTTCACACACTATTTACAAGCTCAAAGGTTCAGATCAATTATGGAGTATATGATCATATGGATACGTTCATAGAGGACATGGTCATAGGTTCTCACAATTGATGAAAAGGTTCACAGCTATTAAATTAAGTTGGGCACTTTATTTAGGATGCAATATTTTATGAAATGGTTTTGTCCGAATCATTATAAAATATTGGTGTGAGTTAATACTTACATTGAATGGATCAAGGAGAGATTTGATTAAGATTGTTCTTTCTGTCATAAGGAATCAAATCTCCATATAACTATAGTCATGTAGTTACTCTTAATCCTGAGTTTATTTTAAATAGGTAGTCGAATAGTTTTCACTCTTTGATTTACCAACGGGTGAGGTTTGATCTATATGACGGCCAATAACTTGGTATTTTAGGATTGAGACTATTTGGTTATCGGTGTTTATGAGATAAACAACATGAAATTTATAGGAAATGTCCCCTTGATATGTTTCGGTACTTGGATATTGAAGACACTGGCCAGTGGATGTAATCCATTAGAGAAACCATCACGATCAAGGAATAAATAATTGATTGGGTTACTGAGAAAATTGGTCAATCAAATTATAGACATTCTATAAAGGGGTAATGCATATTCGTGTTATAAGTGTCATTATTCTTGTAGTTCACGTTCGGGCTTTTAGTGGAGTAGCACCGAACTAGATAATCTTTTGTAAATTATCATGATCCTTGATAAATGACAAATGGTAGATCCCCAGGCTAGCTAGCTCGAGACAAGGGATGGGGTATATTATAAGATGATGATGGCTTATGGGTTACATGGTCTTGGGTTTACGAACTCAAGTTTGTATCTTAAAGAGCAAGTGGGAGATTGTTGGGTTAATGTGCTCTTTAGTCACTTAAGCCCAATAAGGCTTAAGTGAGACTACGGCCCCAAGAACCCTATGGCCCATGTGGTTTAGGGTTAGGTCTTGGATGTAGTAGTATATAAACCTACTTTCACTTCCTTGTGACGGCCAAGACAAACAGGAGGCTTTCATTAGAAATAAACCCTAGAGGCAGACGTTCATCATCTGAACGGTTGCCCACACAACTATCCTATCCCCTTCGAGAGATAGTCCGCGAAGATCGATCATAGAGCGGACTACGATTTGTTCATGGAGAGGCTTTCGGATCATTTGCATCTTTCCAGGTAATCAAAAACGATGAAGGTTTTAACTTTTCCTACGTCGTGTCGGTACGATTCGCTTCCGCGTTTCTGGTAAGTTTCCTACACTAGCAGTAGCAGTGAAATCATGGAACCAATTACCCTGCTCGTCGAGCTCGTCACTACGGACGAGATTCCGCCGTCCAGATCTGATTTTTTTTAAAAATTTATTTTTTATAAAAATTAATTTAATAGGTAGAGAATAAAAAATAAAGATTTATTTTATATTTGTTTTTGTTTGTGCCGCCCGAGAAAAAGGAAATCAAGCGATTCCTTCTTTGTTTTCCTTTTGTTTTCTTTATTTTTACTTTGCTTTGAAAGTATTGAGATATTATCGAGGAATAGATGTTTTGAATCAATTAATAAAATTCATTTTTCAAAAATATCATCAGAAAAAAATGAAATGGAGTTTTTTAAAACATCGGAAAAAGTTTTCTATTTTGTCATTTATACAAATAAAAGATCTTATGATTATTAAGAACTCAACAGGACCTCCTCTCATCAAAGCAAAGAAAGAGGGGTCTCCTGTTGAGTTCTTATTTTTTCATTTCAAAAATTAAGTTCAGCCAATTACTACAGAGATGAACCCAATCCAGAATATGAATCATAAAAGAAAATACCAATTAAATCGATCACGGAATACCGATTAAAGTACCTATTATCCAAAGAAGAATCCTTCAAAGTAGTATCGGCCATTTATCCCACTTTCCTCCACATTTCATCAAGTAGTCATGCTAGAGACATAATGTAATACCCGCATTATTATGAATAATAATAGATTTAAATAATAAAAATAATAGTAATAGTAATAGATTTAAATAATAATAATGATAATGATATAATAATAATAATAATAATAATAATAATAATGATATAATAATATATAGCAAAATCTAGAAATTTATAATGTTTGTATTATTTTATAATTTATTAATTAGGAATAATTAAAGAGCCCAGCCCATATAGCTAAACCCTAAAATCTAATTATAAATTTAGGTCTAGCCGTCTAAACCTAGGGAACGCTCGACACTCCGCTACTTTATCTTCTCAAATCCTCTTCTTGTACCTTGCGTCAAAGTTTCTAGGAGATTAGCAAAACGGCGACCAGGTAATCCTAATCCCATGAAGTCTAGAAGTCTTAGGTTAAAGGTTAATATTTCACTAGTTGGTTATATATAAAACATATTATATGTGTTTCAAATTCGTGAGTACATCAATTTTGTCGAATTCTGAACTATTAATTGAATACAATCGATAAATTGTTTTGTTGCTTTGCCTCGAGAATTTGTGCATGATTCATACAATATACATCATCCCGTGCGTAGGATTTGTGGTTAAATGTATACAATTTCCCCGCCTCGATTTTTGTGCGTAATTCATATGATCTTTGTTTGTGCGCATGACACCGTGCGTCGTTTAATTGTTTGGTGATTGCAATATATATATGCCCGTACGTTATCTTTCTTTATTATTTGACTCTCTTTTTTTATATGTAATGTCTCCCGTACAATAAGATAGGATACCAACGAGACTTTAGGTCAAAATATTCTTATATCTATATTTAATTAAAATAATATAAAAACATATAGAAGATACGTAAATAATAGAAATAATTTAGAGTTTATTATGTGTGTATTTTAAATAACTTAATCATGGGAAGATAGCTTTGGGATGGTACCTCCCAAGGGGATGAACACAATTAGGCTTTATGCCTCCGATATAGATTTTGATGTGAACAGATAGTATCCGTTCTTCCCAAGGTGGTGTCCGCGGGTTTAGGGACACTAGTAGCAACCTTGGGAAGAGGTGTGCACACTAGGAAGATATTTTATATGGCCAACTTGATGATTGTGGATTGGCGGGTTTAGGGTCTACCCCGGTTCTCTTCCCATTAATTAAACTACATAAAGAACATCAAAAATGACGTTTTTGGTTATAAATATGTATATGATATTTTATCATACGTAATAATTTATAATTCATATTATCGTTGCTTTATTAGGATTTACTTTTGCCGAGTTTTTGTTTGTGTTCATGGGTGCGATGATCCTTCTGGGGAGCAGATTTTCGGTGAAACGGGTGCAAAGGATAGGTTAGCGGTGAAAGTTGTGAGGATAACTACTCAAAAGATCTCTAGCTAATTCTAGACTTTTCGAATCTTTATGAATTCAATAAATTGTGTTAGACATATTTCTTTCGGTTGAACCTCGTTTTTGGTTTCGTTTTAATGTACTTAGCCTTGCGCTTGTCTTAGTACAAGTGCGGCGGTGACACTTCCCAAATTTGGATATTTTTAGTATTTCCTTATAAATTCATTTAAATTTGATATTAAAATAAATGTTAGTAAATTGGGGGTGTTACACATAAACGGTCATAGATAATTATGAAATTATATCCTTCCGAATGGGATAAGAGAATTCCTAATATATATTTATTATTCCCTTAATTGAAGAAATAATTGGAAAATAAAACAGCAAGTACAAAAATGAGTAATAACCCCCAAAGAGAGAATCGGGTACGATTCAATTCAACATTTTGTTCGTTTGGGTTTGATTGTGTCGTAGCTCTATAATTCGGATTAGGTTTATCGTTGGATGAACCGCATTGCCGATATTGACCCCAAAAAGAAACGGTGGGTACCGCTAGTCCGTGAACCAACCAACCATCGTTTGTAAAAATGGGATAGGTTCTATCTATGGTCATTGGTCATCGAGTTGTTCCAAAGGATCAAAACGGCCGTTATTAATGGAATTCCTTGTCGGCTCTCTCGTAAAATACTCGTTGGGATGAGGGCTTCCAAATACATCGTAAGCTAAACCCGTGCCGACAAATAACCAACCCGCAATGAATAGGGAGGGTATAGTAATGCTATGAATAACTTGAGTATCGAATACCGGTAATAATATCAGCAAAAGAACGTTCTCCCGTGCTTCCGGACATGTCGAGCTCCACATATTCTTGTACGTCAAAGGGGGATCGATTCCATAAAAGATGAGATCGTAAGTAGAAATTTTCGAAATTCCTTCTTTGTTAGATCGTCAATATTGTACCAAGGGTGTCTTTAGAGTATACCGAATCAAGTATAGCTATCCTTCTTCCGACACTGACAACGCAATTTCATAATCAATAGCGAGATCAAGTACTAGATACTTTTGTTCTTCTTTTCTTGTTGCTTGTCGCGATGTACTCAATAGAGAATTCCTCCATTTTTATAAGATGAGGGTTTTCTACATTATTAGCTTCGGACTAGAAACTAAGGGTCAAATAAAATGTGAATTTGACGGATTTTTTTTTTCTCAAAATTCATCGAGTAGATTATCATATTTCTACAATTTAATTAGATGCGAAATCTAGAAATATAATTTTTGTGGTTGTAGAAGATGTTTTTTGTTGGAACCCCTTCTTTTTTTTTTTTTTTTTTTTTTAAATTTTAAAAACTGCGTTAGTTGTCCAATAAAAAGTAACAATAACAATAATAGCAGTAATACATCAAAATTGCACTTCGTAATCGGATAGAGTATGAATGATTGTTTAGTGCCTTATATTGAAAAAAATGTATTTGATAGCATTGATAATAAGACAATTATGATGGAATTCCAAAAAATAAGGCCTAGAAGAATGACATTGTAATTATTTTTATTGTAATATACTTTTGTTATTAAAATATATGTACTTGAACTTATTGAGTACCCACCCTTCATTGTAATTTATGTAGCTGTATTTCTAACCGCACTTAGCCTTGTTTTTCTAAATGACAGGTTTATAAAATAATTGTCTCTCTTATTACAACATCAGTATTCATTTGATTTCATGAATATTTTTTGATATTTTTTTTCTTGTTTATATTCTTTCATTCTTTTTAATGCATTTAAAACTTCTCTTTAAAAAGAATTCGGGGCAGTGTGCTCCCTTGATTAATTTTCTGGATCCGCCACTATGCTCATCCCAAGAGTGTACTTATTAATCATCACAAAGTTTATAAAAATAGTATCCAAGTCGGGTTAAAAATAATTTTCTACAAGTTGATGTTGATGGATGGGGTCCAATTTGTAACTCTTTCGTTTAGTTGTAATATTTTATAATAAACAGCATGATGCAGGGAGATTGAAAACTATTTCTTTTGGATAAAAAATAGAGTTCTTTTTGTATTAAACGGCATGATGCAGGTAATTGCATGTTAGCAAAAAAAAAACCTCAAAAGTGTAACGGTTTCTGAAAAAACTAGAATTCATCCTACAAATTAAAGATTACTAGAAAAACTAACTAATATAAAGTTGGTTTAGTAGTATAAGGCCTCGCTAGATTCTTTCGAGTCACAGATAAGACACTTGTGTTGGGAGGGGTTGTTATAGACTCCGAATTGTTTGTTGACAACTAAAGAAGAGGAGTGAATCCACATTAGATGCTAAGAATTATATCTTCTTAGGTGCTAATACCTCTAATTAGAGGTATTAGCATATATTTTTTTAATTTTTTTTTATATTTTTTTTATTTATATTTAAATGATATCTTTTGCTTTACGAGATGTTTTTTACATCCAATATCTCAAATTAATTAATTTTCATAATATTTTGGTGTTGAGATAAATGCAGAATTGGAAATTAATTGATTTGAGATATTGGTGTAAAAAACATCTCGTAAAAAGTTAAAGATATCATTTAAATATAAATAAATACAATATATAAAAAAATTAAAAAAAAAAATTAAAAAATATGCTAATACCTCTAATTAGAGGTATTAGCACCAAGAAGCATATAATTCTTAGCATCTAATGTGGACTCCTTAAGAGTGCACTTGTGGAATTGTTTGTTGAGACACGAAAAACAAGACACAACATGAGGAAAACAACGTGGTTGGCAGTTCAACTCGAAGTCGGGAGATGAATTGGTTAGGTTGAAGTAAATTTTTGTTTTAAGTTTGTGTAGGAAGAAAAAGAATGTGAAATTCATGTTGTTATTGTTAACTTGTTAAAAATGTTATTGTATTGTATTTAGTTATAATTTCTTGTAAGGATATGAAAAAATGTTGTAAAATTAGTATTAGATGCAATTGAATGAAAGGAGCAATGAAAAGTTAAGATTCTATGTTGAATTCGAACCTTTAAAAGTGAGGTTTATGTGAGGTTAAATTGGTGAGTAATGAAGTGCCTGATTTGTGTAAATAACTGATTAAGCCAACTATATTAATGTAGCTAGAGGTTAAATGAATTAGAAGTTTGCATAATTTGCAAGTATAACTTGCAAAAACAAAATATAAAGTAAAGGCACGATAGTTTTTTTATTTGTAAATTTAAAGAATAAAAGAGGAAAAAGGGAAATATATAGTTAGGATGTGCAATGTCTTAAAAAAAAAGTAATTTGTAAATATTGTTATTGGTAATCCACATTTACAACTCACACATATATAGAATGCTGAACAACTGAAAATAAGGAATAAAGAGTAGATAACTGATATTATCAGAAGATAATGACAGGAACAAAGTTCATTTCTTTAACTTTAAAATTTCTCATGTCAAAAAAGTTGACAAAATGATATTTATGGTATTAGAGGACAAAAGTGATCAATGCCATTTGGTTTTCAGAACAAAAATTTAGGTTTGGTCCATGTTGCAATGGACGGCAAATCCCCTTGAGTTGCTTGGAAAATATCTGAGAGTGAAATTAATTGGTGCATATCTAACAAGGTAATTAAACTTTCAAACAAGCTGTAGTTAACATTTTAAGAAAATAAGTCATAGTTAAAAATCAGTTGTATTTTTTAAAAATAAATAAATAAATTTGAACTACAATTGGTTTCTTATGTCCAAAAAATAATTAAAGTTGTCGGTACCATAACATAAAACCATAATACATAGTACACAGTACACAGTACACCCACTTGCTCAAATGTTTGGCATTAAAGGAAACTGCATTATAACAACCAAGGAAAAAAAAAAAAAAGGAAACTGCATTACATATATATATAATTGCATATTTAGGAGTAACTTGTGTTAGTGTCTAATCCCAATAATATAGTTTTAAGTCACAAATACGCACATCCTAATCCCAATAATCTAGTTTTGAGTCAATATAATAATATCTTGTATGGGAATATCTTTCTTAAGCAATCTCATGTCTGTGGTATTTCCAAATCCCAAATTACCTCATTCACTCATACCAAACATTATAAAATGAGCAATAATATATAATATCAAGCCAATACCAAGTCCCCAAATACTATGCACCTTTTTTGTCCTCTAATACCATTAATATCATTTTAATTTGTCAACTTTTTTTAAGATTCATTCCACAAAAATATTATTAGAAAAACTAACCAACATAAAGTTGGTTTAGCATTATAAGGCCCCCACTAAATCCCTTCAAGTCTCAGATAAGATACTTGTGTTTGGAGGGGCAGTCACAGACCCCAAACCGAATACCGGATGATGATATCAGAAAAAATTAAGAGAAAAACTTTCGTGCATAAAAATAAAATACAGTTCAGAAGTATAAGGAATATATATATATATGTCACTTCTATATATATATATATTTATTTATTTATTTATTTTGAGAGAGAGTATAAAATCGAATGTTTTATTTATTTATTTCTGGTTCGGTTAACAATAGCCTGGGTCTAAATAGCAATAATGGACGAAAAAAAGTGGCAAGCATTCTGCTTTTAAATGATAAAAGGAGAAGACGAGGCAGTGGGTAGGGGCCGCGACAAAGAGAAGATAATGCCATGTGATTTAGAAGTGACATTGGAAGCTTAAGTTATAAGATGAGAAACAATAGGAATGGTAAGGCTAAAAGCCATGTTTGGTTGTTGGTTGCTTACTACGTGGGTTTACTTTGGGTATAATTAGTAGCATACTAATGTTAATATGCCGATCATGTTAATATAATGCTATGATATAACTATTCCCTCAGCTCCTAATTATATGACATATTTAACTGATTTTGGGGAGATTAAGGAAAAATGTTAAATTAATTAATTTTATTCATTTTCCTAAAATACCCTTATATAAATTTAAAATCACATAAGTAAAAGTGAATTAAAAGCTCAAGCCACATACCTCTCCGACTTAGAATTTTCCTTTCCACACGCTATCTAATTGAAATAATGATCTTGCTATATATAATATATATATAATATATGTGTGTGTACATATATCTACACACATATATGCATACACACACACACACAAAAAGATATATATGTGTGTGTGTATATGTTTGTGTTTATTTAGGTACACACATATATTGACAGACATACATAGATATACATATATGTACACACACATATATGTATGTGTCTATATATATTTGTGTGTAGACACACTATATATAAATACATATATACACAGACACACAGACACACATACATACATACATACATACATGTATCCACACACACGTGTGTGTATCTATATATTTGTGTGTAGAAACAAACATATATACATACATAGACATAGGCGGACCCACCAATTAGACAACGGGGCAAGTGCCCCCCTTGAATTTGGAGACTTTTTTTAAAATAAAAAATTAATACATGTTTGAATAATTGTCCACCCTTAAATTAAGTGCACACCCTTAATACATCAAGACTGAACTTCATAATCGGATGAGGATGAATGATTGAATGATTGTTTAGTGCCTTATATTGAAAAATATGTATTTGATAGTATTGACAATAAGACAATTATGATGAAATTCCAAAAAAATAAGGCCTAGAAGGATGACATTGTTATTAAAATATATGTACTTGAACTTATTGAGTGCACATCCTTCATTGTAATTTATGTAGCTGCATTTCTAACCGTACTTAACCTTGTTTTTCTAAATATCAGGTTTGTAAAATAATTACCTCTCTTATTACATCATCAGTATTCACTTGATTTCATGAATATTTTTTTTTTATATTTTTTTTTCTTATTTATATTCTTTTGTTTTTTAATGCATTTAAAATTTTCCTTTCAAAAAAAAAATCGGGGGCGCTGCTCTTGGAACCCCCAAATTCGTCAATTGTGCCCCCCTTCTATAATTTTCTCGGGTCCATCCCGTACATAGACACACACATATATCTAAAAGTTTCACTAACTGGAAGAGTCTACACACTTACATACATATATTCACCAAAAAATAAACACACTTAAAAGAATAAAATAAAGGTATTTTAGGAAGAAATTGACAAAAATTAGAATGTTGTTTTATAATTAAGACTAAGACCAACTCCCAAATATTATTCTATAATTAGGACCGGAGGGAGTATTAATTAATACTTTTCAGGCTTTATAGTTCAACTGATACCAAACACATTCCTCAAGACTTTCTTAAACATGAGGTGTATAATAGATGTGTAAGTTATAACAAAAAAGACTATCTCTCTAGTTTTAAATGTTTGACCTAGTTTGTAGTGTGTACTATATATAATCAAAGTTATACAGCTATATTTAGGACTGGAGAAGTATTAATTGATATTTTCTTAAAAGCGATTCTATTAGAGATACATCTTACAGTAAAGAATCAGTTCCACTGTAAAATATTTGTAACTCTTTTATTAAACAACCTTAGCGCTTGTGTGTGAATATGTAGATTTGCTTTAAATGATCATTGGGCATTTACTTGCACTTATTAACCATTGGATTCAGATTCCTAGTAAACGATGTGCAAATTCTGAGAAAGTGGCAAGTGATGACTACAACATATATACGTACAACAACAACAAACTTAATTATTTTAATTTAAGCTTACAGCTTATGAACGCGTGTTGGTGGCCTCCTAATCTTAGTAGCTTGTTCAAATGAATAAGCAATCTCAATAAGCTTTGGCTCTGAGCCTCTCAACCCTGCAAAACAAATCCCAAATGGCTCATCCTTCTTGTACCCTGCAGGCACAATAATTCCAGGATAACCCCCAATAGCAAGTACAGTACTAAAAATTGAACCAGGGATCACCACTGCATCTAGTTTATTCTTTTTCATAAGTTTCTCAAATCCATTCTTAGACAACCTTGTCATGTTTGATAATGCTTCACTTTCTATTTTCCCCATTCCATTTGTCTTCTCAGCATTCACCATAGACTCCTGATCATACACATCGAGTTTCTCCTGCAATTTTCTCAACACTGTCAACTGCCTTACCAAAACGTTTATTTTCACTATATCACTTTAAATTTGGTGTCCGTGTATCAAGTTATAACTAAGCTACAGTTCAAACAGGTTATATATCAAATGTGAACAGCTTACTTACCAATTTTGCATGTTTCTTGTTGAAGGTAATTACATCTGCTAAGGTTCTCACTGGGGAAGCAACCAGGTTTTTAAGGTATGAGTTTAGGGATAGTTTGAATTCAATTGCCATTGCAATGCCTTCACTTGAATCAGTGAAGAGTTCTTGAACGTTATCTATCGCCAAATTGTCAACCAAAACAGCGCCCCGTTGCCTAAAATATGAATCAAAGTGTTATAGCTTACCTTGAGCCATTCATAATACTACCTTCGGTCCTTAATATATGATTTAGCTTGTAGTTCAAATTTCAATATATACCTTAGCGTCTTCAGGTGTTGCTCAAATGTTTTCTTCTTGAAAGTATCATTGCCAAATTCGTAGAAAAGCCAGTCCCTCAGTATTCCAACTCTCTTTCCTTTTAGCCCATCTATTCTCAGAAACTGAGCATATCCTCCTTTTGGGACATATTTTGATGCTTCAATGGTTGCCTCATCCCTAATGTCCTTGCCTGCAATGGCTTCCAAAACATATGCAGCATCTGATACAGTCCTGCAAATTGGTCTGCAACATTCCCCACCATTGTATACATAACAAAAAAAGTTTGTAATTTGTGCAAGAACCATCAAGACTTGTTGAGGAAGATTAAAGGAAACGTGTTAAATGCATCACTTGAGGTTGACTTACCCAACTGTGTCTTGTCTAGGTGTGAAGGGAACTACTCCATCTCTACTAGTGAGACCAACGGTTGGTTTTATGCCTACTACAGAGTTAGAATCGGAAGGACATAAAATGGAGCCATCAGTCTCAGTACCAAGAGACACTGTCACAAGATTTGCCGCAACTGATATTGCAGATCCGCTACTTGACCCACAAGGATCACCCATTGTGTATGGATTCTGCAGTAAACACAACACATGGAGGTATTAAGTATTAGCAGAAAAATTATGTATCTTGTCATGGTCTAATTAAAAGCACAGAACAAACACAACACCACCCCTAACCAATTCTCATAAGCCAAATTGGTCTGCAACATTCCCCACCATTGTATACATAACAAAAAAAGTTTGTAATTTGTGCAAGAACCATCAAGACTTGTTGAGGAAGATTAAAGGAAACGTGTTAAATGCATCACTTGAGGTTGACTTACCCAACTGTGTCTTGTCTAGGTGTGAAGGGAACTACTCCATCTCTACTAGTGAGACCAACGGTTGGTTTTATGCCTACTACAGAGTTAGAATCGGAAGGACATAAAATGGAGCCATCAGTCTCAGTACCAAGAGACACTGTCACAAGATTTGCCGCAACTGATATTGCGATTATTCATTATTTTGTTTAGCAGATGTGATCCTATCCGCTACTTGACCCACAAGGATCACCCATTGTGTATGGATTCTGCAGTAAACACAACACATGGAGGTATTAAGTATTAGCAGAAAAATTATGTATCTTGTCATGGTCTAATTAAAAGCACAGAACAAACACAACACCACCCCTAACCAATTCTCATAAGCCCAATAGATAAAGCTTCATGGTCCAAGACCATACTAAAATAAGCCGAATTCATGATATATCACTTGTGAAACTCATCCAAATATACCAGAACAAATTTGTGCATGTAATATGAAGGATTCTGGTCCTAAGCAGACCGTATATATCACTGTCAGCAGAGGAAATTAAAGGAAAATGGCACACGTTATAGAGAACATGCAAGTGATTCACCTTGCCTTGTCCACCTCTAGCACTCCAACCATTGGGTATATTAAGTCCCCTGAAGTAGGACCACTCGCTTAAGGTAGCCTTCCCTAAGATTATAGCCCCAGCTTTCCTCAACTTTGAGACCACCCCTGCGTCTCTAGGCACCACTGACCCCAAAAGCGCGTAGGACCCAGCTGTTGTGTTCATCTTATCCTTGGTGGCAATGTTATCCTTCACCAGAATTGGGATTCCATGCAATTTTGGTAGAGGACGACGTCCTGCACGACGTCGTTCTTGGTCAGCCCTATCAGCTTGGGCCAGGGCATCAGGATTGAGCTCCAACACGCCCTTGAGAACAGGGTTGAGCTTGTGGATTTGTTGAATGTAGAAGTCAACGAGCTGCCTGGAGGTAAGTTGGTTTCTGTGGAAGGCAAGTTGGAGATCGCCCACAGTGGCTTCTGGTATATGTGAGAAGGAGAGAGGCTTGCCTTGTGTGGTTATAATGGAGAGAAGAAGGAAAGGGAATATCAAATAGAGGCTAGGCACTGAGGAATGGGGAGCCATGAGAGAGTGAAATGAAAATTGGAAGCTTTGGGAGGAGGGAGAGGGAACTAGCATATATATAAAATTCCAAGGCCACAGTGGGTATCCGTGGAACGTGGGAACGCGTTTCGGTCCTTTGTGGGTTGTTGACTGTGACTGTAATGCTGACGAGGAAAGTGACAAGAAGGAGTAAGTGGGGTGTTCAAGGCAGTATTATATTCTGAGTTAAATTATTCGCCAATTAATAACATTTTAAATAGAGCGAATCTTTTAAACAAATATAATTAATAACATTCTTAATTACTTATAGTAAGAAATAAGGAATGGGAGGAACTACGGAATGATTATGCTTTAATATGAATTGACACAACAGCGTGGCCCAAACAAAAGACAGAATCATCAGCCATGGATGAAGATAAGAAGCACTTTGGGATTTACTTTGATTATTAAATGGATTTTGATAATTTTTCGTTAACATGTTGATCACCTGGCAAAAAAATGAAGGAAGGGATTAAGTTGGATTTGAATAGTTAGACGATTAAATTAGAAATCATAATTATATTAATCACATTAATAATTATATATATCCACTTGTTCCACACATAAACAAGAAATTCGTATTCCATGTAGGATCTCCATAACTAATTTGGGTTTAAAGGATTGAAAATCACACCATAAAAAAACCCACCAACAAGAATAGATCCATTTTTAATACTTGAACAGCATCAAGATTTTAATATTTGACTCAGACAAAAAACCCACCAACAAGACAACCAATGTAGATTATATATTAAAAAATATTCAAAATATCATGGGTGATATATTTAGTGAATAACCAAAACTGTAGTCATTTTATCTCGCTTTATCAAATTTTGTGTTGCACATAGCCTATTTATTAATTTATTGACATTATGTTGACATACCAAGATGATAATAAGTTCCCCAAAAAATGCTCCCTAATAAGTTGATATATAAGCATGCACTTAATCAATCCTTTATGCATTTCTGAGCTAAAAATTCAGTTTTAGAGATATATAAATAAATGCATTATAGTTATAAAAATTTAATTCTACAATGTATCATTAACAGAATTCACGTCTCTGTACAACGTACGGGGGTTAATACTAGTTTTTATACTTAAAGACCCAAATGTATTTCTTGTTATTAATATGATCTTTTTTTTATTCTCCTGAGCACTATCATCTAATTTTTCAGTCAAATTGACAAAGGTAATATAGAATATAATAAGGGATTCTTTGTTAAATCATATTCAAAAGTATATTTGTCTAATAAAATATAATTGACAAAAGTTTTAGTCCCCACAAATGAAGGATTAGGGAGTTATAATAAATCCACCTGAATCTCTTTTTTATCAGAATTTATAATTTAATATTGTCTGGTCAAAATTCTGCTGCCTTAGTTAAAATTAAGATACTAAAAACCTAAGAAACGCCTTCCTATTCACCTATCATTTTTTTGCCACCATGAAATCACTTAAGAAATATCGATTATTTAAATTTGAAAACTTTTTGGAGTTCATGTGGAATTGTGATGGGGATCGGATTTAAATAAGTCCAAATAATATAATTTAAAGTCACAGTTAAGCAGAACTTTATATGCCACTCAATTAATGGAGTAGTATTATATATACTGCATGCGTCCAACCCTGTAAACCTAAATTTTATATATATGGGGCCCTCCAGCAACATCTTTTTAAACTAAAACAAAAAATGAAGGAATAAATTGAAAGTACACGGATAAGCTAATTAACAATCACACGTTTAACGAGTGTCTAAACCTAGCTTCTTTAGTACTCTTCCGGTTTTAAATATAAGACATAGTTTATAGTACAATTTATACTATAAACTATGTCTTATATTTAGAACCGGAGGTAGTATCATTAAAGTGCTCCTCTTACTTCTCAATTGTCACAGGTCTAACCTTCACATTTGGACGAAGTTCCTGACTCGATCATGTACGTTTGGATTAGTCCGATGCTCACATATCTAATAACAAATTTTTTTTTTTATTAAAAAAACGTTAGATGTCTTTCATTCTTAATTAAATTAATTATACTGGATACTTTTTCTTATTTTCTTCTATATTAAATACATATAACCCATTTGTTGGTATAAGACATTGAAGAGTATTTTTTAATGATAGCTGTTATATTTTCATTATAGTCATTTACTAACTTTATTTACTTCTTAATTTAAAATTTGATGAAAAATCACTTATTCCTCATTTGTTAGAGAGCAAAGAAATTACAGTTTATTTAAACAAATTCAAATTAAAATCCAAAGGTACATCAATTAAGCGTGTTATAAATTCAAATTAAAATCCAAAGGTAAATCAATTAAGCGTGTTATAAATAGAGCGGTCAAAACAGGCTGAACCCATCAAAACTAGCTTGTTTAAGTTCGTCCAAATGAAGAGCCGGACTTATACTTTAGGTGATGTAAAAGGAACTCGGGCATAAACGGGGGCTAAAAAAAAGGGTCGGGACTTTTAAACCAGCATATTTTTCATTTATACAACACCTCTTACTTGAAATAAAAAATAAAAAATTAGGTACTTCAATTCACAGACACTTGTGCTCTAATAAAAGTTTAAAGTTGATGTTAGATTGTTTAGCTCTAGCCATTTCCCATACATCCGATGACAGCTTTATATATGATTTACTCTGACTCATGCATCACTGCATCGAACTTCCGAAAGCAAAACGGCATGGTATTTTTCCTAAAACAATATAATTTTAGTCTAACTTTCCTTTTTTTCACAAATTAATTTTTAAGCTAAATGATATTATCACAAAGACAATTTAACAGTCATAACGTAGATATTTATAAGACAATATAGAAATTTTCCGAGATTTGGCTAACAATATGCTATCTCCGATCGTTAATATAAAAGGGGTTGCCCTTTTTTTTTTTGAAGAATTAAAGAAAATAAATTAGTTAATTATAATATGTGTTGTGTATCATTAGATTATAGAGTATATTAATTTATAAGTCACACCAATTAGTTGGAGAAAAGTAAGAAAATACAAATATTTTAATGCAATTTATTTAGTTTTTTTTAAAAAAAAGTTAGATAGCTCTAAGGAGGAGAATTAGTTTGTGGAATGATGGAGTACTTGCTGGGAACCGGTTTCCCTGCTCGTCCCAAGGAGCGACGAAGGGGAGCTTCGTCCCGTGATTTTTTTTTTTTTTTTAAAATTTTGTTAATTATTTTTTTTTCTATATGAAAAAATTATTTTTTGGAAAAATGTTAGTTGAGAGATTATCTTTATTTTTGATTCTCTACTATTAATTTTTTTTTTATAAAAAAAAAAAAAATATCGGCGCCGTCCAGATTAAATTGGACCCAGCTCGTCCCAAGGACAAGCTGGGAATCCGGTTCCGTACTTGCTGATGGTTTGATTTATCAGCAAACACAAATTAAAGTCATCTTGATTTCAAATCCTAAAAATATTTTTCGTGTTGCATCGTTGATGGGACACATATGCTACAATGCTAATTGTTTAACAAAAACTGGATCTGGTTATGGTTTTTGCGAATCTCAGATTTTGAGGGAGAAAAGGCACGTACGCAGATAGCCTCTGCCACGCGTAAAATTGCATTCAAATCCCAATGCCATCACCTCCTCCTAACACCTTACCCTCCCCATGCAATAATCAATCATCAACTATCAATCCCACCTATTAAATCTCATCACTCAGAGTTTCAGTTTCATCAACATGGCGGCGTCCAACAACGACTCTCAGGTTCCCGGCGAACCTACCGGCGCCGGAATCTCCCTCCTCGAGACAGCTACTTCCGCCATCCAAAGCTTCGCCCCCGTCAACAACATTCACCAGCACCTTTGCGCGTACATATATTCACTTATTATCTCTTTCATTCACACTTGAAATATTATATTCCACTTGACGTGAATGTGATTGTGTTGAAGGTTCCATTTTTACGCGGATGACATGACGCGGCAAGTGGAGGCGCACCACTTCTGCGGCCACCTGAACGAGGAGGTGAGGCAGTGTGTGATCTTCGACGGGCCTGAGAAGACGAGCAAACTGATAGGGGTGGAGTATATGATACCGGAGCACCTGTTCTTGACGCTGCCGGACGACGAGAAGAAGCTCTGGCACACTCACCTCTTTGAGGTCAAGGGCGCCATACTCTTCACGCCCAGACTTCCACGCTCAGTCGAGCTTCAGGAAATGGAAACTCTGAGTAAGACTTATGGCAAAACCTACCATTTTTGGCAAGTCGATAAGGGCCACCCTCTCCCCTTTGGCCTCCCTCACCTCATGATGGCCTTCACCAGAGACGGCCAGATTGATCAAGACCTCCTCCAAGGTACCCTCCTACCTTACAAACACTACTCACTGTTTAATTCTGTGGAACCGCTTTCCTTGCTAAGCAAAGCCCTTAGGAGGGAAACCGGTTCGATTCCGCTCTGTCATTACTTATATTTCATTCACATGGTTGGATTAATGGATGCAGATGCTGGGAAGCGTTTTGGGGTTGATTTCAAGAAAGAGAGAGAGGAAAGAGAGTACATAGCGGGGCCTGCACATGGAGTTCATCCTCTGGCAAATGCAGGAGGGAAGGGCCTTAAGACTGTGTTGAGGGAGGTCCCATTGAGCCCTGAGGATTCTCTTCCACCTGGTGGCGCCAGGGTCTTTGTATGAATTGATATATCTCTCAGTCACTAAATATCTGTATCTATATATATAACAATGCCAGAGACTTGTGTGAATGTTAATGTCCCATAAATTATACATCTGTTTATATATCAGAACGATTTATGTATTATTGGAGGTGGTGGCCTCCTAAGCTTAGTTGCTTGCTCGAATGAATAAGCAATCTGAATCAGTGTTGGTTCTGAGCCTCTCAAGCCTGAAAAGCAAATTCCAATTGGCGTGCCGTCATTGTAGCCTGCAGGCACAGTGATTCCTGGATACCCTCCTATGGCAAGTACTGTAGCAAAATCAAAGCCAGAGGTCACCACTGCGTCTAGTTTATTCACCTTCATGACTTTCTCTATTCCATTCTGAGACAAATATGACAGGATTGCTATTGCTTCTTCTTCTTTCTTCCCAATTCCATTTGTCTTTTCAGCTGCCAACATAACGTCTTGGTCATACTTATCAGTTTTCTCCTGCAATTTCTGTAAATCAGACTCAAGCGGCTACTATATATATATATATATGTGTGTGTGTGTGTGTGTGTGTCATATATAGTAAGAAGAAATATATGTGCCTACCAAGTCTGGGCGTTTGTTGTTGAAGCGAATCACATCTTCCAAGGTTTTCACAGGAGAATGAATTAAAGCTTTAAGGTATGAGTTCAAGGCTATTTTAAATTCAGCATGCAATGCAGTGTATTCATATCCCGCATCTTCGATTATTTTAACGTTATCTATCTTCAAATTGTCAATCAGTACTGCCCCTTGCTGCCTATATAAATGTGTGATTCCGAGTGTTAGCAACTTGTTGCACCAATCCACTATAGCATGGTTTTATATATATATAGTTTTCATTACCTTAGTGTCTTTAGGTGTTGCTCATAAGTTTTTTGCAGAGTACCGTTAAACCTGTAGTAGTATCTCAGTATCCCCAACCTTTTACCTTTTAGACCATCTTTTCTCAAAAACTGAGCGTATCCACCTTTTGGGACATATTTTGATGCTTTAATTGTTGCCTTATCCCTAGAATCAACGCTTGCAATGGCTTCAAGAACATATGCAGCATCTGAGACAGTCCTGCAAATAGGCCTGCACCATCCCACAACAACATTGCGCACTTGTTAAAGGCATTCCCACATTCAAAAACTTTTCTATATATCAGAAACTCCTATTGCACTATAATGTAATTTGTTTTAACATTTGACTAAATAAATGGCAACAGATCTATTTACTTGATTAAAGGACTTGTTTCAAGAACATTGAGGCGTGTGTGAAACTTGTTGAAATTAACTCACCCTACTGTGTCTTGTCTTTGGGAGATTGGAACTACCCCATCTCTACTAGTGAGACCAGCAGTAGGTTTGATTCCCACTACAGAGTTATATGTAGAAGGACATAAAATGGAGCCAGAAGTCTCGGTACCAAGAGACACTGCCACAAGATTTGCTGCTACTGATATTGCAGATCCGCTACTAGACCCACAAGGATCACCCCTTGTGTATGGATTCTGCAGTATTAAACACCATACATAATAGAAGCATCAATTTTTGTTATGGTGCTCTGTTCAGCAATTTTCAAATCAGTGGCGGAACCACAATTTTTTTTTCATCCAGGCCAAAAAATAAACATATTGAATTACTCCTTCTGGTTTTTATTATAAAGTAAAAACTAACAAGTATTTGATCTTTTTTATAACGCACTTACTTGTTTCTAAAGAATATTAATTTTTTTCATTTATACCCATAATTAAAAAAAAGTAGTAAGTGAGAGTAATAATTAATATGATATTAGAGTTTAGTGCAATTATTAATTAGTAAAGATAATAGTGAAAATTACTTAAATTTTAGGACAAATTTAATGACTTTAACTGTTTTTATTGGCCGTGAGAATTGTTAGTTTGTGCCTTATAATTCAGACTAGAGGGAATATTTACTAAATAGTATCACATAACATTGAAAATAAAAATAAATAATAACCGACAATTTTAAATTAAAACAAGATATAAGATGATACTAATATTTTCGGTAGGTATCTCAAACAAGAATTTTATTTTCCTTTCACAACCTAATGAGTAGTGAACCAAACATTGTACTTATAAAAAAGATAAGAGATTAATTAGAGTCAAATTATTGGCCAAGATAAAATATCATATAATAAAAACCTATATATATATACACACACACACTAACAAATTTTTGAAGATAAGCCAAGGTGTACTTCCGCCACTTATTCAAATGTTAAAAAATGGACACATCTTCAGAAAAGTTAAGACCTTTGGTCACTTTGACATGGATTGCACTGAAGACAACCAAACAAACATGGAATAAGGGAAAAAATAGAAGTAGATGATCACCTTGCCTTGTCCACCTCTAGCACTCCAACCAGCGGGTAAACTATTTCCCCTGAAATAAGACCACTCGCTTAAGGTAGCCTTCCCTAAGATGATAGCCCCAGCTTTTCTCAACTTGGAGACCACCCCTGCGTCTCTAGGCACCACAGAGCCCAGAAGTGCATATGACCCAGCTGTTGTGTTCATCTGATCCTTTGTTGCAATGTTATCCTTCACCAGAATTGGGATTCCATGCAATTTTGGCAGAGGACAACGTCCTGAACCACGTCGTTCTTGGTCGGCCCTGTCAGCTTGGGCCAGGGCATCAGGATTGATCTCCAACACGCCCTTAAGAACAGGGTTGAGCTTGTGGATTTGTTGAATGTAGAATTCAACGAGCTGCTTGGAGGTAAGTTGGTTTCTGTGGAAGGCAAGTTGGAGATCGCTCACAGTGGCTTCTGGTATATGTGAGAAGGAGAGAGGCTTGCCTTGTGTGGTTATAATGGAGAGAAGAAGGAAAGGGAATATCAAAGAGAGGCTAAGCACTGAGGAAAGGGAAGCCATGAGAGAGTGAAATGAAATTTGGAAGCTTTGGGAGCAAGGAGAGGGAACTAACATATATAAAATTCCAAGGTCACAGTGTGTCCGTGGAACATGTGGTTTGTTGACTGAGTCTGTGACTGTCATGCCGATGAGGAAAGTGACACGGAGGAGTTAGGGCTTAAGTGGGGCATTCATCGCATAAGCATGAGAAGAAAGAGTTTTGTCGTAACTTACGTGTACTGTTTGAAAAAACAACACAGATAGGCCCTTATTCGCTCAATATGTGGTAGCGGCTCGTGTAGTTTAACAAGTTATATTGTTGTTAGTTAGGGTGGTTTAGCGTGGAATCAACTTATTTTACTTATCCTTATTGTGCCTGTTTGGAGTGAACTTTTTTGGCCCATTAGGAGCATCTACGTTTAAGTTATCTGACTTTGGAGAAAAAACTCAATACTCTGTGTTTGAATTAGCATTATGGTTAATGGACTTTAACAAAAACGCCCAAAAACGCAGCATTAAGCCCAAAGCTCAGATTCAGAGCGTTCGCGTTCCGCGTTCCACGTTTCCCTTTCTTCTTCCTTCCGCGTGCAACACAATATAAAAAATATGTTTACCTGATCCGAGCTGCCAATAGTCGGACGAAATGGATTAAAACTGGAACTCAACTCACTGGTGGCAGTTCTACTTCTGGACCTCGCATGCTGAGACGCTGACTGCTTCCTGAGGACGATTTGATCGGAGGTCGAAAGTGCACAGCCGCCGCCGGCGGCATTGAGGTGGACGCAGAGGGGGGCAGGGGGCTATGAGAGTAGGGTTTTGCTTGACCCTCAAAAATTAAAATTGAGCTTCTTCTCAAAGTTCAAATTCACGCTCGCTTTCGGAGATGGCCACACATTTGTTTAGCTTTATATAAAAGGTAAGAATCGAGTGTGAGGTTGAAGCAAGTACGGCAGATGACCCAGCAGGAATGGAACGGTATTTCTATTTCCTTGCGATTAATGCCCGGCAAGAATTGGGCATCCAACTATTCTGTTCTCTATTGTGATGATACTTTATTGTTTTTTTTTAATAATCATTTAGCTTTTTTCTAAATTAAAATTAAAATTTTATTATCCTAATATATACAACTAATATGTATAGTAGTATTCAATATAATTCATGTCATTTTCAGTCATTTTCCATCTTAACTGACTTTTAAAATAATAATTCAAACACTCATCAGTTAAGAAAAAAGCCACTTATGCAAAAAGCCAAACCAAGAATCCAAACACAAATCATTATCTATAACTCGACTTTTTTCCTACCGAGCTTTTTTAAAGTTAGATAGGCTTTTTTTTCACCATTCATTTACCGCCAACCCAAAGGCCCATTAGGGATAATTTATGTTAGCCCCCATATATGGAACTTTATTTCAATCAACCAGAAAAATAAAATCTTAAACTTCACGGGTCAAAATGAAATTAAATTTTATAGGTGAAAAGATAATGATGACCTTCCTTTATTTTTTTCGAACAAGTATTTTACAAGATAAATAAAAAGATTCAAAAGAAACCAGAGAGTTAAAAAGAATATTTTAACCATATATATAAGGATTCAAAAGAACCCAGAGTTAAAAATATTTTAGTTTTTTTATAAGAAAAATAAAGTAAGAGCATATTGTCTTTCCACACACACAAGCTTAATTCCATTTTAATCCAAGAAGTAAAATGAAGTTTCAATTTTTTTTAGGGCCAACTAAAATAAAGTCTCATGGAACTAGCTGAAATTTTACCTTTTTATTATTAGACACTTTTAACCAATTCATCAAAATCAACTGGCAGTGGCTAAATTATCAACTTAGTGTGAAAATAAAATAAAATTCTAAATTTACTCATATGAAATATTATGAATTATATTCAAGAATTGATAGAAGAGGCAATGGGAGGGAGTGATGATTGTTTCTCTGCCTTCAATGTTGCCTTGGCGGGCACTAAGGAATGATTATGCTTTAATATGAATTGACACAACAACCAGGAATGATTATGCTTTAATATGAATTGACACAACAACCTGGCCCAAACAAAAGACAGGATCATTAGCCATGGACGAAACATAGGATAAGATAAGAAGCACTTTGGGATTGGGAAACCATAAGATAAGGCCATGTGGATTTACTTTGATTATTAAATGGATTTTGATAATTTTTCATTAACATGTTGATCACCTAGAAAAATAATAATAATAAATATAAAATATAGTTTGTAGTGCAAATTATACTATAACTATGTCATATATTTAGGATTGGAGGTAGTAATAATGACAACGTGAAGACTTACTTGCTAAAGACGGGAAAGTGAGGTCTCCGCTTTATTAGCTCTTTCTTGTTTAACTACCATTTAATACTTGGTTTTATTGTCTAAAATAGAGATAAATATATCTTTTCATATGATTTCTTTTTTCATTTACAAATTGGATATGCTTAAGCTCATTTAAAGGGTATGAATGTATGTATGATTTATAAAATTCCTGTCACTTAGCCTCAGCATGTTTGTCTTCTCTTTATGGTTTTCGTACCATGTTATTTTGTCCTTTTAAAGATGTAAATAAAAAACTTATTTATAAAGGGAAAAAATATACGACTAAAAAAAATCAATTTTTTTTAACGTTTTGAGATTTAATATTGATATTTCAAAACATTTTTAATCTAAGGGATTGCTTTATTACGTACTAATTTAGAAGGTGGAAATAATTTATAATTCAAAGTAACAATATTAAACATTTTTAATCTAAGGGATTGCTTTATTGAATTGTGAAGCATTTCAAAAAAAAAAAAAAAATTGTGAAGCATAACTAAAGAAAGTGGGAGCACATCAAGAGCAATAATAACAATGATGACAATTTAATGCATTCACATTCACTTTAATTTGAAATTTTTACAAAAAAACTAAACTTTTAAAATAGTTGTGTATTTCATATAAAGTATTTGTGAAAATCAGATAACTCTCCTAATAGGGCATGAATGTATGTATGATTTATCAAATTTAAAGTAGCAATATCAAACACCACTGGTGACCACAAAGCCGAATGACATTATTGAATTGTGAAGCATAACTAAAGAAAGTGGGAGCACACGAGGGATTCATCAAGAGCAATAATAACGATGATGACAATTTAATGCATTCACATTCACTTTAATTTGAAATTTTTACAAAAATCTAAAGGAAAATCTCATATAAATACCATTTGCTACAAATCCCAAATGTCCGTTGAATTTGTTAAAAGACTTAAAGGTACCGAAGACCATATGGGGATTTACAAATTCAAGTGAATTTATCTTTTTGCCCTTAGTTTTAAATAAATTAAAAAAAAAATCAGCTTTGCCGGAGGGCCAACGGCGGCTGGCCACCAGCCACTGCCAATAGGTTTTTCCTTTGGGGAGGGGGTGGGGTTTTTTTTTTGTAAAAAAAAAAAATCATTGAAAGTATGGTAGGTGGGGTTCGAATTCCTACACCTTCATGGGGCTCTTGATTCCTTTAATATATATATGCATTAACAAATATATATATTCTTTGAACATTTTTTCAACGGTAGTTACAAATCTTTCAACTGCATTTACAAAATTTTCAACGGCATTTACAACTTTTTTTGAGGTTTACCTTTTTTTCCTCTAAGGGGAAAACTAAAAAAATAATGCATTATCACAAATCTTTCAAAAGCATTTACAATTTTTTGAGGTTTACTTTTTTTGCCTCTAAGGAAAAAAATGCATTATCATAAATCTTTCAACGGCATTTACGACTTTTTTTTTTAGGTTTACCTTTTTTGCCTTTGAGGAAAAAACAAAAAAAAAATAATTCATTATAACAAATCTTTCAATGGTAGTTACAAATTTTTCAACGACATTTACAAAATTTTTAATTGCATTTATGACTTTTTTTTTTGTTTTTCCTCAGAGGCAAAAAAGGTAAATCTAAAAAAGAAAGTCATAAATGCCGTTGAAAGATTTGTAATAATGCATTATTTTTTTGTTTTTGCCTCAAAGGCAAAAAAGGTAAACCTAAAAAAAAAAAAGTTATAAATGCCGTTGAAAATTTTGCAACTTCCGTTTAAAGATTTGTGATAATGCATTTTTTTTTTTGTTTTTCCCTCAAAGGCAAAAAAAGTAAACCTCAAAAAAAAGTTGTAAGCGTAGTTGAAAGATTTGTGATAACGCATTATTTTTTTTTGTTTTTGCCTTAGAGGCAAAAAATGTAAACCTAAAAAAAAAAAAGTTGTAAATGCCATTGAAAATTTTGTAAATACCGTTGAAAGATTTGTAACTATTTGTTGAAAAAATGTTAAAAAAAAAATATATATATATATTTGTTAATGCATATATATATTAAAGAAACCAAGTGGCCCCGTGGTTGGGCCACTTGGCCCCATGGATGTGTGGGGGGTGGGGGATTCGAACCCTACCTCCCACACTTTCAATGAATCTTTTTTTTTAAAAAAAAAAAAAAAAAACCCCCAAAAAAAAACCCATCGGGCCGTGGCCTCCTCAGAGTGATAGTGCTTTCTATTTTTTAAAATTTATTTAAAACTAAGGGCAAAATGGTAAATTCACCCGAATTTGTAAATCTCCATATGGTCATTGGTAGCTTTAAGTCCTTTAACAAATTCAAAAGATAATTGAGGGTTTTACAAATTCAAATGGTATTTATATAGGATTTTCCCAAAACTAAACTTTTAAAATAGTTGTGTATTTCATATAAAGCATTTGTGAAAATCAAACAACTCTCCTAATAGTCCTTGAATAAAATTTTAGCAATTCGAAGCACGTAATTGAAATTAGTGATTTAACATAATCCTTAATTGTCATTACTCATTCTTCTCTTCTTTAAAAGGTACCGAAAAAATTGAAACAACTTTTTAGGTTTTTTTTTTTTTAAAAATAAATAATTAAAGGCTGCATTTGTTGCAACACAAAAACAGAAGCTAGATAGTAGAGTGGCAATAAACAGGTAAAACTAACAGTAACAATCACAAGAAAATTTTAAGGAGAATAGGATAGAATTATATACATTTCATATCCTTTCATGTATGATACAAACCATTGAGATTCGAGAGATTAATATCAGCAACAGAACCTGTTTCTTGATAACATTACAAGTGAATGCTCAAAATCAGAGCTTCCTGCTATACGAGGGACCCTCTCCGCTCTGCCATTGCAAAGCCAAAAAGGGTAACAGCATAAGTAATGATGTCATATCTTCTAAAATCGGCTTTCCTTTTTATATCATTGCTCACATTGGTCTACAAATTAGATATTTTCCATAAAGAATCTAGAAAATCTCCCCATGAAAAGGCTCCATAGTTGTTGCAGAAGCTTGAATCTTTTATGGTGTGATATGATTAATGGTGACTTGATGGGAATTTTAAAATGATGCTTATCCACAAGCGTGGAATCCTCCATCCTCGATTCCAGACTTGTTCATACACTTGCTTGAACCCTGCTTCTCTGCCCTCGTGCAACAAGCAACTCAGAATCCTACACATTCCAGGACAATAATTTATGATGTTATCACTGTTAGTCCTACCTTCAATAGAAGTTCCTCAATAGTTATAATTGTGAGTGCTTTATTCATCAATTTTCTTGTAAAATTTAATGTCATCAGAAAATGTATTATTTTTCCCAACCCAGCGATGCTAGGATTCTACCAAAGCTTGTAGAGATAAAAGAATTTCTGGATAATGATTATCATATTGTTGATGCAAGCTATTTAGACATTTCAGCTTCAGCTTTACCTGTACAATAGCCTGCGCACAGAGCTTTCCGGAAAGAACAGCACCTTCCATTGAAGCTAAATACTTTTGTTTTGTGTAATCACCAGCTAAATAGAAACCTTCTATTGGAGATCTTTGTACAGGACGGCAAGGCTCACAGTTTGGAACAGTTTTGTAAACAGACCTGACAAATATATCCGGTATAAGTTCTTAAGTCAACAAAATGCAATAGCTTTCTGTTACTAGCTAGTAGACTAGTTCAGTGATAAATCTGTATATATCTAACACAGAATCTGAAAGGGGGCCAAAAAACATTCCTACAAAATCCAATTTTATAATAACTTATATTTTCCATCATTCAGTTAACACGTAACAGTTAATATTCAAAGAACTTGAAAGGAAATAACCCTCTCCATGGCAAATCAATCAAACCTTGGTGTTTTAACAACATGGTACTTGACTATCTTTGCTTTGCTTTGGTCTGCAGAAATTTCATCTGGAAAGAGTTTGGAAAGTTCCTTCATTGTGGCCTCAATAATATCTTCGTCACTGCGTGAAATCCATTCTTCAGCTGGTGCAAAAACCAACTCCAGCATAGACTGGTTTGGGCTGTAATATTCCTGAGTAAGATAATAAAACACAAAAAGGTACTTTACATACATAAATCAGAGGCAACAAGTTCATCTCCTTACCCCAACTACATCCTAACATGCAATCGTAACCATACATTGGGGTTATATGCAGATTAAATTAAGCAATATGAATACGATAAAAATGAAAAGTGGCTTTTACCTTGCATGTTACTGACATGTCAGCATATACACTCAGAAGGGGACTTCTGCATGAGGGAAAGAAAATATGAACATCTGTGAGGGTGAAGTTCATAAACCATTTGATACAATTTTTCCAATAAATAAATTCCTGGAATGCATTTACAATACACATGAAGGGAAAGCAGCTTATCCCACAGAGAAAATGAAACAATTTAGTTTGACTTTAGAACAGGTCTCTACCACTCCAGTTCATGGGTTGACCGGACTGAAAAATGGCCATCCAGTTCAAATGTTTGGTTTTCTTAACACAGGAAATTACAAGTAAAAAATTATGAGACATCAAGCGTACAGAATTTGTATCCCTTCTAGACATTGTAATTCATCCAGAGTGAGAGAAAGACCTGCTAAATAGTAGGTGATCATATGTGTTCTTCAGTTTTCCATCAAACCTGCACGAGGCATAATGTATGTTACCAAACCAGTGGGAAAAGAACTTCTAAGATCATAGCATACTTTTATTCTTGTTGTGGGAAGCAAGATTAATCATCAATATATAAAAAGAAAAAATGAAAAGTAATATTGCACACACTGCAAGGGATGTCTGACAACCCAATCTCTTATGTTCCTCAGTGACTGAATTGGGAGTATTAAACTCTACATACACATGCCAGTAACAACAATGAATAACAATTAAATGAAAGCAAATTTGGCGAGCATAAAGACAAACAGATGGTTTTCCACAGTGAAAGTCATCACTAACCATATGTGAACATTTATGACCGGAACTCCAACCAGTTTCTCCAATTTCCTGAAATATGAAATTCCTTTCCAGTCGTTGGGCAGAAGAAGCTTCATGATATCAACTAATTGAAAAAAAGAAGTAAAAATGTGAAGAAACATAAAGTAAGAATGACAAAAGAAAAAGAAATAATTATAAGGATATTAAACAAGAAAAATGATACCTGGAGTTCTAAACACATACGAATCTCCTTCAATCACCATCCCATTATTTAATAACAAATTCTTTACTGTCCCTTCATCATTCAGCTCAATTTTTTGAATGCGAGAATTGAGATGAACTTCACCTTCCAAGGATTGAATATGATCAACAATTGGCATACAAAATCTATTTTTAAATGACCCATAAATTTTTTGGAGAATGACATTGATGTCTCAATCAAAAGAAATAATGTCATAAAAGTCCTTATTGGCAAGTGAACAGGGAGAATTAACAAGTTATATGAGCCTTGTTAATGGATTATTTCCCTTGGTTCAGACCTGAATGTCATTCTCTCTAAATTTTTATACTGAAAGGTCTAAATGTATTGCTAGCCAATATGATCTTTTTTTACTTCTCTTTAGCGCTATTACTTTTCAAAGGTAATAAAATATGGAATTCTATGTTAAATCATAAATGCGTATTTTAATCCCCACAAATCAATTATTAGGGAGTTATTATAGATCCACCTAAACACATGTGAATCTCTTTTTTATCAGAATTTATAATTTAATTGTCTGGTCAAATTCTGCAGCCTTAGTTAAAATTAATATACTAAAAGCCTAAGAAATGCCTTCTTATTCACTTAACATTTTTTTGCCATAAAATCACTTAAGAAATATCGATTATTTAAATTTGAAAACTTTTTGGAGTTCATGTTTCTTTTTCATGTAGAATTGTGATGGGGATCGGAATTAAATTAGCCAAATAATATATTTTAAAGTCACACTTAAAGGAGAACTTTATGCTTAATTAATGGAATAGTATTATACTGCGCCCAACCCTCTAAGACCTAAATGATATATGGGGGCCCTCCAGCTACATCTTTTTTTTTTTTTTTTAAACAAAAAAGAAGGAATAAATTGAAAGTACACGGATAAGCTAATTAACATTACAATATTAACAAGTATCTAAACCCAGCTTCTTTAATTAGTACTCCATCGTATCTTTGATATAAGATATATTTACCTAATTTGATTATATTAAGAAAATTGATTAAATTAATTGATATAATATGTATTTTCTAAAACACCATTGTCACCTTTCTTAATTCTCTTATTTCCGTTCCTCATTGTTTCTTGTTGAGAAAGCATCAATAAGAGTAAATTAAGAGAAAATTAACAAATATGAAAACTTTATCTTATATTTAAAACTAAGATTAACTCTTTAAATATATCTTATATTAAGGAACTATCATTCTTTGCAGCTCATACAATAATGTAGAGCCCATTTATTTAATTATCTCAATATATACATGCTCCAAAGAAGACCTAAAATAATCAAAGTGCTTTTGAAATTCAAAATAAAAACTGGCGACATTTGAACCACTTTTTTTTTTTTTGGTCAAGTACATTTGAACCACTTCAAACTAAAGTACCTCCTCTTCCTTCTCAGTTGTCACCTCACAGAGTCACAGTGGTCTAACCTTCACATTCGGACGAAGTTCCTGACTCGAGCATGTATGTTTAATTTATGTTGTATTAAAAAGAGTTAAGTAGTAATTTTGCCCTGGAAGTACACGCCTAGGAGCAATCTTACCTTAGAAGTTTTTTTGGGTACTGGAAGTTCTTAAACGGAGCAATGTTGCCCTCGGCTAACGGCGAGACTAACAGTCACAGTAGCGGACCCATAAAATTATTGGTGGAGGGATTCGGGGGCAGCGCCCCTAAAAAAAAAATTTAAACAAAATTTTAAATGCATTAAAAAAACAAAAGAATATAAAGGGGAAAACAAGGCCAAGTATATTACAATAAAAATAATTACAATGTCATTCTTCTAGGCCTAATTTTTTAGAATTCTATCATAATTTCCTCATTATCAATGCTATCAAATACATCTTTTTCAATATAAGGCACTAGGCAATCATTCAACCATTCATCTCCTATCCTATTACGAAGTGCAGTCTTGATGTATTTCATAGCTGAAAATGCTCTTTCCACAGATGCAGTTGCTACAGGCAAAGTTAATGCTAACTTTACAAGTAAATAAACCAAAGGATACACAATATGTTTTTTCTTTTCAACCATCATCTTGGCAAGATCAGCTATTCCTTGCAAATTCAAAAAATCAGGATCAAGTTGCACATCAACAATATACGTGTCAAGCTGATATTCAAGCATGGCAAAATCATTCCAATCAAAATCTGAAGGATAATAGTGGGCAAATTCACACAACTTATTCTTGTCAAATGCCGAGAAAGAGTTGCACGGATTTAAACCTGCCATGCATTCCAGCAAATTTGAACTAACTTCACTAAAACGATCATTCAACTCTTGAAGTTGAGTATCTATCACTGCATAAAATATGTCAACCTTAAAGTGATGCAAATGAGTAACTAATGCTCTACGCTTTGTTCTCCCTTGTACTTGCAGTACACTTTCCATATCAGGGATATCTATATCATGTTTTATACAAAATTCAAGTCTTACGAAATAGATTATCTCACCCACTATCTCTCATCTTCAGTAATAATACCTTTGAAACTTTTACAAGACTCATAGCATTCACAATATCTTGATCTTTTCTCTGAAGTGCTTGTGACAACTCATTCGTTATTGCCAAGACCTAGATCATCATGTGTAAAAGTAATACAAATTCAAAAGTTTCCATACGCATCATAAGGCCAGAGGCTTCAAACCTTTTTGCATGCATAAGGGTTGTATCATCTTTTATAATTTCTAGCACATCAAGCACAGGATTGAACAATGTACACAAACTTACCAATGATCGGTAATGTGAGCTCCAACGTGTATCCCCTGGTCGTGACAAATTCATTTCTTGATTCAAGCCTCTCCCTGATTGAACATCATCGCTTGCAATACTTTTGACCAATTCTTCCAACTGCTTTTCTCTCAAAATATCTGCTCTTTTGCAAGAAGCACCAACTACATTATACACCAATGGTATAAAATTAAAGAAGTCAGTCAATGTAGAAACCTTTTTTGCACAAGCTACTAGAGCTAACTGAAGTTGATGTGCAAAGCAGTGAACATAGTAAGCAGAATTGTTTTCAACTAAAATCAAGCTTTTCATACCACCTGAATTGACCACTCATATTGCTTGCGCCATCACAACTTTGACCACGAATCTTTGTCAAGCTCAAGCCATTTTTGGCAAAAATTAACTCAATCGCTTCTTTAAGTGAACTCATTTGTAGTATCGAAACATGAACAAGACCAAGAAAACGCTCAATAATGTCACTGTTGCAGTTCACATATCTTAAAACAATGACCATATGTTCTTTAATTGATATATCACGAGCTTCATCAACTAGTATAGAGAAGAAATTATCCCCAATGTCTGAAATAATAGCCCTGGTAACTAAACTAGCAGCAACATTAGTAATATCTTTCTGAATTTTGGGAGCTATCATTTTGAGATTCTCTGTGGCATTATTCAAAGATACATTATTTACCTCCTCATTGCTTTTACAAAGGAATTTTACAAGCTCCACAAAATTTCCTTGATTAATTGAAGCATCTGTCTCATCATGTCCCTGGAAAGCCAAACCTTGTCGTATGAGATATCAAATACATCGAATAGAACCATTTAGACGAATACAATAATCCTGTTTGGCTTTGTCAGAAATGTTAGACATAACAATGTCAATATGTTGATTTTGATTCATCAAATCTTTGGCAGCATTGAAGCACAAGTTATGAATGCTTCCAACTTTCCCAACATGTTTAAGAAGCCGTCCTTTCTCCTTTCAATTGCTAAATCCTTCACTCACAAATGAATCATGACCACCTCTTTCATCACCATGCTCACAATTAAATAGATAACAATGCAAGCAAAATACAACATCTTTTGATTCACTATACTCCAGCCAAGTGCCAAACTCATTGTACCATTGAGGATTAAATCTACGCATTTTACGCCCAATTAAGGATTGAAGAAAGTTGTCAAGTTTTGGTTGACAAAGACCATTCGTTAGATAAATTCTTGAATCATTTCCTTTCTTGAGCACTCTTCGCAACTGTCATAATAGGAAGTCTTTTACCCGGATCAAGAACATACAAATCGGTGGACCTTCTATTGTTGGTTTGTTCTGACTTGAGGGAGTAGCACACTCATCTTGAGTTAAATCAATAAATGAAGATTCCAATCGAGAACGTTTAGTTCCACTACCACTTGACTTTGAAAAAAAAGAACCTAAATATCTTTCCATCCTAAAAAATGGCAAATAACAAAAATGAATCAAACCGATCCTAAACACAATTAACTAACCAACACAATGAAACATAGGCGGAGTCAAAAAATGGAATGGAGAAAAGTATGGGGGTGGGAATAAAATATCATTTAAATACAATCAAATCGGAAAAACTATGCTTGGAAGAATACAAATATGATAGGAAAGAAAACAATATACTAGCAATTTACCAAACATTTTCTATAGCTCTCACAATACAGAATTATCCTAAACACAATAAACTCCAGAATTTTCTACAGGAGTTTACCATTAACATGTGTGAAACAAACTGATTTACCTTGCTGGAATCTCTCTGAACAAACTCAACTATCAATTTGACAACAGAATCTGGCTTTTCTACATGAGGGAGGTGGCCACAGTTTGATATTTGGCGAATAATCGTATTAGGTAATTCACAGTGTAGTCTCTGCAAAAGTAAAAAGTTCATGATGAACTTCAATTACAGCGTTGACACAGAAATATATCCCCTCACATTACTAGTCAAATAAACCCAAAAGCAGGAATTAAATTATTATCCTTCAGAAATATGACTTATATGCACTAAACAATCTTGTATCTTGTTCATCACATGTGTGAGAAAGACTAAAGTGTACAATATGGAAACTAACCACGACAAGCTTATTGCTGATGATACGGTCATTCTCACCCCAAATGATTAGTGTTTTTTTGCTTTACCTATTAAACACAAATTGTAATATCATGTAGAGAAATGAGTACGGCAAACTTCAAAGATCCAAACACGGCATCATCTAACATGAATGATGAATAAAAATTGTGTAACTTACATTTGTCCAATCAAGGCTAGTATTGAATGATATGTCAGAAAAGGCCAAATAGGTTGCATATAAGCGTATTGGGAGGCTCTTCAACAAATATGCCTGCATCAAGAGAGTGCCGATGAATCGTATAAAAACAAATAGTTTATGATTCTTATCAATTCGACCTTAATAAATTGAATAGGAAGGAAAAAGGAATACGTAATATGAAATTTAAATTAAAAGAGCACATAAAATATTTTAAAAACTATATAAATAAAAACAAAACAAAAAAAGTTTAGGCAAGTAAACTTTCCGAGATAAGTTTACGGATAATCGCTTGGCGCTAAGCCGTTGAGGCTTTAATATTATAGTATTTAACAGAGATAATTACCCCCAAAGATAAGCCTAAACTCTAGGTAACGTCGCTAGGTTTCCTGTTCCCTCTGCATATACACTAGTAAACCCCAATGAAATATACCCCAGTTCAGAATTGCAAGATTATTTTTAATCACAGTTCAGCAGAGGAAGCCATGGACTGGAAGTTGGAATAATGGAAGCCGTGGGAAGATTAAACTCACCTGAAGAAACAGAGGAAGCCACGGTTTGGAATAGCGGCTGAGTCGTGAAAAGGAAAAGCCAAGACCTCCCTGAGCTTCTGGGTCCGACTCCAAGCTTCTGTGCGTCTGAGCTTTTGGAGTTCTGGGTCGTGCCGTCGTGTCGAAGGACGACGGAGGTGGGTGGCGATAATGGAAGGAGGAAGGAGCAGAGTGAGCTTCTGGGTCCAGGCGTCCGACTATGTTTGCTAGGTCAAAAAAGAGGAAGAAGAAGAAGAGTGAGAGGACGGAAGGCATAGAAGGGCATTTTTTTTTTAAAAAATATATATATATATATATATATTTTAAAAAAAGAATTGTAACTTCTTCAATACCTGCGTCCTCCTCTGCTAACAGACGTCTGCCATATAGGATAACTTGACACGTCAAATGCCATGTAGGAAAGCCACATTGGAGACTCCGGACCACCACCTCATCATCACACCTCGTCATCTTCTTCCTTCTCTTCCCTTCCCTTCTTCCTCCTACCTCGTCGTTGGACCCCGCACCACCACCACCGGCATACCTCTACAAACGCTGAGAACGATGCCGACGCGCTAATGCGAAAGACTAACTCAGAAGTGGAGGCCTCCATCTTTGATCCCCGCGATGACTGTGATGATGCCTTCCTTCAATAATGAGAACGGTGGCAACGAAAACCTCCTTCATCTGCTCTTTGAGCTTCTAATATCTATCTTCTCCATCTTTGAATGATTTTAACATAAGTCGAATACCCCATGTATCTTGCAATTCAATAATCTAAATTATTAAATTTCATTTAGTTTGCGATGCTGCTTGTGAGATTATCAATCTCATCAAATCCAATACCTGAAGATGACCACAAGCACAAAAGTGAACGCTGGAACCAAGTTGTACAGAGTCGATCCAATGGGCGAGCTGTAGCTTATACTAGTGAAAACACAATTTTGCATTACAATTATTCTTAAAAAAATCCCAAAAGTCAAAATTCAATTCTATACACCGTTTTCCGAAATGAGAACTAAGGCCCCATTTGGATCACTAAAAATGGGTGATGGAAAAGGAAAATGCAATTTTTCCATGATCCCTAATCCTCTGTTCAATTGACTTAAAACATAGTTTAACAGAGGATGTTCAATATATGTGAAACACTCAAGTGTGAAATGGTACACTCAAGTGCTATAGAGCAAATTCCTCACAAAACGCTTTGTCTGGTTGTGTGGACAATGGCAAAAACAGATTGATTGTTCTATTGAACACTGAACACTCGAGTGTGGATATACCACACTCGAGTGCGATATTTCCACACTAGAGTGTGCAGTGTTCATACACGTGGATATGCTGTGTTGAACACAGCACACTTGAGTGTGGAAATACCACACTCGAGTGTGGTATATCCACACTCAAGTGTTCAGTGTTTAACATGTGCAAATCCGCGTCACTGCCTAAGCTTTTAATAGCAAAATAATATAAGAAAATTTAACACACAAAAATGGGGATATATAAGATTTTTATGCTTAATGTGATTTATAAACAACTAATGCCAGCTGAGAAAGCATGTAAGACTTCATTCAACAATACTGGGTAAATCACACACTTATGTATAAACAAATATGCCAAACTGCATGCTCAATATAATCATGGAGGTGGATACAATTAAATGCCCTCTCCATTTTAGCCATTACTGGGCATGTCCTTCAATTTCATGACCTGAAGCAGTAAATGAGAGCTCATGGACACTCTTGGTGTAGGCACACAACACTGCCAGATAAATGTACTGCCTATTTTTAAATTTGGGTTAAGGTGTATATTTACCAACAAACTATTACAAAAGGAGCATCTGGCACAAATATTTATTGATGATACCTTAAATACAAAAGAACAATTAAAATTTGGTAAAAAACACAACGGCGTTAATTTTTTTTTTTCCACGGACGTTTAGCTCATGAAATATGATGATGTGGCGAAGATAAAAAGTAGATGTGGCAAGATTGTGTCAGAAAAAAAAAATGACTCTGCCTTTATTTTTGCTTAGAGCTCTCGAGGAAGACAGAAGCAAAGGCAAAAACGAAAACTAGATCTCAGAAAAGCAGAGCAAGCCGAGAAAAAGAAAGAAAGGTGATACCCATTACAGCCACCGCAACCATTAGAAGGCTCCAAGAAGTGATGGGCATTACTATACCTTCGATCCTAAGGGATAAAGTTCTGAAAATCTTGAGCCCAGAAGAAAGATGGGTCGTCTTCGTTGGGCCTCACGAATACCATTCCAACCTCCTCTTATGGCGACAAAGCTTGGCCGAAGTAATTGAGATTAGCCTTGACGACAAGGGCTTGCCAGATATGGACTCGCTAAAGCTTAAAATTGAGGCATATAAAAATACCGGTCGACCCATGCTGGGATCTTTCTTTGCTTGTAGCAATGTCACTGGAATCTACTCAGATACGCGAGCAATTGCTGGAATCACTTACCCTGCCTATCCTTTGGATAGGCAGGGTAAGCCCAGCCTCCCTGGACCGTCCAGATTTTTTTTTTAAAAAAAAAAAACGTTATTTTAATTGGTAGAGAATTTAAAATAAAGACAATCTCTTAACTAACATTTTTTCAAAAAATGATTTTTTTTATTTAAAATAGGCACCGAAAGTGGATCCAACAATTGCTACACTTCTTCACCAATACAATGGCTTTGCATGCTTTGATTTCGCCGCAGGGTATTTGAACTCGTTTTTTTTTTTTTTTTTGTGGACTGTTTCTGTTTTGTGTGTTGAAAAGTTCAAAACTTGAAATGATTTTGGTTTTTGAGTGGGCCATACATGGAGATTGACATGAGATCGGGACGAGTGATGGCTATGATCTTTGTGTTCCTCAGTCCACATAAGTTTCTAGGTGGTCCTGGTTCTCCTGGTGTACTCTTTATGAACAAGGCTCTCCATGGGTTGAGATCTTCACCGTCATCGACTTGTGGAGGTGGAACCGTGAGCTACGTCAATGGCTTCAATGAAAAGGTAACTCACAAATATGAGAAAATCATTACCAGAAACTTTGTAAAATGCAAATGGGTGGGAAACTCAACTAATTTCACTGATAGGGAAATCCTGAACTATTCCACATAGAAATTATAATTTAACAAACTTGGTGAATTCTTCTGAATCATTAATGCAGGATACATTATATTTGGAGAGCATAGAGGAAAGGGAAAATGGAGGAACCTCTCAAATAATCCAGACGGTGAGAGCAGCATTGGCGTTTTGGGTCAAAGAATACATTAGCTACAAAGAGATTGAAAAAAGCCTCAACAAATGTCACTCTCTTGCTATTAGATTAGTAGTTGAAGAGGTAAAAAAGCCTCACCCTTACTAAATTTTTTGAACTTTATAATGCAAATCATTTGTTTGTAAAGAAAAGTTTTTGTTAATATCATGAACAGGGGTATGTTGGAGTGAAACCTGGATGGACCAGAGTTAGTTTTTCTTACTACATGCGCCAAGAAGATTTTGAGTTCATATTAACTGCCATGGAGTTTCTGTGTTTTCCTAATACTGCATACAAACTTTGTAAATTTACATAAATTTGTTCGCATTCAATATTTTCTTTCCTGGTTGAACATGTTATGCATTCTCTTATACCGTTATAGTTATCATCCTCTGTTTCTTACTATTTTTGATGAAACAATGAGATAGGAAATCGCTCACAGTTTCAGCTTCCATTACTTCGATTGAGCCTCTGATGGGTTTCGCCGTATCGCCTTTCTTTCTTTTTCTCAACTTGCTCTGCTTTTCCGAGATTGCGTTTTCGTTTTGGCCTTCTTCCTGTCTTCCTCGAGAGCTCTGAGTTAAAATAAGCCAGAGTCAATTTTAACTGACACAATCTTGCCACATCATCATATCCCATGAGCTAAACGTCTGTGAAAAAAAAAACTAACGTCGTTGTGTTTTTTACCACCTTTTAATTGTTCTTTTGTATTTAAGGCACCATCAATAAATATTTGTGTTAGATGCTCCTTTTGTAATAGTTTGTTGGTAAATATGCACCTTAACCCTTAAAATTTTCATACTTGTACTATAGGCTAACAAACCTCAGTTCCACATGAATATTTTGAGCTCTTCTTGAATATATTGAAATTGTCAGTAGCAGCTTTAAGGATTGTAATTGTGGAGTTTTACTAAGGCCTTTGAAAGGTTGGTGGAAATGATTATGGGTAGCAATAATAGTTTTAATTCTGTTAATGTATCATTATTTGACCATTAACACCAACAACAACAAAAGAAATTGATGGAAAAATAATGCAGACTTTGTGTGAACTAAATGCAGTATACACTTACAGTTGCAATTGACTAAAAACCACAATAATGTGCTTAGTGTTTGTACTTATCATAAAAATGACAAACCAGTACATAATATTTTCAAAATCTCCTATGCATTCACAAGCTATAGCTGATGACATGAACAAAATTGTATCTCTCAAAATTTTATTGATGACAACGTATAAAATTATATTAAAAACCACAATAATGGGCCTTACTTCTCATTTCGAAAAACGATGTATAGAATTGAATTTTGACTTTTGGGATTTTTTAAAGAATAATTGTAATGCAAAATTGTGTTTTCACTGGTACAAGCTATAGCTCGCCCACTCTTGGATCTACTCTGTACAACTTGGTTCCAGCGTTCGCTTTTATGCTTGTGGTCATCTTCAGGTATTGGATTTGATGAGATTGATAATCTCACAAGTAGCATCGCAAACTAAAATGAAATTTCATAATTCATATTGTTGAATTGCAAGATACATGGGTATTCGACTTATGTTAAAATCATTCATGGATGGAGAAGATAGATATTAGAAGCTCAAAGAGCTAGATGAAGGAGGTTGTCGCTGCCACCGTTCTCGTTAGTCAGATGCTTACATATCTAATAACAAGATTTTTTTTTTTTTTTTAAAAAAAAAAAACTTTGGATGTCGAGTGACCCAAATGGTTATTAAATAAAAGTACCACTTGATTTCTTTCATTCTTAATTAAATTAATTATACTGGATTCTTATCTTCTTCTATATTAAATACATATAACCCATTTGTTGGTATAAGACATTGAAGATTATTTTTTAATGATGGCTGTTATACTTTCATAATAATCGTTTACTAACTTTATTTACTTCTTAATTTAAAATTTGATGAAAAATCACTTATTCCTCATTTGTTAGAGCGTATAGAAATTAAACAGAAATTACAGTTTGTTTAAACAAATTAAAATTAAAATCTAAAGGTAGATCAATTAAGCGTGTTATAATAAAGTCGTCAAAACAGGTCGAACTCATCGGGTTAGTCTGTTTAAGCCTATCTAAGTGGAGGGTTGGACTTGTATTTTATGTGGTGTAAAAGGAACACGGTCTTAAACAAGGGCTCAAAAATAAAAAGACTAGCACTTTTAAACTAGTCTATTTTTCATTTATTAAAATAAAATACTCACTCTTATCGTACAACACCTTTTGCTTGAAAAAAGAAAAAGAACAAAGAAAAAGAATCAGGTATTTCAATTCACAGACACTTGTGCTCTAATAAAAGTTTAAAGTTGATGTTAGATTGTTTAGCTCTAGCCATTTCCCATCCATCTAATGATGCTATATATATGATTTACTTTAATTCATGCATCACTACCTCAAACTTCCGAAGGCAAAAGGGCATAGTATTTTTCTTACACCAATATAATTTTGGTCTAACTTTTTTTTTTTTCAAGATTTTCTCAAATTCATTTTTAAGCTAAATGATATTATCACAAAGAAAACTTAATAGTCATAACGTAGAAATTTATAAGACAATATAGAAATTTTCCGAGTTTGGTTAACAATATGTCCTTGATATAAAAGCAGTTGACTTTTTTTTTAGGATTAAGGAAGCTAAATAAATTAGTTAATCTTAATATTTGTTGTGTATTATTAGATTATAGAGTATATTAATTTTTAAGTCACACCAATTAGTTTGAAGAAAAATAAAAAATAAAAATACTTTAATGTTATTTATTTAGTTTTCTTAATTATTCTAAAAAAAATAGCTAGCTTTTATATTAAAGACTAGGTTTGATCGGTAAGCAAAGTGCATAAGAAAGAGTGAAATCACACCAGGTTTATTTAATTAAATGCAAACACAAATTAAAATTTCCATATAATATGATTATGGTTTTTTGTGAATCTCAGATTTTGAGGAAGAAAAGGCACGTAAGCAGATAGCCTCTGCCACGCGTGAAATTGCATGCAATCCCAATGCCATCACCTCCTCCTAACACCTTACCCTCCCCATGCAATAATCAATCATCAACTATCAATCCCACTTCCCACCTATTAAATCTCATCACTCAGAGTTTCACTTTCAACATGGCGGCATTCAACAACGACTCACTAATCCCCGGCGAACCCACCGCCGCCGGAATCTCCCTCCTCGAGACCGCTACTTCTGCCATCCAAAGCTTCGCCCCCGTCAACAACATTCACCAGCACCTTTGCGCGTACATATATTCATTTATTCTCTCTCTTTCATTCATATTTGAAATATTCCACTTGACATGAATGTGATTGTGTTGAAGGTTCCATTTTTACGCGGATGACATGACCCGGCAAGTGGAGGCGCACCACTTCTGCGGCCACCTGCACGAGGAGGTGAGGCAGTGTGTGATCTTCGACGGGCCTGAGAAGACCAGCAAGCTGATAGCGGATAGGGGTGGAGTATATGATACCGGAGCACCTGTTCTTGACGCTGCCGGACGACGAGAAGAAGCTCTGGCACACTCACCTCTTTGAGGTCAAGGGCGCCATACTCTTCACGCCCAGACTTCCACGATCAATCGAGCTTCAGGAAATGGAAACTCTAAGTAAGACTTATGGCAAAACTTACCATTTTTGGCAAGTCGATAAGGGTCACTCTCTCCCCTTTGGCCTCCCTCAGCTCATGATGGCCTTCACCAGAGACGGCCAGATTGATCAAGACCTCCTACAAGGTACCCTCCTACCTTACAAACAGTCAAACACTACTCACTGTTTAATTCTGTGGAACCGCTTTCCTTGCTAAGCAAAGCCCTTAGGAGGGAAACCCGTTCTATATTCCACTCTGTGATTACTTATAATTCATTCACATGGTTGGATTAATTGACGCAGATGCTGGGAAGCGTTTTGGCTTTGATTTCAAGAAAGAGAGAGAGGAAAGAGAGTACATAGCGGGGCCTGCACATGGAGTTCATCCTCTGGCAAATGCAGGAGGGAAGGGCCTTAAGACTGTGTTGAGGGAGGTCCCATTGAGCCCTGAGGATTCTCTTCCACCTGGTGCCGCCAGGGTCTTTGTATGAATTGATATATATCTCTCAATCACTACATATCTATATCTATATATATAACAATGCCAGAGACTTGTGTGAATGTTAATGTCCCATAAATAAATTAGATGGGTCTCCGCTGCTCTCAATTAAACTGATGTACTTATATGTCCGAAGACTACTCCTGTTAAAAAGCTTCCTCTCTGTATATTATTGTTCAAATGAACTTATTTATTAATAGTTAATGATCATCATTCATCAGATCATCTGTTTATATATCAGAACGATCTGTGTATTATTGGAGGTGGTGGCCTCCTAAGCTTAGTTGCTTGCTCGAATGAATAAGCAATCTGAATCAGTGTTGGTTCCGAGCCTCTCAAGCCTGAAAAGCAAATTCCAATTCGAGTGCCGTCATTGTAGCCTGCAGGCACAGTGATTCCTGGATACCCTCCTATGGCAAGTACTGTAGCAAAATCAAAGCCAGAGGTCACCACTCCGTCTAGTTTATTCACCTTCATGACTTTCTCTATTCCATTCTTAGACAAATATGCCAGGATTGCTATTGCTTCTTCTTCTTTCTTCCCAATTCCATTTGTCTTTTCAGCTGCCAACATAACGTCTTGGTCATACTTATCAGTTTTCTCCTGCAATTTCTGTAAATTAGACTCAAGCGGCCGGCTACTATATATAATCATATATAGTAAGAAGAAATATATGTGCTTACCAAGTCTGGGCGTTTGTTGTTGAAGTGAATCACATCTGCTAAGGTTTTCACAGGAGAATGAATTAAAGCTTTGAGGTATGAGTTCAAGGTAATTTTAAATTCAGCATGCAATGCAGTGAATTCATATCCCGCATCTTCGATTATTTCAACGTTATCTATCTTCAAATTGTCAATCAGTACTGCCCCTAGAGGCCTATATAAATGTATGATTCCAAGTGTTAGCAACTTGTTGCAGCAATCCACTATAATATGGTTTAAGCCATGCATGGTATATATATATATAGTTTTCATTACCTTAGTGTCTTTAGGTGTTGCTCATAAGTTTTCTGCAGAGAAGTACCGTTAAACCTGTAGTAGTATCTCAGTATCCCCAGCCTTTTACCTCTTTAGACCATCTTTTCTCAGAAACTGAGCATATCCACCTTTTGGGACATATTTTGATGCTTTAATTGTTGGCTTATCCCTAGCATCAACGCCTGCAATGGCTTCAAGAACATATGCAGCATCTGAGACAGTCCTGCACCATCGGCCACAACAATATTGCACACTTGTTAAAGGCATTCCCACATTCAAAATCTTTTCTATATCAGAAACTCGTAGTGCACTATAATATAATTTGTTTTAACATTTGACTAAATAAATGGCAACAGATCTATTTGCTTGATTAAATGACTTGTTTCAAGAACATTGAGACGTGTGTGAAACTTGTTGAAATTAACTCACCCTACTGTGTCTTGTCTTTGGGAGATTGGAACTATCCCATCTCTACTAGTGAGACCAACAGTAGGTTTGATTCCCACTACAGAGTTATAAGTAGAAGGACATAAATGGAGCCAAAAGTCTCAGTACCAAGAGACACTGCCACAAGATTTGCAGCTACTGATATTGCAGATCCGCTACTAGATCCACAAGGATCAGCCTTTGTGTATGGATTCTGCAGTAGTAACACCATACATAATAGAAGCATCAATTTTTGTTATGGTGCTGTGTTTCAGCAATATTCAAATGTTAAAAAATGGACACATAATCTTCAGAAAAGTTAAGACCTTTAGTCACTTTGACATGCCAAACAAACATGAAATAAGGGATAAAAATAGAAGTAGGTGATCACCTTGCCTTGTCCACCTCTAGCCCTCCAACCAGAGGGTAAACTATTTCCCCTGAAATGAGACCACTTTCTTAAGGTAGACTTCCCTAAGATGATAGCCCCAGCTTTTCTCAACTTGGAGACCACCCCCTCTAGCACCACAGAGCCCAGAAGTGCATATGACCCAGCTGTTGTGTTCATCTGATCCTTGGTTGCAATGTTATCCTTCACCAGAATTGGGATTCCATGCAATTTTGGCAGAGGACGACGTACTGCACCACGTCGTTCTTGGTCGGCCCTATCAGCTTGGGCGAGCGCATCAGGATTGAGCTCCAACACGCCCTTAAGAATAGGGTTGAGCTTGTGGATTTGTTGAATGTACAACTCAACGAGCTTCCTGGGGAAAAAATTCAAAAATTAAACTTGGTCATTTAATAGTTTGATGGTTGAAAATAGAAATCTTGAAATATAAGAGAAGATTATGTAACATACATTTTAATTTTAAGGGAGGCCTATATGAGTTTCTAAAATAGGGGAGGTCTATGTAATTAAAGTAAAACAAGAGGGTGATCAGAGAATTTTACTCTAATTTAGTAATTTATAATAAACAGCATGATGCAAGGAAATTAAAAACTATTTTTTTGGATAAAAAATAGAGTTCTTTTTATAATAAACAGCATGTTAGCCAAAAAACTCAAAAAGTGTCGGAGTTCGTGGAAAAACTAAAATTCATCCCACACAAGATTATTAGAAAAACTGCCCATCTAGATCCCTTCAAATCTCAGATAAAACACTTGATACTGGATCATAATATAAAAAATGATCAATAGAAAAACTTTCACGCATAAAAATAAAATAGAGTTCTGAGGTAGAAGGGGAAAATATATATATATATTTTTATATATATATAGAGAGAGAGAGAGAGAGCACAAAATCGATTTTTTTTTTAAAAAAAAATCTGGTTCGGTCAACAATAGCCTAGGTCTAAACAGCAATAATGGACGAAAAATAGTAGCAAGCATTCTCCTTTTAAATGATAAAAGGAGAAGACGAGGCAGTGGGTGGCCACGACACAGAAGATAATGCCACGTTATTTAGAAGTGATATTATCACGGACGCATAAGTTATAAGATAAGAAACACATTAGGATTGGAAAGGCTAAATGCCGTGTTTGGTTATTGGTTGTTTACCACGTGGCTTTACTTTGGGTATAATTAGTAGCATACTACTGTTAATATGCCGATCATTAATTATTAATGTTATGTTAATATAATACTATGATATAACTAATAATTAATACTTTTCAGGCTTTATAATTCAACCGACACACCTTCCTTAAAACTTTAAACGTGAGGTGTATCTATGTGAGGTGTATAATAGATACATAAGTTATGACAAAAAGGCTACCATCTCTAGTTCTAAATGTATGATCTAATATGTATTGTGTACTATAATAAAAGCCATATTTAGGACCGGAGGAGTATTAATTAATACTTGCTTAAAAGGGATTCTATTAGAGATATACCACACTGCAAAGAGTCAGTTCCGCTGTAAAATATTTGTAACTCTTATTTACTTGCACTTATTAGTCATTGGATTCAGATTCCTAGTAAACAACGTACAAATCCTGAGAAAGTGGCAAGTGATGATGACTACAACATACAACAAAAAACTTACTTAGTAATTTTAATTTAAGCTTATAGATTATGAAGGCGTGTTGGTGGCCTCCTAATCTTAGTAGCTTGTTCAAATGAATAAGCAATCTCAATAAGCTTTGGCTCCGATCCTCTCAACCCTGCAAAGCAAATCCCAAATGGCTCGTCCTTGTTGTACCCTGCAGGCACAATAATTCCAGGATAACCTCCAATGGCAAGTACAGGACTAAAATTTGAACCAGGGATCGCCACTGCATCTAGTTTATTCTTTTTCATAAGTTTCTCAAATCCATTTTTAGACAACCTTGTCATGTTTGATAATGCTTCACTTTCTATTTTCCCCATTCCATTTGTCTTCTCAGCTTTCACCATAATCTCCTGATCATACACATCGAGTTTCTCCTGCAATTTTCTCAACACTGTCAAATGCCTTACCAAAACGTTTATTTTCACTATATCACTTTAAATTTGGTGTCCGTGTATCAAGCTGTAACTAAGCTATACAGTTCAAACAGGTTAACAGCTTACTTACAAATTTTGCATGTTTCTTGTTGAAGGTAATTACATCTGCTAAGGTTCTCACTGGGGAATCAACCAGGTTTTTAAGGTATGAGTTTAGGGATAGTTTGAATTCAGTTTCCATTGCAATGCCTTCACTTGAATCAGTAGTGAAGAGCTCTTGAATGTTATCTATCTCCAAATTGTCAACCAAAACAGCGCCCTGTTGCCTAAAATATGAATCAAAGTGTTAATAGCTTACCAGAACTGATTTGAGCCATTCATAATATTACCTTCGGTCCTTGATATACAATCTAGTTTGTAGTTCAAATTTCAATATATACCTTAGCGTCTTCAGGTGTTGCTCAAATGTTTTCTGCAGGAAAGCGTCATTGCCAAAATCATAGAAAAACCTCACTATTCCAACTCTCTTTCCTTTTAGCCCATCTATTCTCAGAAATTGAGCATATCCTCCTTTTGGGACATAATTTGATGCTTCAATGGTTGCCTCATCCCTAATGTCCTTGCCTGCAATGGCTTCCAGAACATATGCAGCATCTGATACAGTCCTGCAAATTGGTCTGCAACATTCCCCACCATTGTATACATAACACAAAAAGTTTTGTAATTTGTGCAAGAACCATTAAGACTTGTTGAGGAAGATCAAAGGAAACATGTTTAATGTATCACTTGAGGTTGACTTACCCAACTGTGTCTTGTCTAGGTGTGATGGGAACTACTCCATCTCTACTAGTGAGACCAACGGTTGGTTTTATGCCAACTACAGAGTTAGAATTGGAAGGACTTAAAATGGAGCCATCGGTCTCAGTACCAAGAGACACTGTCACAAGATTTGCTGCAACTGATATTGCAGGTCCGCTACTTGACCCACTAGGATCACCCATTGTGTATGGATTCTGCAGTAAACACAACACACGGAGGTATTAAGTATTAACAGAAAAATTATGTATCTTGTTATGGTCTAATTAAAAGCACAGAACAAACACAACACCACCCCTAACCAATTCTCACAAGCCCAATAGATGTAGCTTCATGGTCCAAGACCAAACTAAAATAAAGCGAATTCATGATATATCACTTGTGAAGCTCATCCAAATATACCAGAACAAACATGTGCATATATATGAAGGACACTGGTCCTAAGCAGACTGTAAATATCACTGTAAGCAGAGGAAATTAAGGCCTGTTGGTTTGAGGGGGTAGGGGGAGAGAGAAATTTTTTTTCTCATATATATACTAAATAGCCTATGAAATTTTTTCAATATTTCATAACAAAAAATAATATTCTTCTCCCTCAAACCAAACGGGCCCAATGGCACAAGTTATAGAGAACATGCAAGTGATTCACCTTGCCTTGTCCACCTCTAGCACTCCAACCAGAGGGTATATTATTTCCCCTGAAGTTGGACCACTCGCTTAAGGTAGCCTTCCCTAAGATTATAGCCCCAGCTTTCCTCAACTTTGAGACCACCCCTGCGTCTCTAGGCACCACTGACCCCAAAAGCGCGTAGGACCCAGCTGTTGTGTTCATCTCATCCTTGGTGGCAATATTATCCTTCACCAGAATAGGGATTCCATGCAATTTTGGCAGAGGACGATCTCCTGCAAGGCGTCGTTCTTGGTCAGCCCTATCAGCTTGGGCTAGGGCATCAGGATTGAGCTCCAACACGCCCTTGAGAACAGGGTTGAGCTTGTGGATTTGTTGAATGTAGAACTCAACGAGCTGCCTGGAGGTAAGTTGGTTTCTGTGGAAGGCAAGTTGGAGATCGCTCACAGTGGCTTCGGGTATATGTGAGAAGGAGAGAGGCTTGCCTTGTGTGGCCATAATGGAGAGAAGAAGGAAAGGGAATATCAAAGACTGTTGAGAAGTAACGCCGATGAGGAAAGGGAGAAGGAGGAAGAACTGGGGTATTCAAGGCAGTAATGTATCCTGAGTTCAATTAGTGTATTGAATTAAGGGTAGCTATTTTTTTTCTGACCAAAAAAAAGGGTAGCTATTTTTTTTTCTGACAAAAAAAAAAGGGTAGCTATTTTTCCAATATATTTAAGTGTATTCGGTATGTATATAACTGATGTAAACTTATTTTTGAACGTGAGCTCAAACAGGCCCTTATTCACTCAATGTGGGGTAGCAGCTTGTGTAATTTTTATATTATTGTTGTTTGTTAGTGTGGTTTACCCCGGAATCAACTTATTTTTATTAGGGATAATTTTTTGGGTTAAGGTGCATTTTAACCAACAAACAATTCTGAAAAGAAGATCCAACACAAATTTAATTAAAGTCACCTTAAATACCAACAAACAATTAAAAATGTCGCAGTTAGTAATGAACTTTTAAAAATGTGCGATTAAGACTGCCTAGTTAGAAAAAATAAAGATCCAGTTATCTAAGGTCAGATTAGTAATGACTTTTATTAAAGAAAGAAAACAAAAAAGTTTTTTTTACCAAGAAATTTCCCAACACAAAATTCTTAATTTCACTAAATTAAATAAAAAAATTTCCTCAATTGTCATTATTCAAAACTACTTTGTATAGATATCTATGGAAAAAATTTTTAATTAAAAATATAATTATATGATTTAAATAAAACTCAAGGTGTTTTATAATTTATTATATATGTTAAACAAAAAATATTATATGATTTATTTTTATTTTAGAAGTAATTTATGTGAGTTAAAAAATTCATTTAATGTTAATAAAATTTAAAAAATCTATTATATCCGGAAATAAATGAATTTAATTTAATTTTTATTTTTATAAAAAGAGTTTAATGGATATCAATGTTAACACTTAATAATAAAAATCGTGAAACTTGATGATATTTTTGTTAATTAAATTATCTATTGATTATATCAATATGAGACTTGTTGGAAAAAAAAATTGTCATTAATTAAGTCTAGTATCTTGGAATAGCCTCAACAAATTATTTATGGGACTTTTTTTATTTTATTTTTTCAACAAGTCTCATATTCATATAATTAATAGATCATTTAATTAACAAAAATATCATGTTCTCACGGATTTATATTATTAAGTGTCAACATTGATATCCATTAATTTCTTTTTATAAAAATAAAAATTAAACTTATTTCATTTCTTTCCGGATATAATAGATTTTTTTAGTTTTTTTGAATTTTATTAACATTAAATGAATTTCTTAACTCACATAAATTTCTTCTAAAATAAAAATAAATCATATACTTTTTTTTGTTTAACATATATAATAAATTATAAAACACCTTGAGTTTTATTTAAATCATATAATTATATTTTTAATTAAAACTTTTGTTTATTTTAGCAAATGAGTAATTTTTGTCCATAGATATCTATACAAGTAGTTTTGAATAATGACAATTGACAAAAAAATTATTTAATTTAGTGAAATTAAAAATTTTGTGTTGGGGATTTCTTGAGTAAAACTTTTTTGTGGTGGGTCTCCTGGTGTAAAAGTTCGTTGACCAATCTACACCTTAGATAACTGGACGTTATCTTTTTTCTAACGTTACGTTATCTTGCTTAACGCACCTTTTTAAAAGTTAGTTGGCCAATCGTCACATTTTTAATTGTTTGTTGGTATTTAAGATACTCTTAATTAATATTTGTCTTGGATCTTTCTTTCTATAATTGTTTGTTGGCAAAAATGTACCTTAACCCTAATTTTTTTATATAAAACTTTATTTCAGTCAACTCAAAAAAAAAAAATCCTAAACTTCTCTTTGTTAAGTTAAAATGAAATTAAGTTTTGTAGTTGAAAAGATAATGATGACTTTCTTTTATTTTTTTCAAGAGAGCGTTTTACTAGACAAATAAAAAAAATCAAAAGAAACAAGGGAATCAAGGAGAATATTTTGGCCATTTACAAAATAAATAAAGGAATTCTAAAGAACTCATGGAGTTAAAAATATTTTGGTCTTTTATAAGACAAAATTCATAAGACAAATTAAGTGAGGGTATCATTCCTATCAAAAAAAAAAAAAAAGTAAGGGCGTTGACTTTCTACACACAAACTTAATTCCATTTTAACCCAAAAAAAATATAGTGAAGTTTCAAATTTTGTTGGGCTTGACTGAAAAATTTCTTTTTACTATGAGACACTTTTAACCAATTCATCAAAATCAACCAGCAGTGACTAAATCATTAACTTGGTGTGAAAATACAATAGTATTCTAAATTTACTCATATTGAATATTATGAATTATATTCAAGAATTGATGAAAGAGGCAATTAATAATATTTTAAATAGAGCGAATCTTTAAAAAAAAAATTTAATAACATTCTTAATGACTTATAATAAGAAATAAGGAATGGGAGGGAGTGATGGTTATTTCTCTGCTTTCACTGTTCTCTTTATGTTTTTATGTTATTTTGTCCTTTTAACGATGTAAATAAAACACTTATTTATGAAGGGAAAAAATAACACAAAATAAAAATCAATTTTTTTTAACGTTTTCAGATTTAATATTGATATTTCAAAACATTTTTAATCTAAGGGATTGCTTTAAAGTAATAAAAAAAAAAATAACAATTAAACAACCATGTACTAATATAGAAGGTGGAAATAACTTATAATTTAAAGTAACAATTTCAAACATCATTGGTGACCACAAAACCGAATGACATTATTGAATTGTGAAACATAGCTAAAGAAGGATGCGATGGATTGATCAAGAGCAATAATAACGATGATGACAATTTAATGCATTCATATTCACTTTAATTTGAACTTTTTACAAAAAATACTAAATTTTTAAAATAGTTGCGTATTTCATATAAACTATAAAGCATTTGTGAAAATCAGATAACTCTTCTAGTAGTCCTTGAATAAAATTTTAGCAATTAGAAGCATGTAATTGAAATTAGTGATTTAACAGAATCCTTAATTGTCATTACTCCTTTTTCTCTTCTTTAAAAGGTACAAAGTCGAAACAACTTAGGTTTTTTTTTTTATATAAAAAAAAAAAAAAGGCTGCATTTGCTACAACACAAAAACAGAAGGTAGATAGTAGGGTGGCAATAAATAAATAAAACTAACAGTAACAATCACAAGAAAATTATAAGGAGAATATGATAGAATTATAAATATTTCATATCCTTTCATGTATGATACAAACTATTGAGATTCGAGAGATTAATATCAGCAACAGAACCTGTTACTTGATAACAATACAAGTGAATGCTCAAACACAGAGCTTGCTGCTATACGAGGGACCCTCTCCGCTCTGCCATTGCAAAGCCAAAAAGGGTAACAGTATAAGTAATGATGTCATATGTTCTAAAATCGGCTTTCCTTTTTATATTATTGCTCACATTGGTCTACAAGTTAGATATTTTCCATAAAGAATCTAGAAAATCTCCCCATGAAAAGGCTCCATAGTTGTTGCAGAAGCTTGAATCTTTTATGGTATGATATGATTAATGGTGACTTGATGGGAGTTTTAAAATGATGCTTATCCACAAGCGTGGAATCCTCCATCCTCAATTCCAGACTTGATCATACACTTGCTTGAACCCTGCTTCTCTGCCCCCGTGCAACAAGCAGCTCAGAATCCTACACATTCCAGGACAATAATTCATGATATTATTACTGTTAGTCCTACCTTCAATAGAAGTTCCTCAATATTAATTGTGAGTGCTTTATTGATCAATTTCCTTGTAAAATAATGTCATCAGAAAATGTATTATTTTTCCCAACCCAGCCAATGCTAGGATTCTACCAAAGCTTGTAGAGATAAAAGAATTTCTGGATAATGATTATCATATTGTTGATGCAAGTGTTGGGATTCTTACAACGCAGCGGATTAAAATTTTAAGAATCCCGTCCCGAGGATCACTCAGGTGCGGTTAAATTAAGACTAAGGGAATCCGAAATTACCTTTGATTAATCCGTTCGTGTCTCGTTGCCTTTGTTCTGGTGGGCTACCTTCTCGATCAATAGAAGACGACTCGTTGAATCGGCTTCCTCTACTGGTATCCACACGAACAATTTCCCGAACACGGCTACGGCAGTGTGCTAGCGCTTCTTGTGTCTCTCTAGGTTTTTTTTTCTCTCAATCAGTCTTTCTCTCGTTTTGGCTTATACACACAGAACCACTCAAAAGCCTCAAAAGCCTCTAACGTTTTTCTATGCATCAATACGTATTAATACGTATTAATGTACAATTAATCCGTATTAATACGTATTAATGTACAATTAATCTACATTAATGTACAATCAATACGCATTAAGTTTGAATTTCGAATTTCAAAAACTGATTTTTGAAATCTGAATTTCGAATTCTTGAATTAAAAAAATATTAATTAAATCTATCGATATATCTAATCTAATGTATTTATTTAATGCAAACTAAAAGCCTTCGATTTAATTTATCTCTATAAATCAAATCCAGAAATAATATTCATCTATTTAATTAATTATGAGATACCATATCTCAATTTAATCTAAACAGATATCGATATTCTTATTCGAATATTAAACGAGATACAATATCTCTATTTGTCTTAGATATTTAATTTATCAAAATAAATTAAATACAAAACAAATATATTATATATAATAATATTATAATCTCCATTAATAATATTAATATACATATATATATTAATTTTGAATTTTAATAAATATATTTAAATATATATTTATCCTAGATTAAATTCAGTGTTCATTAATTCCAGATTAATCTGAGATTCAATGAACCCGGACACAAATGCTTTCGTGTTGGGTTATTCTTGTGTGTGACCTGCGCCCATATGAGATTGGCGGTGGGCCAAAAGCGTATCGAGCCCACAAGTCGCAAGCGCTACTCTAGCAAGACATTGCGACTACCCAACTCACATGGGGATCGGTATCACGATACAACCTTATCATACAACCATGTCACGTCCCTTTTGTCACGCGATAATTTGGTCAAGGATGAAGCATGGACAATGTCAACTTCCTATTCTTGTCCATTACTTTCTCGATTCTCGAGTAGTCTAATAAGTGAAATGGAAACTCCTTTCCAACATAGTATGTCCATACATTTCTTAGACTCACTCATCGGGGGCAAAGATTATCTCTACAAATGTGAGGGACAAATTCCATCTTGACCATTCACATTCCTCCGCATGAAAACCACCGATCCCGATCCCCTGCCTTTATCATCACCCGGTCAAATGTGACTTTTGACTAGGTCAAAGATTAATGATTCATCGTGTAGGAATCCATGATGATCTCAGTCATAGGGCGTTGTGACGCGGTTATACATGAGACAAGCTAATGACTAGATCCATGCGAACTTTCTCATAGTGGGTCGGTCCAAAGACTTGTACTCTTACAAGTGCCCATGACTCGATTGTATCTCCATATCTCATCAAAGTCATACTTGTCTTAACTCATCTTCGCGCTCCCGTAGAGGACCGACCAGGGGACATTTAGGATAATCTATAAGATATATCCAGGGATGCAGTTATCAATACAAACATGCAAGCGAAAATGATAACAAAAGGAGAATACTATAAATATCATAAACGTTCATTGTACAATGACTTGCCCCTAGGGCATAATTTCCAACAGCAAGCTATTTAGACATTTCAGCTTCAGCTTTACCTGTACAATAGCCTGCGCACAGAGCTTTCCGGAAAGAACAGCACCTTCCATTGAAGCTAAATACTTTTGTTTTGTGTAATCACCAGCTAGATAGAAACCTTCTATGGGAGATCTTTGGACAGGACGGCAAGGCTCACAGTTTGGAACAGTTTTGTAAACAGACCTGACAAATATATCCGGTATAAGTTCTTAAGTCAACAAAATGTAATAGCTTTCTGTTACTAGTAGACTAGTTCAGTGATAAATCTGTATATATCTAACACAGAATCTGAAAGGGGGCCAAAAAACATTCCTACAAAACCCAATTTTATAATAACTTATATTTTCCATCATTCAGTTAACACGTAACAGTTAATATTCAAAGAACTTGAAAGGAAATAATCCTCTCCATGGCAAATCAATCAAACCTTGGTGTTTTAACAACATGGTACTTGACTATCTTTGCTTTGCTTTGGTCTGCAGAAATTTCATCTGGAAAGAGTTTGGAAAGTTCCTTCATTGTGGCCGCAACAATATCTTCATCATTGCGTGAAATCCATTCTTCAGCTGGTGCAAAAACCAACTCCAGCATAGACTGGGCTGTAATATTCCTGAGTAAGATAATGAAACACAAAAAGGTACTTTACATACATAAATCAGAGGCAACAAGTTCATCTCCTTACCCCAACTACATCCTAACATGCAATCGTAACCATACATTGGGGTTATATGCAGATTAAATTAAGCAATATGAATACGATAAAAATGAAAAGTGGCTTTTACCTTGCATGTTACTGACATGTCAGCATATACACTCAGAAGGGGACTTCTGCATGAGGGAAAGAAAATATGAACGTCTGTGAGGGTGAAGTTCATAAACCATTTGATACAATTTTTCCAATAAATAAATTCCTGGAATGCATTTACAATACACAGGAGGGGAAAGCAGCTTATCCCACAGAGAAAATGAAACATTTTAGTTTGACTTTAGAACAGGTCTCTACCACTCCAGTTCATGGGTTGACCGGACTGAAAAATGGCCATCCAGTTCAAATGTTTGGTTTTCTTAACACAGGAAATTACAAGTAAAAAATTATGAGACATCAAGCGTACAGAATTTGTATCCCTTCTAGACATTGTAATTCATCCAGAGTGAGAGAAAGACCTGCTAAATAGTAGGTGATCATATGTGTTCTTCAGTTTTCCATCAAACCTGCACGAGGCATAATGTATGTTACCAAACCAGTGGGAAAAGAACTTCTAAGATCATAGCATACTTTTATTCTTGTTGTGGGAAGCAAGATTAATCATCAATATATAAAAAGAAAAAAATGAAAAGTAATATTGCACACACGTACTGCAAGGGATGTCTGACAACCCAATCTCTTATGTTCCTCAGTGACTGAATTGGGAGTATTAAACTCTACATACACATGCCAGCAACAACAATGAATAACAATGACCATAACTATAACAATTAAATGAAAACAAATTTGGCGAGCATAAAGACAAACAGATGGTTTTCCACAGTGAAAGTCATCACTAACCATATGTGAACATTTATGACCGGAACTCCAACCAGTTTCTCCTATTTCCTGAAATATGGAATTTCTTTCCAGTCGTTGGGCAGAAGAAGCTTCATGATATCAACTAATTGAAAGAAAAAAAAAGTAAAAAGTGAAGAAACATAAAGTAAGAATGCCAAAAGGGAAAAAATAATTATTAGGATATTAAATAAGAAAAATGATACCTGGAGTTGCAAACACATACGCGTCTCCTTCAATCACCTTCCCATTATTTAATAACAAATTCTTTACTGTCCCTTCATCATTCAGCTCAATTTTTTGAATGCGAGAATTGAGATGAACTTCACCACCCAAGGATTGAATATGATCAATAATTGGCATACAAAGTCTATTTTTAAATGACCCATAATTTTTTGGGAGAATGATATTGAGGTCTCAATCAAGGGAAATAATGTCATAAAAGTTCTTATTGGAAAGTGAACAGTGAGAATTAATAAGTTATATATGAGCCTTGTTAATGGATTATTTCCCTTGGTTCAGACCTGAATATCATTCTCCCTAAATTTTTATACTAAAAGGTCTAAATGTATTGCTTGCCAATATGATCTTTTTTTACTTCTCTTTAGCGCTATTACTTTTTCAATTAAATTCACAAAGGTAATAAAATAAGGAATTCTATGTTAAATCATAAATGCGTATTTGACCAAAAATATATATTCACATGTGTATTTTTCTAATAAAATATAATCGACAAAAGTTTTAATCCCCACAAATCAAGTATTAGGGAGTTATCATAGATCCACCTAAACACATGTGAATCTCTTTTTTATCAGAATTTATAATTTAATTGTCTGGTCAAATTCTGCAGCCTTAGTTAAAATTAAAATACTAAAAGCCTAAGAAATGCCTTCTTATTCACTTAACACTTTTTTGCCATAAAATCACTTAAGAAATATCGATTATTTAAATTTGAAAACTTTTTGGAGTTCATGTTTCTTTTTCATGTAGAATTGTGATGGGGATCGGAATTAAATTAGCCAAATAATATATTTTAAAGTCACACTTAAAGGAGAACTTTATGCTTAATTGATGGAATAGTTTTACACTGAGCCCAACCCTCTAAGACCTAAATGATATATGGGGGCCCTCCAGCTACATCTCTTTTTTTTAAAACTAAGATTAACTCTTTAAATATATCTTATATTAAGGTGGAAGTATCATTCTTTACAGCTCTCATACAATAATGTAAAGCCCATTTATTTAATTATCTCAATATATACATGCTCCGAAGAAGACCTAAAGTAATCAAAGTGCTTTTGAAATTCAAAATAAAAACTGGCGACATTTGAACCACTTCAAATTAAAGTACCTCCTCTTCCTTCTCAGTTGTCACCTCACAGTGGTCTAACCTTCACATTTGGACGAAGTTCCTGCCTCGAGCATGCATGTTTAATTTATATTGTATTAAAAAAGCACCTCTTAATTGGATCATGGTCGTAAAGTCTCGTTTTGAATTAGTCAGATGCTTACATATCTAATAACAAGATTTTATTAAAAAAAAAAACTTTGGATGTCGAGTGACCCAAATGGTTATTAAATAAAAGTACCACTTGATTTCTTTCATTCTTAATTAAATTAATTATACTGGATTCTTATCTTCCTCTATATTAAATACATATAACCCATTTGTTGGTATAAGACATTGAAGATTATTTTTCAATGATGGCTGTTATACTTTCATAATAATCGTTTACCAACTTTATTTACTTCTTAATTTAAAATTTGATGAAAAATCACTTATTCCTCATTCCTTAGAGCACAAAGAAATTAAACAGAAATTACAGTTTGTTTAAACAAATTAAAATTAAAATTCAAAGGTAGATCAATTAAGCGTGTTATAAATAGAGCAATCAAAATAGGTCGAGCCCATAGGATTAGTCTGTTTAAGCCAGTCTAAGTGAAGGGCTGGACTTAGTATTATATTTTAGGTAGTGTAAAAGGAACTCGGGATTAAGCGGGGGGCTCAAAAATAAAAGGGTTGACCCTTTTAATTATTTATTAATAGTTAATGATCATCACGTCATCTGTTTATATATCAGAACGATTTGTGTATTATTGGAGGTGGTGGCCTCCTAAGCTTAGTTGCTTGCTCGAATGAATAAGCAATCTGAATCAGTGTTGGTTCTGAGCCTCTCAAGCCTGAAAAGCAAATTCCAATTGGCGTGCCGTCATTGTAGCCTGCAGGCACAGTGATTCCTGGATACCCTCCTATGGCAAGTACTGTAAAAAAATCAAAGCCAGGGGTCACCACTGCGTCTAGTTTATTCACCTTCATGACTTTCTCTATTCCATTCTTAGACAAATATGCCAGGATTGCTATTGCTTCTGCTTCTTTCTTCCCAATTCCATTTGTCTTTTCAGCTGCCAACATAACGTCTTGGTCATACTTATCAGTTTTCTCCTGCAATTTCTGTAAATTAGACTCAAGCGGCTACTATAATATATATATATATATATATATATATATATATATATATATATATCATATATAGTAAGAAGAAATATATGTGCTTACCAAGTCTGGGCGTTTGTTGTTGAAGCGAATCACATCTGCCAAGGTTTTTACAGGAGAATGAATTAAAGCTTTAAGGTATGAGTTCAAGCCTATTTTAAATTCAGCATGCAATGCAGTGAATTCATATCTCGCATCTTCGATTATCTCAACGTTGTCTATCTTCAAATTATCAATCAGTACTGCCCCTTGCTGCCTATATAAATGTGTGATTCCGAGTGTTAGCAACTTGTTGCACCAATCCACTATAGCATGGTTTAAGCCATGCATGTTCTATATATATAGTTTTCATTACCTTAGTGTCTTTAGGTGTTGCTCATAAGTTTTCTGCAGAGTACCGTTAAACCTGTAGTAGTATCTCACTATCCCCAGCCTTTTACCTTTTAGACCATCTTTTCTCAGAAACTGAGAGTATCCACCTTTTGGGACATATTTTGATGCTTTAATTGTTGCCTTATCCCTAGAATCAACGCCTGCAATGGCTTCAAGAACATATGCAGCATCTGAGACAGTCCTGCAAATAGGCCTGCACCATCCCACAACAATATTGCACACTTGTTAAAGGCATTCCCACATTCAAAAACTTTTCTATATCAGAAACTCCTATTGCACTATAATATAATTTGTTTTAACATTTGACTAAATAAATGGCAACAGATCTATTTACTTGATTAAATGACTTGTTTCAAGAACATTGAGGAGCGTGTGAAACTTGTTAAAATTAACTCACCCTACTGTGTCTTGTCTCTGGGAGATTGGAACTACCCCATCTCTACTAGTGAGACCAACAGTAGGTTTGATTCCCACTAGAGTTATAAGTAGAAGGACATAAAATGGAACCAAAAGTCTCAGTACCAAGAGACACTGCCACAAGATTTGCTGCTACTGATATTCCAGATCCGCTACTAGACCCACAAGGATCACCCCTTGTGTATGGATTCTGCAGTATTAAACACCATACATAATAGAAGCTTCAATTTTTGTTATGGTGCTCTGTTCAGCAATATTCAAATCAGTGGCGAAACCAATAATTTTTTTAGCCAGGCCAAAAAATAAATCTATTGAATTACTTCCCTTATTTTTATTATAAAGCACAAACTAACAAGTGTATTTGATTTTATAAGGCACTTACTTATTTCCAAAGAGTATTAAATTTTTTTTCACGTACACCCATAATTAAAAAAAGGTAGTAAATGAGAGTAATAATTAATATGATATTAGAGTTTAGTGTAATTAGTAAGGATTATAGTGGAAATTACTTAAATTTTTAGACAAATTTAATAACTTTAATTAGGACCAGAGGGAGTATTTACTAAATAGTATAACATAATATTGAAAATACAAATAAATAATAACCGACAATTATAAATCAAAACAAGATATAAGATTATAGTAATATTTTCAATAGGTATTTCAAACAAGAATTTTACTTTCCTTTCACAACCCAATGAGTAATGAACCAAACATTGTCCTTACAAAGAAGATAAAAAGATTAAAGCGAAATTTAAATTATTGAAAATAAAAATAAAATATCATATAATATATATATATATAAATATACACACATACTAACAAATTTTTGAAGGTTAGTTGGGGCTAACTGGGTCAAGGAGCCAGCTGGCCAAGGTGTACCACTGAAAAGTTAAGACCTTCAGTCACTTTGACATGTATTGCACTGCACTGAAGACAACCAAACAAACATGGAATAAGGGAAAAAAATCAAAAATAGAAGTAGATGATCACCTTGCCTTGTCCACCTCTAGCACTCCAACCAGAGGGTAAACTATTTCCCCTGAAATAAGACCACTCGCTTAAGGTAGACTTCCCTAAGATGATAGCCCCAGCTTTTCTCAACTTGGAGACCACCCCTGCGTCTCTAGGCACCACAGAGCCCAGAAGTGCATATGACCCAGCTGTTGTGTTCATCTGATCCTTTGTTGCAATGTTATCCTTCACCAGAATTGGGATTCCATGCAATTTTGGCAGAGGACGACGTCCTGCACCACGTCGTTCTTGGTCGGCCCTATCAGCTTGGGCCAGCGCATAAGGATTGAGCTCCAACACGCCCTTAAGAATAGGGTTGAGCTTGTGGATTTGTTGAATGTACAACTCAACGAGCTTCCTGGAGGTAAGGTGGTTTCTGTGGAAGGCAAGTTGGAGATCGTTCACAGTGGCTTCTCTTATATTTGAGAAGGAGAGAAGCTTGCTCTGTGTGGTTATGGAGAGAAGAAGAAGAAGAAAGAAAGGGAAGATCAGAGAGAGGCTAAGCTCTGAATGGGAAGCCATGAGAGGGTGAGTGAAGGAGAGCTAACAGTAACAGGGAAATCATGGCACGTTTTGCTGATATTCACGCCTGGTAGTGTAGTGCAGGGTGGGAGCCAGCGCATGTGGTTCCAACAGGGCCCACCGGCTCATTAATGTCTGTGTCGAATGAATGACTAATTGACTATGCTCTTTAGTAGTGTACTTACTAATCCTCTCATATCAAAGTTTATAAAAATAATATCCAAGTCGGGTTAAAAATAATATTCTACAAGTTGATGTTGATCGAAGGGGTCCAATTTGTAACACTGTTGTTTAGTTGTAATATTTTATAATAAACAGCATGATGCAGGGAGATTGAAAACTATTCTTTTTTTATAAAAAAAATAGAGTTCTTTTTATAATAAACAGAATGATGCAGGTAATTGCATGATAGCCAAAAAAACCTCAAAAGTGCAGCAGTTGCTCGAAAAACTAAAATTCATCCCACCAAGATCACTAAAAAAACTAACTAATCTTAAGTTGCTTTAGTTGTATAAGGTCCTGATGAGACATGTGTATTGAAAGTGATAGTCACAGATCCTAAATCGAATACCGAATGATAATTTCAAAAAAAAATTACTAGAAAAACTTTCCGTGCATAAAAATAAAATAGAGTTCGGAAGTAAAAGGAATATATAGAGAGAGAGAATACAAAATCGAATGTTTTTTTTTTTTTTTTTTTTCCAATTTCTTGTTCGGTCAACGATAGCCTAGGTCTAAATAGCAATAATGGACGAAAAATAGTGGCAAGCATTCTGCTTTTAAATGATAAAAGGAGAAGACGAGGCAGTGGGTAGGGACCACGACAAAGAGAAGATAATGCCATGTGATTTAGAAGTGACATTATCATGGAAGCTTAAGTTATAAGATGAGAAACACAGTAGGACGGGTAAGGCTCTAAATGCCATGTTTTGTTATTGATTGCTTACCACGTGGGTTTACTTTGGGTATAATTAGTAGCATCCTAATGTTAATATGCCAATCATTAATTACTAATGTTAATATAATACTATGATATAACTAATAATTAATACTCTCTTTGGTCTAATTATAAACATTTTGTAATGTAAATTATACTATAAAGGTGTTCCTATAATTAGGACCAGATGTAGTACTTTTCAAGCTTTATAGTTTAACTGACACTAGTCACCTTCCTTAAAACTTTCTTAAACGTTTGAGGTGTATAATAGATGCATAAGTTATGATAAAAGAGACTATATCTCTTGTTCTAAATGTATGACTTAGTTTATAGTATATACTATAATCAGAGTTATATTTAGAACGGGAGGAGTATTAATTGATACTTTCTTAAAAGGGATTCTATTAGAGACATCCCTCACTGTAAAGAGCCCATTCCCCTATAAAATATCTGTAACTCTTTTATTAATAAACAACTTTTCAGCTAACATGTTTATATGTTAGTACGTGCGTGTGAATCTGTAGATTTGCTTTAAATGATCTTTGGACATTTACTTGCACTTATTAATCACTGGATTCAGATTCCTGGTAAACGATGACTACAACGTACAAATCCCTGAGAAAGTGGCAAGTGATGATGACTACAACATACAACAACAACAAACTCAGTTATTTTAATTTAAGCTTATAGCTTATGAAGGAGTGTTGGTGGCCTCCTAATCTTAGTAGCTTGTTCAAATGAATAAGCAATCTCAATAAGCTTTGGCTCTGAGCCTCTCAACCCTGCAAAGCAAATCCCAAATGGCTCGTCCTTCTTGTACCCTGCAGGCACAATAATTCCAGGATAACCTCCAATGGCAAGTACATGACTAAAATTTGAACCAGGGATCGCCACTGCATCTAGTTTATTCTTTTTCATAAGTTTCTCAAATCCATTCTTAGACAACCTTGTCATGTTTGATAATGCTTCACTTTCTATTTTCCCCATTCCATTTGTCTTCTCAGCTTTCACCATAATCTCCTGATCATACACATCAAGTTTCTCCTGCAATTTTCTCAACACTGTCAAACGCCTTGCCAAAACGTTTATTTTCACTATATCACTTTAAATTTGGTGTCCGTGTATCAAGCTGTAACTAAGCTACAGTTCAAACAGGTTATATTTCAAACGTGAACAGCTTACTCACCAATTTTGCATGTTCCTTGTTGAAGGTAATTACATCTGCTAATGTTCTCACTTGGGAAGCAACCAGGTTTTTAAGGTATGAGTTTAGGGATAGTTTGAATTCAGTTGCCATTGCAATGTCTTCACTTGAATCAGTAGTGAAGAGTTCTTGAATGTTATCTATCTTCAAATTGTCAACCAAAACAGCGCCCTGTTGCCTAAAATATGAATCAAAGTGTTAATAGCTTACCAAAACTGATTTGAGCCATTCATAATACTACCTTCGGTACCTTAATATATGATCTAGTTTGTAGTTCAAATTTAAACATATACCTTAGCGTCTTCAGGTGTTGCTCAAATGTTTTCTGCAGGAAAGCGTCATTGCCAAAATCATAGAAAAACCTCACTATTCCAACTCTCTTTCCTTTTAGCCCATCTATTCTCAGAAATTGAGCATATCCTCCTTTTGGGACATAATTTGATGCTTCAATGGTTGCCTCATCCCTAATGTCCTTGCCTGCAATGGCTTCCAGAACATATGCAGCATCTGATACAGTCCTGCAAATTGGTCTGCAACATTCCCCACCATTGTATACATAACACAAAAAGTTTTGTAATTTGTGCAAGAACCATTAAGACTTGTTGAGGAAGATCAAAGGAAACATGTTTAATGTATCACTTGAGGTTGACTTACCCAACTGTGTCTTGTCTAGGTGTGATGGGAACTACTCCATCTCTACTAGTGAGACCAACGGTTGGTTTTATGCCAACTACAGAGTTAGAATTGGAAGGACTTAAAATGGAGCCATCGGTCTCAGTACCAAGAGACACTGTCACAAGATTTGCTGCAACTGATATTGCAGATCCGCTACTTGACCCACTAGGATCACCCATTGTGTATGGATTCTGCAGTAAACACAACACATGGAGGTATTAAGTATTGACAGAAAAATTATGTATCTTTTTATGGTCTAATTAAAAGCACAGAACAAACACAACACCACCCCTAAACAATTCTCAGAAGCCCAATAGATGTAGCTTCATGGTCCAAGACCATACTAAAATAAGGCGAATTCATGATATATCACTTGTGAAACTCATCCAAATATACCAGAACAAACATGTGCATGTAATATGAAGGACACTGGTCCTAAGCAGACTGTAAATATCACTGTAAGCAGAGGAAATTAAAGGAAAATGGCACACGTTATAGAGAACACGCAAGTGATTCACCTTCCCTTGTCCACCCCTAGCACTCCAACCAGAGGGTATATTATTTCCCCTGAAGTAGGACCACTCGCTTAAGGTAGCCTTCCCTAAGATTATAGCCCCAGCTTTCCTCAACTTTGAGACCACCCCTGCGTCTCTAGGCACCACTGACCCCAAAAGCGCGTAGGACCCAGCTGTTGTGTTCATCTTATCCTTGGTGGCAATGTTATCCTTCACCAGAATAGGGATTCCATGCAATTTTGGCAGAGGACGATCTCCTGCACGACGTCGTTCTTGGTCAGCCCTATCAGCTTGGGCTAGGGCATCAGGATTGAGCTCCAACACGCCCTTGAGAACAGGGTTGAGCTTGTGGATTTGTTGAATGTAGAACTCAACGAGCTGCCTGGAGGTAAGTTGGTTTCTGTGGAAGGCAAGTTGGAGATCGCTCACAGTGGCTTCTGGTATATCTGAGAAGGAGAGAGGCTTGCCTTGTGTGCTTATAATGGAGAGAAGAAGGAAAGGGAATATCAAATAGAGGCTAAGCACTGAGGAATGGGAAGCCATGAGAGAGTGAAATGAAAATTGGAAGCTTTGGGAGGTATAAAATTCCAAGGTCACAGTGGGTGTCCATGGAACATGTCCACGTGTGGGTTGTTGACTGTGACTGTTGAGGAAGTTCCCTGGAATGCCGATGAGGAAAGTGACAAGGAGGAGTAACTGGGGTATTCAAGGCAGTATTGTACTGAGTTAAATTATTGTAGGCTTGTATTACAACATAAATTAAAAGTGATTTATATATATGAGGTAAATATATGCGAAAAATTTTGTTTTAAGTTTTAACTGACGTAAATATGCTTTTTGAAAATAAAATTTCAAACTTTATAAAATGTAGTTAAGTTTTATAGGTAATAAGACATTAATGCCTTTCCTTAATTTTTTCAAAAGAGCATTTTACAATGGGAATATTTCTGCTGTTGATGAAGATAATTTACTCTGCAGTGAGGCCATACGACACCGTTTTTGTCCTTTTTGTTTTATTAATTAACGCTGAAATGGACATAGGAACCTGTTGAGAAAAAGAGGACCGAGGACCCCACATGAAATAATTGTGTCTGTTAGAAAACCACAGTTTCAATTTTTTTCCCCTCTTTCTTTTGATACATTCCCCACCCCCCACGATATGCATATTCCAGATAGTCAAGCAGCTCACACCATTCTTCGTTCAATCTTCATTTTTCTCGTAGCTTCATTTGAAGAGCTAGATAAGGAGCTACAAACTGCAAATTGCTCAGCATCTTCGTAGCTTCTTGTTTCTACATTTTTCCTGTTCCTTCCACATCTTTTATAGCCACCTTTTTTGACTTCTTGGGCAGCCCTTTTCCTTTCATAGCTTTTTTGCTCGGATTTTCCTTTCATAGCTCAAGTAACAATTGCTAACTTTATCTTATTTTATTCATTTACTTTACCCTTCATCAGGAGCTTCTCTAATATTCATGTTACTTCTATTTTCTCATAACCGTTTGACTTTTCAACGTACTATCAGGAGACTTCTTCAATTTCCTACTTTCCACATATGATCTTTCCATATGATTCTTGATTATTCTTTTCTTGCGGTGAATGAGAAACGAGTTCCGAGCAAAAAAAAGAATGAGAAACGAGTTTGAATTCTAACACAAGTTCCTGCAACCTCCCTTGCTTGCTTCTTCTTCCTGATCTCAACATTTCTTGTGCTTTCGCCCACACAGAACAAATATTGCAACTGCTGTAAAGTTGGATCCACCAAAAGCCCCATTTCCCACTCTCGACTTCCTGACTTCCGCACATGCTCCAATGTTGCCTTGGTGGGAACTAAGGAATGATCAAGCTTTAATATGAATTGACAGTTTGACACCACAGCGTGGCCCAAACAAAAGACAGAATCATCAGCCATGGATGAACCATAGGATAAGATAAGAAGCACTTTAGGATTGAGAAACCATAAGATAAGGCCATGTGGATTTACTTTGATTATTAAATGGATTTTGATAATTTTTCATTTATGTTGATCACCTGGCAATAAAATAACAATGTGAAGACTTATTTGCTAAAGACTGGGAAGTGAGGTCTCCGCTTTATTAGCTCTTTCTTGTTTAACTACCATTTAGTACCTGGTTTTATTGTCTAAGATAGAGATAAATATATCTTTTTATATGATTTCTTTTTTCATTTACAAATTGGATATGCTTAAGCTCATTTAAAGGGTATGAATGTATGTATGATTTATTAAAGGGTTAAGAAGAAAATTGGCCAACAAACTTTTACCCATCCAGCACAATTAACTTTTAAGTTGACAAAAAATACCAAAAAACTTTTAAAAATGTGTCGTCAGCATAAAAAAACTTTTAAAAATGTGCCGTCAGCACAACGCTGTTAGTAAAAGATAACGTTCATTATCTAAGGTGCAGATAGGCCAACAAACTTTTACTCCCAGAGCGCCCAACACAAAATTCTAAATTTCACTAAATTAAATTTTTTTTTTATCAATTGTCATTATTCAAAACTACTTGTATAGATATCTATGAACTAAAATTACTCATTCTTCAATTTAGTAAAAATTATAATTTGCTAAAACAAACAAAAGCTTTAATTAAAAATATAATTATATGATTTAAATAAAACTCAAGGTGTTTTATAATTTATTATATATGTTAAACAAAAAAATTATATGATTTATTTTTATTTTAGAAGAAATTTATGTGAGTTAAAAAATTCATTTAATGTTAATAAAATTTAAAAAATCTAAAAAAAAAAATCAATAAGTCTCATATTCATATAATCAATAGATCATTTAATTAACAAATATATCATCAAGTTTTCGGATTTAAATTATTAAGTATCAAGTTGATATCCATTAAGCTCTTTTTATAAAAATAAAACTCATTTCATTTCTTTCCGGATATAATAATTTTTTTAGATTTTTTAAATTTTATTAACATTAAATGAATTTTTTAACTCACATATATTTCTTCTAAAATAAAAATAAATCATATAATTTTTTTAACATATATAATAAATTATAAAACACATTGAGTTTTATTTAAATCATATAATTATATTTTTAATTAAAAAAAAAATTATTCCAAAATTGAAGAATGAGTAATTTTAGTCCGATATCTATACAAGTAGTTTTGAATAATGACAATTGATAAAAAAAATTATTTAATTTAGTGAAATTTAGAATTTTGTCTTTGAAAATTTCCCGAGTAAAAAAAAACTTTTTTGTCTTTGGGCGCTCCTGGAATAAAAATTCGTTAGCCAATCTACACTTTAGATAGTAGACGTTATCTTTTTCTAACAGCGTTGTGCTGACTGCACATTTTTAAAAGATTTTTGATATTTTTGGTCCATTTAAAAGTTAATTGTCTTTAAAGGCCTCCCGGCGTAAAAGTTTGTTGGCCAATTTATACCTTTAACTCTTTATCAAATTCCTGTCACTTAGCCTCAGCATGTTTGTCTTCCCTTTATGTTTTTTATACCATGATATTTTGTCCTTTTTTTTTTTTTTTTTTTTTGCATACGCTTTCAGATCCTGGACCTACCTCTTTTTAACTCGGAGGATTTATCTGTCCGACTAATCCAGATCGAGGGTTGGACCACAAAAGGAAAGCTCTACCACCAAGAAAAAACTTGGTAGAAACAACCCCAACCGGTTGATCTAGGTCTTTGGTGGTGATATTTTGTCCTTTTAAGGATGTAAATAAAAAACTTATTTATAAATGGAAAAAATATACAACTAAAAATAAAAAGAAATTCTATTTGTTTTCACGTTTTGAGATTTAATATTGATATCTCAAAACATTTTTAATCTAATGGTTTGCTTTATGGGATATGATATTGTTCACTACCAGTCATTTCAGATCGTAATCTCATCTACCTTTATCATTCCTCTCTCCTATTGAGAGATTTGGTAAAAAATGACAATATCCTATCCCTTGCTTTATTACGTACTAATTTAGAAGGTGGAAATAATTTATAATTTAAAGTAGCAATATAAAACATCACTGGTGACCAAAAAGCCAAATGACATTATTAAATTGTGAAGCATAAGTGCATAACTAAAGAAAGTGGGAACACATGAGGGATTGATCAAAAGCAATAATAACGATGATGACAATTTAATGCGTTCACATTCACTTTAATTTGAACTTTTTACAAAAATACTAAACTTTAAAAATAGTTGTGTATAAAACATTTGTGAAAATCAGATAACTCTTGAATAAAATTTTAGCAATTGGAAGCATGTAATTGAAATTAGTGATTTAACAGAATCCTTAATTGTCATTACTCCTCCTTCTCTTCTTTAAAAGGACCGAAAACTTCGAAACAACTTTTTAGGTTTTTTTTAAACAAAAAAGGCTGCATTTGTTGCAACATAAAAACAGAAGGTAGATCCAAAAAAAAAAAAAAAAAAAAAAAAAACAGAAGGTAGATAGTAGAGTGGCAATAAACAAATAAAACTAACAGTAACAATCACAAGAAAATCATTAGGAGAATATGATAGAATTATATACATTTCATATCCTTTCATGTATGATACAAACCATTGAGATTCGAGAGATTAATATCAGCAACAGAACCTGATTCTTGATAACATTAAAGTGAATGCTCAAAAACAAAGCTTCCTGCTATACGAGGGACCCTCTCCGCTCTGCCATTGCAAAGCCAAAAAGGGTAACAGTATAAGTAATGATGTCATATCTTCTAAAATCGGCTTTCCTTTTTATATTATTGCTCACATTGGTCTACAAATTAGATATTTTCCATAAAGAATCTATAAAATCTCCCCATGAAAAGGCTCCATAGTTGTTGCAGAAGCTTGAATCTTTTATGGTGTATTATGATTAATGGTGACTTGATGGGAATTTTAAAATGATGCTTATCCACAAGCGTGGAATCCTTCATCCTCGATTCCAGACTTGGTCATACACTTGCTTGAACCCTGCTTCTCTGCCCTCGTGCAACAAGCAGCTCAGAATCCTACACATTCCAGGACAATAATTCATGATATTATCTCTGTTAGTCCTACCTTCAATAGAAATTCCTCAATATTTATAATTTTGAGTGCTTTATTCATCAATTTCCTTGTAAAATTTAATGTCATCAGAAAATGTATTATTTTTCCCAACCCAGCCGATGCTAGGATTCTACCAAAGCTTGTAGAGATAAAAGAATTTCTGGATAATGATTATCATATTGTTGATGCAAGCTATTTAGACATTTCAGCTTCAGCTTTACCTGTACAATAGCCTGCGCACAGAGCTTTCCGGAAAGAACAGCACCTTCCATTGAAGCTAAATACTTTTGTTTTGTGTAATCACCAGCTAAATAGAAACCTTCTATGGGAGATCTTTGTACAGGACGGCAAGGCTCACAGTTTGGAACAGTTTTGTAAACAGACCTGACAAATATATCCGGCATAAATTCTTAAGTCAACAAAATGTTATAGCTTTCTGTAACTAGTAGACTAGTTCAGTGATAAATCTGTATATATCTAACACAGAATCTAAAAGGGGGCCAAAAAACATTCCTACAAAACCCAATTTTATAATAACTTATATTTTCCATCATTCAGTTAACACGTAACAGTTAATATTCAAAGAACTTGAAAGGAAATAATCCTCTCCATGGAAAATCAATCAAACCTTGGTGTTTTAACAACATGGTACTTGACTATCTTTGCTTTGCTTTGGTCTGCAGAAATTTCATCCGGAAAGAGTTTGGAAAGTTCCTTCATTGTGGCCTCAATAATATCTTCATCACTGCGTGAAATCCATTCTTCAGCTGGTGCAAAAACCAACTCCAGCATAGACTGGTTTGGGCTGTAATATTCCTGAGTAAGATAATGAAACACAAAAAGGTACTTTACATACATAAATCAGAGGCAACAAATTCATCTCCTTACCCCAACTACATCCTAACATGCAATCGTAATTCGTAACCATACATTGGGGTTAGATGCAGATTAAATTAAGCAATATGAATATGATAAAAATGAAAAGTGGCTTTTACCTTGCATGTTACTGACATGTCAGCATATACACTCAGAAGGGGACTTCTGCATGAGGGAAAGAAAATATGACCATCTGTGAGGGTGAAGTTCATAAACCATTGATAAAAAATTTCTAATAAATAAATTCCTGGAATGCATTTACAATGCACAGGAGGGGAAAGAGCTTATCCCACAGAGAAAATGAAACATTTTAGTTTGACTTTAGAACAGTTCTCTACCACTCCAGTTCATGCGTTGACCGAACAGAAAAATGGCCTTCCAGTTCAAATGTTTGGATTTCTTAACACAGGAAATTATAACAAAAATTATGAGACATCAAACGTACAGAATTTCTATCCCTTCTAGACATTGTAATTCATCCAGAGTGAGAGAAAGACCTGCTAAAGAGTAGGTGATCATATGTGTTCTTCAGTTTTCTATCAAACCTGCACGAGGCATAATGTATGTTACCAAACCAGTGGGAAAAGAACTTCTAAGATCATAGCATACTTTTATTCTTGTTGTGGGAAGCAAGATTAATCATCAATATATAAAAAGAAAAAATGAAAAGTAATATTGCACACACTGCAAGGGATGTCTGACAACCCAATCTCTTATGTTCCTCAGTGACTCAATGGGAGTATTAAACTCTACATACACATGCCAGCAACAACAATGAATAACAATGACCATAACTATAACAATTAAATGAAAGCAAATTTGGCGAGCATAAAGACAAACAGATGGTTTTCCACAGTGAAAGTCATCACTAACCATATGTGAACATTTATGACCGGAACTCCAACCAGTTTCTCCAATTTCCTGAAATATGGAATTTCTTTCCAGTCGTTGGGCAGAAGAAGCTTCATGATATCAACTAATTGAAAGAAAAAAAAGTAAAAAGTGAAGAAACATAAAGTAAGAATGCCAAAAGGGAAAAAATAATTATTAGGATATTAAATAAGAAAAATGATACCTGGAGTTGCAAACACATACGCGTCTCCTTCAATCACCTTCCCATTATTTAATAACAAATTCTTTACTGTCCCTTCATCATTCAGCTCAATTTTTTGAATGCGAGAATTGAGATGAACTTCACCACCCAAGGATTGAATATGATCAACAATTGGCATACAAAGTCTTTCTGGGGGATTCCCGTCCAAAAAGGCCATTTTTGAACCATGCTTCTCCTATTGAAATATTTAATAATACACAAACGATTAAGCTTTGCTTTGCAAGGGTAGTGATTTACAGAAACGACTATACTCCATTTTCTCTATTCATTCTGCCAATCAAAATCTGTGCATAATTATTAATATGCATCCATTAAAATATGATCGGTGGTATGAATTAATCTTTTGAAACAGTGTTATTTGAGAAATGGAAATGATTGCACCTGAAGAAATCGGTTTAAAGCTATCAAGATACACTGCATGGAAAGTTCATCAGGGTTGATGAAGTTTAGGGCTTTTGACATTGCTATGAACACCTCATCAGTTACTCGTTCAGGTACACCCTGCAATAAGGAGAAAATATGTTACACCTGCTTTCTCATGATCTTGGTTTGTGAAATGAAAGTTTCCCAACAACCAACACCCCAAAAAATTGTCACACCTGCTTTCTCATCCACTCTTGAACAGATAAACCATCTTGAGCCATAACATAATCCTGCCCTCCAAGAATAGCTGGCAGCAATCCAATAGCAAACTTGACTTTCTCTGGCCAAGTCAGCATCTCACTGTTCTTCAATATTGCCCACACTCCTATTAATCAAAGCACAATATGATAATCACAGAAAGAAAAAACTCGAGAAAATGTAACAGAAGCCCAGCAGAGGAATGTGCGCGCCCACACACACAATGATGTGAATAACACAGAAAACTAACTTCAATAAAAAAGTAACCAACTATTTGTAGTTCACTTCTGTTTTAAGTTATTGGACAACTGAAAGATTGGACCATTTCAAACGCATTCTTTGAAGGGTTAAAAAATCCAAATATTAGTAGCGATGTTTAGATAGACTGGATACACCAGATAGGGCTATCTGAAAAATTAAGATATGTTTAAAGTTCAACAGACATGGGGCAGGGAGGACTTTTAGTATTGCAGTTTTCTAGCACTAGAAGGACACAGACAACATTCCATATCAAACCTATCATTAATAACTTATATTTCAAGTTTTACAAAGGTAAATGCGAACATCTAACCATTCAGAGGAGCAGGGAGGACTTCAGGAAAATCAAATCGACTGAACTGTCCAGGCTTATTCGGCATAGCAAAAATCATAGAATGCTCCTTCCACTGTAACCGATCATTAATACCCAATTCTCCAAATAGGTTCTGAACATTGGGGTATGCTCCGACTTTGGCAACACAAAAAATATTCTTAGCATATGAGTAACTACAACCAAACAGGATTCAGATAATCAAAATAATACAATTTACCAAATTTAGAATAGATCGCTTCTAATCAGGTCATCTTAGAATGAAAACATCAAGAGAGGGACATAATAATAGCTTACAGCAGATATGCAGTTTACTAAAAAATTATTAACAAAATTTCGTGAAAGTTCTCCATACCTAACCGCACTGATTTGCACTAAAATTAGAATTTGGAACTATTGGTTTGATGAGCAATGCTCTTTGATTTATCCAAATAACTTTTAGTAATGAATAAAAAATAAGTAACAAATTTATGGGATAAAAAGGCCCAATCCATTTCCTTTAGTAAGATGGCTCTATAGGTAACCATTTTCAATAATGATCACTTCAACTGCAAGAACCAATATGGAAAAAGTAACCATAAAGCAAAAAGAACAGAGAAATAGAGATTACGTCTGACATGAAACATTGAAGAAGACAAATAAATACATAGTGTAAAAAATCTCTAACAGAACAATGTTATTGAGGCAAAACCTTGTAGAAGAGCATACAGAAGCAATTTAAGGAAACAGATAACATAGATATATTAATTGTAAGTAAACACATTATCATCCAACTTTTACGTACTCATATGACAGAAAAACTGAAGGCCATAAGTTGAATGAACTTACAGAATATGTGTAGGCCAGTCTCATACCAGTCTCCATCTTCATCTTTCCAGGCAGCAATCTTAGGAAATAAGACAAAAAGTAAATCCACAACATTTAAAGTTGCAATATAACAAATGAACTTCATGTATGTGATTAATCTAACAGGTTAGACCGCTCCAGCTAACTACTGTCAAGTCCTTTGTCTCCTATTGAGTCTCAACTACCCCATTAATTTGCCATTTTACCCTCCTAACTAATTTTCAGTTATATCATACAATCATACAGTAGTAATCAGCAAGCAAAAATACGTATATGAAGCTCAAAAACAAGTTAGTAGGATAAAATTAGTAGGAAAACCTTTCCGCCTAGAACATCTCTTGCCTCCAGTAGTATAGGTTTATGACCAGCATCTGCCAAATATTTTGCAGTGGACAAACCAGCCAACCCTGTGACAACAGAACAGTATAATTTGGAGGTGTTACTGCATTACAGATTTGACATAAGAAAATACAAGTTTGGACTACAGGCAGACACATAGAAGAATAAAGAGCAAACTATGCCACACTCAAAATGACATCTGCACAAGTGAATGTCTTCCTTTGTTCATGCCGCCAGAGAAAGCACAAACTCGCTTAATATAATTATTAGTAGTAGGAAGGAAGAGCCTTCCTTAATCAGATAAATCGTATAGTTCGGCAAAGAAAACAATAAATTAGCCACAAAAGTTACAAGTACTTTTTTCTAAATGGGCAAAAACATTACTTTCAGTTGACATAGCCTCTCATTACCTGCACCCGCAATAATAACCTCTAATGGTTTGGTTGGACGTGATGAAGCGCGAAAGGTTGAAGACAAGTAAGCAGCTTCTAAGAAATTAACAGTATTTTCAAGCTCTGGCCTTGGATAGTCTAAGCAAACTACCTGTGTTGCAAGACAGCCGTTATTATTTACTGAATTCGACCATTAAATGAAGAACGGATTAAATAACACCCAACGAAGCACACTAACCTGCAAGGGAAAGCCATTCTTCCTCAGACTGCTTTTAACAGAGCGTGTGCAAGGAAGTCTCAATCTAAGACCCATGGACTCGCTGCCTGCAAACGCTAACGAAATCTTTTGGCTTGATGTATTCCGATAACCAAATCCCGGGGTAGGTACTATATCTCTCGCTCCCATTATATTACTCTGCCAATTCATGTGCATCGTAGTCATACACCCACATACAGCCATTATATTGTACCCAAATTCTGAGCTGGTAATGGAGCTTGAAATTCAGTTTTCAAAGGCCTGCATATTGCGGAGCGCAAATATTACAAACCCAATAATCAAATTACAGCAGGAAGACAAGCTTATTATTTTTCATGGGCATCTATAATCTGGTAAAATTTGTGATTTTTCATATGAAAACTTTCAACAAGAAAAGGCTTCAAAACTTGCACAACTGCATGGCTCGAGAACTGAATTCGTGAATCTAAAAGGAAGTTGAGGATTACTCGAGAGCAGACGGGGATTCAAGCAGAAATGGGAAGCTACAGGAACTTCATCCCTGACAAGAGGAAGTATGAGAAAGCAGGAAAGCTAATGGCAATTGTGGGGATAGCACCAAACGCGACTCTATATTAATGGGGTGGCTTGGCCTTTTAGAATATTCTTGTGTGGATGGTGAGCGAAGTTGCCACAAAGTGCCAAACTCATCAACGACAGTCCAGTACCTAAATAATCCATCAAATGCTGTGTTTCTTGTTTAGAGGATCGCGGTTGTCATTCACATCACAATGCCAATTTTTTAATTTAATCCTACTGAAAGTCTCTCTCAAATGAATAAAGTAAATTTTTTTCCGTCAGTTTCTAAATGAAATATGGCTCAAAGAAAGAAAATAACGAGTAATGACACAATAGAAAGGAAAGCCGTAAGAAAGATGAAGATTAAAATCTGACGCGTTACAACTAACTGGATAGGATAAATTTCGGCCACCGATAAGTACTCTAAAAATTATTGATCCAGGCGCGCAACATCTTTCAGCACAATGGAAACGAACTAAAATAAAATAAAAACGAATTTATAAATAAGACTAAAAAACAACATAAAAGAAATATATGATTGATGTCATATACTCCCTTCTTTTTATAAACGCATGTTAATTATATTTTACAAAGTAGTTAGAATTGGTTATGTATTAAATTTTATACTCTTTCTTAATTACCCTTAAGCAAGTAAAACAATTAAAGACTTTTTTCTTACCATAAGAAGATGGTTATAGTTACTTCTTCTTCTTTTTTTGTATTAAAAAAAAATCTATATAAAAAATCAATAAAAGCAGTCTTGCAAATCGGAGTGGGGGAATTATATCTCAATTTTTTCATCCCAAAATGATTAAAAAAAAATCCTTTTACGTAGTTCATGCATCGCGGAACTCTTCAGCAAGCAACCTTTTGGCTGGTTGGTTTGGCAAAGAATCGTGAAAGAAATTCACACACACACACACACTATATAATTTTTTTAAAAAAAATGATTATTTTTAATTCAGTAATATTTCCATTTCTAAAATTTACCGCAATACAACTCAGTCTCCCCTATTTGAAGCAGGATTTTATGCCACCTTTACATGCCATGTGAAGAGGGCTTGGACTTCTTCAGGAAAAAAAACATTGCCAATATTTTGTTTTGTGATGTTACGAATTTTGTAAGTTAGCCAAAAAAAGAGAAATAAGATGTTATGAAAAACCAAATTCCTCTATTTGAATCCTATTATCATACCAAACACGAGAAACACTTTTTTCAAAATTTAAAAATAATAAATAAACATATTTCCCTGCCTCAACAGCTTAACCTTGAGCCATTTCTACACGGCTCTCATTAAATCATAGTACTTTCAATTAAACCACACCAACATACTCCTCACATCAAGTTCAATAAGGACAAGTGACAAAATTGACAGAAAATGAGAAAATCCATGTACATTCAACCCATTGCAAACAAGTACAATATTCAATCATGCTACAACTGTGAATCTCCTGGAGGTGATAATAGCGAAAATGGAGTGAAAATCTAACAAGAGATAAAGTTTGCATGGGCAAAATTATATATTCTTTTTTTTTTTTTGTCAACAACCAAATTATATATTCAAATAAATGAAGCAAAGGATCATTCAAACCGAAGTGCAAACTCATGCCATAACAATGTACTTCTGGGAATTGACAAGGACATGAAATATAGTCCTTAAAAGTCTCGGAAACTCATTTTTGGGTCAGTCATTTTCCCTCTACCACGACCTTCCCTTCCCCTCCCCCTCCCCCTCCCCCTACCTCTCCCTCTACCTCTTGAACTGAAACTCTTGCCATGTTTCATCTCCACAAGGGAATGAAGCAACTCATCACAGAGAACACAACCACGGTGCAGCGTAGCTCCATCTTCCAGAGGAGTTGTTTTCTTGTTGAAGTCCACTTCTATGACTGTAGAGTCACAATCAGGACATTGTTCCCGAGTTGTGGAGATTCTATGAGCACCTTGAGGAAGAAGAACAAGGCAATTGCACATATTGCAACAGAGTCGCCAGTTGGGAGCGCTTACTGGGTCCAAGAAAAGTGTCCCACTACACTCAGGGCAAGCACAGACCCGTTGAGAAACCAGAGAGTTTGGGCAAGTGGGATGGGGACAGAGGATGCATGGCATGCCAGCTCCCTTCCCTAGCTTGCCAGAAGCACCAATTTTAGCCGTATTGATTAGCGCTTCAATGCCCTCAAATGGAGGATTGCTGTAGCAGTATGGGCAGAGTGGGAATGATTTGCCCTCTGGGCCAGGCATGGAGCAGATCAAAAGCTCAAAGTTGTCCAGAGGACAAGCCAGTTCCTTGTACAGCTGAGGAAGAAGATCAATTGCTTTGATAAATCTTCAGTAAACTCAATCTATAATTACACAGATGTCGGACACAACAAAACAAGGCAGAAAAGGCAATCTCAAATAAATAGAAATAGTGAAGCACAGAAAGGCAGATACAATCATTCCCGCCAAGAATTACTTTCAACCTCTAACAGAAAACTTTTCAAATGTAGTAAAAGGATATTGGTTTCTCCCTACTGCATTAGTGCATTTCGCTGTATTATGTCTTCATTGCAGTTTTGAACCGTTTAAATCAAATTTTATTATGGTATATATTAATTTGAACTATTAAAAACTATTAAATATGAACCATCAAATTCAATTTAACAGTCCACAAAAGCAGTGATCTTTAGTGGAGAGAAGTGGCTTTTAAAAACAGAAGGGCAGCAATATGCATAGGGAAAAATAAGCAAGTTTTACAGGGATAGAGAGGGAGAGAATTAGATGAAAAGAATATATACAATCTGTTATATAATAATAAAATATGAAAGTTAGGTAGAAGCAGTTAGCATTAGCCGTTAGATACCTGACTTATCTAGGCCAATAAATAGGATACCCCTATGAATTGTACACAAACAGATTGTGATGTAATATGGATTAATGCATTGCTCTGTTCATCTTTCTCTCATCTCTCCTCTGTATCCCTTTTCGCCGTTAGATACCTGACTTATCTAGGCCAATAAATAGGATACCCCTATGAATTGTACACAAACAGATTGTGATGTAATATGGATTAATGCATTGCTCTGTTCATCTTTCTCTCATCTCTCCTCTGTATCCCTTTTCGCTGTCTAATCCCTCTCTGTTTCTCTTTTTCTTTACCTTTCTCTTTTTCTGATTCCAATACCATAACACAATCACTCTAATAATATATCAAAAGCTGAGAACAGAGGGTGCATGCTACGTAATTAAGGGGGAAGTTTTTCATCTTTCACTAACTTGAAAGTAATGTAATTTGATAGGTAAAATATGCTGCCTTTTTTGGCCATAAAAATGCATTACCTTGATTGTTCCCTTCTGTGGAAGATAATAAACCTCCTCACATGTATTACAATACAATCGTGGTGGCTGAGAAGAAATGAACTTCATATACCGCAAGCATTTACCACATTTACTAAGAGTACGCCCTGAATCAGTAAGCGCAGAGAATTGTGCTTCAAATAATGCATCCATATTTTCAATCTGATCCAGATAGAGGGAAAACGAATATACTTAGAACATTGTAACCGTCCATCCATGAACTCTGCAATTTACTGGCGAATGTTATGCTGGACTAAAATTAGAGATGACCTAAAAGAAAATGGATCAGAACTGTGAAGCACATAAGAAACATGAGCACCACAGTCCAATAAAGGACTACTGTATGGAAATTGAAGAATCATATATAAAGAAAAATATCACCAAAATTTTGATTCTTTAATTAAACACTTCAAAGTTGCATGTTGTTAGAATGGGGGAAGAGGAAGATGTAGACAAATAAATTTTGGTTTAAGTTATTAAGTTAATAGAAAAAAGAAATGAAAATATATCATATTCTGCAAAATTTAATCAATGATCCATATGGTGACCAAAAATATAAAACCGATAGTTAGTTAGGTCAACCAACCTTCTTAACAAAGTAACTAAACTTCTGCATGAATTGTTGAAGTACATGCTGCACAACACGGGAATGATGTATCTGACCCTTAGCTATAAGAGTAATTTGCTGCTCAATGAAGCTACGGATATCGGGTAGGCAGAGGTCTGGATCAATAGACTGATAACCTCTTATCAAACTCACACCTAATGGAGTTGGGACAAGTTTCCTGCCTGCTTGTACCTGCAATTTTGGTATTGAAGTGAATAACCAATGAAAAAGAACATTCTACATAGACATCTCTATATGCACAACCTGCACATAATTTCGTTCACAGATGTTGTTGATATGTACAGAAATTGATGCATCAGTTCCAATCCCATTCTTCTCCATAAGGGAAATCAGCTCACTTTCACTTAGATAATCCGGAGGAGTGGTGGTCCCCTGTAAAATTTATTATTTCAGATGTCAGATGCATGTTCAAAATAATAGGCTCTCTCTATGTTTATTCATAAGATCTCATCACTCTGAACTTCTATCCCAACAGAATCCAAGCTACAACCCCATCTTGCTGCAAAGTACAGGTAATGGATGCAATACTAGATGCAGGACATAGTAAATTTTATAAAATATAAGGATAAAATTATCGCATTTTTTAATGTTTAATTTCAAAACTTTAAGAGCTAATAGATTGCAAGCACACTTGCAATTTATGTAATTCTCTCTTTTTTTCTCCTGCGAAAGAAGGGGATATTTATTCATGCCAGAATAGAACAATGTACAACAACTGGTTGTGAAACCAGAGCAAACTACAAACAAAGGAAGTAGTAAAAAACAGAGCAGATAACAGTGGGACTAATGTAATTCATGTAATTCTAGTATGTAGTGAACACAATCTTTTTGTTTTAAAAATTGCTTGATACTTATTTTCAAGTACCCATCGAAGTACACTGCACATACAAGTACAACTTGAATTAAGAAGCACCCATGCTCGCCATATAACCCTAGAATAGAACCCCTTCTTCCAAAAAAACACCCCAAAAAGCAGAGAAAAGTCTAACTACAACAAAAAGAATCCAAGTCAGAATTAAAACCCCGGACTTCGTATGGACACTGAATTTGGGTAAGGGAAATTCAAGTTACCTCATAAAGCTCCACTTTTGACACTCCAATTTTCTGCCCTTTTGCAAAGGATGGAATATTTTTATCATTTACCGCTAACCAAGGCATAATAGTTGTATATCCTTTGACAGTAACATGCACCCCTGTACAATGAAAGGACTCCCCACCAACTGAAAATTCTACCTTTCTCCTGGAATAAAAGGCAAAAAAGGCATCTTATTTCTGAATTTGAATTCGGATCTTTCAAGTCTTAAGAATGCTTGTCCTAATTGAACTAGGATATGGGCTGCCTAATCATTTGGTTTGAAAAGATTATCAAATGCCTCAAAGCATTGCTTGTTGATTTGGGATGTTGCCTGAAGTCAATTGGTATTAAAGTAGAATTTCACTTAAGAAAGCATTGTTAGACTGACAAATATGATTTTACAATTGTTGCCATTTACCAGCATCATTATTGGTTATCTACTTTTTTTTAAAAAAAAAAAACCAAAATTTTTACTAGGAAAATCATCATGCATTAATTAGCATTGTTTTTCTGATATCTACTAAAGATTCTAAACTGTGAATGGAGTCATGAATCAAAATTACAATAGAAGAAAGGGTGAAAGAGAACAGCTTTTACCTTGTATACTTGCAATCAGGGGAAACTGTCCCCATGAAATGTTGACAGACATATTGGTATAACTTCCATGCGTCACTGCCTACCACATCCTCAGAAGTTGACCGCATTGGGGTGATAGGAGGGTGATCACCTACATCTGTTCCTAATCGAGGTTTGAGATAACCATTGGTGAGTAGCGCCTGTACATAATGTCCCCATATTGGATTATTTGCTTGCGCAGACAGTGCACCCTGAAAGTCAAATGAAGGTGGGTATGCTGTGCTTTCTGTGCGCGGATAGCTTGAGAAGCAGCAAGCAGAAACCAATCAAATCTTCAATATCTGTATTACATGCGATGTTATGATATAAAATACTAAACATATCATGAAATAACCTGATGAAACCTTGAGTATACAAGCGCTCAGCTAGTTGCATAGCCATCTGAGGTCCAAATCCTAAAGCACTTGAAGCAACCTGGATAGAACAAACATTGTATTCAAGCAACAATTTACAACAATCAAACAAATGAGGGTACAAATTAAAATCATAGATATTCGACAAACTTAGCCTTGAAAGTAAAGTTTCAATCTTCACATGCATACATTTGAACTGCTTTGATGAACCAAGGAAAAAAAAACTTCTTGTTATATTTGGAATGTCACATCTTTCAGATGGGAGATATACACGACTTTCATTATTATTATTTAAAAATGATATTTTCACATTAGTTTTGCAATGAAAAAGAGGCATTCAGCCGGTCAATAATGAAAAAACTTACCTTTCTTCAATTAGCTGACACAAAAAAGTGTGTATCAAACATTAGTTGGCTACAAAGCAAGCAAATCCGCAATTATAGCCATGACTTGTTCGATCTATACAGGCAGTATAAATGTTTTAATATTAGAGGAAAAAATAAACCTATCTTCCCCAGCTTTTTTTCTAACCTTCAGAAGATTGACTGTATTCAGACCAACAGGGCGGCTTTTGGTTTTCTGTTCTTCAGATATATCAGTAACTTCCAAAAGTCCATTTTCAGTTACTATCTTTTGAAACATAATAGCAATCTGCAAAGATGTTTAAATATTAAAAAGATGTCTTCCAATATTTTTTTGAAAAAGTACAACAATGCAAAAGAATAGATTTTACATCCATGTCAAATAATCTGCCCCGGTTCCATTCTAGCTGAATTTCATAGCCATTGTGTATTATGTAAGGGTGCAGAGTCCAAAACTTTTCTGGCTTGAAGGTATTTATTTGTAAATACTGCTGCACACAAAAGCCTAAGGTAGGAGTTTGACATGGCCCATAGCTGAAATGTGCATGCAATTGACAGAATCAATCAGTCTAGTGATGCTAAAATTTGAATTGAAATATTAAGACAAGAATGCCACTGAACAGAATTGAATATATATATTTTTTTTAAAAAAAGCAACTTAGTGAGTGTTTGTGGCCATGTCACCAATTTGCAATGCATTCATAGCCTAAAAAGTAGAAAAACTACCCCCTTCCAGGGGCCCAAACACATAACTGGAGATGAACCAAAAAACAATGAAGGCAAAACGCTGATATAAATATAACAACTATATTGATATGGCTTCTTGTTGTGAGCCAACAAAACCCAATGAATATACTAGGCCAATTGCCTTTGGTGCGAGTTGTAGGTCAGTGATACTCAGAATGGTCTGATATTATTTCAGTGATCCAGTTTTCAGTCCATTTCAAACCTAGAACAAGCAGACCTCAGTGACTCATGTTACCCCACTAACTTCAACATTTAGCTTGGGGCATGGTTTATGTTGAAGCACAAAGGGAAGGAATTACTATAAGGTTCTATTCAATTAAGTCGTCACTTTGCTGATGAGAAAATTATAATCTGGTATATGCCAAAGTTGGATAATTCTGCATCTTGGCAGTTCTAAACAAGAAAGAGAGACTACCTGTTAGGACTAGGAGAGATATAAAGCTACCATTATTTATGAATTAAAAGAAACTATAGGAGAGAATAGCACAACAGCATATAGAAGATAAGTCACAATCAAAAAAGAGAAGTGGGCAGGAAACTAACGATATAATTCTGGCATCTAGATTCCCATATTTTCCCTGGAAATAACTAGTCTGAAATCGAGTAAAGGCAACTCCAACTTTTAAATCAATCTCCTGCCTAGCATCCACAGCCAGTGCCTCATCTCTGTTGGGTTCCGCAAGTTTATCCAGAGCCGTCAGAATATCCTTCTCCGTAACAGAAGAAAAGCGTGCACGAAAAATCCTCTTCCGAGCTTCATTTACATTGAAGCTAGTTGATTCTATAACTGGGGAAAAATGATATTCAAATGTTTCAAATTTTGAAATTCCTAATATGATTCAAAATATAAAGCATATCATATAGAACAGGTAAGCATGAATTTAATTCAGGGACGAAAAAATTCATTCAATATACTAGAGTAAGATTAAGCAGCTCAACTATTCACTAAGCATGGAGAAGGGAAACTTTGAATTCAGGAAGGACAACCTATAGCTACAAAAATCGTGCACATCATAACACAATATATCTTTATGTTCCCTGTGTATGCATGGGTATTGACATTACTGCATGAGGCATCTAACACTTTTATGTTGATCAGCAGCTAATGATATTTAAAATAGCCTCCATTCAAGGTTTGCTCAAAGAGTCTTGAATTTTTTCTGTTGGTTACATTTAGTAGTCTAAGTCAACATAAAGAAGGCAAGGCTCTGAGAAAATACAATTATTTTCAACAGATAGTGGTCATGATTGAATTAATGAAAGCAAGGGTTGACAAAATTTGAAGGACAAAGAATGAAAGACCAAAGAAAAGCAGTTAGCAATAAAGACAGCTTTCTCCTACTTATAAGCTCGCGTTACCAAAATAATATGTTTACATTGCAGTGACAAGGTTCATCGCATTAGGCCTACTAAAATATCAAGAAATGAAGGGAATAAAGAATATAAATGACAGTCATATACGTTAATAGAATAAATTTATAATTACCTTCAAAACATATATTTTCTCCCTCACGATCACAGTCTAACCACAATACCAAATAATGGCATCCACGAGCTTCTTGATTTAGATGTCTACATATATGTGCCTACATATATGGAAAGAACATTCTGATAATAATAACATATGAAGATGTATAAACAAGACCAAATGCAGATGACAAACCATAAGCATTTGTTTGAACTTATACTTGACAAAGATTAAAAGAAGGAAAAACAGCTAGCTAGAAAAACAATTCTGGCTGGCTATCCAACACCAACAGAGGAGAACTAAAAAACTACAGAGTTAAAATCTTGGCACTTCATCAAAATGCATCAAACACCAAATAAAGATTGTAATTCCAAAGCACCTTATTCTCCATTTTCCCCAAAAACCTCAAAACCATGTACGAAAGAGATGGCTTTTCATCTGGGCACATAATAAAGTAAGGGGAAAAGGCCCTTGTGATGTCTATACACGTGTAAGTCTGTCACAAACGACGCATTCAAGCATCAGATTCCAAACAAAAGTTAACCTGATAAAGAGCTTTAAGCTTCCAAAACAAAGCTGTAACAACTTGGCAGTTATTTAGAAGAAAAAAAGGTCTTAAACCTTTGCTAATGGGAAGGCCAAGGGAGGCAAAAAAGGCACCTTGCTAACAGATTAAGCTTTAGTGTTATGATTTTTTGACATGATATTGGAACCTCTTTGACCAAGTAACCAACAGTTGAACTCTTTTATTAAAGCTTTATTTAGAGATTTATTCTCAAAGCATATAAAGTATGATCAATTGGCTTCAAGGATTACCTTTGAACTGTATAAGAAAAAGAGAAAAAAACTATTTTTTCTCCAAATTTGAACAGTATAAGTATAAGAAGTACCTTTGGGTTTGATTCATTCTTTATTACTGGAGCTTGAAAAAGATCTAATGGGTCTGTAGCTGTCCAATCCTGATATTTTGGGGGAAAATCTACACTAAATTGGCAAGAGAGACAGAGAGACAGTGTTAAATATTGAATCAACGAAAGCTTAGGCTTGTACAATATGCAAACACTAGCATGGCCAACACCATAAATGAAAATGAGTAGAAAAACAGGGATGCTTTTGCTTTCCAGTAGCTGCACTTCCAAGGGCAAATAAGTTTTTCCATATACAGAGATAGATATTCAATCTAAACAACTCAAGCCACTTAATTATCACCGGATGCACTATTGCTTTTTCTTTCTTTACCAGATAGAACAAAATCGTAAGATTCATTCTCAATTCTCAAACTCGCTTGCATACCTCAAGACTGCAACTTCTTTTCATTCCAAGTTTCTACAACTTCCATTAACATTTAATCCAATAGCAGTTCCCCCTGAAGGGCAATGGGGGGGATAAGATCACGGGTTCTATTCCACCAAAATATGTGCCAATGTGCTGATTACCAATGAAGGTAATAGTAATACATGCAAGGCCTTATCCCTCTCTCACACACAGTCAACCCTTTAAATAGATTAGTAACAAGTTGTATATTGCCGGAAAGGATGGTACATCAATACATAATCAGAGTCTCAGTCCACCAATTTTTTCCAAGATAATTTAAATTTAAGCCTATCTTCCCATATATAACTTATAAATTTATTTTATTTTCTGCCTCTATCTACAGCCGAATTCCAGCAACGTGATCAAGATTTAAAACCAGTAATGGATGCAATTCAAGGGATCCACATAAGACAACATAAAACCTATGTATGAGCATAATCAACTCAATAAACTAACCAACACAGTTGACTAATCTTCAAAAAACCTTACACAGTTTACAAATTTTCCTCCATGAAAAGTTTGGGAAGGCAAAAAAAAAGAGAGAGAAGTTTATTTGGACTTTGTGGAGGAGTACAATATCAAAATACCCTAGCATGATGCCATAAAGTATCCAGTCCCAGAAATTTATTCTGAAGGAAAGAGAGAAGAGTCTGCCATGAATCAGAAAGTATGGATGCAAACTTATTCTTGTTGAGTCAGGAATGAATAATGAGGAAGTAAATACCAATATATAATGCAATATTTATAACAGTCCTAAGAATTAAGTATTTAATTTCCAGAGTTGATCAGAAAAGGACCTAAATATATGCCCAATAACCGATGTTACTTTAAAGTGTGCACAGGATCCAAGAAATATCCCCTCGAATTCGTGAACTTCTGTGCTTCCTTTTCTTGTAGACATCTGCATGCACACATGTCCTTCAAAAGTCAATGACACTTTCAAGAATAATGTGCCAAAAAAAAAAAGGACAATCTAAGCCACGAAATGGAACCCATTGACTGTTAAAACGTAACAGCACAAAGCCACACTGGTATGAGCTAACTCAAACTTAAAAACAAAGAGGCAAAAGTTAAGAGACCGATGAGTGAAATTTATTTCATAAACTCATGAAAGCTTAAACAATTAACATCTTACAGAAAGATTTCTTGTTTCGTTGTTTACCAAAGGTATACGTCCCACTAAAATAATACATTGAAAATGAATCAAGTTCCAGATGAAAGAGGACTTGAAAATAAAGAGTTATTACTAATTGCAAAGTCAATATATCATAAATATTACCAATACAAATACAAGGCTAACGTAGCAACCTTTCTTTCCCACAGCCACATCCTACCCAGTCCAAATTTTCCATGAAGATAAAAACTTGTATGCTAAAGTTAAATACAACAGGAATGAAGCTCTATTACTTAGACTCCGACCCCCAATTCTCTGGTGCTCAAAGCCCCAGACGGTTTAGACTCGCGCAGTCCCTCTTTTTACTTATTATTGCTGTATTATGAAATCCGTAATGGACTAAACTGAAGCTTAAGGTTTCAACATCGCGAGCATGCAAGTAGAGGAATAGCATAGGCCAGAGTACCTGACCGCGGGAGAGAACAGAGGCAATAGAAAGAGCAATGCTAGGCTTCTCTGCGACCTGTAAGTCACGAAAGCCTATAAGCGCCAAAATTTGAGAAGCCAATGAAAACATGTCAAAAAAAAATCAAAACTTGGATTACTAACCATGAGAACTTTGGGAGGAGCCATGTCGATTATTGAAGAGATTTGCTTTTCTTCTCCCTTGTGGATGTATCTCTGTATGTACTTTCTAGTTCCTAGTTTGCTGCTCAACTCCTTTATTGCCCGTCGAGGGACTATTCATCCTCAGTGACCGACAGGAAAAGTTTCTGGCAATGGGAAGGATTCTTAGCCCAGAAAAACGCGAGTATAACCAAAAAAAAACCCCGGAAACGTAAAAGTTACAATTATTTATTGCAACATAATTTAAATTTTATGTTTCTTACGCTGAAAAATAAAAATAAATGATTATTAATTTTTTGTTCCCAAATTATACTAGTCCTAATTATAAGAGCTAATTGACTTTTTTTGAAAAGATTAAGGAAAATTTAAATAAGCTTACTTAATCATTTCATATATTGTGTTTCTTAAATTATATATTAGTTTATTACCAAACTATTTAGTTTAAAGAAAAAAATAAAAATACTCTAAACTAATTTAATTAGCTTCCTTAATCTCTCCAAAAAAGCCAACTAAATCTTATAATTAAGATCGGAGGGAGGGAGTAAGAAAAATTAAGCATCAATGCCAAGGAAAAATGAATGAGGGGCATGCAATTATCTAACATATAGTACAATTGGATTGAAATTGATCTTTGTTGCGTAATTTTTCTAATATAAATATTTTCAATCCCATTATTATTTGAATCTTTAGTCGTACTTGGAGAGTCTTACAACTTTTTTGGTTAAAATATACATAATTCTCTAAAATGTAAGTTGTATATAAATAATAGTTGATTTTTATAGCTTTATAATAAACACTTTTAAACTCTTATATTAATGAAAGTATCTTTCTTATCATTAATTTATTTGTAATTCAGCTAAAAAAAATATAATATGGCTGGGCTAATGACTTAATAAAGATATTTTTTACTAAAAAAATAATAAATGTAGTTGGTAATTCATATTTATAATGTTTTTTTGAATAAACAAGTCATGTTTAAAATGTTAAACGCATTTTTAAAAATATTATTTAAGGTTATTAACTTTTTTTGCCATCATTTAAGGTTATTAACTATCTATAATTGTAATGTAAGTTGGCAAATGATATAAAATTAATTGTAATTATTTATTTTTTTTAATATCAAAATTTTAGGAGAAGGGTTAGGCTCACCTATAATTTAAGGGACGTCTAAACCTACTCTGCAGAGGAATTCAGGACTTAGAGTACCTCCACCTCAGCTTGGGTTATCCCAAACTCTAAGATGCTTCTCCCAGCGCCACGACAACCAAAGGAATTGAACCCTCTCCATTTGTGAGAGTGACTGGTCCTTCGACTATTTAACGGATGAGGGGGTATTAATTGTAATTATTGTTGTCAAGTGAAATGGCTCATTCTATATCTGGGCCTCCTACACCGATTAACAGGCAAAATTACTAACCAAGTCCACTTTATAAGTCAGCAAGACTCAATATGTTGGTGACTGTTGTTGACTTCAGGCCCAAAAAAATATTGTCAGCAAGTTTTTTTCAGTAAATTGATAATTAAAAGTTGTTAACCAGATGACAAATTGATTCAAAAGTATAGTGATGCAGTGCACAATACGCAATATAACTATCGATGCTAGAAAATCCTTTTCAGAATTTTGAACTAGAATTGATTCCTCACTATCTATATTCTTCCAAGACAGATTTACTGAATACAATTTGATATACGCTCCCAAAGACCTTGGATCCTAAGGGCAAACTAATGCAGAACTTGCCAAGACTTCAGTGTGAGAGAAGTCAGAGATGTGGGAGACAAACTCATTTATGCTCACAAAAATTAAAGAATACAATCATATCTTCACAATCACATCATATGGACACAAATTAAAGAGTACACTCATTTATCAAATGTGATTATCTCTATATGTTGCATTTGTCATAACCAGAAAACCATGATGGTTCTGCTAATTTTGAAAGCTCACCATCATCTGCATTATTATGGGGCTCAAAATGACCATTAAAACTATGGGGCTCAACTGTCTCAACATAATTCGGCATGACAGAATTGTCATCATCATAAGTGGGTTGCATTGCTTCCTTATGCAAACGAGCTTCTGCAAGGGGTTCATTAAGTGTGTTAATTTCCTTCTCATGTTTCCTCTTCAGCTTGTCAATCTGTTTGAAGGCCTTTGCAGCTTCCTGCTCCGCATCCATAGCCCGTTTCTGCAAATTATACATCAAAGTCAAACTAGGATAATGAAACTAAACTTACCCGCCACTCTACAAAATACCACTACTACAGAAATACAAATAATATTTGCAGAACATTAAATTTACCCTGCTGCTTGTAGATCACAGAACCAACAATTTATAGCATGTAGATAGAGTGTTAAACATCTCAACCAACAACAGACAAGTAATAGAAAATGGCTTGATACACTGAATGTAATGGAAGAAAAATAGTTCACGAGAACATGAATTATAAACTTTAATTATTGCGCATTAGGCGTTCATGTATATTTCTTTAAGACTACGCATAAATGCACAAAGCGAGAACATGAGCTTTAAGTATTTGAAGACTGTTCAACATTAGGCTAATTGTCGCCCATCATTGCCAATGCATTTCAAATGAATCTTCAGATCAAACATCAAAGCAAATATTTTAATTCTTCTGTCTTCTTTTTTTCAGTCAAACTTTGGGCCATATTCCTTTTCTCTTAATTAACAGTCACTTGAAAGTAGCATTGGGGCAAAGCTGCAATTCACAACAGACTGTCTCTTATGGCCCCAGTTGCTCTACAGACTGGTGCCTTCTGTTTTGTCTATACTACATATAAAAATTTGAATTTGAAGCCACTGGAAATAAGGGTTTCACTGATGCTTCGGATTTGGTGACATGGACAAAGTAATGATTAATCACAAAAATTTCACCTATCAATCATTATCATTTGCCTTCATTCTCATTTTTGACCTTTGAATGACTATTATCCTTTGCTCTCTCTCTAGCAAGAGAACAGGTAAACAAACGGGTTTGTGAGCATAAAGAATCCAAAAAAAAAAATCTAGGAATAGACAAAGAAAAAAGTTAGGGAAGCATCAAATCCTAGTATGGCCCTAGAGATTTCAATCCGCATAATGACAGCAATGAAATCAGTATTTTAAGCCACTTGATGAGATTATCAAAACCATGGAAATACAAAGTACAAATTTTTACTCACCTGTGCAGAACTGACAGCTTCTTCTGCTTCTCTGAGTCGAACAAGTAGTTCACCTGCAGCTTGGACGGCTTCGGCAGTGTCCTTCAATTGGGCCTGAAGCCCTCTATTCTCATCTCTTAAGAGTCGCCTTTCTTTTTCTCTTTCTTCTTTTAATGATGATATTTCTGCAGCAAGGGCATTAATGAACTTAGACTCTGCACCTCTTACTCCTGCTCTGGAAGCTGCTTTCTTGACATCGTCAATTCCATCCATGATCTTTCTATGCCTTACAAGAAGTTGGATATGTTTCTCTTCCAAATCGGCATACTGTTCTAGAAGCCGTGCATGACCTTCAAGAGCCATGTGCATTGCATCCCTGAGTTCCTCAGCACACTTTTGTTCAGCTTCTAGTTCCTGCTTCCTCTTCTCAGCCAGTGCTCTGTTGGCCTCAAGCTCAGCCTTCAGTTCCTCAGAAATCGAAATCCACCTGCTTTCTGCCTCAGTCCATTGAATTCTTTCCTGTTCAAGTCGTATTTCAAAGCTGTCCTTATTTGATTCTGGGTTCGCATTTGGCTGAGAACTCTCATCTGTTGATTGTGGAATAGTATCAAGGGTAGATGGCAAACTGGGTTCAGATGGATAAGTCAATTGCAATAATGGATATTGCTTCCTTGCTGGTGTGGATGAAGAGTCGATATAAAGTTGAAGCTGGCTTCTTAAACTTTGAATCTCTTCCATCAAAACTTCCCTCTCCCCTAATTTGTAAAAATTCCGATATTTTTCTAGCTCATCTTGTACTCTTTTTAACTCTAATTTTGTTCTCAAAACTTCTGGATGGTTCTCATAGTTCTCCTTTAAAAGCTGTTGATAGTTTCAAGAATCAGCATATAATATAACAATATTATAAAGTTAGAAAAAAAAAAAAGAAAAAAAAAACTTTATTGCACCTCATGCTCGTGTGTGAGAGACACCAGTTCTTCTTCCATAAACTCCTCAGTAGGTAAAGCACCATCCATAAGGCTCTCGAGGCGATGAATTTTCTCTTCTCTTTTCTGTCCTATTATGGCGTTGCATTCCCTTTCATGTTTGTACTGTTGCACCTGTACATATAATCAAAAATAGTCACGCTAAAGGATGGGGAGAATAATGTCCAGAGATGGTTGTTAATAAACAAAGACGCCTACCAAACGATTGAGCAGCATTATCTCAAAAGTTTGCTTTGCACAGAACTCTTCAAGTGCCAATTCTCTCCTGATAGACCCTGCCACAACCTTCTCTACCGCCTTAAGGGGGAAAACAAAGATTATCAATCGACAATCAGCATCAAGTATTATAAATAATTTATATACAGATTTGATAATGAGAAATATGTCCAATGTTCTTCTACTTACTTTAAGAATTTGCTTTTTTGGCTTATCAGCTGACTCTGGGCAATCAACTGGGACTAACTGCAGGTTTGAGTTGTCAGTCTCATCGACATCAAGTTGCATTTTGTTTTTACAGTAATTACAAGTAAATGCTAGGGAATCTTTATCTGTGATGTTTTCCTCAATAAAAGTCTGCACACCCACGTCAACTTTATCAACTGGAATAAGTTGCCTAGACTCTGTGGGCCTCAATGAAAACCTAAATGATGAACGCCTCAGAGCTGCACTTTGGCGGTGACTTTCAATGATCTCAAGACCATGGCGGATACTTGCTGCCAAATTTTCAGTTCTAGTACGAGCATTTGGAGCTGTCTGACTAGACACTGCAGTCGTTATGCTTTTCTGACGCATGCTCTTGGTGCCCAAGTTACTTTCAGCATGAAGATTCTCAGAAGCCGACAATGTCAATGAGGTCTTGAGACTTTTCCTGCTGCTGTTGACTCTAGGTGAAACACTGGGTGTTGGGGATTGGAGGACTGGGGATACATCACTTTGAACTATGTTGAGACTATCAGGGGAGACACAGTCCATTAATGCACTGGGAGAATCACGAGATGCATCTGAGGCTGAGATGCCAGTACAAATACCATTGTTAAGTTCGCCAATGGGGGAAGAGAAACTGTTGCCTAGCATTACACTGGATGATTCTTCATTCAGCAATTTATTACCACAGCAACTAGGATTACTCTTATCCTCAACCGCCTCAGCCACATCCTGATTACCTGTGTCGACTTCTTTATCATTCTTCTCCATATTATTACAATTATTCAGCATATTGGCATTGTGGAATATTATGGCGTGGTCATCAACACCTTCCTCATCAATCTCCATTTCCTCATCACCGTCATCATCGAAACAAGGTAAAGGTGGTGGTCGATTGAGGCTACCTTGAATTAGGTTCAAACTTCTCTTGATCCAAGCTGCTGAATGACCTCCACCTGAGTCAGTTGGAAACCCATTTGCCTTAATTCGATGCAGCTCATCCTGTTGAATTCATCCATTTTGAGTCAATAAAATTAATTAAAATAATGGCAAAACAAAACATTACTAATCCCTTTGAGATAATATACCCTTAATTGGCGTATCACTTCCCTCAAGTGGTTCACATCATCATGCATAACTTCATTGACAACGGCCTTGTTCTTAATAGCCTTCGCACGTTGTGCAAATCTCAGTGTACTGAAAGTTTCATTCCTACAGCTTCAATACAGAGTCAAGTCAAATCAGACAACAACAAAAAATCAACGGGAAAAAGTTTTAAATCACCAGTAGTCTATTTGCTACCTTTGCGCTGGAGAAATAGCACAAACCATTGCTAATTTTGCATTTCCTCCAAGAGACTCCTGCAATAAAAATGTTAATCTAGAGTCTCTATAAGGTATATGCCGTTGTTTTCCTGTTTGAGAAATTTCAGCGAGAATGTTTATCAAATTCCTGCAATCCAGTTAAAACTCTGTAAGCACAAGAACTACATCATGAATCCCCTAGAGGATAGCCCTTAAAATATTTTCCTTCAAGTTTAAAAAACTCATTTTTTAAAAATTAGATTTCTGATGCCAAAATAATATTATATTTTATGATACCAAAATGGTCCGATCTCTGAATAGCTTCACCATATCTAATATCAATGTTGATATACACATTTAAACCTTACCCAAGCTGAGAGAGTGATCTATTTATATTGCCAGCTTCCTTCAAGCGCTCTCCTGCAGCACCAGTTAATTTTTGTCGTTCTGACCCAGCCAAATCAACAAGATTGATTCTACTAGATTTAAATCTGCTTATACCATCCGCTGTGCTCTGCAAACATGATATTACGTTAAAACTCTTCCAGTAATGTGTGCCAAGAGTAAGAAGGGAATATTATGCCTTAAAAAATTCTATTGTCAGGAAGAGTACTGTCTTCCCTATACATGTTCACGTGTCAAAAACAAGAAGCACATAATGGCTGGAATTTTCATTCATTCTAAAGTTAGTTTAAAACATCTGGACTTGAACCCCATCTCATGAAATCTGCTACACAATGCAATAAGAGAACTTCACTACTATTACCAACTCAACAATCTTCAGACGTGAGAGGGGTGTATTACCTTGCACCGAGATTCAACAACACAAGTAAAAACAGTATGCGAGCGGGAACTCTCAGAATTTATGCTGGTTGCACCAATTCTCCGATTTGACAATCCCTGCATTATTGTCTTGCATTTCGTCACATGGGGATACTCATAACTCATGTTGAAGTCATAGCAAGAACACATTTGTATTAAAACAATGTGATAAAATAAGTATTATGAAGCAAACCTTTAATAGAAGTCGAATTACATCCTTCATTGTACACACTTGCTCCTCTGTAAGATTTTCTACATAGATGCCAGATTTGACATCTTCTCGAATCTGAAAGATCAAGACAATAAGAAATTATCAGTTCTGGTGTAAAGAGATTAGAAACATGAAAACCTAGAATAACTTTAGATTTTACCTGAAGATTTCTTTGATTTGGGTCTAACAAATCTGTGATTTGCTCATTATATATCTACAAAAACGAAATGTTGGATCAGATGGAGCAAAATATTAAGGTTAAGCAGGTTAGTAACAAGAAAATAAATACAGTCATTGAACCTCGAGAAAAGAGCAGTGGCACTGATAATTGAGTTGTTTGTCAGAATGCTTAATTTGCTCCTGCGAAGGAAATGCAAGAATAAATATCATGATACAGTGCATACAAAGTACTTCATAGGTATGGAACATTAAGCTCACTTCAATCATTCGGGAAAAGAGTCGCTCAAAAACGCGTGGGGTAAGGCCTTGTTGATCATTTGTTAAATTTTCTTCAGACAAAGCATTAGCAGGACCCCACATGGTGTAAGTCTTCCCGCTCCCCGTCTAATAACATCGGAAAAAATGATTCAATCTCACTATTAGTCTCAGCAACCTAAAAAATTACAAAATCAAAGAGGTACGCTGAAATAACAAATGGCAAGTGTAAATTTGCGTGCACCTGTCCGTAAGCAAACACTGAACTATTAAATCCAGCCAAACAATTTTCCACCAGAGGTACCCCAACAAGCTCGAAAATATCTTGCTGGAAGATGAGATGGAAAAAAAAAAAAAAAAAAAAAAGGTGTTAGCCACCAAAAATCAAGTAAATATGATTGGCTAAGTATCACTTCACTAGAAAACATGCCTGTGTAGCACATGGATCAGCAACGGAATCAAATGTGAAAGTCTGGCCATTGATTGATAAGGAATCGCTGGAAGTCTTCTGTACTATAAGATCTCCTTCATTACTATCTTGGCACGGTGGCCTCATCCTTACAACCACCTAATAAATAAAAAGGGAATCTTGAAATCCATATCTTCCTCCTTTTATCCTCAAGCATAGACAAACCTAGCCCATCGTACCGAAGACATAGAATGTAAAATTGGACAAAGTAAAGATACCTTGACACCGGAATCAGAGGATCCCAGAATAGGATTCTCATGGTGCGTATCCATGTTGAGCTTCCGCTTAAGGGGATTAGAAGAGGGCGGCCTTGGGGGCAGCGGACTCTTCAGTTTGGCGGCGGTTGCGGGCGAGGGCTTTGAATCTAACTGCATAACATTGAGATCTAACGGAGGATCGTTCTCCTTGGAAGACTTCTGCTTCCGAGATGGCCTCGGCTTAGCATAAGAACTAGGGCTCGATGAAGAGGGGAGCTCGTGGGAGGGAGAGTCCCTCAAGATTGCATTTCTTGGCAACATGAAGTGCTTCATTGTAGAGATTCTGGAGAGAGAAAGGGGGAAGAGCAGAATAGGGCTAAAGGAGGACAGTGAAGCGAGAGAGATGGAGGAAAGAGATAGAGAGAGACAGGGAAATATAGCCGTTGGAAAGATTGGGGTTTTGAATTCATGTGAGGAGGGGTAGGGTCAGGGACGACGACTTTTGAATTCGTTAGATCTGGAGCGCCCCGTTGAGCAAATTTTTTTTTTTTTTTTTAAACCGAAGTCGGCTTTAGCTTAAGCCTAATTTTCCCCCACAATATTGCAGACAATAAATCACTTTTTTTTAGATCAACAATATCGTCATTTTGGGAAATAATTGTAAAAAAATAAAAAATAAATATTTTTAAGAATAATAATAATAAAAGTGCGAAGTTCAATTAATAACTCTAATTATGGTACACAATTTTACACCAGCGACTTAATTCCTTTTTTCATGCATTTGTATGAAGTTGGTTTTTTTTTTTTGCTAGGAAAAAAGTTTCGATGGGGGTAGGCATTGGTATCTCACTGAGGTTAAGGTATGCCTCCAAGCTCAAAAAGCGCTTACAAAGGTACTTACAGATCTCCTACTAATAAAACCCTTACATCGAACAACGGGTATCGAACCTCCTCCTTTTGGTGGCGCGACGCCTTAACTAACCGTCACTTCTCATCTTAACATTGGCAGTTGGTTGTTTTTTCATTGCACACAAAGTTAAATGTTAACAAGATTTGAAGGCCCAAAAAAATTGTTAACTAGATTCACTAGATGTTGGTCGAAACATTGTCAACTAGATCTTTCACAATTCACACTACTTAGGCCCCGTTTGGATCACTGAAAATCAAGCGATGGAAAAGGAAAATGTAGATTTTCAATCAAGCGGGCGTACGTTTGGTTCGACTTTTCCGGATGAAAATATTTTCCCGCAGCGTCCATTCTCCCAAGTTTAAATGAAAATGGGTTCCCACAAAAATGGTGGGAACCCATTTTCCAAGACTTAAGAAAATGGCGGAAGTCCACTTTGCCCTTTCTCGCACCATGGCCCTTCCTGACGGTGTTCCCTGATATGCATCATTCTGTTCAAAGGAAATCAAAGGATGATTTAGAGAGAGAATCAAATTGGTCACCCCAACGTTTATTTACGGCGTCGATAGCAATTTATTCGACAACTCACGGCGGTGATAGCAGTTATGCATCCCCCTTTGATGCACGACGCACAATGCCTCTTTCAAGCTTCTCCCTTCCAGTAATCAATGAGCATCAATACCTCCTCCAATTCAAAGATTGAATTTTGTTTTCAAAGCAATTTCTTGTTTTGGGAGCTTCCTAGCATCAACGATGACACTGGAGTTTGAATTTTGTGTTTTGGTTTTTTGTGCTGCTTCCTTCAAACATCCAAGGATGCAAGGCATAACCAAGTTTCATTCTCCAGAAATTGGTAGGCATAACCAAGCTTCCTTCAGAAATTGGTAGACATTCTCGAGAATGCCTACCAATTCTTGAAAATTGGTGGAGAATGTCTCCACCAATTCTCGAGAAGAATGCCTCACCAATTCTCGAGAATTGGTCAGGTATTCTCGAGTATGTATTGTGCACTGCGTGATTTGTTTTGTATAGTATAAAAAATATATTCTATCTGTAAGGGTAAAATGATATTTTGCCTCATTTTCCTACCTTATTTGCTTCCAACCAAACAAAAATTTTCCTATCAATCCATTTTCTTTTCCAGTGCCAACCACACATCGAGGCAAAATATTTTCCATTCCATTACATTCTTTTCATTTCCATTCCCATCTTTTCTTTGATCCAAACGGGGCCTTCCAGTTCCTGGTTATTGATGACTGTGTAATCAGAAAATGCCGTTTATGGTTTATGCTTTACATCAATTTTTTTTTTTTGGTATTTCACCTGGTTCATTGGAACCTTTGGTTCTGACTAATTCGGATATCGTTCCGCGTTGGGTAGGGGTGGAAATAGACCAAGCCCCTATCAGGTGGCCTACAGCCTGGCCTATTTAAAGCCTGGTCAGGCCTAACCTGTTTGTTAAAAAGGTCAGGCCTAACCTGTTTGTTAAAAAGGTTAGGCTAAGGCCTATTTAAAGGCCTGAATATGTAAATAGGTCAGGCCTATTTTGTTAAGGCCTAGCCTGTTTAAATATTAAATAAATATATTTATATTTATATCATATAAATAAGATAATATTTATTGTTTTTCATTCTTATATTATAATTTCAAGATATATTTATATAAGTTTTGGTAGACTTAAAGTGTACAAAGCGTATTAATGGCCTCCAAGGCCTGTAATATGAGGTCTTTTTAAAGACCTACATTGTAAGTAGGCCTTTAAAAAGGCTTCAGGCTCGACCAAACCTTATGAAGGCTCAGACATGAGCTTAAAAAAAGGCCTGAATTCAGGCTCAGGCCTTCTGCCCCCATTGCAGGCTCAAACCTATTTAGCCAAAGCCAAGCCTGGCCTATTTCCATGCCTAGCGTTGGGTCCACGGTCGTGGGGGAATGAGCTTCCAACACCATTTTTTCCATTCTCACACCTTGAACCAAGGACATGGTGGTGGGAGAGCAAACCCCTTACCATTTACTCCCAAGTATGTTGATCTATCGCTATCTCGATCAAAAGGTTTATTTTATTTTATTTTATTTTTTTGCGGCATCAACGTGCTGGAATCGACCGAAGAAGTTGGCCTTTTTTTGGTTGGGGAAGTTCAAGTACTGTACAACAAGAGCACGATGAGTCCAAAAATTGTGAGTCGATAATCACGGCCCAAATACTAAGCCCATGTGAACCAAATTGTCTAGTTAGACTTCTTTTCTTCTTTTTTATAATCAAATTGTCTAACCAATGTGAGTTGGCATAGATGGTAAGGGATCCAGGATTAGGCCCTTGGGTCGTGGGTTCGATCCTCTCGTGTTCTTTGGGGACTCTTTGGTAAGCGATCTCGTAAGTCCCGATAAGTCTTTATAGAGCCGGGCGGCCTTGGGCAGTGGGACTGATGTCGAACATCTCCTAAAATTTTTTATAGCAAAAAATAAAATAAAATTGTCTAGTTAGATTCCCGCTGCCGTCGCTGGGACTCCTTTGGTTGGTAGGCGATCTCGTAAATCCCCATTAAGTCTTTCAAAGAAATCTGCAAGCGCCACGCTGCCCCGGGGAATCACGCGAACCCTCCAAAACCTTTTCTTATCAAAAAAAAAAAAAAGTGCAGCTAATAAAATTTGAGAAATCTATTATGTGTGAGGATTGACAGTAGATATCCTAACCTACCCAAAAAAATGGCAGCTAACTAGAACTTCTTTATCAAGATACTTATTTAATTTTATTATAGATGTTCTTACTAAAACTTATAAATCCCTAAATGCATGCTTTTCGCTTATAACATAGTTATTATAGCTGAATTAGGAGTAGAGGTTAACTCTCTCAGCCTAAGTTATGGAGAAGACTTTAGAGTTGAAAGGTTTCTATTTGAGTAAAATTAAAGTAAAGTAGAATATATAATGAAATTGTGTTTCACCTAAAATACAAAATAGGCCACTTGAATGGAGAAAAGTTATCGTGTGTGATAAGAAAATACTACCAAAGTTTTTAACCAGCATTGTTATATGGCGGTGAATGTTATGCTCAAAATTGGGGTAATAGGTAGAAGATAGACAAGGTAACTTTCAAAATGATGATCCATTTCAAACAAAAAAAAAGGTTGAAAATCGTTTTCAAGAGGTTCACACATGGAGTATAGAATGAAAAGGAGTAGAGCACGACACTGTTTAATAAAATCATTAAATAGGAACTTTATAACAAGCTGTATATTTTAGAATTTAACTGTACAATCTATTAAGATAAAGCTTAACGATATTGTTGTTTAGTTAATTAAAACTTCTTTATCCTTTTTCATAGAAGGTGCAGTATCTGGGATCCAAAGGAAGAGATGAGTTCCTGAGTTCATAATTTATTTCATGGAAACATACGAATTAAAAGCAGCAATTACAAGGACCGCGTTAAGCCATAAGCTAGCCCAACCAAAACCACTAATTATTATATTAACAATTTACAATTAAGATTATTAAAAAGCTCAGCGTGGGCCCTGAGAGTGGGAGAGCTACTAGTTCAGATTTGTGTGGCGGAGCGAGAAGGAGCAAAGTGAAGGAGATGCTTGGAAGGAAGCCAAGGCTTGACCACCACCTCGGAGTCGAACACACTCTCATTCCCCTCGTGTGACGCTGAGATCTTGAGGTAGTACTTGATCCCCGACACCACTTGACTTTGCGCCTCCACCACTTGCTTGAACTCCAGCAGCCGGTCCGCCTGATTCTGCCGCACTAGTCTCAGACTCCGGTTGTACTCCTCCACCGAAAACCTCCCTAGCTCCTGCACATCTGCGTTGGACTTGACGTCGGGGATGTCCCTCTTCGCTCCCACGAGTTGTCCTCTGTAAGCATGAGACGCCGTAAACAGAAGAGAGAGAAAGACGACGAAGAAGGAGATGGGCAATGAGTTCATGAACACCATGATCGACGAGGCTGCTTCTGGTGATGATGATGGGAGTGAAGAAGAGAGAGGATGGTCTGTGTGTATATATAGGGGAAGAGGGGTGAAATGATGATGGACAGAACAGATGGCAAGGGGCGACTCAAACGGCGTGCCGCATATTGGAGATTGGGAGAGTAAACGACAGAGAGGGATGTTAGCGTTTTGTTTTGAGTGAGTAGTAGTGATCGAGGCGGGCGTATGGGGAGGATTTGGATATGTATGTGACACTGACTGGAGCCTGAGGGACTGCCACGTCAGAGAGTTTGCATGCTGCGAATGCAACGCCACGTTGCTCTCTGCCATCTCTTGACGAAAGTGATGATAGAATTTGGATTAGAAAGTAAGGGAGAAATAAAAATTATATTTTGACTGAAGTAATTTTAAGAAACATCAAGGCTATTTCTAGCATGTCTCTATCTTATATGTGCTCATACTGATCTTCTTCATCTTTTTAATATACTGAAAGTAAAGGGTACGTACGTACGATAATCAGTTCATTAATTTTCTTGATCGTCTGCAATCTCATCAATAAAACAAGCAGTATAATAGAAACAAGCCCAAGGGTACGTTTACGATAAATACGTTAAGTTCACATGCAGAGACAATTATTATTAGAAGCGCTCTGATGGGTGCTCTTACTAATATAATTAAATCCTGATTAGTCCTTAGCCTGGTTAGGTGCATGAAAGTACGACGGAATAGGTCCAGTTTTGATTACTTTGTAAATCATGTTTCTTTTCTATTCCAATTTCCCTTATCTGATCAGAGGAATTAATTAATGTACCTATAAAGCAAGCAAGCAAGGCGCGTGATTAAATTCCAACTACCTCAATCCAATTAGCTCGTGTGTAGGAAGCGAGGTATACATGCAATCGTGCTTCGATACACGTAAAGATATGGTTTAATTTTAGAGCCGCGTGTTACTTTGGTGTTATGAAGATTATTCCGTTGATACTATATTTTGTATATAAAAACAGCCTAACAATATGCAAATGGGGTTGATCAAGAAACCTTATACTGCCAGAAACTAGATAATAGCAACTGTTTCTTATTAGATTTAGTATTCATGACTCAGGGAGGCAGTAGTCTTTCAAAAATTACAAAGACCTTATACATGATAAGCATTATATTCTTCAGCTCGAACCACTCAAGACATGAACAAAACTCAGATTTGATGATCACACAGCAGGAACAGTAGCCATTTAAGACAGGCTTTTGATTGCCTCTCATGCTTTGCCATCAACAGTCATAGGCACGTGCTGTGCTTTTGCTGCTGCATTCTGCATTATTCAGGATCACATCACGTGAGAAAAAAAGAGTATGGTACTACGATAGAATTGTCATCACAACAGATTGGGCTCAACAACACTTACTGCTCCTCTAGTTTGTTCAAGCTTGTTCATTTTCGCAAATATGCTGCCATAGAACTCTGCATCCTTCTTCTTGTATTCTCTCATTTTCTCCTTCAATATTTTGTACTCCACTTTCAACACCCTAATTAAAGCATTCCAAATAAGGTTTCTGCAAATGAACATAATACCAACAAATATCAAACATACAACTGCTATATAGCATACCTATTGTCTGGCTCTATTTCAAGGGCCTTCTTGATGTCCATTTCAGCAAGGTCCAGATCCGCAAGTTGAATATATGCTTGTGCCCTCCGGTACAGAGCTTTTACATTCCCACTACCAAGCTCTAATACCTGCGTGGTCAAATAAATCTCCAAGCTCGTAAGGAAATTCCATTCTACTGAAAAATTACAACCATGGAACAAGAGAGACAATACAGCCCAACAAACCTTTGTGCACAACTTCACTGCTTCCTTGTAGTCTTTAAGCTTCAGCATGCAGGCAGCATTATTGAGGTCGATTGAGATTTTCAGTGCCTTAGTCTGCTGCTTCTCCTCATCAGTAAAACTGGAATCAAACTCAATAAACCTCATGGCCTGTCACCAATAGAAAAGGGCAGCTCTTTTAAGTTTTTTCTTGCCACCAATAGAAACAGGTTTCACTTACAAATTATTGTGTGAATTTTTTGCATTTAGTATATATACCTTTTTGTATCTCCTCGTTGCTCTATCGTATTTACCAGCCTTGAAGCATGCGTTCCCTTCTTCCTTTTTCTTTCCAGCTGCCTCAATCTTCTCTGTTGCGTCCATCACCCATGATTCCTTTTCCTATATATCCCATTCAACCCAAATATTCAGTTGCATTAGCAATAACCAAGATGATTTATCTCCCAGTCAGAATTAAAACCCATAGAAAACTTAAAGAGTTTCTACCTTCTGAAATGAAATCAGCTCAACTTCATAGGATACAGTTGAATTAGGAGGAACATGAGCAAATTCTTCGGGAGAGCCAGAGGCGCCAAAGGCATATTCAGGTTGTATGGTCACCACTGCAATTTCCCCTTTCTTCATGTTCTTCACGGCTTCATCGAGTCCCTCAATTACTTGTCCTGTAAATCGGTTCCATTCAGATGTCTTCAGCTTAAAAAAACACCCCAAGGAACCCATTCGATATTTGCCAAAATTATTCCTTCATCATACCTTCATCTACTTTGAACTCGAATGGTTGCTCCTCATCGTAACCCTTCTTGGTAAAGACAGTCCCGTCTTGCAGCTTGCCAATAAGTCTCACTGAATTGTTAATAAAGTAAACTCGCTCAGTCAACAGCAGCAACAAATTTGACAAAGCAAAAGAAGAAGGAAAAACATTAATTGCTTTGGAAGGTATTTAACAGAAACGTTGGTTAAAGCAAAAACTTTACCTTGGACAACAGATCCATCATTTGGTCGTTCATAATTCTCCCCTTCCTTCAAAGTCTTTTTGACAACTTTCTTATCCCTAGTAATGTCAGTTACAGTCTTCCAAGATATCAATTCAAGATCAATTTGGAGTGATGAATCAGGAGGTACAGCACCTTCGTCACCAGACGCTGGCCTCCCATTCTTGCCAAATGCATCTACAGAACTCAAAAATGTCAAGAAGAACCACCTAAGATAAATATAAATTTCATAACTGAGTTCTGTAGGGAGCAAAGAAAAAGTCAATCTTACATCGTGGCTTCACAGTCAAAAGGACTCTCTCTCCTTTCTTCATTGTTTTCACAGCCTTAGCCAAAGCAGGACAAAAATAGCCTAAGCATAAAAAACGTCGCGTTAAGCATAATTACACTCAGAGAATCCAGTTAACAAACATGATTAAAGTTTCAAAAGTTAAGCCCTTAAAACACTAACCATCTTCCACGGTAAACACCACACCATCAGATTTAGAAATGACGGTCCCATTATCGAGCCTGGCTTCATACTTAACTGCAGCAAGAGAAATTTTCAGTTTAGAGACAATAATGAAACATGACTACCCAACATGTCAATCTCAAAGAACATAACACGTTACCAGATACTTCATCTAGATCATTGGGTTTTTCCCAACTCTCTCCTTCGGAGAAGATTTTTTTCAAGATACCCCCATCCCTGGTTATGTCCTCCACACTGCTCCAAGACAGCAACTCCACATCAAATTGGAGGGTTGCATTGGGGGGAATAGTCGGAGGTGATCCAGACTCTCCATAAGCCAACTCTGGAGGTATTGTGAAAATGACATTTTCACCTAGCTTCATGGTTTTGATGCCTTCATCCCATCCCTTGATTACGTGCCCTTAAAAGCATGAACACATGAATAAATTTTTACTTCATTTACTGCATCGCATAGAAAGAAACCAAACCTGATAGGAGCTGCGCTTTTAAAATTTTTCAATAGAATCACACATTAATCACTAACCTTGCCCAAGTTTGAACTTAAATGGGGTTCCTCTCTCACGGCTAGAATCAAACTGAGTTCCATCCAACAACGTCCCGGTGTAGTGAACTGCAACAATGCACCATTTCCTCAATTGATTCCACATTACAAACCAAATTCAAAATTCGCAGTTAAAAAATGAAAAAGGATCATGGTAATTAATGGAAAATTGGATTGTTATTATTCTTATTACCTTCCACCTCGTCTCCAGCTTTTGGAGTCTCCCATCCTCGCCCCTCCTTAACCAACTTCTTCTTCAGGCCATTCTCTCCTATCCCCTTCTCCTCTCCGACCTTGAGAATTGGGCTAACAGAGTCGTCCTCTGGAATCCCCATATCTTCGTCTTCGTTGCCCATGTTGGCCGCAGTGGGGAACTCAAAGTCATCATCCATGGCGGATTCTAGAACGAATTCAGTAGGTTGAATTACCAACGGTGATCGTAATATAAGGAGAATGCAGAGATGCGCGATCAGACGACGAATGAGGCAAACGTGAGTGAGATTTTACAGTGGTGGTGATGATTTTAAAGAAAATGAGGGAAGGTCTAGAGAGTTCCACAAATCCTAGATCATTGAAGATGATTCCAGAAAGACCACTTCTTTAATCTTGATCTTTGGTTCGTTCTTTCGATACCTTCAAAAATATCTCTAACCAAATCCGGTACACAAATAACGGACACATCCAACTTTAAAGCCATTGCCGTTATTCTGAATCAGGAAATCGTTGAACACTTCTTTCTCCCACCATAATTCTGCTGAAATTTTTTTTTGTCAATAATTTTTGAGCAACGTAATTTTTAATCAGTTAATTTTCGATTGTTATTATCTCATCGGAATTGCGTGGTTAGTGAATTTTTTGGTGTTAATAATTTGTAATGATTAGCACGAAGTGAGAATGAAAATATAGATGTACCATAATTTTTAGTAATTTGCAGTTAATTTTCGTCTGATTAAAGTAAGTCAAAAGTTCATTTTGATGCTAAACAAAATAATATGTTACATTATATGTCGTAAATTAAAAGCTAAAAAGTGGAAGCCATTGAAACTTTTTCTTCCTTAAATAGCAAATCATTTTACTAGTTCACGTGGTTAATATAAAAACTAATTGGGGTTGGATTTCATCATAGATATAAAACTATTTGGTTTTAATTATAATATCTCTTCCATTTTATTTTTTCAATTTATATATCTTTCTCCTGAATATTCATATTTATTATATATATTAAGGGGTTTCTATATAAGATTCCTAGGGTAATATGATTAAAAAGGTTACATTAGAAAAATCAATCCATATTTATTAAAAATAACTAATTTAACTATTTTTTCTTAATTTACCTTAGTCAATTAAGTAACTCTTATTTTAAGTACTATATAGTATTGTTTAAGTGTGTGGCTGCCCTCCTCTCACTATATATGTCTCCTATGGGATTGGAATTCAATATTCATAAGGATCTAGTGGAATCTTACACTACTAAACCAACTTTGTATTAGTAGTTTTCTAACAAAAAAAATATGTTGGTAATTTGATTTAACTATTGATTTTGTTTTTATTTATAAATTTTTATGTGGACGCATTTATAGCGCAGTTTCTAAAAATTGGGCATGTATAATCAATTTTACCCAATTTTAGAAATGAAGAAGTCATGAACTTATCTTTTGTTTATACTACAAGTCATTTTTTAGAAGTTTTCCATATGTTCAAATCAGTGTTATTTTAGAAAAACACTTTTGAGAGAGTGGCTATTAAATTAATTAGACTTGATAATACCTGAGTCAGTTAAATAAAAAATATTTTATGAAATAAGAACTCCGACTACTTTAATTGACTTTTTTTTATTATTTACACACACACTAATTAAAAATATAATTTATAAATAAAAATGGAGGACGTGTTATCTTCATACTCGCTGCCTCAGTCATGAAAATCAATAGAGTCTATACTAAGTATATAATAGCACTGTTTAGGTGATTATTGGTGGAGATATACATCTGAAACTGACCATTCCATCAATCACCTTCCATTCTACCATATGTACCAGATTGTTTGATAGATTACAAAATTTATGACTGTAAATTAATACTAACTTGGAGCTCTCTGACTCATAAATTCAGAAATCTTTAAATTACTCACAGATATGTTAGATGGAGTCCAGGTCTAATTAGTAATATTGCATATTAATCACAAGCACGTGGGGTGGGAAATTATTAACAACTGGACGCTTAAACTTGAAATGAAATAAAATTGAAGATGGTGGCTAATGTAGCCTGATCTCCCAATAAGTGGCCGTTAAAAGATGAAGATGAAGCCCCAAGAAGACAAGAGTAATTGTGGAACAGCATGCTGATTGCCAATGATCACAAATATAAAACTCTCTCCAGAGCCCTCCAAATAGACAGTGTTCTGTTTTTACACAGTTGACATTAATAGTAGTACTTGTTTAGAATAGGGATTGAGATTTTTACAAACAATTTTTTAATTGTGGTTTATAAATATGATGTAAGTTTGTAAAATGAGCTTTATATGAATAAATATAATAAAAAATCATTTTGACTTTTGTAAGTATCTATAAAACAACATGCATTCTGATGATTGATTATAATTGTCTTTAAACGAAGTTATTAAAAATACAACTTAACTGAATCAAAACACTGGGACATTATAACTTTTTAGGTCTATCTATCCATGTTGCAAAGGTTAAAACTTACCTTTCTTTTTATAATTAGGACCGGAGGGGTATGTGATTGGGAATGCTCTTGATTATATATTAAATATCAATGAACGAGAAGAATCTTGAAATATCAATGAACGAGAAGAATCCAAAAACGAGGGAAAAAAATAGGAAAGAAATTTTTTAGTACTTCAACTTGGGGAGTTCTTTGAGCAAAAAAAACTTGGGGAGTCAACCCCAAATTACAAATTTACTGTTACGATTTGCGAACAGTATGAAAGTTGATCCCAGTTGGGATTCCGTGTCGACGTTACAAATTAAAGCTTTTGGAGTGGCGATCCTGCAATTCAGGCAGAGAAGCTCGGAGATTTGAAACTTGTATTTAAGAGCCCCCTCTCTACCTCGCCTTCCGGTGACCCCTTTCGCGCTCAATTCTCAAGGGGTCGCCTCTCTATCTCTCTCAAAACCCTATTACATTTTAGCGCGAAGGCTCGTCTCCAATTCGATTCCTTTAGCTTCATCCAAGAACCAGACAACAATGTCGGAATTGGCTAACACAGATCCCGAAGGTATCGACGGAGTCCGCATGACATGGAACGCATGGCCTCGCACCAAGGTCGAAGCCAGCAAGTGCGTCGTCCCACTTGCTGCCAACATCTCCTTGATCCGCTCTCATCCTGACATTCCCCGCCTCCCTTATGCCCCTCTCCGCTGCAAGACCTGCTCGTCCATTCTCAACCCCTTCTCTCGCTTTGATTTCACCGCTAAGATCTGGATCTGCCCCTTTTGCTATCAACGCAATCATTTCCCCCCTCATTATAGTGCGATCTCAGAGACCAATGTCCCCGGAGAGCTCTATCCCCAGTACACCACTGTTGAATATGTGCTTCCTCTATCCTCTAACCCCAATTCATTCGGGAACCCCAATCTCGATCCAGCCCATCAGTTGCAGCCTTCCCCTGTTTTTGTCTTTTTGCTTGATACATGCACGATCGAGGAGGAGATGGAGTATGTGAAATCCGCACTTAGACAGGCGATCGGTCTGCTACCTGACAATGCTCTCGTGGGCTTCATTTCTTTTGGTACCCAGGTTCAAGTTCATGAATTGGGTTTCTCGGACATGTCCAAGGTTTATGTTTTCCGGGGTAGTAAGGAGATTGCGAAAGAACAAATTTTGGAGCAACTGGGTCTGGGTGGGTCTGGGAGGAGACAGGCCGGCGCATATCAATCGGGGTTGAAGGGTGGATTCCCCCCTTCAGGTGTAACGCGGTTTTTACTGCCTGCATCTGATTGTGAATACACTCTTAATTTGGTGGGTTTGAAAGCAAATTTGCTTGTGTTTGTTCAACAATTTTTCCTTATGGATGTTTGTGCCATTGATTCTTGACAAGTAGGTTGCAACTGTTGTGATTTCCAGCTACTGGATGAATTGCAAACCGATCAATGGCCTGTTCCACCAGCCAGTCGTCCAGCTCGGTGCACTGGAGTGGCTTTAAGCGTCGCAGCAGGACTGCTTGGTGCTTGCGTTCCAGGTACTGGGGCAAGAATCATAGCTTTGGTTGGGGGTCCGTGTACTGAAGGACCAGGCTCGGTAAGCCCCCCTTCCCCCCAAATCATTTGGTTGATTCCTAGAATTATTTCTTGTCATGACCATTTTTTGTTAATCTATACAAGTAGCGTTTAAGAATATTAATTAAGCACTAGTTATAGGAATAAGCGGCGATTGGAAAGGATCATTTCTTTGCAAATGATTGGGCATTTGGGGATTCATAGTAAGTTCTTTAGTATTAGTTTTCACAGTTTTAGACTTTGTGGGGACAGACTCAAATAAGGGCAAATTTCATGGTAATCTCACTGAGTTCTTATTGAAAATTATTTGAAGACAAACACAGTAAGCTCAGAACTATTGGAAGGGAAGAAGAAAGTGGGAAGTGCTTTTGTACTTTTGCTTTTATTGACAAATAGCAATTATTTCTCTTGGGATTCATGGGATAGATGATAATTTTAGAATTTTAGAGAGATTGTATTATATTTATTTTTTAAAGCATCTAGCCCTGTTAAAATATGTGGAAAAGGATTGAAGGAATTAAAAAAATTACAAGGAGTTCGATGAAATGTGCGGAAAAAGATTGAAATAATAAATAAAAAAATTGCATGGAGTGTATGAAGAGGCGCATTGTTCATGGCATATGAATGTGGCTCACTGTAGTTTTTATATTTTATATTGATTGATAGTGATTGCTGAATATTTGATCCACAAATTTTCTATGTTGAGAATGATGATGTTGATTTTTAAAGTTGTTTTCAGATCGTGTCCAAAGATCTATCTGATCCAGTGCGTTCTCATAAAGATCTTGATAAAGACGCAGTACCCTACTTCAAAAAAGCTGTCAAATTCTACGAGGGTCTTGCAAAACAGCTGGTTAGCCAGGGTCATGTTTTAGATCTTTTTGCATCAGCCCTTGATCAGGTACTTATCAGCTTTTCATGCTTCAAATTTTGTCTCTGTTTTGATCTTTATGGATGCTTGCAAGCTTCATTGCTGATCGTTGGTATTGATAGGCCAAAATGCATATCATCCCACTGGAAAGCTTCAGTGATATTTGTTGATGGATGCTTATTGACATGAACATTGTTTGCGCTATAAAATAATTTTTAAAAAGAAAAGACCAGGAATGAGAGGGATGTCCAGTTTCATACTTGCGGTTTCAAGTCTGGCTGGGGTCTCAGATTTTCTATGCTTCTGGTTCTTAACATTGACTTTCGGCCTTCATATACAGCTTTTCATTGAAAGAACAATCATTGTTTACCTCTGACTCTAGCACTTTTTGATAGATAAATTGCACTGTCATAATGACAACTGCCATCTGGACTTTGTTGTCAACACTCAACCATGATTCTGTCTAACTTGTTTGTAAATCTTCTGCTTACATCCTTGTGTATTGAAGGCAAACAGAAGTCACACCCTTCATTCTTGTCATGAGTATTTTATTAAACGTGTCTTGGAATGTTTTATACTGATGTATGTCAGGATGCTTAGTTATTTAAAAACATGTAAACTATTTTATAGTTAATATTTATGGTTTTGTTTGTACGTAATTCAAAGTCAAAGCGAGACTCCTAAATGCATATGGTTTGCTAATCATACAATTGTGGTTTTTGACTTTTTGTCATGGGTAGTAATAGTGATCATGTTGATGACTTTTGGATTGTCAAGCACGTTTTACCTGCTTAAGTCATAGGGTCATGGCTTTTCAATCTTGAATCCTTTCACTGGCCTATGTTATGCTATCTTGACTATTATTCAGAAGGCACTTGAATTGCATTTGATATTTCTGTCATTTATTTGAATGATCAATTGAAGGAATTTAGTATCTGTATGTGCACTTTCTTCTTCTTGTGCTGATTCTTTTATGTATTGAATATATAGGTTGGAGTTGCAGAAATGAAAGTTGCAGTTGAAAGGACAGGTGGCCTTGTTGTTCTTGCTGAAAGTTTTGGTCATTCAGTTTTCAAGGACTCATTTAAGCGTGTTTTTGAGGATGGGGAGCAGTCACTTGGACTTTGTTTTAAGTGGGTATTCCTTTTTCCAAAATATTTTCTGACACTTCGTTTTATATTCAAGTCCAGTCTCCTATGAAATAATTTGTTATGCTTTTTATATTATTTATTCGAGTCCAGTCCCTAGTCAATTTTTGGGGTTCTAGGGAATGCAATCACATTTGATCAATTTGATTGGTGTCATTTGAGTTTGGAATGACTTGGGATCTTATTTCAGTGACTGTTGCGTGAAGCTGAAATAGAATTTTGTAATCCTAGAACTAAGGTGGTTTGGGGTTTATTCATTACTAAGGAAGAAAGAATTATTATTGATGTCAACTTTCAGTTGTTGTTAACAGCTGATAAATAGGTTTTCTGCTTCTTTGAAAAAAGAAGGCTTTCCAGTCTCTCTCTCTCTCTCTCTCTCTCTCAATTTTTATCACTCTTTCTCTCTTCATCTTGTTCTTTTACTACATCAGACAAAAAACTTACTGGCTAACTGATATTTGTTGCAGTGGAACCCTTGAGATCAACTGCTCGAAGGAAATAAAAATTCAAGGAATTATTGGACCTTGCACATCATTGGAAAAGGTTGGATCACTTGATGTTTCAAACTTTTTATTTCCTGTGCTTAGTAAGACACCAGATTTGGAGTTTGTGTTGGATCTTCAAAAACAGGACTAAATTCAATTTAAACTTATAATTCTGGACTTTGGTGGTGTCAACTGCATACTGTAGAAAGGGCCTTCAGTTGCTGATACTGTGATAGGAGAGGGGAATACAACAGCATGGAAGATGTGCGGCCTTGACAAGAGTACTTGCTTGACAGTGATGTTTGATCTTTCTTCAAGTGATCGTTCAAACAATCCAGGAACCATCAACCCACAGTTTTACCTACAGTTTCTTACAAGGTAAGATGGACAATCTTTCTTCCCCCAGAAGAAAAGGAGAGGGATTCAAGACAACAGTTTTATGCCTCTTTTCTTCCTTGATCAGCATCTAAAATTATTAGGTGATGTCATTATTGCAGTTACCAGGGTCCTGATGGTCAATTAGCTCTTCGCGTAACAACAGTAACTAGAAGATGGGTAGATAGTCCTGCTAACTCTGAGGTAGTTGTAGTTTCTTTATAAAAAGAAGCTTGATTTTCTTACCCCTCACTGCATCCCCCCCTTTTTCCTGAAAGTCCTATTCTCATTTACTCAATTGGTTATGTTAATGATGTTACATTTGGGAGCATTCATTGTGTGAGACAAACTATATATTAGCTGAGTCCTTACATTGTGAGGGCTATCTTCTCTTAGTTTGGCTCTAATTACGCCCAGTTTATAAAAGATGGTCTGTTTTGGTTCATGGAATCTATGTGACTAATGTGACATGTCCATTTATGCTGAGTTTTAGAAGACCAAAAGTTGGCTGGATTTTTTTTTTTTTGGGGGTGTAAAACGGGGCTTCAGCCCTTACTCATTCATGAACCCTACTGAACCTGGGGTAAACAAACCCCATCCTGTCTCTGTACAAACAATCAACAATAATCTTGGGAGGACTAACAAATATTTTCCTATCCTCCTCCTGCTCTATACTAACATTCGCAAGTATATCAGCACATTGGTTACTTTCCCTATACACATGTACAATCGAAACATTCCACATCCTACTCAAAACCTGTCTGATCATCCTCGGGATCCTCGACTCCCTAGCATCTTCGACCTGCAGATTTTGGATCAAGGCCACAACAGCAGCAGAGTCGCACTCCAACACCACATTCACAAACTGATAAGAGAGTGCTAGCTCCAACCCGGTAAACACAGCCCAGAGTTAAGCTTTCATAGCAGAACAGTAACCCAGTTGGCTGGAATTTAACTATATCAAGAGAGTTCATGTTATAGTCTAATATGATAGATGGGTTGTATAAATTTAGGATAAGAGAGGGAAGGACAGAAATTCAGAGGGATTGGGAAGAGAAAGAGAAGAAAGGGAGAGACTAACTCTCTAACTTCCTAACTCCCTAACTAACTAACTAACTCTAATATATTTTCTATGCTTTACATATCATAATCAATATTTCTGCGAGCTTTGAGAGATCATTGGATCTTTTTGTCACCACAATACAATTATTAATTTAGAGCACTCTTGCTAAAAATTGAAAGTATTTGGGTTCAGGAATTGATACAAGGATTTGATCAAGAAACAGCTGCAGTTGTAATGGCTAGATACGTTTCTCTGAAAATGGAGATGGAGGTACATCTCAATTTATGTTGTCATGATCTCCTTGATATTCCTAAAATGTATTACACCATTTGTTGTTCCATGGTAGATAACTTTTTTACTTGAGTTTCGGTATTATGTTATTTCGTTCAGGTGAGATCAAAAATTTGGAGAAATGTTTGATATTTTTGCTGTGTAAATTTCACTTTTGGGACCACTGATTATATTTTCTGAGACTTTAGTATTTGGCCCCTTTTGAATTACAAATTTGAGTGAACAAGTTTGGTGCTACTTCCTCTACTTTTTTTTTTTTTTTGCGGTCATTACTTTTCTGCATTCAAAAGTTGACTGTGTTCCTTATTTTTGTGCCACAAATAAGTACTTTTAAGCATGCCCTCGTTGGGTATATATTAATGCTGTCTAAATTTATGTATTTAACCATTTGACTTCTTCAGCTGAATTGCTTTGCTAAGCATCCTTTTCTGTTTTTCCAGGAAGCATTTGATGCCACACGGTGGTTAGATCGACACCTCATTCGTCTCTGTTCAAAATTTGGGGACTACCGCAAGGATGACCCATCATCATTTACATTGAACCCATCATTTTCATTGTTCCCTCAGTTTATGTTCAATCTGCGACGATCGCAGTTTGTACAGGTTGCCATGTGTAGTGATTTTACTCCTTGTCCAGCTTTTCAAACTTAGTCCGTAACTTTGTGACATGGGGGTGAACTGTATTGGCAGGTTTTTAACAATAGTCCAGATGAGACTGCCTACTTCTGCATGCTGTTGAACAGGGAAAACATTAGTAATGCTGCCGTCATGATTCAACCATCTTTAATATCATATTCATTCAATTCACTGCCTGCACCTGCGTTATTGGATGTATCTTCCATTGCTGCTGACAAGATTCTGTTGCTAGATTCATATGTTAGTATCGTCATTTTTCATGGGATGACAATAGCTCAGTGGCGCAACTTAGGATACCAGAACCAACCAGAACATCAGGTATATGCTGGGACATGTCTAGCAAACTAAATAATTGTCACATGTCGATTCTGCTGTAAAATTGGTCTTGGATTTTTTTAAATACTCCCTCTGGTTCTGTTTTTGGTCTTTTTTATTTGGCATTTGTTAGTTTCCAAGGAGTATTAAGTATTTTTTTCCATGCATATCCTTAATTAATAAAGATAGTGGGAGAGAGTGATAATTAATATGATATTAGAGTTTAGTATAATTGATTATTAGAGTTTAATGTGATTGGTAATTGGTAAGGGTAATATTGTAAATCACTTGAATTTTAGAACAAATGTAATGTTTTAAACCGTTTTTATTGGTTTGTGGGAGTTGTTAGTTGGTGTCTTATAATAAAGACCAGAGTGAGTATTCAAATTGGAAGCTTTATTAGCTTACTGTCTCCGCATGATGGAAATTGGGTTCTGATCAGAGCTTCATCTTATAGTTATGTACTTAGGTTCTGGGGTCTCATTTGCCTTTGCTCTTTTTCTTCTTCCCTAACAGTTTTGAAATTCATTGCAGGCATTTGCACAACTATTACAAGCTCCACGTGATGATGCTCAAATCATCATTAGAGATCGTTTTCCTGTTCCTAGATTGGTAGTTTGTGATCAACATGGTTCCCAGGTCAGTATTTGAACCAGAACCGGTTTCAATCTTCATCTATTGTTGTTAAATTATTGGTCTATTCTGATTGGTTACAAGAGCCTTATTGGGCGGTTTTTGGATGTGGAACAGGCTAGATTCTTATTAGCAAAGCTGAACCCCTCGGCAACATACAGCAATGCACACGAGATGGCTGCTGGTTCGGATGTGATCTTCACTGATGATGTGAGCCTTCAAGTCTTTTTTGAGCATCTTCAAAAGCTGGCTGTCCAATCTTGAAGAGGTGATGATAAAGACTGACAATGTTTATAAGTCTTGGACTTTGGCTGGAAAATTCATCCAGGATGTGTCCTGTCGCTTTGTGAATTATGATGTTACATTCAGTTATATTCCTTTCTTTGTTCCCAGAGGAAATTTGAGGCCCATACCAATTGAAGAATAAGGAAAGTAAATCTGAAACATGTGATTCTTTTGGGGTTCCGATCGGGTGGTTTGAGGAAATAAGGGTTCAAAAGTTATTTGAGTTTGGGGTAAAGATGTGGAAGGAAAGGATAATGAGAATGCAAGAGCATACTATCAGCAGCAACTAGGTAGATGAGGGGATGGTTTCGGTCATTATTATAGTTTTGGCCCAATTATGAATTTTGGGGTTTTTCCTCTCTGGATTTTTATTTTTATAATTTGTGTTTACTTGCTCCCCAATTCACAGAGTAATGAAATCATGGTCTTATTATTGGATTTTGACAGAATTCATTATCATTGCATTAAATGAGTTCGTTAAGCTTTCTCTCATTGGGAATAAGCTTGAGGTTAAGTTGTTTGGTGCCCAAGAACCTTTCCTATGCCGTGAAATGCTTTGTTGTCATAATTATGATAGCTTTGCCTGAAAATCGCTGAAATTTATATAACCCTTTTTAATAATCATTTGGGGTCAAATAAACCATAACCATGCTGTCAAGTCAAAGTCGAGCAAAGTTCCTGAAAGTTCTATTTCTATTGTATCCTAAAAAAGGTTTTCTTCTCTTATTTTTCGTTGCAAGCGATTCCATTTTATGCGAGCACTTTTAATTTTTTGACATGGACTAGAAAAAATCACGATAATAATTATTATAAAATCAATGAATTTGCATATTATAAATATCATCACACTATCATATAAAGTTGAGATATGATGTTATGTTAATATCTATAGTGGAGTTACTGTTAATCTTTGTCTGGAACATTTTCAGTCTTAAAAATATTTAAAATTCATAAATATAGTAAGGATTCTTGGTTAACTTTTTAAGTATCATTATTGCAGCGTTTATTCTCTAAATGCATCTGGTTGTTGCATTCAAGACTTCAATAATCAATAATATTAATAGCAGCAACACGAAAAATAAAACAAACAAAAATAAAACATAAGAGATGAGATAATACTATTTTTTCAGTTTAAACTACAATCAAATAAAAACAAATAACATGACATTAATGAATCGGGGATCAATGTTGTTGCATTAATGGTAAGGTCACAACAGTATGACCACAAGGATGAAGTGTATCTGAAAAAGCAATAAAACTCATCGCATCACGTCCAAATCCATGCTCACAAATCTCTTCAAGTTTCATAAAATTTTCTGACCTCAATCCATATCCATAGATCTTCATCTCCATAGCGAAAATCAACTTATCTCCATTCATAACATTAAATCCTGTTACAATAATATGATCTTCTTCTTTCACACCCATGGCCTTCACCCTTATCTTTAAAATCCTTCTCCACTTGTCAATCTCGTAAGCAGCTAAAACCCATATGGTAAAAACATTCTTTCTTAATCTCACCAAACAAATTGACTCATATGAACTTGTTGGTTTCCCCCACTTATAAATTCCCATTTGGCAGGTCAAGTCATGGGAACCCCTTCTAGCTTCTTTAGGGATTCTAATCATCCTTGAGCTTCCATCTTCAACATTATAAGCCATTATATATGGCCTGAAATAAGGACTCTTCTTGCTGATAAAAGTAGAACAATCGGATATAAAGTGAAGAGTTTTCCTATAATAAACATGCATGTCAAACCTCAAAGGTCTTCCCCCATGGAAGAAGCTTGCTTCAACTGACTTCCACATACCCTTCTTTATAGAGTAGAATTTCAATTCAATATATTGAGAAGCCCACTCATCTTGAACCTCAAATAGAAACAACATGAAATCATTTGAGTCTTCCACATTACAATCTAAAACAACTTTAAGATCAGCATCTGGGCATTTTTCCAGGTAATATGGGGTTGGGATGGGAAGCCATGATTGTGTAACTGGATTGCAGATGAACAACTCTATATTGCTACGACCAAGAATCAAGCCCTTGCTTGAAGCAATAATTCTGCAAGCTGGGTAGTGTTCTAAAAATTGAAAGAAACCATGAGATACACCAGAGGTTGTGTTCTTTGAGGTTAGGTGATGGAACTCAGTTTTTGCACTATATCTCTGAATCCAGTTTGGTTGCAGAAAGAAACAAGAGTCATCCCTTAGTAAGGCATTCTGGGATTGCTTCTGATTGAAATAAGTGTCCTCCGGTGAAGATATAATGTTGCAGAATTTGTTGACGCATTTGAACTTGTAGATAGATTTTGCAGGTAACCATGAGAAGATCTCATTTACAATATCATGAGGCATATCCATGCTAATTTGAGGGAAAAACTATAAACTTTGGAGACAAAGTGGATTGAAACTGAAACCAGTAATTGATTGATGCAGGTGGGAAGAAGCCACTCTCGTCAGGAAGGAAATGAAAGATGTTGGTATAAAGAAGGGCGCTGGTTATAGTTGGATCACTGTGACGAACCGGGTTCATGTATTTCGAGCCAAAAAGAATAATGTTCACGAAAGGAACGATGAGATTCAGGCGATGTTAAGTAAGCTGAGAAGGGAGAGATGAAGGAAGCAGGATATGCACCTGATACGAATTTGTCACTCTTTGATTTAGAAGAAGAAGAGAAGGATTTAGAAAAGGAACCACGAAGAGGACTGTTTGATATTGAAGAGGCTTGGGTTGCAAGTTTGATATTTAAAATAAGAAACTAATGATTTTTTTTTTTCAAAGAAACTAATGATTCACTGGCATGAACTAACTATTACGATCAGTTTGAATTTGATTTTTAAATTATTTTATATTCATTAATCCACAAAAAAGATATATAATTATCCCTCCAATGCCCAATAAATCTAATTTTTTGAAAACACGTGTAATTTATAATAGTAAAAGTGTCAAATATATTGATAATTACCAATTAAATCAATTAATAAAAGTATAATAAAATGATTAATCAATTAATAGTTATCAAAATCACAGATAAGGTTTAAATCGGAGTAAAAATGAATTTAAATCTATAAAATATAAAAATTCTTTCATCCGAACTAGTAATTTAACCTTTTTTTAATTGGGTCCACGTAACTTAACATTACAATTTTGCAACTAAGATTCATCAGATTATTAAATACTATCTTCAGTCCTTAATATAAGATTTAATTGACTTTTTTTGTGAGATCAAGGAAACTAAATAGATTAGTTAATCATAACATATATTGTGTATATTTGGATTATATGTCAATTTATAAATTAGACAAATTAGTTTGATATAAAAGATATAAATTTTTAAAATAATTTATTTAACTTTATTAATCTTTCTAACAAAAAAGTCAGTTGGTTTTATATTAAGAACAAGAGGTAGTATCTCGTGAATTTTCACGAAAATATTTAAGGAAAGGATGAAACATGAGGTTGTCAAACTCACGAGTTTAAGCAAACTCGTAACACTGACGAAAACTGAACTCGAATCGTAAATTCGTAAGAGTTTACTTTTATTATTAAATATGTATTACTAGTGTATAATTAAATAATTAAAATATAAAAATGACAACAATTTGATTTAAATATATTTTAAATCTAAATAATTGAAATTAAATCCATCAACATTCATCATTTACCATATTTAATAAAGAAATTTCTATAAAATTTCTATATAAAGCGGTAGGCGATGATCAAATCAAAAAAGTTAACACGAGTTTAAGAGTAAATTAACACGATTTTGTAAGTTATAAACGTAAAAATGGTAAACTCGATGTATAAAATCGTAAGTTAACTGAGTTTACCACTGACTTGACTCATTTTTGTGCGTTAGAAGTAAAAACAATAAACTGGAGAGTTAAGCGAGTTTGACAACAATGCGTGAGTTCATTAATTTATATCAATTATGTCTATTTTTCAATCAAGTCTTAGCACATGAATCAATTATGAAAATTATGGTTAAGATTTTAAGACTTTATCAAACCATTATTAATGATAAATAGTGATTAATTGTTAATTAGAATAAGGAAAGTAAATCTGAAACGTGTGATTCTTTTAGGGTTCCAATCGGGTGGTTTGAGGACAAAAGGGTTTAGGGTTTACGATGAGCAATTGGTCATTATAGTTTTGGCCCAATGATGGGTTTTTTCCTCTCTGGATTTTTATTTTTATAATTTGTGTTTCCTTGCTCCCCAATTCACATAGTAATCTTATTATTGGATTTTGACAGAATTCATTATCATTGCATTAAATGAGTTCGTCAAGCCTTTTTCTCCTTGGGAATGAGCATGAGGTTAAGTAATTACTTGGGGTCAAAGAAACGATGCTGTCAAGTCAAAGTCAAGCAAAGTTCCTGCAAGTTCTATTTCTCTTGTATCCTAAAAAAGGGTTTCTTATCTTGTTTTACGTTGCAAGTAATTCCATTTTATGCGAGCACTTTTAATATTTTGACATGGACTACACTAGAAAAGATCACGATAATAATTATTAAAAAATCAATGAATTTCCATATTATAAATGTCATCACACTATCACATAAAATTGAAATATGATGTTATGCTAATGTCATTAGTGGAGTTATTGTTCATCATTTTCAGTCTTAAAAATATTTAAAAGTAATAAATATAGAGTAAGGATTCTCGGTTAACTTTTTAAATATCTTTCTTGCAACGTTTATTTCCTGAATGCATCTGGTTGTTGTATTCAAAACTTCAATAATCGATAATATTAATAGCAGCAACGCGAAGAATAAAACAAAAAAAAAATAAAGGGTAAAAGTGTAAAAATGTACATGAACTTTTACCCAAGGTGCATCCAACACCATATGCTTTTTGAAAGTGTAAAAATGCATATGAACTCTTAAAATGAGTGTAAAAATACTCATGCCGTTAAAAAGGAACGCTATTGTTACTTTTAGGGGTGGGCCCCACGCCATTTAAAAAAATAAAAATTTCAATTTTTTTATAATTAATTTTCCAATTATTATTTCTATAATTAATTTTTGGGAAAATGACAAATAAATACCTTTTGAATTTGTAAAACCAAAAGTCTCCCAAATTTGTAAAAAGACTTAGATGTACCAAAGATCTATGAGGGATATGCAAATTCGGGTGAAATTATTATTTTGCCCTTAATTTTAAATAAATAAATAAAAATAAAAATACCCCCATCGAAGAAGTGTGGCAAGGGGTGGGGTAGGGTTTTTTTGTTGGGAAAAAATATTTATCCATTCACAGTGTAGGGGTGGGGACCGAATCCCCCACCCCTCACACATGCATGGGACCAAGTGGTCCACTGGTTGGCCACTTTGTTTTCCTTTAATATTTATATATATACACACACACACATTAACAAATATATATATTGACAACAACCATTGAAAACTAGAATCATTTTCATTTCTCAAGTCCAGAGGCTATTTGCAACAACAAATGCTATATTTACAACAGAAAAAATATATATTAACAACAACCATTGAAAACCAGAATTCTTTTTCATTTCTCACGTCCAGAGGCTATTTACAACAACAAATGCTATATTTACAACAACAAAAAGAATATATTAACAACAACCATTGAAAACTAGATTTTTTTTTTTTAATTTCTCACGTCCAGAGGCTATTTACAATGTGCCTGTTTGGAATCAATGTTAGGAGAGCGTTAGGAGCGTTAGCGGTAGAGTTAAGCGTTGAGAAAAAAAAACGTGGTGTGTTTATATTAACAACAACCATTGAAAAATCCAGTAAGATTTTTTTCCATTTCGCTTTTTGACGTGGGCCCCGCCACTTCTACCACTATCAATCCAAACACAAATCATTTTCTATAACCCGACTTTTTTCCCACCGAGCTTTTTAAAGTCGATAGCTTTTAATTTCTACCGCTCCTACCGCCAACCCAAAAGCCCAATAACAAATGCTATATTTATATTAACAACAACCTTCGAAAACCCTGGATTATTTTTCATTTCTCACGTCCAGAGGCTATTTACAATTTCTCAATTTGATTTTTATATGTTATTGGGATGATTATAAAATTCCAGATTTCCATATCTAAGCAGATGTAAACAAGTTCGAACGTAAATGATAAGTTGAAACGAAAATGATAAAATGATAAGTTCGAACTTATGCACATGTGTTTTGCCCTCCGTTTCTCTACTTGGATCTAGAAATTTGGTGTGTTCTGTTTCTCTGCTTAGATCTGGAAATCTGGATGTAAACAAGTTCGAACGTAAATGATAAGTTGGAACGAAAATGATAAATTTGAACAAAAATCATAAGTTCGAACTTATGCACATGTGCTTTGCCCTCTGTTTCTCTACTTAGATTTGGAAATCTGGAGCTTTATAATCATCCCAATAACATATAAAAATCAAATTGAGAAATTGTAAATAGACGTGAGAAATGAAAATAATCCAGGTTTTCGAAGGTTGTTGTTAATATATTGTTGTTGTAAATAGCCTCTGGATTAAAGAGGTTGGGTATTTTTGACCTCTCCTATATTCCTCTTTGTAGAAAGTATTTTCTCTTTTACTTGGTTGATTTGAGTTTTTTGTCTGGAACAAGTGGCTGTTCTTCAGTTTTTGTGAGACACAGGTTGATTTTAGCTTAGATCTGTTGGTGTTGTTCTGTTTCCCCGGAATATGGCATTAATAGAAAGGAAAGGGGGCTTGAGCCCCTATGTGGATGAGGTTCCAAGAGAAGAGTTCGTGAAGTGTTGAAGAGAGGCAAGGGCATATGTCTAACCCTCCAGGTGCTGTCATTCCCGTCGCTTCTGCTTGAAGAAATAGATAAAGAGAAGTTTATACTGAATCCTCAAGGCTTTTATGGCAAAGTTTATTGAGGCGCACTAGGTCTGACCTATCTATAAGCAGCTCTTCCTGTGCCTTAGTAAAAAAATGGATGGTCATCTGAATAAGAATTTTTGGAAGATAGTTTTCTGGGCGCTTGGAAGCTAATAGGCTATTGAACTAACAGAAGATAAGAAGCCGTTGCGTGAAGAAGCTCAGTTGTCTGATCGAACTCAGTTTTTTTATTAAAAAAAAAAAGTTTAGGAGCATTTTGGTATTTTTATATTGCAATTAACGTTAGTTAAAGGAATCTAACGGTGATGGTATTTTTGCACTCATTCTAAGAGTTCAAGTGTATTTTTTTGCACCTCGAAAATATGGTCTTTGGGTGCGCACTTGGGTAAAAGTCTATATGCATTTTTGCACCTTTACCCAAAAATAAAACATAAGAAATGAGATAATACTGTTTTTTCAGTTTAAACTACAATCAAATAAAAACAAATAACATGACATTAAAGAAACGAGGATAAATGTTGTTGCATTAATGGTAAGGTGACAACAGTATGACCACAAAGACGAAGTGTATTTGAAAAAGCAATAAAGCTCATCGCAAGACGTCCAAATCCATGTTCACAAAGCTCTTCAAGCTTTATAAAATTTTCTTGCATCAATTCATATCCATAGATCTTCATCTCCATGGCGAAAATCAACTTATTCCCATTCATAACAATAAATCATGTTACAATAACATGATCTTGTCTTTCACACTCATCACCTTCACCCTGACTTTTAAAATCCTTCTCCACTTGCCAATCTCATAATCAATTAAAACCCATATGGTAAAAACATTCTTCCTTGATTTCACCAAACAAATTGACTCATTTAACCTTGTTGGTTTACCCCATTTATAAATTCTCATTTGGCAGGTCAAGTCATGAGAGCCACTTTTAGCTTCCTTAGGGATTCTAATCATCCTTGAGCTTCCATCTTCAACATTATAAGCCATTATATATATGGCCTGAAATAAGGACTCTTCTTGCTAAGATAAGGATAACAATCTGATACTTAGTCAAGAGCTTTTCTATAATAAACATGTATGTCAAATCTCAAACATCTTCCACCATGGAAGAAGCTTGCTTCAACTGACTTTCACATACTCTCCTTTATAGAGTAGAATTTTAAATCAAGATATGGAGAAGCCCACTCATCTTAACTCTTAAGCCTCAAACAGAAATAACATGAAATATTTTGAGTCTTCCACGTTACAATCTAAGATAACTCTAAGAGCAGCAGCCGGGTATTTTTCCAGATAATCTGGGTTTGGAATGGGAAGCCATAATTGTGTAACTGGGTTGCAGATGAACAACTCTGTGTCGCTACGGCCAAGAATCAAGCCCTTCCTTGAAGCAATAATTCTGCAAGCTGGGTAGTGTTCCAGAAATTGGAAGAAACCATGAAATGCACCAGAGGTTGTGTTCTTTGAGGATAGGTGATCGATGGAACTCAGTTTTTGTATCATATCTATGAATCCAGTTTGGTTGCAGAAAGAAACAAGAGTCATCCCTTAGTAAGGCATTCTGGCATTGCTTCTGGTTGAAATAAGTGTCCTCTGATGAAGATATAGTGTTGCAGAATTTGTTGACGCATTTGAACTTGTAGATAAATTTTGCAGGTAACCATAAGAAGATCTCAAGCCCAATATCATGTGTCATATCTATGGCTAGTGGGTTTTGAAAAGCAACGACACTAATTTGTGTCTTTTCTTGAGGCTGGGGATAGGGTAGTGAGTGTGACAAAATGTAGAATGATGGGTGTGAAATATATATAAACAGGAAAATTATCAATTTGAATATGTTCAATATCTTTAGCTGATAAGAAATTATCAATAATGGATTTAATTTGATATATTTAAGTTAAATTTAATTTCTTAAATATTAACAATGAAAGTGAATCTTTAAATTATTGATATAGTTGGGGAAAAAAATATTGATATAGCTAATTATAAATTAATCTTTTGAATACGTGTAATTTATAATAATAAAAGTGACAAATATATTTATTATTAAACAATCAAATTAATCAATAAAAGTATAATAAAATTATTAATCAATTAACAGTTATCAAGATCGCAGATAACATTTAAATGGGAGTAGAAATGACTAAATTTGAACCATTTAAAACATAAAAATTCTTAGCTAAAGTATATTTTAGTTCTTTAAGCTTACATGAGGTATACTTTTGATCTTTTAACTTTATAAAATATACAAAATTTAAAATATGTGTAAATGAAAAAATATCTAAAAACCTAATGAAGCAGTTAATATCAAAAACTTGATGGTAGTAAAAAAATTGAGTTTAATAATTAATATAAAATATTTTAGTTTAATAATATAAATATTAAAATCTCAATTTCATTTGCAGCGATTTACCAATTGGTTTATTTTAGTTTAATAATATAAATATATTATATTAAAAAATTAAATATGCTTTGTGTTAGAAATATAAGACAAAAATATTTAAATGACTAAAAGTAAAACTCGGGTAAAACTTGTAAGACTAAATATAAACTTTCTTTTTTCCGGCATAAGTTGAACTATTAATTTAATTTTTTTTAGTTGGGTCCACATGTAACTTAATGTTACAAGTTTACAACGAAGATTCATTAGATTATTAAATACCTACGAATATGCCACACAAAAGTATTTAAGGAAAGGACGAAATTTAAGCATTCATATATATCAATTATGTCTATTTTTTCACATGGCAAAAAAAATAAAAAAATCAATCAAATCTTAGCGCATAAATCAATTATGGTTAAGATTTTAAAACTTTATCAAACCATTATTAATGATAAATAGTGATTTTTTTTCCCCGAAAACAACATTGAAACTAACTGAATAAGAAATTCAAAATAAAGCCCAGATATATAGTAGTACCCAAAGAAAAGCCTTAAAAATAATCAAACCCTAAAATAGGTGAGAGGGAGCCGTAATAACCAATGTTGTCAAACTCTCGAGTTTAAGTAAATTCGTAACAATGATGTAAATTCGTATCGTGAACTTGAATCATAAACTTGTAAGAGTCTACTTTCACTATTAAATAGGTAATAATAGTATATAATAAATAATTAAAATATAAAAAATGACAACAATTTGATTTACAAATATTTTAAATCCAAATAATTGAAATTAAATCTATCAACATTCAAAATTTACCATATTTGATAAAGAAATTTCTATAAAACATATATATAAAGCCGTTAAACATAATCGAATAAAAAAAGTTAACACGAGTTTAAGTGTGAGTTAACACGGTTTTGTAAGCTAAAAACGTAAAACTGGTAAGCTCGGTGTATAAACTCATGAGTTTAACCGAATTTGCAATGGTCATGAGTTTACCAACGACTCGATTTGATAAGCCAGAAACGTAAAAACGGTAAATTTGAAAAGTCAACTCGCGAGTTTGACAACAATGGTCGTAATAACCAATTACCCTACCGCCTTTATCATTCCTCACTAGCACCTGTGTATAGAAAAATGCTGTCATCAGCAACTTGTTGCAAGATTACATCCCAAAGAATCCACCGCTTTTATCCCCAATAAAACAATTAAATTGGTTGTTGAAGAAACTCCATAAGAATTTCTCATATAAGGAAAAACATCCACAGACACCAAAAACAAGATCAACTCCCTAAATATATCTTATATTAAGAATCAGAGGGAGTACATTAATTATTATTGTGTATAGTGTAGTCATTGTTCATCATTTTCTTGAATATTTTCAGTTTTAAAAAGGAATAATATTTAAAATTACTTAATATAGAGTAAGGACTCTCCGGTAACTTTGTGAGTATCATTATTGCAGTGTTGCATCAGGTTGTTGGATTAAAAACTTGAAACATATGAGATGAGATTATATTAGATTTTCAGTTTAAACTGTTGGGCAATGGATTTCAACTACACTCAAAAAATAAATAGTACTCCGTATGACATTAATGAAATTACAAAGATCAATGATGTTATGCATTAATGGTACAATGTCAAAGCACGATGACCAAAAGGATGAAGTGTATCTGAGTAAGCATTAAAGATTGTCGCATTACTTCCAAATCCATGCTCACAAATTTCTTCAAGCTTCATGAAATTTTCTTGCCTCAATCCATATCCATAGATCTTCATCTTCGTGGCGAAAACCAACTTATCCCCATTCATAACAATGAATCCTGTTACAATAACAGGATCTTCTTCTTTCACACCCATGGCCTTCACCCTTATCTTTAAAATCCTTCTCCACTTAGTAATCTCGTAATAAGCTAAAACCCAGATGGTAAAAACATTCTTCCTTAATCTCACCAAACAAATTGACTGATCTGAACTTGTTGGTTTCCCCCATTTATAAATTTTCATTTGGCAAGTAAAGTCATGAGAGCCACTTCTGGCTTCTTTAGGGATTCTAATCATCTTTGAGCTTTCATCTTCAACATTATAAGCCATTATATATGGCCTAAAGTAAGGACTCTTCTTGCTGAGATAAGGAAAACAATCTGATATAAAGTGAAGAGCTTTCCTATAATAAACATGCATGTCAAACCTCAGAGATCTTTCCCCATGGAAGAAGCTTGCTTCAACTGACTTCCACGTGCCCTCCTTTACAGAGTAGAATTTCAAATCAATATATTGAGAACCCCACTCATCTTGAAACTCAAATAGAAACAACCTAAAATCATTTGAGTCTTCCACGTCACAATTTAAGACAACTGTAAGATCAGCATCTGAACATTTTTTCACATAATCTGGGGTTGGAATGGGAAGCCATGATTGTGTAACTGGGTTGCAGATGAACAACTCTGTATAGCTACGACCAAGAATCAAGCCCTTGCTTGAAGCAATAATTCTGCAAGCTGGGTTGTGTTCCAGAAATTGGAAGAAACCATGAGATACACCAGAGGTTGTGTTCTTTGAGGATAGGTGATGGAACTCAGTTTTTGCACCATATATCCAGTTTGGTTGTAGAAAGAAACAAGAGTCATCCCTTAGTAAGGCATTCTTGGATTGCTTCTGGTTGAAATAAGTGTCCTCCGGTGAAGATATAGCGCTGCAGAATCTGTTGACGCCTTTGAACTTGTAGATAGATTTTGCAGGTAACCATGAAAAGATCTCAATTACAATATCATGAGGCATATCCATGGCTAATTTGTGGGGAAAACTATAAACTTTGGCGACAAAGTAGATTGGGGTTATATATTTAGGACAAAATCCAATCACCAACTAATTCTTATATTAGGGACCGAAGGAAGTATTTTTTATTCTTAAAACATTTGATGACTAATTTTGGGGTCATTCATTTGAAACTGAAACCGGTAATTGATTAATGCCGGTGGGAAGAAGCCACTCTCGTCAGGAAGGAAATGAAAGATGTTGGTGCTGGTTATAGTTGGATCACTGAGACGAACTGGGTTCATATATTTCGATCCAAAAAGAATAATGTTCACGAAAGGAACGATGAGATTCAGGCGATGCTAAGTAAGCTGAGAAGGGAGATGAAGGAAGCAGGATATGCACTGATACGAATTTGTCACTCTTTGATTTAGAAGAAGAAGAGAAGGATTTAGAAAAGGAACCACGAAGAGGACTGTTTGATTGAAGAGGCTTGCGTCGCAAGTGTACGTAGCCAAAAGGAGTTATATAACCACACTTATCGGACATAAAATAGGAAACTAATGATTCACGGGCCTGAATAAAACATGAACTAACGACTACAATCAGTTTGAATCTAAATTTTAAATTATTTTATATTCATTAATCCACAAAAAAGATATATAATTATCCCTCCAATGCCCAATATCTTCCCAGTAAATCTAATTATGCGGTAGATGCCCGATAATTGATTCGATTTGATCTATCTAGATTAAATTTAAATTATTTAAATAAAATTTCCTAAATAAAAATGAAGAAAATGAATTTTTAAATTTTAATTTGATCAATCCAATGATATACTTTCCATATTTTCAGAGATACCTAAAAGATCCCCAGGCAAAAGATTGATACTTTCCAAAAAGTTACAGCTGAAAAATCGCGTACTCATTATCCTTAACTCCATATATTTTATTGGTATAATTACTACCTCGTCCAGGTTTAATTATAAGGCCAGGTCCTAATTACTTTTTGTTTGAGAGATAAGAAAACTAAATAAGTTACTTAATTATTTCATATGTTGTGTTTTTTTAGATTATATATTAGTTTATTAAACAAACTATTTAGTTTGAAGAAAAAATAAAAATAAAAATACTTTAAGCTAATTTAATTAGCTTCCTTAATCTCTCTAAAAAAAAAAGTCAACTAGGGCTTATAATTAGGATCGGAGAGAGTATAAATTAATTTTTTGAAAACTTCTGTAATTTATAATAACAATAAGTGTCAAATATATTGATCATTAAACAATTAAATTAATTAATAAAAGTATAATAAAATGATTAATCAATTAATAGTTATCAAAATTACAAATGAGGTTTAAATTGGAGTAAAATGACTAAAGTTAAATCGATAAAAAATAAAAATCAGCCGAACTAGTAATTTATAATAATAATAATAATAATGGTATCAAAAAAATAAATAATAATAATAAGTGTCAAATATATAGATAATTAAACAATTAAATTAATTAATAAAATATAATAAAATGATCAATCAATTAATAGTTATCAAAATCACAAATAAGGTTTAAATTGGAGTAAAAATGACTAAAGTTAAATCTATAAAATATAAAAATTCTTTCAGCCGAACTAGTAATTTATAATAATAATAATAATAAGTGTCAAATATATTGATAATCAAACAATTAAATTAAATAATAAAGTATAATAAAATGATTAATCAATTAATAGTTATCAAAATCACAAATAAGGTTTAAATTGGAGTAAAAATGACTAAAGTTAAATCGATAAAATATAAAAATTCTTTCAGCAGAACTAGTAATTTATTATAATAATGATAATAATAAGTGTCAAATATATTGATAATTAAAAAATTAAATTAATTAATAAAATTATAATAAAATGATTGATCAATTAATAGTTATCAAAATCACAAATAAGATTTAAATTGGAGTTAAAATGACTAAATTTAAATCTACATAATATAAAAAATCTTTCATCCGAACAAGTAATTTAACCTTTTTTTAATTGGGTCCACCTAACTTAACATTACAATTTTGCAACTAAGATTCATTAGATTATTAAATACTACTTTCATTCCTTAATATATGATCTAATTGACTCTTTTGTGAGATCAATTAGATCATATATTAATGATGTCTATTTTTCAATCAAGTCTTAGCACATGAATCAATTATGAAAATTGTGGTTAAGACTTTATCAAACCATTATTAATGATAAATAGTGATTAATTGTTAGTTAGAATAAGGAAAGTAAATCTGAAACGTGTGAGTTCATTAAATGAGTTCGTTAAGCTTTTTCTCCTTGGGAATAAGCATGAGGTTAAGTTGTTTGGTGCCCAAGAACCTTTGTGTTATGCCGTGAAATGCTTTGTTGTCATAATTATGATATTTATATAGCCCTTTTTAATAATCACTTGGGGTCAAAGAAACCATGATGTCAAGTGGAGTTACTGTTTATCGTTGTCAATCTTAAAAATATTTAAAATTAATAAATATAGAGTAAGGATCTCCGTTAACTTTTTAAATATCATTCTTGCAGTGTTTATTCCATGAATGCATCTAGTTGTTGTATTCAAAACTTCAATACTAATATTAATAGCAGTGCGAAAAATAAAACAAATGAAAAATAAAACATAAGAGATAAGATGATACTATTTTTCAGTTTAAACTACAATCAAATAAAAACAAATAACATGACATTAAAGAAACGAGGATCAATGTTGTTATATTAATGGTAAGGTCACATCAATATGACCACAAGGGTGAAGTGTATCTGAAAAAGCAATAAATTTCTTCACATCACGTCCAAGTCCATGTTCAAATCTCTTCAAGATTCATGAAATTTTCTTGCCTCAATCCATATCCATAGATCTTCATATCCGTGGCGATTAAAACTAACTTATCCCCATTCATAACAATGAATCCTGTTACAATAACATGATCTTCTTCTTTCACACCCATAGCCTTCACCCTTATCTTTAAAATCCTTCTCCACTTACCAATCTCGTAAGCAGCTAAAACCCATATGGTAAAAACATTCTTCCTTAATCTCACCAAACAAATTGACTGATCTGAACTTGTTGGTTTCCCCCATTTATAAATTTTCATTTGGCATGTATAGTCATGAGAGCCACTTCTTGCTTCTTTAGGGATTCTAATCATCTTTGAGCTTTTATCTTCAACATTATAAGCCATTATATATGGCCTGAAATAAGGACTCTTCTTGCTGAGATAAGGAGAACAATCTGATATAAAGTGAAGAGCTTTTTTATAATAAACATGTATGTCAAATGTCAAACGTCTTCCACCATAGAAGAAGCTTGCTTCAACTGACTTCCACATACCCTCCTTTACAGAATAGAATTCCAAATCAATATATTGAGAAGCCCACTCATCTTGAAACTCAAATAGAAACAATATGAAATCATTTGAGTCTTCCACGTTACAATCTAAGACAATGTGATCAACACTTGGGTATTTTTTCACATAATCTGGGGTTGGAATGGGAAGCCATGATTGTGTAACTGGGTTGCAGATGAACAACTCTATGTCGCTACGGCCAAGAATCAAGCCCTTGCTTGAAGCAATAATTCTGAAATCTGGATAGAGTTCCAGAAATTGGAAGAAACCATGAGATACACCAGAGGTTGTGTTCTTTGAGGATAGGTGATGGAACTCAGTTTTGCACCAGTAAAACTGGATAGGTGAGTTAACCAGGCTTTGATAACTTGTTGGAAGAAACATTGGTAAACATGAATTTGAGAGAAAATAACCTCTATTACTCACAAGAATAGATTACAAAACAAACAAGGAGAGGATTGTTCTCACTCTTGATGTTGATTTGAGGATAGTATCCACCTCTATTTATAGTATGAGTTTTGGGGTGGAACAAGGGTGGTTGGTGGAGGGCTTCAAATGGTGGTTGGTTCCAACAAGTTTGGAATGCACCACAATTGTATATAAAACAATAACTAACGATTGCGATCAGTTTGAATCTAATTTTTAAATTATTTTATATTCATTATCCACAAAAAAGATATATAATTATTCCTCCAATGCCCAATATCTTCTTACGACATTTTGGTTGCAGAAAGAAACAAGAGTCACCTTTTGGTTGAAATAAGTGTCCTCTGAAAAAGATATAGTGTTGCAGAATTTGTTGACACATTTAAACTTATAGATAGATTTTGCAGGTAACCATGAGAAGATCTCAATTACAATATCATGAGGCATATCCATAGCTACTACTGAATCAGCACAGATCTAATGGGTCGCTAGTGTAGCAAAAAGGAGTTATATAAAACAATAACTAACGATTGCGATCAGTTTGAATCTAATTTTTAAATTATTTTATATTCATTATCCACAAAAAAGATATATAATTATTCCTCCAATGCCCAATATCTTCTTACGACACCACCCAGTAAATCTAATTATGTGATCAGATAATTGATTCGATTTGATCTATCTAGCTTAAATTTAAATTATTTAAATACAATTTCTTAAATAGGAATATAAATGACGAAAATGAATTTTTAAATTTTGTTCTGATCAATCTAATGACATATTTTCCATATTTTCAGAGATACGTATAAGATATTCTCAGGCAAAAGATTGATACTTTCCAAAAATTTACAGCTAAAAAATCGCGTATATATTTTATTGGTATAGTAAATTATAAACTAATTTTTTGAAAACACGTGTTATTTATAATAATAAAAGTGACAAATATATTGATAAGCAAACAATTAAATTAATTAATAACATTATAATAAAATGATTAATCAATTAATAGTTATCAAAATCACAAATAAGATTTAAATTGGAGTAAAAATGAATAAATTTAAATCTATAAAATATAAAAATTCTTTCAGCGGAACTATTAATTTAAACTTGTTTTAATTGGGTCCACATGTAACTTAACATTACAAGTTTACAACTAAGGTTCGTTAGATTATTAAATAATACCTCCAATCTAATAAGATTTAGTTTATTTTTGTGAGAAATTAAGGAAGCTAAATAAGTTAGTTAATCATATAATATATTATGTATTATTTGATTATATATCAGTTTATAAATCAAAAAAATTAGTTTTGAATAAGAAAGATAAATATAAACATTTTAAAATAATTTATTTAAATTTCTTAATCATTCTATAAAAGTCAATTGATTTTATATTAAAGATCGGAGATATTATCTATGATTTCACAAAAATAATTAAGAAAAGGACAAAACTTGAGTTCATTAATTTATATCAATTATGTCTATTTTTCAATAAGTCTTAGCACATGAATCAATTATGACAATTATGGTTAAGATTTTAAAACTTCATCAAACCATTATTAATGATAAATAGTAATTAATTATTAGAATATTTTAGAATGAAAAGATGTATTTGTTGAAAAGTTATGTCCTTATAAATTAGGGAACTTATATGAATGATTGTGTAAGGAATTATAACATTAAAGATCACCAAGGTGATGTCTCTTCAGTTTCTAAAGACATATGAAAAGGTGTGATAATTACTACTTGATGAAATATTGTGTTGGTTTTTACTTTGTCTCTTCAGTTTCTTAATATCTTCATTTGTGCACAAGATCATATCACACCACAACGAGAGATCAAACTCAGGGTATTTGTTCTTTAGTGCGGACAAAGATAAGGTCAAATTATTACTTTGTAATTGTTGTCTTGGTTTGAATGTTGAAAAAGCAATCCATACTCAAGAGTTTTTGTTATATCATGCAAGAAATTTGTCCTTCAATCTAACTTGCACCCTATAAGATAAGAATAGGTAGTGACAAATTAAGTCTAAAGAAAAGTGCTACCCCACACCAAAAAATTTTGTTTTGAAATTTTATAATGATATATATATACACACACTTTTTTTTTTCTTATACTAATCAAAAGGTACATAGCTAGGGCCTCCACAAAGTAGGATAGGAAAGAAGGCCAATTGTATACAAAAAAAAAATATAAAGTAGAAAGAACAAAAAAACTAAAGACCACCAACCAGAGTGTTAGGTTTAGCTGAAATGATTAGTTCCTTGTAAATCATTGAAGTAAGGCTTAAATTTCTATTGAGAGAGGTGCCCACATCTAGTCCAAAACCGAAAACCTTTTAAAGCTAAAACTATCCATGCAGGTGGAGGATGCTGTCCAAAACGAAAAAACAAAGCAATGAAATTAAAGTAGAAAGAAAACAATGATATAAAAATAACTAATATATCAACAACAAAAAATAACATAAGATCTTGAGATAAAAGAAGTAGGGGGTTTGGACGAGCTAAGAAAATTGAGTTTCATTTCATTTTGATGTTGATGATAAGGAATGATGTATTATTTTTTATTTACACAAAATAATTACTCCTTCCAGTCCTAATTATAGGACATATTTAACCGATTTTGGAAAGATTAATGAGAGAAGTTAAATTAGTTAATTTTACTCATTTTCTTAAAATGCCCTCATATAAATTTAAAATGACATAAGTAAAAGTAAATCAACCACTCTTACCACATACTTCTCCAACATAAAATTTTTCTTTCTACCCGCTTTCTAATTGAAATAATGGTTTTGCTATATATACATATATGTGCGTATATGTATATATATTATATACACATATGTGTGTACATATATTTACACACACATATATAGACACACACATAAACACACATATATTTATATATATCTGTATACACTATTTTGACAAACACACAGAGATATACATATATGTACACACATAGATACAGAGATATACATATATGTACACACATATATATGTGTGTGTAAATGTGTGTTTATATATATATATTAAAAAATTAATATCAGCTGGGTGATAAATAAATTAAAATCTAACAATTTAAAAGTTTTACTAGTCTACGCATCAACATACATACATTCACCAAAAACCAAATATACTTGAGAGAATAAAATAGGGGTATTTTAGGAAGAAATTGACAAAAATTAAAATGTTATCTTATAATTAGGACCAAAATCAATTCTCAAATGTTGTCTTATAATTAGGACCGAAGGGAGTATTTTTTTAAGGCGCATAGCGAAATTTTAAAAATCACCATGCGACCTTTCCAACGACATGTCCTTATTTTCAAGCAGTGCGTGGCGCCAAAAAGTTCAAAAATACAAACTTCCGCTCTCTCTCTCTTCCCCTCTATCGCGCTCGAGAAAACAGAAAAGCATGCACTTCAACTGCAGGTATTCGCAGGACCTGGATCTGGATCCCGAACTCGACGACGATGGCTTCTCAGATTCATCATCTCCGTGCTCTCAGGGTCACCGATCTTCGCTCAACCTCCACACCCAACAAGGCGGTTCCATCTGCCTCCTCTGCTTCTCCAACCTCATTTCCAATCCCCTCTCTCCTACCATCCATGTCTCCTACGCTCTCTCTCAGCTCTCCCGTGCCCTCTCCCAACCTCTCTTCCTTCACTCCTTGCTCACCTTTCATCCGCACTTCCTTACCTCTCCTCTCGTCACTGCCCTTTCCTCTTTCGACGATGAACCTCTTGCCTCCCACCTCATCCAGCTCATTCTTTCTCTATCTTCCTCCGATCATCCTTCTCTTTACGGTGATTTCCTCTCTAGGGTTTCCGATCGCCTCTCTACTGGTTCATTGGCTTGGGGCTGCCACCAATTACACATGGTAATTCCTTAATTTCTTCACTTTTCTCGTTCACTTGATTTTCATCATTGTTTGACGCAGTTAGTCACTGAATTTTTCATGCATTATTCAAGGGAATAGAAGACCATAAATAATTATCGAACTAGTTTTTAGCAAGTTAGGTAAGTTACATGACCGTGAATTCTTATCTGATCCTGTCATTATCAAGCGAACATGACGGTCCAATATGTAATGTTTCCGACACTGGGCTGTGGTATAGCTGGTGTGTCCATTGTCGAAGAGTGGGATTTAAGGGAGAGATGTTTAAATTAAATTCTGTTGTGGATTTCTTGAAATGGTTATCATAGCTGACAACATTCTAAACATGATTGAATCGCGTGTAAATTTTAAAAGAGCTCAATGTATATAAATATATCTATATCAAGATTCTACGCTCATTGCAAAAATAAAACATATTGTTCCTTTGCCAATTAATTTGAGACTACATAAACAATATTTATGGACTGTTTTATAGTTCTAAAATTACAGCTCCACTGCCTAGGGGTTCTTCTGGATTGTCAGAAGGATGATCCCTATGCTCTAATCAAAGATATGCATAGCCTCATCTCCAATCTTGTAGCAGGCCTTCAATTGCCGTGGTAAAGTATATTCATTGCTGTTAACTTTTTGTTGCCTCTTACTTATTTTACATATTATAAGCCCTCTGCTTTATCAGTGCAGTGAGGACACCCGCGGGGAAATCCTTTTTGTTCTTTATAAATTATCTATTCTTCAGACTACATCCGCAGAGGGAGATGGAATTGATACTTTAATTTCCTTTTGTCCTAAGCTCTTGTACTTGTTGGGAGATGCCCTCATGAAGACACAAAATGATGATGTCCGCTTGAATTGTGTTGGTCTGTTGTCGATTTCTCTTTATTCTCTTTGTTGTCTACTTGACTACTTGTAATTTCATTTTTGGTGGCTCGTTATACTATTTTGGAAACCTATTTTGTTAGGTAGTAACTAGTAAGATGTGGCTCAGAGGTTCTTCTCCAAAATAAATTTCTTATTCGTCTCATAGGTACAAAGTTGATTTGATATAATAGACTTGTTATTTAGAACCTAGGTCCAGCAAGTCGATAGCATCGCTTTTTATGGCCCCTCTTGCGCCATGAGTACTCAACTATTCATTGAATGGTCAATGCTCTGCCGCATCTCCGGTAATAGTTAACAGTATCCCTCGACAGTCCATTTGTTAAGCACCTAGTTTATTGATCTAAACATGTTAAATATGTTATAACCTCTCAGTCCAAAAGCCATGATAACAATCCTAACCCTACCCTTTTCTCTCGACGGGTTGGCTTGATTATTTTTATCACTTTTGATTGTTTTGTACTCCCTCCTGATTAACAGTTTGATCTATTTTTTATTAGCACTTTTGACTGTACTGGCTCGAAGAGATTTGTTCGCAGAAGTATATGATACTAGCAGCATGAATTTCTCTGGAGGTGGTCACTCCTCAGAAACAGAGAGTGGAAACAAGGGGTCATCTCTTTGTGCTCTGTTTGCCGAAGCCATCAAAGGCCCACTGCTTTCGTCGAACAGTCAAGTCCAAATCAACACGCTAGATTTACTGCTTCATTATCTGTCTTCAGTAGGTACTTCAGGCGAACATATTCAAGTCTTGGTGGAAGAAAATATTGCAGATTATGTTTTTGAAATATTAAGACTGTCCGGTAAGAACATTCTTCGAAAAATTGTGGAACCCAGCTGTTCTTTTCATTCCGAGTGACAAGATGTTGATATAGCTTTGCTTTTCCTATTTATCAGCATCATAATTTAGACGTATCACAAATTGAAAACTTCAGGCTTCTTTGTTTGAATTCACCGTTGATTGGTTGAGCTTTGTGGTCTCATATCTGGAGAAGCTACCACTATTCTAATTAGCTTTCTTCGTATATTGCTCTTGTAAGTTTGAAGTGTTAGATTTAATTTCAATATTGCTGCTGGCTCAAGTTCTTAAGCCATCATATGGCACCATGACGGTGAATTCAATCAAAGAAGACCGTGGGCATGGCAGTTACTCATTAAGTCTCTATATTTTTCTTTCCAAATCGTGAAAATTGGGCTTCTTTGTTGCATACCTTCATGGGCTAAATTTTCTCTCATGATGAACAGAATATAAGGATCCAGCAGTCAAGACTTGTCTTCAAGTGCTAGATATATTATCAACTGCAGAGGAAGTCTTTAAGTTAAGGCTTGTTGTTGGATTTTCAACTCTGATTCCAGTACTGCAATACATAGCGGAAGTTCCCTTTCACGCAGTTCAATTTGAGACACTGAAACTCATCTTCAAATGCGTTTCTGAGTGCCCTGGAGCAGTGTCGTCTTCTCAAGTGGAGGAACTAGTTGTTGTCTTGACGAGGATGCTTAAAAAACATTCTGATGGGGAGATGGGGGTGCTCCCTGAGACGTTTATAATGGCCTGCTCAATTTTCGTAGCTCTTATTAGATCTCCATCTGGTCAAGGAGTTCTTGATCTGTCAAAACCAATTGAAGAAGCAACAAAACATGCAACTTTAACTTGCCTTTACGTATCTGAAAGGAACACCGAACAAATTTTGCACTTTTTATACCTACTTAAAGAGGCATATGCATACAGTCAAGAAGGAAACTCCACCAACTCAAGTAAACTGGAACTTAGAAGCTGTATTCTAGATATATGCAAAACACATTTACTTCCTTGGCTTTTAACAGATGTTAACGAAATGGAAGAGGAAACAGTCCTGGGATTGCTGGAAACTTTTCATTCTATATTGCTTCTTCACATAAATGTCAATGCCTTGGAATTTGCGGACATCATGACATCATCTTGTTGGTTCAGCTTTTCATATGGATGTCTGGGCTTGTTCCCAGGACATAAGATGAAATACAGAATATATTTACTACTCAGCTCTCTTGTGGATGTTCTTCTTGGTGATGATTCTGGGCACACAATTAGTGGTGCGGCTTTACATTTGCCTTCTGATCCTATTGATTTACTGTATTTACTTGGTCAAAGGAGTACTAAAAGTTCAGAATTAGCATCTTGCCAATCTGCCGTTTTGTTGATTTTATACACCAGTTCATTATATGATGAAAGGTAGTTAAGCCTCCTTTCTCTGGTTGACTGTTAATTAGCATATGTCTTAGTTTCTAACCGCTTTTATATTTGAATTGCCAGACTAGTAGATGAGAAGTTGGTGTTAGCATCTATTGAACAATATGTTCTTGCTAATTACAGTGACGTTTTGGACGGAACTACTGATAATTTGACACTGATTCGACTGGTAAATCTCTACAGCTTGTTCAGGGGCCTCGGCAGGATAAGCTCCCACGTTCCCTACAGTCGAGAAGCTGAAGGAATTTTATTCCAAGTCATAAATAAAGATGGATGGGACTTACTTTCAGCCAGAATTCACTCAGTATCACTGAAGTGGTTGTTCCAACAAGAGAATTTGCTCAAATCGTTGAGTCGTCAGATTTTGAAATTTTGCAGAAGCTATAGCTCGGAAGGGACTGGCATAATGATCTATGAAGCTCATCATCAAACAGTAAACGTACAGACACTAGCTGAGTTAGTATCCTCAGGGGACAACTGCGGAGCAAGGCTCTTTTTATGCTCATTGGCACAACTCGTAGAGGAAGAACGCCATGAGCATGACATAATTTCTCTTCTAGATCTTATAACAACTGTTGTTCGAATCTGTCCAGTTGCTACTGATCAATTATGTTTGAACGGTTTAGGGACAACAATTAGGACGCTTTGTTATTCAAGTCGTACCTTCTCGATGGCAATTCTAATGCCTGTCCTGGTTCTTGTTTTCAACATTTTGGGTTCAGTGCAGTCTGAAACAATTTCTACCGATCAATGTTGGGTTGCTGTAACCATGAAGGTGAGTGGCTAAACTTCCAATCGCACACATCACTTGCAGCTTTGAAAAACAAAATGTCTTGAGCATTATTTTGGCCGTAGTGTTAAATTCAGTCGCTTTACTTACCAGTTTGGCCTTAGTGGCCAGGACGGTATGATAAACAGAAGGCTTCCAGTTTTGATGAGTACAACACCCAATGTATTATTTCGTTCCATTTAATTTACTGTAGCATTCAATGCGGACAATCAGTTATTAGTTGTGCCAATGCAGCCTATTTTATAGCAAAAAAAAAATGCAGCCTATTTGTTTTCCCCTCATCCGATTTGAATTTGATGGGCTCAGGAGTCAGAAACCCCTCAGCGAGATGCCATTTGTTATCCCTGTGCAAACTCTACTAATTTTTTTTTGCCGAACGTTGTACCCATCAAGTTCTATTTGTTTGGCCGTCATTTGTCCCAGTTCTCGTATCTCACAATCCTTTTTGTGAAAATCCAAAGGGTATTAGTTTTTGCTTTCAGACATTAGGAGAACGGATTCATTAATAAATAAAAAAATTAGTGGCAAAACATAACTGATATGTACCTGCTCAAGTTTGGAAAAACACGAACAATTGATGTTTCATTATGAACATAGGTAAGAGATTACAAAAAATAATAAAGGTGAGTTATGTATCCAATTGAAAATATCAGGAATAAACTGATAGATGAAAATATATTGATCTCTCCTACGATAGTTCTGTAACCACCAAAGCTCTCAGGTTACCTGAGAAGACGGAATTTTGTCAGTGATTTGTTAACTGTGCGTTACCACTTTTGCAGGTGATAGAGTACTGTACTCCACCAGAAACTGGTGATATCTTCACAACCGAAAGTCTCTTTGTACTAGGAATTCTTTCCTTAATTTTGCACCACTCTACTAACAAAGCACTTGAAGAAGCTTCAAAGTTCATTCTTTTCAATACTTGTATAGTTTCTATGGTGAACAATGTAGTCCAGGCAGCTTCTTCAAAGGGACCTGCTTTACTTGACTATGATGAGGAAACAAGCGCCTGTGAAACTCTAACATCTGTCCTTTTACTTAATTACTTCGCTCTTAGGAGGTATGTTGGTTTCCTTCAGTAGCTGTGTCGATACAAATTAAGTCATTAAAGCTAACTATTATGTTGTTCTAGTTTGCATGCTATCCTACCACGAGTCGTGGATTGGAAGAACTTCCTTGCTACAACGAATTCAACAGAGTCTGTAGAATTTATTACCATCCGTTGCCATGATCTGTGCAGAATTTTACATTTTGGTTCTTTGGTGGTCAAGATTGTTGCTTCCTATAGCCTGTTAGAGTTGTTTACCAGAATATCAGATCAGATAAACAGTAAACATGAAGAGCTAATATGTTCGATTAAGTATCTCATGTCTATAAGGGGTATTCTGGAAGGCCTAGTTTCTTACAATGACCTGAGAGTGGCTACAAATTGTGCCCTCTGCCTGTCAATGATTATGGAATGGGAAAAGCAGACAAGGGAAAAAATACCATTTCAAAAGAGCAGTTGGTGTAGGTTTATTGTGGAAGAGATGACAGTATCTTTGGCAGCTCCGTGTTTGACATCTCAATCATTTATTAACAGTCAAAGGCCTGCCGTACTTGTAGCTATTGCATTGCTAAAACTGCATGAAGTTCCTGAGTGGATGAGATATGTATTTAATGACTCAAGCATATCCGGCATACTAAAGAACCTTGGTGCTAGTAACTTGAGCACGGAGATAATGGTTCTATTCCGAGAACTACTTAAATCTGACCTTTTGAATTCGGATCACATAGCGACCATAAATCAAGTTCTTCAGGTACGTCGCTGCCCTATAGCATCATCAGATATATGTGTTGATATTTGGGTTACTTGGAAATATGAAATCTTATTAATAATGCTTTCTGTTGATAATAATAATAACAATGAACGGTCATTGTAGAAAGAATAAAATGCTGTGCATGTGGGCAACCGAACACATTTATATGATATATAAATTCCGTAGTTATGTTATTTCTGATATTTGCAGGGATGCAGAACGCGTTTGTCCGTTAATGATGGTCAAGATGGTCAGCCACTTGAACCAGGAAAGGCGCGCATAGCAACATATGATATGGGAGAAGTTTGTGGATATTTAATTGATTTAATGTCAGAAACATGTCCAGACACGGGTCGTTGGGGATTTCATTTGAGCAATAACAAACTCCTAGAAGAAATTGAGCTGTTTTTTAGGACCTTAATTGTAGATAATAATAGGAGCCGATAGCTAAATGTAGATAACAGTGAGGGGGTTTGATAATTTTACTAATTTTATAGGTGCATGCATATCGCTCGAAAACACAAACAAGCAATGGTCGAGGATATTAGACATCATTGATGTCTCAAGATACTGCTGACAGGCATGGTTGGAGAAAAACAAGACATGGCTGTGAAGGAGTTGGCTTGTTACTTCATAGCATGACAAGCAGGGAAGTCAACGGCCAGAGGTGTCCTCAAGCTCAGGGTGCTTAAACTTATGAAATATGGTTTTAGAATCAAGGCGTTTAAGGATATATGCATAACATGAAAAACATCACTACATATATAAATTTTTAACTACTCTGCCAGACCCTTTAGTCTTGACTTTGACATTATGTTTTTGTTTTTTGCCCAAACTGTTTCATTTAAAATGTGTTCACATTCCCATATGATGATGTCAGGTGCTGCTATATATAGTTGAGATTTTTTTTTTTGGGTCAAATATATAGTTGAGATCATTAAACAACATGTAGGAAGACTGAACAGAGAAAAATGAACTATCAATGTTCAAAACATTTGTACAGATGTGCAAAAGCAACGCTTGATATTTTCCTTCATTGCTTCAAAAAGCCAACAATTCTCAGCTCATTAAAAGAAACTTTCCTAGGTCCCAAAAGGTCTAAACTGCTAGGGTTTCATCACTCTACCATTACATCATTTAAACTTTCGTTCGTCATCATTAAATAGTGGGAAGACATTACAAATATTCACACTTTCTTTTATTGTCTTTTTAAAAAATAAAAAAATTGATACCTTATTTGGTTGTCCTACGGCTGATACAACCTTCAATATGTTCAGATACTAAATCAACTAGGCCATCGTAAGTCCATGTTTTCCTTTCTCTGTCCTCTGGGTGCTGAGAAGAGTACACTTCTTCACAAGTCTTAAGAAAATGACCTTTCCCAAACGCAGTAAGGACCAAAGAATCTGTTTCCATTTCTACAACTCTAAGAAGATAGCCCATCCTTCTCCACTTCTCCAGAGTTCCACTGCCATCAAAACCCTTTCTAGTTGCATCAAAAATAATTCCAATAGTGACTATGTCAGGTTTCACTCGATAGGTTGACAATTGAGAAAGAAAAATTCTCAAGTGCTTGAAATCATTCATCTTCACATAAGCCAGCATGATAATATTAGCAAGTGTAACATTCCATTGAACTTTGGCTTCCTGCATTTCTCCAACAATGATATCCATGCCTTTTCGACTCAAAAGACAAGCATAAGAAAGGAGGCGTAGAAACCAAACAAGTTCGGTCCCACCAAAAGTCGAACGTAAATCAATCCCCAAATCTTCTAATCTAGAATACATATAATTCTCAATATAAACTTCTGCAAGTTTTCTTATTAAATCATCCTTTAAAGGGGTTTCTGAGTTCAAAAGTTTAAGATAAATTTTTTCCATCTTTGTAACTATCCCGAATCTGGCATAAGCCTCAAGCATTGCAACCAAAGTAGAAGAATGCAAACACATTTTTTTGGAAGGCATTCTTTGATATACAGATTCCATTCTCTGAAGCAGTCCACCTTTTGCATATTCTCTTATAAGTATGTTATAAGTCGTGTGACCAAGAGAACATCCATCTAACTCCATCCTTTTCACACACAAGCCCATCTCATCATACATCTTAAACTTCCCATAGCCTTGAATTAAACTTTCATAGGTTTCAGTGTCCGGCAATACGCTGGATGCTTTCATCTCACTTACAAAAAACAAAGCATCACTAAATTTGCCTTCCATGGAGAAACCATGAATTATTAGATTGTACGCACCTGAAGAAGGTTTGAGACCATACTTTTTCATCTCCTGGAGGGCAGCCACAGCCTCTTCCATCATTCCTTCTTCAGTCAACACACGTATTATTTTGTTATGGTTGACTTCATTAATCCGTGATTCCTCAATTTTCTTCCACATATCAAATACCTATTCAAACACTCAGTAGTCAATCACTGCAGAGATGCTACGATAACATCTAAATTAAAACAAGAAAGAAAACCTCTTCAGTTTTCCAATTTAACGTTAAATACCGAAAGACTGTTCAAGAACTTCACTTTAATTTCAGTTTCTGATAGAATAATAGTACAACGATGCGAATTAAAGGTAACCATTTTAGCTTAGCACAACTAAGACCTATCAGGGTCATAATTTGCCAGAGAGCAAGTACCTGAAGGATTTCTTTGGATCTGGAGGCATGTTTAAGAAACCTGACGACGGCCCAGAACTGGTCTTTGGACCAATCTCCATCTTGTTGGAGTATGCGGAGAGGGCTTGAATCTTGCTTCTGAAGCTTTCGCAATAAGGATTTGAGGATGCGATGCTCATGGTAAGTCTCAACAAGAAGGGTTTTGTGCTGTAGGGAAGCACTTTGCGAAAATGTATCAGCTGATGAGATGCGAACAGGAGAGAGGCGGATTTGAGTGAGGAGAGAAGGGAATTTGGGGAAGAATTTAAGGAAGACGGGATTGCAAGGTTTCGCTATTGTGCTGCGTTTGAAGCGGAGATGGTGGTTTACGGGAGTCGGACCTACCAGATTCGCCATTTTAGCCAGCAACTTGACTCACTCTCTCTCGTTCCTCCTCCTCCTTGGCCTTGGCGCCCAAACACCAGGGTTTGATGTAGAATTACGGGAAAATTAACCGATGATTACACTTTCCCGCCTTGTCTTGTAACCTAACGATATGAATTAACGATATAAATGGAAGAGGTTCAGAAGAGAAAGGACAAAATAAGAAATGAAATGCCCAAAGGATAATCATCTCCTTAGGGTACTGTGCTTTATATAGAGAGAATATGAATTAGGTTATTGTTACAAATGAATCACAACCATACATATGTCAGACTATAGCTACAGTATTAACAATCATCTACAAGACACTAATTACTTATTAGTCCTAATATTCCCCCTCAAACGAGAGAGTGTGAGACACACACCAAGTTTGTGTCTGAAAAGAGAAAATTGAGAATGAGAAAGTGCTTTAATGAAACAATCAGCTATTTGATGAGACGGGGGTACATATCGAACTCTAATGAAACCAGACAAGACTTGATCTCTAATAAAGTGAACATCAATCTCAATATGTTTGCTCCTAACATGATGTACTGGATTCGAGGCAAGAGCTTGAGCACTTAGATTATCACACCAGATTGTTGAAGGTTGACGGATATGAAGGCCAATTTCTGTTAATAGAGAATGCAACCATGTAAGTTCAGCTGCTCCATCAGAAAGAGAACGATACTAGAATTCTGAACTTGCTCTAGAGACTACTTGTTGCTTCTTTGAACACCATGAAACAAGTGTTCCACCCAAGTACACACAGTATCCACCTATGGATTTTCTGTCATCAAGATCAGTTGCCCAATCAGCATCTGTAAAAGCCATGAGTTGAAGCGACCCCACAGGTTTAATATGTAAACCATAGTGAATAGTTCCTTTGAGGTATCTTAGAATTCTCTTGACACCCTGAAAATGAACATCAGTTGATTGAGACAAAAATTGACTCAGTTTGTTAACAGAATAGGCGATATCCGGTCTAGATGTTGTTAAGTACTGTAGAGAGCCAATAGCTCGTCTGTACAAAAATGGATCTGCAAGTTGTTTCCCATCCTTAGCTGAAAATTGTCTGCTGGTGACCATAGGTGTGGGCATGGGGGCACAATCAGACATATTAAACTTCCTTAATAAATCAAGAATGTACTTAGTTTGATTCACATAAAAACCAGAAGCATCTCTATGAATTTCTAGACCCAGAAAATAATAAATAGGACCCAAATCTTTGAGAGAGAATATTTCATTCAACCTAACAATAAATTTTTGAACAGAACTTGCATTGTTCCCAGTGATAAGAATATCATCCACATAAATAAGGATAAATACCATAAGTCGATTGCTCTTGAGGAAGAATAGGGAAACATCAGTACAAGCATTCTTGAAACCCCAGCCGACCAAGGTCTGTCTTAATCTATCAAACCATGCTCTTGGTGCTTGTTTGAGGCCGTATATAGCCTTGGTAAGTCGACAAACATGATTTGGGTTTGCAGAATCTTTAAAACCAGGCGGTTGACACATAAACACTTCTTCTTTCAAGAACCCATTCAGAAAAGCATTATTCACATCCAACTGGCATATTTCCCATCTGAATTTGAAAGCCAAAGTAAGAATGATGCAAATTGTTGTTGGTTTCACAACAGGACTGAACGTTTCACCATAATCAACTCCTGTAGATTGTTGAAAGCCCTTGGCCACTAATCTGGCTTTGTGTTTCAAAATGGAACCATCAGCATTAAATTTGGTTTTGAAAACCCACTTAGAATCAACCAATTTCTGACCCTGATAAGGAACAAGCAACCAGGTCTTGTTGCGACAGAGAGCTTCATATTCATCTTTCATGGCGCGAAGCCAATGAGCAGAAGCCAAAGCGTCTGAGACTGAGGATGGTTCAGTAGCGTGAGACAAAGCAGAGGGTGTTTTTGTGGCTAAGAGACCAATAAAAGGGTATTTAGGTTTGACAATTCCAGATTTAGCACGGGTGACCATGGGATGAATATTAGGAAGAGAAGTGGGAGAAGAAGGAGAAGAAGAAATGGAACTGAGATGTGGAGATGAAACAGAACCTGGAGTTGCGGATGAAGAAGACGAAGATGAGTGATGACGCGGCAAAGACGCACATGGTGTGGAATCTGGAGAAGGCAAATGAATATTGGAGTTAAGAGGGTTGGATGAGGGTTGGATGAGGGGTGGGCCGTGGGAGTAATGTGAGGAGAGTGGGCCAAATAGGATGGACATATAGGTTGAGAAGTGAGAATTGGGCCAATGGGAGAGTTGGGTTGTCGTGGGTGTTGAGGAGAGTTTGGTGAAGGAGAGGCCGAGGCATGAGTGGTGGTCTGATAAGTAGTAGTGGGTTGGTCAATGCTTTTAGTCTCACGCATATGATCAGTAATCAGCAAAGGAATGGAATCAGGTGAATCACTGGATGGGCCTGATACACATGTAGGACCTATAGACAAAGGAAAAACAAGTGGGTCAAAAATGACATGCCTGGAAACATATATTCTTCCAGATGGACTCGAGGCACTTAAAGCCTTTTTTATTGGAAGTTGGGCCAAGATAGATACATTTCTTGCTATGATATTCCAATTTATGAGAGTTGTATGGCTTCAAACAAGGATAACAAGCACAACCAAAAGGCTTGAGGGAGTGATGATCAGGTTGGGTTTTATACAAAGTAATTAAAGGAGTCTTCCCTTGTAAAACTGGTGTAGGTAAGCGATTGATTAAATAAACCGCCATTTGGAAAGCCTCGGTCCAATAAGAGAAAGAAACATGAGCTTGAGCCAACAAAGTTAAACCCATTTCCACAATATGTCTATGTTTCCGCTCTGCTCTACCATTCTGAGAGGAGGTATAAGGGCATGTAAAACGCATAATAATACCAAGATTATTTGCAAGCGGGATGAGAGGTTTATACTCGGTTCCATTGTCACATTGAATGAATTTAATTTTGGTCTGAAACTGAGTGTCAAAATGTTGAAAAGCAACCACAGTATCTCCTTTATTCTTAAGAGGGTATAACCATGTGTATCTACTATAATCATCAATAAAATGAATATAATATCGGTACCCATGTATAGATTGAATAGGAGAAGGACCCCACAAATCAGTATGAATCAACTCAAATGGTGAAGAAGCATGAGATAGGGATTTGGAAAAAGGCAATTTTCTTGATTTTCCAGATTGACAAGTCTCACAAATAAAAGTGTCATTAACATGTATTTTGATATTACAATCATTCAAAATTTGGTGTAAAATCTTATTGCTTGGGTGACCAAGCTTGTAATGCCAAGCCCTAAAATCCTCATCATTTCTGGAAACAGAAGCAGAGTGTGCCTGAGCCTTAATGGTGGTCACTAGGTAGAGCCCTTGTCTTGGTGAGCTTTTCATCAAGAGAGACCTTGTTCTCTGATCCTTCACAACACAGCCCTGATTAGTAAAAATAATAGCAACAGGATTATCTGAAACAAGCTTATTCACACTCAACAGATTCTTAGTAACATGAGGAACAACTAACACATCATTAAGCTGAACTTGAGAATCAGAACAGGGAAGAGAGGCAGAACCAATTCCATGAATAGCAGCCATAGACCCAGTACAAGTAAAGAGACGAGAATGAGGCTTACCCACTGAATGAACAAAGTCAAGATTAGAGGAATCTGAAGCAACGTGATGATTAGCACCACTATCAAGATACCAATCAGAATCAGTGACATCTAAGGCATCTACGTGATATGCCTGAGGAGGGGAGCGAGTGGGAGGTCGAAAACTCCGATCAAATCGCTTGAAGCAGTTGACGACAGTGTGACCAGGCTTCTCACAAAGAGCACAAAATGGACAACCACCTGAACCAGTTGTGCCTGAGCTACCATTCGAACATCCCCTCGAACGATTAGGGCGACCACCCTTGCTTCAACGCCATGGAGCACGGACAAGAGACCGAGATGAATCAGGGTGGGAGGTAGCGACATTTGCACTTGGTTGCAGAGAGAGAGAGGAAAAATTATTCAGTTGCTCAAGACGAGCTTCAAAAGCCAATAGAGCAGATTGGGCATCAACCCAAGTTAAACCTTCATGATCAACAAGTTTTACCACAACAGGATTGTACTCACCATCCAAGCCATTGAGAGTGTGGAGGATGAGTTCATCAGTTGAAATAGGAGCTCCAGCCAAGGCGAGGTGGTCAGAAATTAGTTTCATCCGAGCAATATAATCGGACATAGGCGAGCCATTTTTCCTGGTGCTATGAAGCTCAGACTTGTGGATCATAATACGGGACTTGGACACAGCAGAGGTGAGAGATCGAGCTTCAGATCAGAGCTCAAACGCCGTCCGACAGTGGAGAAGTTGAGTCGCAACATCCTGAGTCATTGTGTTGCGAAGCCAGCCGAGAAGCATCCTGTCGACTGAGAACCATTCCTCAAAGCTGGGTTGGTAACGATTGCAGTGGAAGGCGGCACCACCGTGGTCATCGACGGGACAGTAGCAGCTCCGTCAAGATGAGATTGTAACCGGTTGCCTTCGATGAGCGGTAGGACGACGGAGGCCCAAACGAGGTAGTTCGTCCGATCCAACTTGATCTACGAAGTTTGGCTAGAAGATTGAAATAGGGCATACGTGTGATGAGCGGCAGTGGGAGGCGCAGTGGGAGTCGCGGTGGAAGACACAGTGGGTGTCGCGGTGGGTGAAGAAGTTGTACCAGAAGAGAAAGGGAACGATGAGGCCATCGTGAGTGACTGAGGTAAGAGAAAATAAAAGAAAGAAAGAGGTGGCTCTGGTACCAAGAAGAGAAAAGACAAAATAAGAAATGAAATGCCCAAAGGATAATCATCTCCTTAGGGTACTGTGCTTTATATAGAGAGAATATGAATTAGGGTATTGTTACAAATGAATCACAACCATACATCTGTCAGACTATAGCTACAATATTAACAATCATCTACAAGACACTAATTACTTATTAGTCCTAACAGGTTCAATCTCAAAAATATGTTGGAAGTATTGAATGTAAACAATATAAAATAAATTATTGAAGTAAATATTACTTTTAAAAAAATATTTTAAGGTGAATGCAACTTAGCCCATTATACTTTTAAAAATAATTACGATTTTTCAAATTTTTAATATCTAAGCTTATATATAAATATATTTTTCCTAATGTTTATCCAGACAGTGGAATCTCTCCTCCTTTTTCTTGATACAAATAGGTGGAGTTATGTATTAATAAAAGTTCAAGTACACACAATAATACAACAGACCCTTTGCTTTAATTACCATCCCTTGACTTTATTAGCTTTTCATTCATTAAACTACAGAGATTAAGATTATTCTCAAGCTCCTTAGTTGCGTCAACATCTCTCTCATTTCTCTCTTCTATCCTAAAAACCATTCATCATGGGACTCATTGTTCCAGATTTTACGAGAATCAAATTCCTTGAATGCTTACTGCCACACCTAAATTAAATTCCTTATTCTGATATCACTCCATCATCTGAGTCCATCATACCAAGCTCCTTCTCCTCCACTTCTGATTCTGAAAGCTCCACTTCAACAAACAACCAAGTCATGATATTGGATTGTTCATCACCAATTCTGGTCCCAGTTCATGTTCTCACATCAGGGAGATTTCAAATTGTTGTCACATATTTCACGTGAGATTGCTTGGATCCATGGTTGGATCAGAACCAGATTACCTGCACTTTGTGCAAAGCCTACTAATTCCAGGTAACCAGAGACAAGAAACTATTCATCACTATCATTGATCAGCCGAGATCTTATCATCTGTGCACAAGATCAACCTGATAATAGCTTTAAAACCAAAGAAAACAGGATTTCTAGTTCACTATTCTTATGATAAGAAGTTATGTCTCATTCATGTGATAAGAAAGTACGCTCTCTGATTTTCTTTGATCTCTCTCTCTTAATTTACTTCTGAATTATAGCTGATAGTACTACTGTTTAACATATATATGTCTCTCTTCATGGTTAGTTTCTTTTTACCTGAGTTATAACTGATATACCGTTTAACATACTTATGTCTCTCTTCATAGTTATAAGCTAATAGACTAACTAGGCTTTCTTTTTAGAGTTCGGCATTTTCCCATCTCATTCAGGGACTGTTTCTGCATAGTCAAAATTAGAAAGCATTCAAGTTGTGACATGACAATTAAGACTGCCAACCAAATGACACTGACAAATAATTAAGCAGTGTCTTGTGGACAAACACCCAAGTGGGCTCCCAATCTGTGCTAATCTATGGATTACTGTCACCATCACAACATATTTTAAGCATAATGATTTGATTAACTAGTTTCGCTAAACTAAAACAAAATATATCAAACAATGACCTCCTTGAGATTTCCTTTTCAACACTTGATGACAAATACTTGATCACCAAAGATCATATATAACTAACCACCATATGTATTGATTTCGGCTGTTAGACTGTTGCTGCTCTGGCCCTATTATAATACAAAGAGATAAGGTTTATTTTGGTTCTATTCATAAATTTCATAACTAATTTTTTCATATAAATATACAATTATACCCTTCGTTTATTATTATTATGTTAACTTTGTTTTCCCAAGATATATTGTATATTAATAAGGATAAAGTTAGAATAATTGTGCTATAAAAGTAACTAATTGTGCTAAAGAAATTGAACGACCAACATCTCCATGAGTGGTAATCATCTTTCGTCTTGGTAAGCATTTGAAAATGCGTCTATCAAGTTAAATGTTAATAAACATCTTACATTTGAAATTTAGTTAGCTATAAAATAAAAAGCTCTCACCCTTCACTAACACTCAAGAAAATAAATAGATGCAGTTCACTGTCTTTATTTTCTATTTAAAGAAATTCAAAAGGCCAAACAGGATCATCCATACCATCAAATTGAGGCAGCTGGTAAAGTGTACCAAACCATGATATGACATGTTCAAGTTTCGTACCAGAAAAATATGACTGAGGATCCACAACATATACAACCATATTCGTAGGAGGCTAGGAAGGCCAGGATCTATGAAGCAAAATATGTACCTTAATCTAAAGGGAACCTTAGCAGAACTATAATACCACAAACACCACATGAATGACCAGAACTACTAAGCAGATCATATCCTTAGAGTGGAAAGAATAAGGATAATCTTAATTTTCTCCACCGATAACATTCATCTACTTCACATTTACCGAGGATCAACAGAAGAGCAGCATACAAACTGTACCCAGTATGGTCTGCTCTTGACTTTCCTCTTTTCTCTCTTGATGTCTGCAGGATATCTTGCTGGGGAGTTCCATTCCTTTCCAGCCTCGTCTCTCACAGCCTGTGCGGCAGGGGATTCAGGGCCAAGGATGGAGTTAACAGTCGTCAACCCAGAACCATTATCTGTTGCAACTTTACCATTTTTAGGAGACACTTGATTCTCCTCCAACTTTGGAGACTTGGGCTTGTTGCTATTGGCAGCCTCGCCCAGGAGGCTCTTCAAAGGTGTGCTGCTCTGTTTTCTGGTGCTCCAGTTTGTTACCTTGGCTATAATTTCTTCATTCTTCTTTCTCCCTTGAGAATCATTAACAACTTGAGTTAGGGTGGGAAACCAACCAGCCTGAGGAGAGGTCGGGTTTGGTTGTTGTGGGTTATGCCCCTTCTGGCATTCTGAAGCAGCAGCTTTTGGATCATGTTCGACCAAAGTCATAAAAGATGGTGGTTCAAACAAGTCTGGTTTCTCAGATAGGGGTCCCTGAGTTGCAGCTTTTGAACTGTTCCAGTTGGATTTCCCTGCTTCTGCTGATGACAAAGCTTCACCTTCCATAATAGCTGGTGCATCAGATTGGACAGAAAGAACTGATTGACACATCATGAAAAAGGAAATCAATTGGCGCGTCCTCCCAAAAAGTGAAAAAAAATATTTAAGCTTTATATAGAAAATGCAAGTAGAGATCTTTCCCATTTCCCCCACAAATTTTAAAAGAGCAAACTTAGAATAAAGAAACTTCTGATGTGCATCAGATTAAACCAGAAGTAGAGATAATTAATAGTCAGCATGTAAGATATGACAAATGAAGCAGACAAAATCCGTAAACATTGAAATTGTACATGCGTGTTATTTACTCTATAGATCTACCTCATTCTAAACAAAAATATAATTTACATTAACATTTGATTAATTATCCTGATATTATATACGAATAATCATCAGGGTCATGCAAAATGAGATGCTTATAAAGTACTTTCATACAGTGACTAATCACTTGTTTCCCTCTACATCTAACATACACTGGAGTAGGGTAGGAACCACCTAATGAGGCTTAAAGTTCTACACCAAAAATATGACTAACACAACTAAACCATGCATGTGCTGAGTAAAATTACCATTATAATATTTGACATCTTTGACTTCTTATCAAAACTAAAATCCATAAAAGTTTACTCAGTCCCTCAGATTTTCATCAGTTCCAAACGCATCTATTTAGTTGAAATTTTTTTCTAAAAAAATCAGATCTTAAAGAACCAAGTGAGCATTTAGGTTTAGCCTTGTTTATACTGAAAATAGTAACTGCAAGCGGCAAGTTATGGTACTTTCTTTCTCTTTTATCTTCTCGCCTAAAATCTGTCACATGATGGCATCTAATGTTAAATTGAGTACCCAAAAAAAAAAGCTACAAGAAGCAGGAATGAGATTAAGCTTTAATTTAATAAGCACCACAACAAATTAGGAAGTTTTGATTGACCATTCAAGCATGTCGCAAATCCACCAACAGTTAACTTTCTATGGTGCAGGAGGCATTCTATTGTAATGCAACAAACGTATATACCTGAAACAGAGCCCCAGTTTCCTTCCAAACTATCACAGCGACTACCGGAGTCAACTGAAGCATCAATTGCAGATGAACCAAATTTAACTGAACTATTGCCATTTCGATCTGAAGCAGTCACAACACTAGTTCCAGAAGCTTCCCCACTGGGCTCAACAGCCATGTTATCTTCAACAGCAGGAAAAGACTGAACAGATTGGTGAGTATCTAGATGAGAATGTAGGGGGAGTTCCCTGTCATGTTTTTCTACAGCCTTTGATGGCTCTGTATCTTGTGCTTGGGGTGAATTAGAATAAGCACCACTGACTGTATTAAATTCTTCCTGTACTTTGCAGTTGTTAATGATTTCATCTCCTTGTGTGCCTTCCTTAATACCTGACACTGCATCTATACCTGTCGGTTTCCTTGCTTGTCCATCCATTACATCTTCTGAAACAATTTGGGATTCAAATGGAGTGCTACCAGAATTGGGTGACAAAACATTTTTCACAAGGGAGGCTCCCAAACCCTGAGTATCATTTTCATCACATTTCTCTGGCAAGAGGTCACTAGGCTGAAAAGTTCCCACCTTGATTTCAACATCACTTTCCTCATCACCTCCTTTGAATTTGCTGTTTAAGACTACACCATCTAAATCATTTCTTTTTTCCTCACAATGACTTGTTCCATCTCTGTTAACTACACTAGTTTGACTGGGTGAGGAGTCAATTGATAGATTTTGGAGATTCTCTTTAGATGAGGCCACGACACCATCTTCTGGAAAACCTTTCTCTTGCGAAGTTTTACAAGCATCATCAATCTTCTGTTCTACTGAAAAGTCAGATACGTGGCTCTCATTTTTCTCAGTGTTCACAGTATTCATAAAGGCTCTAATTTCATCTGATCTTGGATTACTTTCAGCTGTCAGTGTGACTGGATAAACTACAGCTTGCTCTTCAGCAAGTGCTTCTTCAACATGAGACTCATAGCGGACCTGCTCCTGCTTAATGATATCATCTGAAACATGCACATCTGGAGAAACAATCTCACTTTCTTTGCTCAATTGGCTTGATTTGAAATCAGAACGATTTTCCTCATCAATGGTATCCTTCAAGCCATCTTCCTTAACTTCAAATGCTTCAGTTGAGTGCCGACTGTTGAAAGATTTTCGTGAAATTTCTTCCTCACAATCTTTAAAATCTTCAAAATCATCAGATGAGACTATAACACTACCTTCCAACAAGTTTTTGTGCTGTAAATTTTTACCAACATCATCAGACCCCAGTTCTTCAGAAGAGCCGACAGTACAAGCCTTATTAATCTCAGACTTCATAGAATCCTCAGAGGCTTCAATTTCTATTAATGTTTTATCACCATCAACAGTGTGCTTGGCAGGAGAAACTTCAGCATGCTCTTCAGCAGTCACTTCAACCATGGGCTCACTGTTAATACAACCCTGCTTAATTTCTTCAAAGAGAACCTCTTTTTCTTCAGTCAGTTGGTTTGATTTGGAATTGGAATGGCACTCTTCAGTCACAGACGAAGTTACCTTTAAGTCATCATCCCCATGCTTCAGTGATTCAGATGAGTACATGCTTAAAGGATTTTGTACGGCCACTCCACCTTCCAGACCCTTACAATTTTCAAACTCACTTTGAGAATGAGCTAAATCAGGATTAGACAGGGTAAAGACATCATCACCTCCTCCGTTTTCCTGAAAAGCATTGACTGGATCAGTAGAGGTAGCAGACTGTAACTTATGTTTTGACTCCATCTGAACAACATTAGTAGAAGCATTTGTGTCAGCAACAGAATCTGCATCAGAATGAAGTGCATTATCTGGAGGCCCCACCCCCACAGAAGAAAAATCGGCATTGTATTTTTGGTCAAGTGTAGCAGCTCCATCAGCCATTTCACCGCTTGAGGTTACCTCACCACTAACCTCTATTTTAGAAGATTTCTCACTTATTTCATCGGCAACATTACAAGTTACCTCATCACTAACCTCTATTTTAGAAGATTTCTCGCTTATTTCATCTACATTACTGGAAGATTTTGCAATCTCAACCATTTCTCTGTCTGATTCAATCCCATCCATTCCTTTCAAATTAGTCTCTGCAACAGAACTCAAATTGCTATCGGTCACATATTTGCCCATTTCTGGAATGACATCAGACATGGCTTCAGCTTGGCTGTGATGAGAGTTAATTGGAATACCCAAGGAATCATCACTACGCACAACAGTTGATGCTTCAGTCTTCAAATCTGAATCAGAAAATGATGACGGCTCCACAACAAACCCTGATGGTTGACCTGGCAACTCTGATGGTTTTCCTGCCTCAACCTCTTCACTTTTTGAAGTTTCGGGGTTTGGCATTTGGAGGTCCTCACTCGACTTGACAATTAACTGGCTCACACTTCCAGCTGTGAAAGCAATTGTTAAAACAATGTTTACCACATGGAAGAAACACATCTAGCATGGGAAAAACTCAATTTCCAGTCCACGATAATTTATCAATACATATAAAAGAACATGTCAAGAAATACCTACAAGTATGGTTGAATTCCTTATCATACAAATTTTTAAATAAACCACCGAAGCAGTTTCAGTATTCCGTACAATAAAGAGTCAGTATACCACGACAATTATGAGTCTTAATGAACATAAAATAGTCCCCACCAAACTTAACACTGTTAAGAGTATGATGCTAACACATTAAGAGGAAACACAAAAGTACTTGTGTAAAATACTGAATCGTTTACAAAGTAATAGCTGCATACTGATTAAAATGAGAAATCACGAAAACCAGATATCAAGTTCTTAATTGAACAAACAAATCAGCTAAATCAGAAGTAACTCAAGAAATTTATCTGTTGATGAGGGGAAAAATAAATTGCAGACACATCAATCAGGTGTTCCAATAAATATTGAAGCTTACCATCAAAACCTTTATTTTCAGATAGCTCTGAAAGTTTTGGATCCTTTCTGTCAAATTTTTCCGCATTATTTGCTGAATCTGAACTTAATCCACCATCTGAAAAGTCTGCAACAGCATCTGAAAACACCTCATCTTCTGATCTCTTTATTTTTTCTCCGATCCCACCACCACCCTTCTCATTTTTACTCATTTCCGTGGTAGGTTTTGGGCCTGATGCATCAGATTTTACACAAATCAAAATATCAGCAGACTTGTCTCTGCAGAAAATACAAAATTAAAAAAAAAAAACACTAACGGAGCATTAATTTATTTCGCTAGAGGGAGTCAAGCTCACTTTAAGAACAAAAAATTAGTTCAGTATTTCTTAGTAAAAAAAAATGAAATATATTATTCGACTGACTTGGCGCCTTGTGATCATCGTCAGAATCATCTGAAGCGTTGGAATGGGAATGTCCCTCTGAGTCGAACAGTTTGTAACCTTCAATGGTTCCACAGATCCTCTTGTGAGCACGCCTGTGTTTGGCACTTGGATGCGGATTTGGGAAGGGCCATCCACATTTGTGACACAAATGGACTCCATGACTCTCGTGCCCTTCACAATCAACAAAGGACCATCAAGATCGTCCATTCCAGAAACTCATAAAAACCCCCCAAAAAGAAAGAAAAGTCAGAGACAGAGGCTTTTCCTTTAGAAAAACCAGAAAGACAAAGACTTCTCCGTAAAAGAAAGCAGAAAGATATACGATATAAAAGGAGAGAAAGAGAGAGCAAGATTAAGAAAAACGAGACAGGCTTGGAGACTAATTAAAAAACACGGGAAGAGCTGAAAGCACCTGGAGTGTGAATTCGTCTATGATCTTGGTCATCCATGTACAAGAAAATTAGAGCAATGGATCAGATTAAAGGAGACCGAACAAGCAAAAAGCAATCGGAGGATGAATGAGCTGTGAGAGAAGGAATGGAGCAGACTGTGATGAAGCAGATAGAAGATGACTTGCTGGTAGAAGTAGAGACACCAAAGTGGGGAGAGACCAGACCAGCGAGAGCAGAGTGGCGTACCCAGATACGGTGCACAGGCACAATTGTCCTACCCTACCCCGGATCCGCGTCGTTTTGCTGGATGAGTTTTTAAGTTCATGGTTGAGTTCAGCACTTAATGCGATGCGGCCTACCCCTCGTCCTTCTTCAATATTGACTTTTCAAAAGACAGAAGTATTTCATAGTCTTTTCAGAGATATCAAAGGGTGAAAATGAATGTCATGGATAAGGCCATTGGAGTCAACCACAGAGGATAGAAACCTTGCTCCGCGACCGCGCGGATGTATATGTAAAATTGGTACTCATCTTAAGTATATTGAATATGGATAGGATATTGTTACTTTTTCACGTTAAATCAGAATCTCAATAGGAAGGAGAAATAATAAAGATGTATAAGATTCTGATCCAACGGTGAAAAAGTAGTAGTAACATTAATAGTGAAAAAAAATGGTAGTGATAATATTCTATTCCGATAAAATAAAGTTAACTTTTTAAAAAATATTAAATAAATAATTTTAAAATATCTATATCTATATCTATATATATTTTTTAAACTATTTTATTTAACTTATAAACGATATATAATCTAAATTACTCGTCTCAAAAAGGTAATAACAGATGTTGCGTTAGGCACTTTATTTTAAAATAATTATACTTATCATTTTTATTTCAAAACTATTTTGTCTAACAATTTATAATTTAATGATAGAAAACATAAGATATAATTAAGTAACTTATTTAACTTCATTAATTTTTTTTAAAAATAATAATTATATATTATATTTAGAACCACACACCATAATAATACAACTATACAAAGGAGTTTGAATAATAGAGGTTGATAAGAGGGTAGGGTATAGTAACATGTTTTGTCTTTAGTAGGGACCTTCCCTCCTACTTGTGTAACTATTTGTACTCTCTCGGAATAGCAAGTGTCCCACCACAGCAAACCGCCAATTCCGAAGCATACCATTCTTATCCTCACTCTCGTATATTTGACACCTCAGTACAAAACTGTCCAAACTGATCTTCAAATAATGTTATAATGCTATAAAGTATAAATACCTCAGCTTATTTTGATTCATGTATTGTGTCTATGTTTATTTATTTATTTTAAAAAAAAACGGTATGATATATATCAAGGACTCTGGGACATAATAAAAATGACTTTCATTCCCCACTTTTTTCCCATAATGCCTCCTTTTGGAAAAGCATACCTTTTTCAGTTTTGTACTGAACTCATTGCAGCATGATAAAAATATCACGACTCTCAGACTAGTCAACATTGGGCCTATTTGGTGTGAGCGTTAGGAGCGTTTGTAGTAGAGTTAACGAGCTTTGGAAAAAAAGCTTAACGTAGTGTGTTTGGGTTGCGCGTTAAGTTCACTGGACTTTAAGTCAAAAAAACTCAAAAAGCCCGTTAAGGAAAAAACTCCATAATCCAGCTTTTTGACGTGGGCCCCGCCACTTTTACCACCGTCAATCCAAACACAAATCATTATCTATAATCTGACTTTTTTCCTACCAAGCTTTTTTTAAAGTTAAATAGCTTTTAAGTCACCGCTCCTACCATCAACCCAAACAAGCTCATTGTTTCTTGGGTTATGCCCCTAGAAGTCTTCACTTGGGTTATTTTACCTTATAAATTGACAATTTTATTCTGAAAGTTTAAAAAACGAAATAAGCTTAGCCGTTATCCCGAGTGAAAAATTGTCCTAATAGTTTTACATCTAACTTTAAAAAAATATGAAGTAGAATTTTTTTTCTTATTTGAAAAAAACTGAAGTAGATGACACATAGATTTTTAGACAAATTTACATCTTAACAAAAATGATGTGGATAATATATGAACTGTACATATTTAGTCTACTAACTGTCAAAACTGACTAGGATAATTGCTAGGACAAAACTGCTTCATTTTTTAAACTATTCAAACAAAATTGCTCTTTGGTAAAAAAATTCATGATAAAATTACCTCTTAACCCGTGTCTCTTCTCATATTTTGGGTTTAGAAGGGCATTTCAGGGAAGGAGTGTTGCTGAAAGTGAAAGACGTTACTAGTTATGTGGGATATCATTTTCAATATTGATGGCTATATAGATTTTTCTTTCTCAGTGTTATTATATTTCTGACCACCTTTCTCAATATTATATGAAGTCTAAGAAGCACGGCAATAGTCCAAGTTGATCATAAATACGATTTAATTCTTAGACATTTAAATAAATGCATGAATACTTAATTTGTTCTTTTTTTGCCCCCATGAGTATTAAATGAAAGATGAGGAAATTATTTTTAAAAAGGAAAAATAAAATAAAAGTAGTGAGTTTGTTGGTTAGCGGGCTGCTCCGGCAAGTATGGACTTTGGGTTCCATGTTACGGTGTCGCCGACGCGGTAGAGCAGTCCATGTTGCCGTACGTAAGTACTTCATCCCCACAAATATTACCACTGCCACACACATTTTTATCAATTTAAAAAGCAATGTCAACTCCATAAAACAAGCAATATACGTGCTAATAATATACCAAAACACCAATTAAGGTTTAGAAAATATTTTAAAAAAATGTGAAAAATGAAGGAATGCCAATGGTATATACTCCTCTGGATCTTTTTTATAAGAGTTGAAATCTAAGTTATCTTGATATTATTTATATTTATTTGAATAAACGTTAGACGTTCATATAAGTCGAAAAGCTCTAATCACATATTTACCTTGTAAGCAGTTGACTACATTGGAAAAGCAGATTCTGCCGCTAATCCAACTGACATTTGAGCTTTATTTATCATGTGTTTTTTTTTTTACTATATTTGTCCATAATTAATCATATTCGTTATCGTGATCATTTTTGCTCGTATTGCATTACTATCTTTTATGTTTATTCTCATTATTATTACTAAATCTATCTTCTTCCTTTTTCCCTTATAAATGTGAGTATGCTTAAAAAATGAAATTCACTTTTAATATATTTATTATTTTTAACTAATATTTTAAATTGTATAATTTTTAACTTGTTTGGGATCTGGCACATTATAAGCTTGGGATCATTTTTGTGGGTTCTCAAAATGTTTATTCATATAAATCGAGATAAAAATCTTATCACATACTTATCTTATATATTTGGCTCCCTCCTATATCCATGACTTTCCTTTTTCCTCATTCTGTTCAAATTTAACATATTATATCTTTCAGGTAGACTTCTAATAATATTTTTATAATATATTAAATATGAACCATTGAAATCTTAATTTAATGGTAAAAAAGCAATAAGGAGAGTAAGGGATATAAGAGAAGCCAAATTCTTATCCCGTATATTATAAATCACGATAGAAGAGTTACTTTTAAAGGTTCAAATAAGCACTTGCTCATATACATGCTTTTTAAATCGTATTCTTTTCGATCTTATATATAGGACAAAATTTATATCCTAAATTATATTTAGGAGTACTTATTTGTCAAATAAAATAACACTACGAATCCAATGCTGAAAGAACACGCGCGCGCATGAAATTGAATCCATGCAGCTAGGATTTTTGATAAAACAGGGTCCAGAAATGAAGGAAAAAAGAGAGACAGTAATAAGTGGGGGCCAGAAGCGGCACGGTGGTTGGCATCCACGTGGAGAGGAAATAGAAGGACCATAATATAATAATTTTGGGGAAATTAATTAATTAATTTCAGTTGAGGTGGGTAGCAGGCTGCGTGGCTTTGAAGATAAAATAAGTTAATAATTACTAGTTAACAAATGGTTAATTTAAATATTTAATTTAAGTTATAAACTGCATCTCAAGTCATTCCATTACAGTGAATGAAATGATTGGACCCTGTTTGTCTCCTTCCACGAACAGCTGGGCCTCCTCCCACTTTTACCCACCTTTTCTCCCTCCCTCTCACTCTCCCGCCATTATTATTATTTACTTTTGTATTGAAAATAAATAAATAAAATTATTCATAACATAAAGCATTCTCATATATATATGTTCGTTGCCTTTCGATGCCAATTTCAACTTTAATTCATTTACTTCGTTCTCAAGTGATATTTGATTGTTACGTCAATCATAATACTTTCTCCCCATCCTCCTCACACTTTAAAATTTAATATTGAAGACTTCCTAGTTCCTACCATAAATGGGAAGGTTTTCTTTTATACATAAATTTTAGGAAAGGGGTTGGACTCACCTATGATCCAAGGACATGGTGAAGTCTCTCTTCCTTTTAGGTAATATCAATGTTGGGCAGGATGAACTGTCTATTACCCTCAGACGTTTATCTAGACAGGAGCTAGGATGCTTCCCCAACACCTTACCAATTTTAAGATTGAACCCGAGCATACGACCTCACAGTATAAATGGGAAGGGTTGAAGAATATGAATCACGAATTCACAATGGTCTGCTTGGTCCAGCACAAGTAACTTAGTTGGGCTTTTCTCACATAGCCCATAATACTACGATGGGCCACTTGGGCTTGATCTGATGGGCCTGATTCCATGCCCTTGATTAGGGACTGTAAGAATGATCCGGAGACGTGACTGGGGGTTTATCTAGCTTTCTATACAAAGCTTGTATGAGCCAACAGTTTCACAGTAACTACTGAGGTAGGCATGGAGATACTGGATTGTTGCCTGTGAAAAAGTTTTTAACACTTAAAAAAAAAAAACAAGAAACAGAGAAGACTCGTTGTTCTTTGAACTAGTTTAAAGTTGCAGTATAACCAATACAAAAAAGATGAGATCAAACGGGTTAAGATGAATGTCCAATCGTTCATCAACACGTTTCATCCCCCCAAAAAAAAACCACTTTCCTCAATTTTTCAATTACCATTTATCATTTGAAAAATATTCTGAGTCTTATACTAGTAGTATTTTCATGACTGTTAGGAAAACAACGAAAGTTGAAGGGATAATTAAAAATTGAGAGTATTACTATTATGAGATCCTAAAGAAGATATCTGATAACAAACTTTTTTTATATTCATTTTCTAATTAAACTTTTCTAGTTGTCATTGTATACTCTTTACTCTCGATCACTCTTTGGTTAATTTATTTATCCATAACTTATACTATTCTCCCAAATTTTGGGAGAATTACCATGGCTTGATTAATTAATTAATACTCCATCAATACCTATTTATTAGATCTCATTTTTTTAGTAGACTTGTCTTTTTTCATAAAGTCCTATTTGAGTTTCTCCTACTAGTAAATGCATCCTTATTCATTTCATCTTTAATAAATTTCATACGTTGCATAATTAAAATGTCACTCTTTTATTTTATTCTATCGTATTATCTTTTGTGGTGCATTCTTTTTGATAATTTTTCTTACTATTATGAAAGTAGAGCAAATCAACAAGAAATAGGTGAATTGGAGATTTTAAAAATTCTTTTCAAAGTACTCTGAACCTTAACAGCAAAACAGATGAGATGAAAGAATAACAAAACATAGCAAATTTACACTGGTTCGGTCTGTAACATCCTAATTTTTCTAATAGTAATTAAGTGCTATTAGGATATGATTTATTAAGTAATATGGGTTTAGAGAAGATCTAGAAGTATACAATTAAGAGTTGAAAATAATAATACTAAATAAATAAATATATTATCAATTTTTTTAAAAGTTGATTAATTAACAATGATAAATGATATTGATAAGAATAATAAGAAAGAAAAAAGATATGTAGGAGAAATATCTTTATGAAATAATCTAATCTATATCTAAATAAAAAGAAATAGATGAGAGAGAAAATAATTATATATTATTATATCTCTTAAAATAATATTATTTTAATAAGAGAGCCAAACCCTAACCCTACTCTTATAAAACCCCTTTTACCTCTAGTAGAGCGCCGCATCACTGCTCTTTGCCTCAGGTACTCTCCCTGTTTCATTCTCTGTTGTCCCCTGTTTCCATGTTTTTACTCCACAATAACCTTGTCAGTATTTTCATATCTCTCGCCTCTCTTCCTTCATTCATTTACTTTTACTCATATTTTGCTTTGTAGCATGTCTTATCTCTTGTCTTGTCAACTTTTTTTTGGTATTACGTTTTAAGAAAAACACCAAAGTAGCAACTTTTAGCAAAAAAATGTACCAAAATAATGCAGTTTTCAAACTATTTACCGGACTAATGTTGTTTTGGGGCAGTCATGGCTGGAGGTACGACGGCACTATTAGTGCCGTTAGGAGTTTTGACGAAATCATCAGTGCCGTCAGGAACCCTGACGGCACAGACGCTCAGTGCCGTCAGGGTAGCTGACGTCACTTAGTGACTCAGATACCCTGACGACACTGAGCGTTAGGTACCAGGAATCGTGCAGGGATTCCTGACACCCTGTTCAGTGCCGTCAGGGACCCTGACGTCACCAAGTGACGTCAGCTACCCTGACGACACTGAGAGTCAGGGCACCACCTGCACGCTCAGAGATTCCTGACCCCCTCCCCCCAGCATGCACCCGTGACTGTCCCCCAATTCAGCATTTCACCCGTGACTCCCTCACTATTTAGATCCTTCCCTTTTTTCCCTCAACATTCACTCCTAAAGTCTCCCTTATCGGTGACTCCTTCCCTTATCTGAAAATTCCCTCCGTCCTACATCTTCTTCATTCTGTTTCTTCAATTATTTTTTTGCAAAAAATGAATCAAATTCGTTCATTTGTATATTAATTCATTAATTACTGTATCGGTGTCAGCTCCTATGGTTTGGTGCTTTGGTGGGCATGAAAAAGGTGGAGAGAAAATAATTATACATTAATTTTTATTAACAAAAAATCCACATTAAATTTTATATTTAATATATTAATTAGTGTTTCAAAACTGACTATATTTTTGAATTCTACAATTTGAATCAAAAGTATATTTTAATATATAAGGAACACATAAAAAATAATATTTTGAATTAAGTGGATTAATATTTTAAGTTCTTTAATATTTATCACTCACATGTCTATGTCTATTTTGTAAAATATAAAATCGCTTAAAAAAATATGATCTAAAATAGCATCATCATCTTGTTTGTCCCCTCTCTTTTACTGTTTCTAGTCTATTTTATAAAATACAAATTATTGAATTAACTATCGATTAAATTAATTTTGAAAGCTAAAGTGTCAAACTGTGATAATTCATGATTTAGTTGGCAACAAGGTTTTTTTCTATAATAAAAAAAAAAAACCTATGATTTTTTCGTATTCAAGTTTTGATTAATCATGTTTTTATTGGCTCTTTTTCATTTTTTTTAACAATCCAACATTCAGTTTTTAGTAATCTCCCTAATTCAAGAACAATATAAAATTGGAAATGTGAAAGAAAATAAAACCCAATAAACATAACATGCAGCCTTGCTAGAGGTAAAATCTAAAGTAGGAGTAAACTATTTAAAACCCAATAAGGAAGATTAAAGAAAAAAAACCAATTACACAGATTATTAAACAATAAACATAACAGAAAAATTAAATGTTTCTTGAGTGAGGTGGAGAATTGGAGCCTCCTTCTTCTTCCTTCCAGTGATTCTCTCTTCTCTAGGTCTCAAAGTTTCACAACCTCTCTCAAGGGTGAGAGTGAAAAAATAATGAAGAAGACAGAGTTTCCGGATGAAGAGGGAGAGGGAACGAGTGAATGTATGGGTTAGATTGAAAAACAGTGAAGAATGAAGAAGATGGAGGATGGAGTGAGCTTTCAGATGAAGAAGTGAACACGGATAAGATGAATAATGGTGAGGGAGAGGGAAGGGTCTTTTGTGTGTTGAGGACGCGGGGGTGGTTACGTAGATGTGTTTTTGGGGGGGTACGTGTGTGTTGTGTGTTTTTTGGGTGGTGGTGGGGTGGGTGGGGGGGCTGCGAGATGGTGTTTTTGGGTTCGGGGTTGCGAGATGTATTTGGGGGGACGTGTTGGGTGTTTGGTGGGGAGGGGCACTGCTGCGTCGGGATTCCCGACGTAGGGTCAAGAATCCGACGACTTGTGCCGTCGGCGTCAGCGATGGCACATAGTGTCGACGGCGAGTCATCCTGGCGACGGCACAAGGCGTCAGATCTGACGAGATCGCGTCGATCCCCGACGCTTTGTGCGCGTGCCGTCGGTGCCTCGATAGCCACAGAGCACCTATGCCGTCAGGGTCCCTGACGGCACTTATGGTTCCGTCAGAACCCCTGACGGCACTAATAGTGCCATCGTACCTCCAGCCATGACTGCCCCAAAACAACATTAGTCCAGTAAATAGTTTGAAAACTGCATTATTTTGGTACATTTTTTGCTAAAAGTTGCTACTTTGGTGTTTTTCCCATTACGTTTTCCGTAGCACAAGAGGCATGGCTTCAACTCTTCAACTTCCATTTGTTTTATATGCAGATTTACTACCCACGTCCCACAAAACCCCTTCCTTTTTTTTTACAAACATATAAAACATGAAACCCATTTCCTTTTTACTACATCCAGATTTTTTTTTTATCTCATTCTTCATCCTTTGTGTGTGTATCTTTATCACCTCTTCACATAATCCCTTCTTTTGTTCTTTTTATTTTCTGTACACCCACATGCACATTTAAAAATAATAAAATAAAATTAATGTCCTGCAAAGACCCCAACCTGCCTTCCCATACTTGTATATGTGTGTGCATATATATATGTGTGTGTGTGTGTGTGTGTTTTTTTTTAGTTCTTCAACATTATTCTCCATTCTTCCATACTCCCCTCTAAACTGTCAACGCCACCTATTGTGTTATCTTTCCTTTTCTTCATTAATACAATTGTAACCATTTGTGCAATGCGTATATCATTTCAAATATTTATATATATATATATATATATATATATATATATATATATATATATATATATATAAAGATATATATGTTAAAGCTTCTAATACCGTGGAGAATCTCTATTTCTAAATTGTAACTAATATAAAATATCTTCGTAGAAAAGTTGATATGTGGTAACTAATAAATATGTATCTCTATAATATTAATTTTTAGAGGGTAACTTAAGGTTTTAGAATAGTTTGAGTAACATATTAATAGATATATATGTTGTGACCTTGTAGACTCTCATTGAGAGCTTTGGTGTGACACTTGTGTGATTACCTGTGCACTAAGGAGTAACAGGTAACTCTGAATATTCTTCCATATACTTGTAAATTGTGTGTGATTGTGAGTAACTATATTTTATCTAAAATTAAAGGACTGAATCATATGTATATGTGTATGTATTGTAAATTGATATTTTATATGAATTGAAGCATGATTTATTGTTACTGAACATATTTGTCATGTCGGCTGTATTTGTGATGGGTTGGAGTAAGGAGGGATTTGTGTGTTGAGATCTTTTACCACGTGGTATGTCATCACTCGGTGCACAGTGGATGACACTTGTCAGGGCCCCTTCTTCCATGTTTTCCTTTGGCCGGAAATGCATTGGAGCTGTGGGACATGTGACACCTCCTTAGTTGTGTTGTTTTAAGGAGGGGAGCCATAGTCCATACTTAAGCTCTATACCTTTGGCCGGGTGTATCTTAAGTTTTGGTGAGCTTGGGACAATCCAGTCAAATGGATGAGTTGTTATTGGACTATGTGTTAGCCTATGGCTCCAGTCAGCAGTTGAGGATGGACGGTGATATAAAGGAGGCTGCATATTGCAAATGGAATAATTGTACGGTTCACATTGACATAGTGATAATTAATGTTGTATGGAATTATAGCTTATACATACATATATATATATATATATATATGTAATCAGCTCCTGCTTTTTGTCATATGTGAATTGCTTGTGTATGGTAGAAAGTAGAAACTTTCAGTAGTTACTAAAATGTCAAATCTCACCCAATATTAACAAATTTTCAGGTGATTGTTCTAGTAGGGAGCAAGGGAAGACACTTATGGTGTGAGCTTTAAAGGCTCTTTTATACTCCCATAATCCATGTTAAGTCATTTGTATTTGTCATAGCCCTAAGACTTCTGCATTTTATCAACTCTGAAATATTTTAAAAATTTATTTGACACCAAATATTTTGGAAAGTTAATTCGGCCCTATAAAAATGAGTTTTTTGTTTATTGGCAATATTTTAAATACTTTGGTTAAATAATTGGTTGTTGAAAATTGGGGTGTTTCACGGTAACAATACTTGACCTACGTCCAATCCCCAGACACTCTGGGATTTTCACTATCACTTAGAATCAGTTACACACTCTGTACTCGAAAGTTATCCCCTCCCTAGGATACACTCCCCCTTACAAGTTATAAACTGATATACCCAATCTCCAAGTCCCACGACCTGAGATTCTTACAATAAATGATTTTAATAAATGCAACTCTCTCAAAGAGCAAGTAATAATGAACACTGAAGTGCAAGAGTATCAACAGATACTTTACAAGTAGAAAATACTAAGAGTAGTTGAAACTTTAAATACTTTTCATTTTCTGCAGATTGATTATTGAGAAGACTTGAATGCAACTCTTTATATATGAAGAGAGCATTAAATGACCGTTGGATTGATCAATGTAACCGTTGGAGACATTGGACTAGCTATTAGGAACAAGTTGTCACTTCTCTCTCTAACCTTCAGTTAGTCTAGGTGCACAAAAGTTTATGGTTGACTTCCCTTGAATTAAATCTGTTGGAAGAGAAACTTCTTGATAAGGAAAGAAAATATTATTCCCTTTGCAACGTGTAGAGAATGATTGTCTAAAAAAGTGAAAACTTTTTTGGACTTTGCAATAAATGCGTTGACGTCACTTTTTGCTTTAAGTTAAATCTTCATTTAACACTCTTGAATTCATCTGAAACTCACTAACAAACTAATTAAATATAGTTAAAAATAGTAAGGAGTGATGATAAGAAGTGTCTAGATCAAACATGAAGATTTCACAAATTCAAGCAATTTGATTTTTAAACTTAGCGATGCAAACTCGAGTTTGTTCAACCAAACTGGAGTTTGCAACTATTCTTCAGGAACCAAACTCGAGTTTAGAAACCGAAACTCGAGTTTCCTCCATCCAGAGAAGAATGTCGTGATTTGAGCATTGAAGAGCATTTTGAACAAGAGAGCAAACTCGAGTTTGGAACTTTTGTAGTGAAAATATATTTAAGTTCACAAAGCTCAAAACTGGAGTTTTCAAAACTTCAGAAAATTAAGGAGCTCTTTGTATGAACTAAACTCGAGTTTGCAAAACCAAACTCAAGTTTCCTCAAAAGAGAGAAAACTTTGAAAAACTTTTCTGTCTAATGCAAACTGGAGTTTATAAAACAAAATTGAAGTTTTCTCAAGTCAAAAATAGAGCAAAGTTCTCTGCTTGTCACAAACTCGAGTTTTCTTGAAAGATTGGGAGACTTGAGAACTCTCTGTCAAGCACAAACTGGAGTTTGGCTAAGTTAACAAAATATTGAAAGCTCTCTGTCTTGTTCAAACTCAAGTTTACAAACACAAACTTGAGTTTGCCTTAAGTTGAAAAACTTTGAGTGCTCTCTGTATTGCACAAACTCAAGTTTATCATTAAACAACTCGAGTTTGCCTAAGTTTACAAAAACTTGAGCAACTCTGTCTTGACCAAACTCAAGTTTGCCTTTAATAGTAAGTTTTTCAACTTCAAAGACAAAACTCCCATTTATGTTTACAATTGCCGTTATCATCAAAATACATAGAGAAGTAACATATTACTCATTCTCTTATTCATTGATAAATAAGGATACATTTGTGAAAAAAACATACGGCCTCCGGTCCTAAATATAAAACATGTTTATTTAATATGATTAAATTAAGGAAATTAATTGAGTTAGCTACTATGAAATGTATTTTTTAAAATATTCTAATCATCTTTTTTAATTTCCTCTCCTATTTAATTATTGTTTATAAAACATTAATAAAGATAAATTAAAAAAATTAACAATATGAAACTATATCTTTAAGATGGCTTTTTGACCAAAATAAATTTTTTAAAATAAAAAATTACTAATCTACAATAGTTTTGAAATTATTTACCAGAGTAGGGTAGTTTCGGGGCTGTTCCGTTGGGGAGTACGACGGAACAAGGTAGCTCGTCAGGGTGTCTGACGGAACCATTGGTTCCGTCAGAAACCCTGACGGAACAGCCCCAGAGTTCCGTCAGGGTGTCTGACGGAACTGACAGACACCCTGACGTGCGTCAGGATTCCTGACGCGCGTCAGGAATCCCCGACCGCCCCCCAATTAAACCCTCCCCCAAGCGCCCCCCACTCCACCCAACTCCATTCCCGCAGGCCCCCACCCCCACCTCCAAATTTCTCGGCCCTCACCCCCACCTCCAAATTTCGCAGCCCCCCACCCCTACCCCCGTAAACTCTTCCCTCTCCCTCGCCACACACACACACACACAAACAACCTTCCCTCTCTTCCTTAACAAAAAAAAAAACCCACCCCCACCTCCCCCAACTCTCACACACACAACCCTATTCACTTCTTCATCGTAAAGCTCTCACTCTATCATCCATTTTCTTCATTCTTCACGTGTGTACGGGTAACATTTAAATTTTCTTCATTCTTTATTGTTTATAAATTAACATTTCCTGTGTAATTGGTTTTTTTTCCCCTTAATCTTCCTTACCTCTGACAAATCTGCACGTTATATTTATTCGGTTCTATATTCTTTCACATTTCCAATTTTATATTGTTGTTCAATTAGGGAGATTACTAAAAACTGAAGGTTAGATTGTTAAAAAAAATGAAAAAGAGCCAATAAAAACATGATTAATTAAAACTTGAAAACGAAAAAATCACGGTTTTTTTAGTTTTGGGAAAAAAAATCTATTTGCCATGCCAAGTAAATCATGAATTATCATAGTTTGACATTTGATAGTTAGGTTTTAAAATATTCACAAAAATTCTGTTTCATAAATTTAGATTAGAGAATTTTAGTTATTGTATATGTACTTTTTAGGTCTAATAAGTTACATAAAAAAGACTACAAATAGTATGAAAATGAAGGCGAAAGATACATTAAGCGGGGCAATGTATAAAAGATTTGTTACGTATGAAAATAAAACATTAGGTATAGATTTAATAATTAATGAAAAATCCATAATTTCGAACTCTCAAAATTAAGTTAAATATCCCAACAACTTTATAGATTTCAACATTATTATTAATTTATTATTATTAAGTCAAAATTTGGATAAGTCTCTAGGTATAGATTTAATAATTAATGAAAAATCCATAATTTCGAACTCCCAAATTTAAGTTAAATATCCCAACAACTTTATAGATTTCAACATTATTATTAATTTATTATTATTAAGTCAAAATTTGGATAAGTCTCTTTTGATTTTTTTTTCCTATAAGAATGAACAATTATTAGGTATACATTAGGTATTTGTTACGTATGAAAAGAAAACATTAGGTATAAATTAGGTATTTTTTTCCTACAAATAAAAGAAATATTGAAATTTAAAAGTAAAAACACATGTCTCTTAAGTGACAAACAACGTTGTATTTGTACTTTCATTTGTGGCCAAAATTAAAACTGATGTATAAAATAATAATTAGTCAAATAATTAACTAACTAATTAATTAGTGAGAAAATAATTATTAGCGACCTAATCATGTGTTGTGTTATCATAAATTTTTATCAGTTAAATGGATGACCAACGCGGCCGCAATATTGAGCCCGGCCCCAAAGTGTGGGGAGTTCTTAGTGAGGAGGTGCGCGATCACACCGATCACAAGTTGTGTGGAACGAAGGAGATGTCAATTGTTTGAGGCCAAGGCGAGCCTCACAGGGGTCTTTGGGAGATGTCCATGACCCAGATCTTATCCCAATAGATTTGCAAGAGCACCTTATGCGTGCAGGTTTCTGGCACGTGTCTCGCATGAAGAGACCCCCAGTATGTTTTAAAACTCTTTATGTAATTAATTATATGCATTTATGCGTTTGTACATGATACGGATAATATATGGCCTTTACAATTCAGTGGTCTACTTTTATGTTGGTGCAGATTGACAAATACCTTATTTCTGCTTTGGTTGAGCGGTGGAGGCCAGAGACTCACACCTTCCATATGCCGGTTGGTGAGATGACTATTATTCTACAGGATGTAGAGGGTATTTTAGGTTTGTCCACGGAGGGTCGAGTTGTTACCGGTAGGACGCACGCCAACTAGGCAGCAATTATGCAGGAACACATGGGTCGGACTCCACTCCTATCTGAATTGAGTTTCGGAAACATCAAGATGAATTGGTTTGACCGTTATTGGGGCCACTGGGAGGAGCACTCGGCCCATTCTGCCGGTCGATCTTGTACACACGTGCTTACCTCATGCGCCTATTTGGTGGATTTTTGTTGTGTGACAAGTCCAGCTCAGAGGTCCCTTGTCGATATATACAACTACTGGGTGGTGACCTTGCGGAGACTGCTACATATAGTTGGGGGTCTGCTGTACTCGCTACACTATTTCGCGAGCTATGTCAAGCCACGTCAGCCTCAACTAAAGACATTGGGGGTTGCTTGTTGTTATTGCAGATATGGGCATGGTCCAGAATTCCTGCAATATCACCTCCCATTCCAGAGCCGAGCGACGCAGGTGATCATTACGGACGCGGTATGGAAGCGGTATGACCGAATGAATATTTTGAACTACTTGGAGTTGTTCAGCGATTATGTTCTTATTTGCAGGTCGTATCACTAATGATATTGAGTAACATGGCCTGCAGGTTCAATAATGTCGACCTGCGCTTATTGCGACGTGAGCTAAAGACATATCGAATAGAACTTAACCAATTGGGTCGAGACGATGTATGTATAACAAATTTGAGATTGGAGCATAACAATAGTAAACTAATTCGCGTGATATGTGTGACCGTTTGTTTACATGTACAGGTGAATTGGGAGCCATATAGGGACGCCGGGTATGAGTTTTTGGGTGCAGAGGTTCACGTGCAGGAGCGGTGGAGGGCGGTGACGCCCGTACTTGCTTTCCACATTGTCGAGATGCACCAGCCCGATCGCTGCATGTGGCAATTTGGCATGCAACAACACATCCCTACGAAGGTTGCACAACTTAAGGGTGCACATGATCTTACCTTACGCGGCAAGGGGACTGTTGATTGGGAAATCAAGATGAATCCATATATTCAGTTATGGAACACGCGTTATGAGCGCATCGTGACTACAGATCCATCGGAGGGGCCGATTTCCCCGAACTCGGAGTACATGGCTTGGTTCTTCACACACACTAGATGGTATATGACAAGGCAGGTCGCCAGGCTGGGTCATGTCGTACGTATTTATCTTGCTTCCGTTTTTCATCTTATATCTTTAATCTTAATTTATTTTACTTTATAAGTGCAGATTGACGGTGTAGAGTGGATTTGGTGGATGAATTCTCCACAATTTAGTTCCCAATTCAACAACAGGGAGGTTCAGAAGGTCTGTGACCAGTTACTGCGAGCACTAAGAGAGTTTGGCCGTGTTGCGGAGCCTGGTCCTAGCGCACCAAGTGGTCTCTTAGTCGGTGTACCGGATCCCGCTTCAAAATATATACTTTTATTAAGAAGCGGAGGGAGTATTTCGTAGGTGGAATAGTTTTTCTCAAAGGATTTTTGGCGGAAAGAGAACAAAGGGCGCCAGCGGCTCCGTGAATTTTTCATTAATTACACTAATCATCCCTAGTGCCTCCCGAGTGAGACCTGAATTTCTCGCTTTGGGGCCTTTTCGCTTTCGTCTCCCCAACCTTTACCTTTTCCTCTGCTTCAAGGTACCTATCACTCTCTCACGCTCCGCTCACTCACTTTGCTTCTCTTCCTACCATAATTCTCTCACTTTTCCTGCACTATGAACTTCGGCAACTCCGATACACCCAAAGTTTTCTCACTATCAGAGCAGCCCCATCTCCCACTCCGCAATGTTTTCGCCGACCTTCAATGGCGTTGTTCTGCTTTCGCTCACAACCTCACCCATCTCCCCTTCCTCGACCTCCGAAACACCCTATCCAATCTTCAGTGTCATGCAAAGCACGCCTTAGATGCCGGGATGACCAACTTTTATCTCACTTGTTCTCCCGGGAGAAGCCCCGCTTGGGCGTCCCTTGCCCATAACAATACTGAGTTTCGCCGCCCTGTAAGGACCTTGTCGACCGAAGCCATCGAAGAACGTTTGGCCGGCGTGCCTGTCTATGCACTCAGCAATGCTGCCGAGGAATTCGTGCTGGTTTCGGGCACCTCAACCGGCAAGAATCTCGGGTTGTTTTGCTTTAAGAAGGACGATGCTGAGGCTCTTCTTGAGCAAGTTAAAAGTGTTGACCCGGCAATGAGAATTGGGTCCAAAGTGGTGCCTGTTGCTTTGAACAAGGTTCACACTTGCTGCTGTTTTTGACGCCGTGATGAATTTTTTTGGGGAAAAAAGGTGGAATCTATGTGTCACTCTGGGGTTTTTTGTGCAGGTCTTTCAGCTCAAGGTGGATGGAGTGGCCTTCAGATTGATTCCAGAGTCTTCTCAAGTACAGAATGCTCTGAGAGTGAGTGGTTCATAACTTTGTCGTGTTATCTTTCTACTACATTGTTATTATATATTGTGAGATATTAAGGAAACTAATAAATTATTTTAATTAAATTATTTTAGAGTTTGTATTTTTATTCTCTCCAAACTAATTAGTTTGATTAATATATATAATATAAGGACACAATAATATGAAGTAACTTATTTAGCTTCTTTTATCTTTCCAAGAAAATTCAATTATATCTTATATTTATGAGTGGAGGGAGAGTATTCAACACCAGTCTGAATGGCTCGGTTGCATGTTATTGCAAGAACTGAACCATGATTTCTGTTTCATTTTTATATCTATTGTGAAAAATGATTTGATATTTATTCGTTTCTCATCCTTTAATGTTTTACTATTATTTCTATTATTGTGAAAAATGCTGCTATTCTTATTACTTTTTTATGGTCAACAATTGATAAAATTGAACTTACCAAAAGCTATGCTTAAATGCTTCTCAAGATACATACGGCTGTTTTCATGAGGCTAATTATTTCTTAAGCACTCAGATTAGATTCTATATAATCATATGCATTCACATGCTTGTAGTGCCTTAGTGTTGGAAATTTAACTTAAGCCATAAATTATCTGCTTGAAAATCTTACACTCAAAAACTTATTTTCATGTGGCGCCTCTCAAGAAATTAGTGTGTGATTCCTTCTGGTACTTGGGGAAAATATATGAAATACACCAAACTAAAGGACAAACCATTTATAGTGATGAATATGTCTGTGGAAGAATGTTTGTCTGGTAATCAGTTAATAGTTTTGCAGTCAAAATCACATGTCACAGATTTGGGCTTGCATACTTATGCACACCACATTCCAAATTGTCCTCTGTTACTTAATCCTTTCTTTCTTGTCATATAAACTCCATTGCAAGCTTTTTACTTGTTTGTGTTTAAAGTCTTGGAATGGTTCTGGGCCAAAAAACATTGTTGGAATGGGGTTGAATCATTAGAGGATGTATGGTGTTCAGCCATATCTATGCAGTGCCAATGTGCAGAGTTTCTATTCCCATTTTGTGAATTAGTGGAAGTAACTTAAGGAAAAACTTTAGTTTTGACCAATTCCAGCAGCTAGAGGTTGACTGGACAGATTGACTGGTCATATCTTTTTTAGTCAAACTGGCCAGTCTGGTCAATTTTTTCACAACACTAGTCTTGCATGTTTAAAATGTGTTGGTTGTGAACTGTTAAAAGTTATCTGGATAACCTGATACTTGAGCTATACAGTGATGGCTATGATTGCTTTTTGATTTACAGGAGAGGGAGAAGTCTGGCTTTGTTTCCAATAGCTTTTCTGGCGTTCCAGTTTTCCAGGTTTTGATTTCAGTCTGGATATGTTGTTTGTGGCTTACTTTCTCTGCTTCAATCTGTTGACAGGTTTCGTGAATGTTTTGAATGCAGCGCATTAATGTTATATGAGTAAAGGAAATATATACTTTTGAGGATGTAAACTTTAGTTGAAGGAATAAAGAAAGGATGAAAAAGAGAGAGAAGAAAGAGTCCATGTTTGTTGTTCAGGTTCTTGATGCAGCAATAATAACAGTCTGAAATTTTGGATAATTCTTTCTTCTGCTCTTATTATGTATGTGTAAAGACATATATGCATACAAGGAGGACAACAGTTCTTAGGAGAACCTTTAAAATCTATGGTGTGTATCTGCTAATAAACAGAAGCAGGGAATGCTTTGCAAAATTGGATGAGAAATTAATGACATGGGTAGGGGCATACATGCATAGAAATATGATGATAATTCTGTTGCTATTGAGATGCAAGGTATGTTGTGCGAAATGGGAATAATCCTTAAATTGATTTGACGTACCTTTGACATACAAGCTTGTTATAAGGAAACCCCATAAGCTTTAGAATTATATGCTTCAACAGTCTATGATGATGGTTAGTGGTGCGTAAATGAACACATAGTTTGACATCACTGTTGTAATAAATGTATTTTTTCAGTACTGTAAGTGGTATGTCTGAGTTTATTTACTAGAAGGGAAAAAATCTGAGAACATGTACCTCCTTCCCTTGCCTTCACGCTCAATTTAAAGGAGAAAAGTACTGACAGAAATCTGGCGTATTCTACATTTCAGAACATACCATGCTCTCAGTAGTTGCTATTTTTGCAAGTGCTGTTGCGGCATATATGAGTTTATTAGACAAAATTGACCTTCTTTGAAACTGAAGGATATCTTCAAATTCTCTAGGTTTTCAATCTCAGTTGGAATGGCATTGCTTGTTGGCTCATAATTTCATATACTTGATTTACTTACATGTTTGGGTCTTTGGGAATCAAAGCTTGTCATTTTTTTGAGTTTATTCCTGAACCAAGTCTCATTTAATTAGGACTTGTAAGGCATAAGCGTAGCTATCTAAGTAGAGTTGAGAGCTGCCTTTACATGATTTGAGTTGATGAGAATTGTAGGTGGAACACTTGTGAGCTAAGCTTTCTTTCTTTCCCTGTCATCTCCCTTGGTATTATTTCGTGCTGGTGTTTCCAATATATGCATGAGCATGACATCCTGGAACTCCTTATGTTATTGCTTGCTGACAGCCTAAAGAAACACATTCTCTCAGAGTATGCAATTATAAAAATCTTCACGTGTTTGGTCTATAGAACTCTAAATGTAGGCCATCTGAAATTCTGTTTATTTACTGCTACTCAGAAATTCCAGCAAGCTCATGCCCAGAATCTTGCCACTCTCTGATCCCCCTAAATCATGATCCACGTCTTCCACAATTATGGTTATAACTCTTTTAGATTGATGAAAACTGTAGCCACATCTTCAATCCACAATACATAGATTTCCTGTTTTTGTCCCGCATCTATTCTCTCGTTTATGAGGTGTAAACAGTGAACTTAAAAAGCAGCTAAGTCTACTCCAATTGCCCTTGTGGAAACTTAAAAGCCATGAAATAGCACTAGTGAGAGTGACAACACATGCATATACAGTAAGTGCTACTTGCTGAGGTACGGCCACTTGGATATAACCTTGTTTAGTGTTTGAAGGTACAGGATCCTTGCATATACTGTATGTTTGATAGGTTTATGATGTTCAGTAATATGTGGTCCATAAACGCACTGTGTATTTGATCTGCTCTACATTCAAACGCATACTCGTGATACTGCTTATTGTCATAATATTTTTTTTGATCATGCTTCATTTTTGCGAGCCTCTCCACTTGTGGGGTTAAGGTTGCGTATATCTATCCCTCTCCAAATTCCACCTGGTGGGAGCCTTGTGCACTAGGCCACCCTTTATGCTTCATTTCTGCGAATTTCTCTCAGTTATACTCTTGCTGGAATTTCTGAATTTGGTGTTCTGAATTGTATCCTTGATTGGTTTTTCAGTCCAGAAGTCTGGTATTAAAGAGTGAAAAGAAGAGATATCGTCCATTTTTCTTTAGAAAGGTGTAGTTGAAGTACCTGTCTTGAATTACCTTCTGTAAGACATTGGTATTCCAACTGAATTATTGGTTCTCATCTTCTGGGATTTTGCAGGAGGATTTGGAAAATTCGCTTCAAAGGGCTTCCAATCAGCAGAATCAATTAAATCCCATCCTGAGACCAGGAGAAATCGAGGTACAGATTATATTAACAATGGTAAATAGAAATAATGTTCATTAAAAAGTCACTATTGAAACCAAGATATATAGGCCTATCTACAATCTACACCAGAATAAATCAAGTTTTCCAAAAGACCAGCTAGTGGAGAAAGGTCTTCTAAGGATGAGGGCAGTCCCCCCCATGGCTGACTTGCTGATTTAGTGGACTAATCTGTGATTTATACTTTTCAGGTTGCTGTTCTCGAGGAAGTAATAAAGGGAATGAAGGTGAGCTTGAACGCTACTAAAGATAACATAAAAGAAAAGATCATCGTAATCTGTAATATGTTATTCTCTATTCTAAATTGGCAATGACAATTAAATGACTTGCAGGAAAGTTCTACATGGGAGGATGTTGTTTTTATACCTCCTGGATTCGATGTCTCAACTGACTCCAATCAACAATGAGGAATGAATTGGGGGTAAAATTGATTATTCCTATCTTTCCCATATACATACTTCTGGCATAGCCTCAAGTTTGTCCATATAACTTGTTACTTTCATTCTACTTTTCTAGGATATAGGATTCATCAGAGATGCTATACCAGTATGATTCGATTCAGATGTTATGATGCATGTCACATGGCATCCTTTTTTTCTTGTGGTTTTTTTTTTTTTTTTTTTTTTATATATAAAATAACATGTTATGACTTATTAAAACGTTTCCAATTATCATTCTGTGTGTGTGTGTGGCAATATTTATTACTATGAAATTTTGTGTGATGAAATATAAAATTAAACAAACAGAAATGTAAAGTAGTACCTAGTATAATGAATGGTTTTGAAGTTGGTTTTTCCCTGGTTGCATAAAAAGGGTTTGTGAATTGGAAGTGAGAAGCTGCTGAGAATATCATGTGTGAAAAATGGTGTGAATTGAAGGGTTCTAAATTCAGAAGGGTTCAGAAAAAAGAGTTTAAATAGCGTGGATGGGAGGGCAAAGGAAAGCAAGTCAAAGAAGCATTAATATGGAAATTTGGTGTTTAGCTGTGAGTCTGGGACAGTGCCTTACACTTTGAGGAAAACAAGACACACATACATAACCATCCTATATATGAAATAGTTATTTTTATGTAATTTATAAACAATTTAATATTTAGATCTAATTTGTGTGACAAGGTGAAAACTGGAACGGTGTTCGTTTGGTTTCATTACAAATGGTATTTTTACGTTTTATCACAAAATAAAATTATTCTTGCATATTTGCATGTAAAATTCAAAAACGCTCTAGTTAAAAGAGCTATGGATTAATGATGGGCGGGCCCGTTGAGGCCCCTCAACCCCAGTCCTCAGCTCATTTTTATTTAATTAAAATATATATTGTTGCCAGATAATTAAAATATATTTATATAATAGGCATTCTTCAAGCGCCTTCTCTCCTTATTTCTGGTTTGGGTTCCTTCCACGCTTTAATTTCGCATCAAGTCTCATTTTAGTCTCTTAAGTTAAACAAATAAATATTTTTGGTCCAATTATCGGAAAAATGCTGAGTCAGTACGATCAACACGCATGTTTAAATTGTAATTATTTATCCCTTCACCCAATCATTTTCCTTGGACTTGTTGTGGCCATCCTTGCATTTACACACTAGTCATCATCGTCATGTCCAAACTCATTCTACTCTATTGTTTTCCATAGAAAAAAATTGGCTCATCATCACTTCCCTCTTGTTTATCTCGTCCATGAAGGTTCAAAGAACTCTCAAATTATTATTACTATTATTCTTCAGATTTTGATTTCATCTCCTATGCTTCCCAAAGAACTACTTTAGGTAGAGAACCGAGACCACCTTTTATCCGTGAACTATAGGGAAATGGATCTTTTCAACAGCCCATCTCTCATTATCTCTCATTGTCCTTCATTTGTGGCCGTCAGATATTGATCCAACGGCTTAAAAACGAAGTTTTCAAAATTTCAAAACTACCGCATGGCCACAAATGAGGGACAATGACGGATAATGAGAAAGTAGCAGGTGAGAGAATCTAGACCCGAACTATAGAGTCTTCTAAAAGTAAATTCAAATGCAACTACCTTACATTTTAAAAAAATGGTTACTACAATATTTGATCCATTAAATTTAATCTTATTTTAGTCACAGTCCTTGAAGTTTTCAACCATAGGTTTTGATCATTCCAAGATTAAATGGTTCCAATTTTTTTATAAATTATTAGGATAAATATTTTCAATGGAATGAAACTTGAGGGCCAATATAAAAATGAGGGTAAATTTAAGGGATAAAAGAATGTGTTATAATGTTATATATTCAATGACTTTCAACAACTCAATAGTGAATAAAAATAATGCATACCCACTTCCACTTCTCCTCTTCCTTGTGATGTCTTAATTGCTTTACTTTCTCCGGTTTCACTGCCTTTCCCTTTTCTTTTCTTTTTTTTTGTTCAAATTCAAAAATATCTTTTTTTCAGTGAGTACCTTAAAGGATACAAATATTAAGGTTTCTCATTTCAAGCAAAAATACATTTAAAAACAAGAAAGAAATTGGTGGAGACCATACATGTTCGTCCATAAACAGAAAATGTATTTATTTTTCTTGAGTGTGCAAATTGAAGTTTTCAAAAGAAAAAGAAATGTTTTACCCTCCCCTTTTGGGGGAAAAGAAAAAATAATAATAATTTCCCATTATGAAGTAAACAGATTTTTGATGAGCCAAAACCAATCTTAATTATCATTTCGTATGATGAACACTTAATAGTACCTAATAGTTGTTATAAACCTAATTGTAGTGATTTAGATCACGTTCTGGTTGTTATACCACTTTTATAATCAAAGTGGGGTCTCATTTGTCTACCTTCCTTTCTTATACTCTTATTATAATACTCATACTCTATTATGTTCATTGTGATTCCTCAAATTGCAGCAACATTATCTATTTCTGTTTGCAGATATCTGCCGTTCATGAAAAATCATGTCCAAGTTCAGGAAAAACTATAATTATTGCTAATTAAACAATTTATTAATGGCGCACCTCTGAAATATGATTGCATCACTATTCCAATCACTTAATTATTATCACTAGTTAAGTGGCATATGCCCACTTTAATCTTCATTAATTAAGTCTCATCATTGAGCTCTGAGGATAAATCACATTTTTTTATAAATGATGTGGATGTTTTCACTCATAACATCCTTAGTCTCTGTTATTATAAGACACTTTCAGCTAATTTTCTCAACCTAAGGAATGATAGTTAACTCATTAAATTTGTTTTAAATTATAAAATTTTCCAAATTTTACCTATATCAATACAAATAGTCATGTTTGAACATTAATTATAAAGACAAAAAAGCAATTAACAATAGTTGATAAGGAGTTAGCTTCTAATCCACAAGATTGCGAGTCCAAATCTCATTGCCAATGTAAAAATTTTGAGCCTAAAGCCACACTTTGGCCTTGGTGATCAATCTCAAGACCCTAGTCGTCAAAACTATTTTTTACAAAAAAAATTAACAAGAAAATGATTAATGACTCTCTAAAGGCAAAGAAAGCTCTAAAATTAATGGGTGCGGTGGGAGTACAAAGCTGTGATTCGGTGAATTAGAACTTTAAAGTGATTAAATTAATTAAAGCAACAAACAAATGAGACCATCTCAATATTCCTCAACCATCCAATCCTTATCATCATTGCCAGTTTAGTTGTATCCAGCAAATTCATCATCCATTAATTCCATATTCACATTCATCTCGTTGCCTTGTGCTTTCATTACCATAGAGTATTAATTAAAACTCCAATCCACCCCACAAGTTTGAAAGAAATATGAACATATAATTAACACATCTCAATACAACCATTGTATTACAACTACAAAATAATTCACACATCAAATCATATGTACTAAAACTATAAGTTTAATACATTATTGGATTTTACTGATTTTTCACAAAATTTTCACTCTTATTTTTAGAATTCACATTGGCTTCATCCTCCAAGGATAAAATAGTCTGAACCACCAAAAGTTCTTTAAATTAAAAAGAAAAGAGGACATATATAATGGCCGAAAGCATCAATCATATGAAGTGGCTTGGTACTGCCTTCACCACCATGCTTCTTGTTTTCTTTGCAAAAGGAATCATAAGAAAAGAAATAAAGAAGAAACCACGCTTCATGTTTCATGGATGTTATATGAATTAAAGAAGAAGAAAAAAAAAACCCCAAATATTAGAGATTTACATATACATAAAAATCAGGTCCAATACCTTAAAAAGTCACCACACAGTTTTATTTAAATAAGGTGTCATCATTTCATTTGAGATGTCTTTTGCAGAAAGGTTGGAGATTCTGTCTGTCTTGCTAGCTGGAAATTCCCACTCACTTATACTATGAATCTCTCACTTCTCTCCAATGCATTATCATTAGGTGAGAAGCTACTCTCCAAAGTGGCCCTTCCATTCTAATATGTTTCACCATATTGTAGCTATAATGATGAAGTTGCACCCTGCATAATTCAACATAAACCCTCAATTAATAAAGAATTAATATGATATTTGATTCTTATAGTTTTGTCTTCATTTTAGTTTTAGTCCTTATAGTTTCAAATATTATATTTTTATCCCCTAAAACGCAAAATTACTTATATTAAACTATAGGGACCAATGTTTTAGATGAAAAAATATTTAAAAGATTAAAACATGTAGTTTAAAACTATAGAAATTATAACTAAATTAAGAGTATACTATGAGGACGAAACCTCAAATTAATCCATTAATAAAGCTTCATGTTACAATATATATACCACAAGATTTTTAACATAAACTCAGCTCTAACCTTGAAAAAAGTTTCATATACTTTTTTTAGTCCTTATTATAAAGCATCAACTAACAATTCTCTCAAACCAATAAAAACAGTTAAAGTCAATAAAGTTATCCTATAATTTAAATAACTTTCAATATTAGCCCCTACTAATTGCACTAAACTCTAATATTATATTAATTATTACTCTCACCCACTACTCTTATTAATTAGAGACATATATGAAAAAAAAAATAGATGCTCCTTGGAAACAAGCAGGTTTCTTATAAAAAGGATTAAATACACTTGTTAGTTGATGCCTTATAATAAGGACGTACATATACTTTATTAAATTTACCTAGTGTCCTGACATATCCCTCATCCCAAGGTCTTGCTTTTGGAGCACTTCCCTATCCAATGTTTGGACCATTTATACGAAGGATATCCTTGGCTTCTTCAGAATTCAATTGGTACAGTGAAATATATGTAGTTTTTTTTTCTTCTTCAGGTTTCTGGGTTTTGTTTGCTGTTTGTTTGATCTTCTCAAAAAATGATGGCTAGTTGATGCTGAATTGCTCATATAATACAGCTGTGATTTCTTGTGATTAATATATAAAAGCAGTGTTGATCTCAAACACTAATGGGAGCAGAAAGCAGAACATTCATATGAGGAATTATGTGTTAATTGACATATTCTGCAATTCAAATTCAAGCGTTTTTGTTTTTATACAAAAAGACAAAAAAAGAGAGAGGCTGATGTAATGTAACAGCCAAGTGACAAACGGAGCAGAAAAGGGTTATCAGTTCTCAGTCATCAGTATCACAACTCAAACTGGATAACTATATCACAACTCAAACTGGATAACTATGCCTTGCCATTGCCACCCCATATCTCTGCTCTTCTCGTGACTCTGTTTTTTAAAACTTGAATATTATAATCCAAAATGTTTGAATTTCTTACATTTGAAGAAATTGGATGGGGCAGGATGCTAAATTGGATGGGGCAGGATGCTGACTCAGAATTCACCCTGCCATGTGGAATCAGCTTAGTGGATCCACACTCCATGATTGGTGGTCCCCATGAAACATGTGCTCCCTCCGATCCTAAATATAGGATAAAGTTTGTAGTACAAACTTTATTTTATATTTAGAATAGGAGGTAGCAATAGATAATATGTCCTGGTGGCTTTATTCTCTTCTTCCATACTTCACCCAGTTGGCATCCACCACCTATTGAAATTCCCCTTTTCTTCTTCCACTTCTTCTTTCTTTTGTCTCAAATCATGCCAAAATTTTGGTCAGGCAAAGCAAAAGGTTAGTAGATTCGTTACTAAATACTCAGAAATTACATGTAACTTCTTAAAATTTCATCCCCAAGAGAGTTTTGTGCATATTTTTTTATATAACAAAGTTTACGTGAATTGTACCCAACATTCACCAAGGCCAAGGTCATGACATACCTCATGGTTTAAAAAACATTTATAGAGGTATTTATAAATCGTCTATCAATAAGGTCATCACATTGATAAGATTTGAACTCACAACCTTATAGTTATAAGTCAACCTTTTTACTAACTAGACTAAATTTTATTGCTAGTTCTGTGCATATTTGCTCTCTCAGTACTAGGCGTGTTATACCTATGAATTTTCAAGAAAGATTTCTGTAGATAAGGATTTTTATTAATATGCTTAGCCACATACCAAATGCTTTGTCTCTCAAGCCGGGTTCCACAGAACAGTAGAGTAAATCAAGTGTTGATTAACAAATTGTCAAATCAACACATGGGAATAAACTTTTTTTAGACCACATGTTGGATTCTTAAAACTTTTTTATTAAAAACATAATAATAAAACCCTGCTCCTAAATTTACAAGTCGCTGATAATATATTTGGGATTCCTTATACTGCATAATTCCTCTGTCTCACTTACATTGTAAAGAACAATGAGTTTAACTATTTGAGAAGTATTATTGGATCTCTTTACAATCCCATAAAATGCTTTTATACTATCATCCATTGAATCCACAAAACGAGCTAACGATAAAAAAAATTAAATTTTTGAGACGGTCTAATTCTTCACAGCAAAATGGGGTCTACATAATAATATAAGAGCCTTAATTGAAAAAACAGAACCATTGTACATAGCATAGCATCCTCTGAATGAACCCAAAAGAACCTAATAAAAGCGTGTAGCCAATGCCCAAACAAAAGCTTCCAGCTTTCAAAACTTTGCTAAGCTGGCACCAGCTGCATCCCTCTCTCTCTCTCTCTCTGTGTTTTGCTCACTCACTCGTCCCATCCCTACCCATTCTTCTCCGTCATCCCCTATATATACCCACCATCCTCTTACACACTTATTCACATCACAACTCACAATCTTCTTCTTCCTCTCCACAAAAATGGCTTCTTCTTCTTCTTCAAATGGGTTTTTGGTGCCATTACTTGTTGGCATTGTGGTTAGTTCAATGGTGGTTGCCTGTGCTGGTAACTTCAACCAAGATTTTGATCTAACATGGGGTGGAAACAGAGCTAAGATCTTCGGTAGAGGTCAGCTTCTATCTCTGTCTCTAGACAGAGTCTCTGGCTCTGGTTTTCAGTCCAAGAAAGAATACCTCTTTGGTAGGATTGATATGCAGCTCAAGCTCGTTGCTGGAAATTCTGCAGGAACTGTCACTGCTTACTACGTATGTTTACTCCTTGTTATAATTATAATAAACTACATCTCAAGTAAAACTTAGCTTCACTTCCATTATACGTATTCCTTTCTTCACATTTCATTATAGAATACTACTCCTTCATTTTTTGAGATAAAAGCAGCTTTATTCTTTTTCTTCATTACTGGATTCCTTTATCAAGGCACATCAACCTTTTTAAAGTAACTGTTCATTCACGAGAACTTCTATTCTACTGTATCTATTCCACCGAAACAAGTCATGCTACAGGATTTTTGTTTTTTGTTTTTTTTTCTCGGTGTTTTTAAACTTGAGAATTTGTCAACTTGTCCCTATTCATGCTACCCCTTCAATATTCTTGACAGCAATAGTTTATATATATATATATAAGTGGTACAGTGATTTAGTTACTAATAAAATAGTTAAGGGGTTCCCTGTTTCTTGAATTGATGTCTTGGGCCGAAGTTATGTATTATATTAAACAAATTCACGCTTTACAAGAAAGTCTCTATACTTGTGATGCCTGTCTCATGCTTTGACAAGAAGATCAATCAAAGTAACAATAAATATTTGCATGCTTTGGTGCAGTTGTCATCCCAAGGGCCAACCCACGATGAGATCGATTTTGAATTTTTGGGAAACTTAAGCGGTGACCCTTACATTCTTCACACCAATGTCTACACACAAGGCCAAGGAAACAGAGAGCAACAGTTCCATCTCTGGTTCGACCCCACCAGAAACTTTCACTCCTACTCCATCATCTGGAAGCCCCAACACATCATGTAAGCAAAAAAAATTCAAAACTATATATATTTATATATAACATGTGATGTTAATGAATTCTAATATTTTCCGGTTTGGATTTTGCAGATTCTTGGTGGATAACATCCCCATTAGGGTTTTCAAGAATGCAGAGTCTTTGGGTGTTCCATTCCCAAAGAACCAACCGATGAGGATCTATTCAAGTCTGTGGAATGCTGATGACTGGGCCACAAGAGGAGGCTTGGTGAAGACTGATTGGTCCAAAGCACCTTTCACAGCTTACTATCGGAACTTCAAGGCCACAGAGTTCTCATCCAAGTCTGCAAGTTCGTTATCTGATGCAGCATGGCAGAGCAATGAGCTTGATGCTTATGGAAGAAGAAGACTGAGATGGGTTCAGAAGTACTTCATGATCTATAACTATTGTAATGATCTTAAGCGATTCCCACAAGGCCTCCCCACTGAGTGTAGGCGTTCCAGGTTCTGAGATATGAAGAATGGTTTATTATGGCTTTTGATCAGTTGGGTTTTGTAAAATAATAATATATTGCTGTCCTGTTGTTATTCTTTTATTCTAGCTTCCTCTGTTTTTTTCTGTTTCCCTGTAAGTTTCGCTTATATAGTTATTTACATATTCAGGGGTTCTGAATAAATCTATTTCTTTGTACCACTCTCTCTTTCGAGTCGTTCAAGTTGAAATGAGTCTGTGCGTTCATATGGTAATAAATTTGGTTGAGCTTAATACAACACAGTCTTGCACCATTCTGTCATTAATCACTACATATAGACTACTCAATATTCAAACTACCTTCATAGAAATAGGAAGATGAAAAACAGATATATGAAAGCTAATGTGCATTCCATATTTGCATTTACAAAGTCAAGCGTTGGTTGTTCAATTTGAAACTGATATATATGATATCCTCCTGTCCTATATTAAGATAATTGTGGCTAGTTATCTTGGTCTTCAATATATAATATAGTATATTTATCAATCTTTTTTTAATTTATTCTGCTTCCTCAATAAGAGAGAATAAGAGAATTAAGGTAGATGACTAAGGTGTTTTAGAAAATATATATTAAATTAACTAATAAGTAAATATGTTTTATATTAAAGATCAGAATATATGTAAGTTTTCTTGGATTTAACCCCAACCTTGTTTGGACTCGAAATTCAAGTAATCCTAAACTTTTTTTTTTCCCCTCTGAAAGTAATCCTAAACCTTGAAGTATGAACTATCCGGTGAAAACTTTTGGTGGAGACATGAGTTGAACAAAAAAAAGTCAGAGTGCCGTTTAATATGAGGACTGAGGAGGCTCCAACCTTTGTGGACCCTTGTTGCTATCGATGTATCTGAAACTTGTGTTCCCAGCTCTGTTTCTGTAGATAAATAGTAATTAGAACATTGAGCTCTCCGTCCTCACCAAAAAATCCATGAGTCAAAATTTCCACATACTCTTTATATCTCTACCATACCCAGCATTACTGTATCGTCAACTAGTCAAATATACTAAATGTTACCTTAAACCACTTTTAAAAGCCACTGGATGTTGGCTAGCATTAACAACTTGAATAGTAGTTTGCAAGAATTTTAAGTTTGGGCTCCGCTTGCAAGTCATGCATGATGAGGACCACTTACACTTTAGCCTTCAGGTTCACAATAAAAATAATTAAGGATTGTATTTAGGTAAATTTAGGATCATTTTCTTTTCTCAAGGAGCATTTTATTGATTCTTAAATAATTTAAATTCCATACAAATATAATGAAAACAAGGAAAAATTGGTTTTGGATTTTTAAAATTAATAACTAAAAGAGTAATGTAATTTAATTAAGAGTTAAACAATTATTTTTGGTATTTTCTATAAAAATGGGATGGATATGAGGAAATGAGTCTTGATAGCAAAGTTAATAGCTTTCCTAACTTCTTAAAACGATTTGGGAGTTAATTTATCATCAAGTCAAATTGAAAACCTCAAGCAATTGCATTGGGTCCAATTTTCTAATTAATAACTAATCCTATAATCGCATTCATAGTCATTTCTTAGATAAATTGTTAAAAATTATTTGATGTGTGTTTGAAAATCATTTTAATGCGCTTATTTCCTCTGAGAATACAATCGCTACACTCAATGCAGTAATCTCATAAAAACATAAGGAAATAAGTTTTATAGATAGTACAAGAGCATCAAAGCAAAACTCAACACAAATGTTAACCTTCAAGAACAAATAACACTCATCCAAGTCTTACAAACATGTAACAATACAAAAATTAATCCAAACAAAACATAATAGAACATAAATTGAGCTAATGAAAAATTAATAAACTCCCCTTTATAGCACATTGAAGCTCTAGCCACCTTCTCTACCACCAAGAATCAAGAAATTTAGCTCACATGGCCCAGAGAAAACCTAATCGAAGCTGCAAAACTGAAACAACCATGAAAACAAGCTTGCAGGAAAATCACAAAATCTCACCAGAATCTTACAAAGCTTCGTCGGAATTCATAAAACTTGGCCAAAAGAGGAAGGAAGATATGAAAGAGGTTGTCGGAGCTCTAGTTCGTTGTTGAATCTTTCAAAACGTTTTTGAGGCATAACTGTAATTTTAAAAAACTCGGCCCTTTTCTATAATTTTTTTTGGCCCTTTTTCTTCATTCATTTGTAATTTTCAGAAATTATGAGAGTCCTTTTCTGTAATTTTCTCTGGTCTTAAAAATATTTATTCTCATAAGTTAAAATATACTTTTGGTCTTTTAAATTTACATCAAGTATACATTTAGTCATTTAAATTTTAAAAGTGTATGTTTAGGCCCTTAAACTTAGCACCTTCAGCATCACTAACAAAAAAAAAAAATTGTCAACTATTTTAAACTGATGACTCAACACTTAAATGCTTACACATTAACTTTTAGTTTTAAATATGTAAATTTAAAAAAAACCTAATTAAAATAGGTAGAAGTAATTGCCATTTCTCACGGTTCTGATGAATCATCTATCCTCTCTAAACCCAAATCTTAGAAGCAAGAAACCAAAACTAGTAAAAATTAAAAAGTCATCCCTGAGCATGAAATTGAAAGGTGACAGGCGCATGGCCTATGTTGGGAAAATAACTTTTAAGTCGAAAATAATATCAGAAAAATCTTTATTAACAAGGAAACAAAGGGGATTAACAAATGAATTAGTTATTATTAACAACTTGTTGTCAATGTATTATTTCTCTTTGTTAGGAACTAAAAGCCATTCTTCCTAAAATGTTTTCAGTTTTGTCGTCTTTGATCTTTGGGATGAAAAGCAAAGTTCAATAAGAAATATCAATCCCCTTTGTTTGTTGTATCGCAGCCAGCAAACATTCAAAATTAAGACCCGAGTGTAAGCGACTGTAGAAGATGAACTTTCCAAGTTACTAGATTAAAGAAACAAGATAAAAATGAAATTTCAAAAGCACCATATTGAACGAAGGAAAATTACAGAATTGGATAAAAAAGTTGTACCCGCTAACTTAATCAAATATAAAAAAGGAGGAGGATAGAGAAATATGTCAGATTTACACCGAATCATCTAAAGATTGCCGCGGAGAAATTGGTCTTCTTGCTGGTGTTGAGGTTGAGCTGTGCAAATTCACCAGAAGTGTTGTGGGAGGAGGCACAACGAGGATATTGATTCACGGGGAACTGTTCATTTAATGGCAATTAGTTTTACCTATTTTAATTTTGTTTAATTTACATATTTAAAATAAAAAATTGCCGGGTTAAATGTCGACATTTAAGTGCCAAGTCATTATTTTAAAATAGTTGACAAAGCATTTTCTGTTAGTGATGCTGATAGTGTTAAGTTTCTGGGATTAAAAGTGTACTTTTTAAATTTTAGAGACTAAATCCATACTTAATGCAAACTTAAAAGACTAAACCTATATTTTAATCATTCTGAGTCCAATTGTCATTTTCCAAATTTGATTTTCTTCCAAAACACAAACAAAACAAGATTTATCACAAATGACATAAAGAATCCAAGAAATCATTTACAATGAATAATTAACAAATCATAACTATTTTGTCCCTAATTAACTTAATTCAATACAAAATCTCTAACTTAAATTAGTACTTAATCATACAATAATTGACTATGAAATACATTAAATTCCTCAAATTAATTATAAAAAGGCCTATAAAAATATGGTTGAATCAATGCATCTTCAAGTTTCTTTTTTAACTCTCAAGTCTTAACATTCAAGAGCCAGTGAATTAATATAGTAAATATTACATAGACAAGGGAATAATACATATGGTAAAACACTATTCATTTTTTTCTCACTTGATCACTTGAATGCCAACATATAATTAGTTTCTCGGGTTTTCTTCAGATAACATCGGACACTTTACAGTAATCAAAGAATGCCAAATTCGGTCAGCGCAGTAAAACTTTCTTCCAGCCTTTAAGTTTCGACAATTCCTCTACGTCACTACATGTCCCAAAAAAACAAAGAAAACATTTAAAGAGTTCGATCTGTAACCCTGAGGTTTTGTTTTTCCCTTTTAATATACTTCATGGCTCATGACAGGACTCTTGGATGTTATGGTTTCTTCAAATACCAATCACAGTTCACTCCCATGTACAAGGCATTTCCTTGTAACTTGCAAAAGCTACTATACGCCATATACAAGTTATTACGAAGTCGCGCGTGCTACTTTTGCCCGGACAATCTGCCTGGTGACATGACTTTTTCTTCAATGCAGTTTGCGAATTTAACCCTTGGTTGCTGAAAGCTCTGTAATTATTAAAAGAGAAAAATCTCGCATAAGTTGTTTTTATTCATTCAATCATTGAAAATGCCACTTAGGATACAAGTATGGGCATACCGTGATTCTACAATGGATGTTGAGATCGTCGTTCATCTCGCTAAAGCGTTCCTTGGCTAATTGTTCTGCTGCTAATGAATTCCTGCAAGCTTCCTTCACCTGAATCATATAGCAGAAGAAACTTGGTCAATACTTCGATTGCACAAATGCTATTTCCAGAGAACAAGACATGGTGAAAATGAATACGATAGCAAACTTTCAGGGAAGAAAAAGGGGGCAAAACGCACTTCTATTGTGGGGAAAACAAAAATAAGATGCCATATTCAGAAAAGCAGAGACAGTACGTAGAGGCTGAAATATATTTTAAAGTTAAGAAAAGGGGTGATCTTGTCAAACAGATCTGATCGAACTTGCCTGATTTTCATCAAGAAAAGAGTCATTATTAGCACCATCAGTTCGTCTTTCTAACATGTTTCTTAGATTGGATAGTTCCTTCACAAGGTCTAGAGCCACCTCTTCGGTATCTAAGAAAAGATTTCTTGAGAATTCAAATGCTCTCTCAGCATGAAGACGAAAAGAAGTACAGTTCAAACATGTGCAGTGTCCTCTACATCCTCTCGGATTTCTTTTAAGAATCCCCTTTCTGAGGCCAAAAGTAGGGGTTGTGCGCCTCTCAAAGGTTTTCGTTTGCAACTTCTGACAACATAGATCAGTATTGAGATGCATCCCCCCATTTGAAGAACTGTCTCTTTTCGCTTCAGTCAAAACCGATAACTGATGTGAGACAGATGCATAATGATCTCCGGGCGTCAATTCATTCATAATAGGACTTGAGAGCGTAAATGGAGAATCTATTTTAGCAACAGAATTTGGCAAGTTAAGAGAACACTCCGAATTGCAATCTCCGTTAGCATTATCTTGGATAGCATTTGCTTCTTCAACAGAATCATGCATGGGGCAACTGTCTGTTTTAAGTTCATCTATAGGAGACTCTCGACTTTGAAACAGCAAGGAAGGTTGGCATCTCATTCCTCTCTCATCTTTCTGGTCCTGACCCAATTTTGGTGGACCTATAAAATTATTGGGCGGCCAATTAGCTCTATAGTTTATATTTAGGAAAAACATAGAAAGAAACATATCTTTTAGGAGGGGCTGACTGATAAGCTTATTTACCACAATCGTCCTTGGCAATGTCCTTCAGAAATGGAAGCAACCTTTTGTAGCTTACTGAACCAGGTGTTTTGAAGAGTTTCCTCTGCAAACATGGTTTGAGCACCTGCGGAAAACTCAAACCAAATCTATATTAGCAATGATTGTAATAGCATATGGCAAAGTCACAACAAGTATAAACAAAAAGAGTATTCAACTTGCAGGCCACCGTTGCAAAAAAGTTGAGGTCATACAATCATGACATGTTCATGAACTATGGTTTTAAGCTAACTCACTATGCAACGCAATTAAAATTTAGGAAAAGATCAATAAATAAATGTGTAATTCCTAACTGATGAAAAACTAAGATTTGAAATGTGGAAAGATTCTTACGGATTTACTCCTCAGAACGTTATTTTTTCCCTTCGCAGCATTTGACTGATTACTTGGGGTCAAATCCAGTGTGTTGATAACATCTATGCTGCCGGGAGCATTCTTGTTGTCACCACATGTATCAGCGTCAGGTAGACTTAAACATTGTTGGTTCACAACACACAGTTTATCTGAAGTGTCTACACCACCAACAGCCTCTGCTTTACATCCATGAACATTGCTGGGAACAGCATTTGCAACATCAATGTCATGGCGAACATCGACAACTTCTTCAGCCTTTATGTTGCTCGAGCATTCAAGACTAATCTCAACATGCTCATTCACAGAAGGCACAGATGAACAATCATGAACCGCTTCCTTAGCACCCAATTGCTTTGGCGATTCAGGCAAGTCTTGGTAAGACGTCAGTTTTGACTCACTACCACCAGATAAATCAGTTTTGTCGGCCAAGACTCTGAATTCATCGATACAATTCCTAGGGCGACTGTCTGTCCTAAGTTGGTCTTTCGAAGCTCCTTGGCTTAGAGATGGCAGAGGAAATTGGAATTGCTTTACATCATTAACCTTTTCATCATCATGGCTATGACCCAATATTGAAGTACCTACAAAATTATTAGGCCATTTAGCTTCTTCATTATACACATCTACATATAGTATAAGTGTATAACGTCACAAGGATCTGGTGGCTTGAAATAGTTACCAGAATCATCTTTAATCATATTCATTATAAACGGAAGCAACCTTCTGTAGCTGACTGAACCTGGACTTTTGAACAGTCTCCTCTGCATGCGTGGTATAAGCACCTGCATAATTTCTCATGTCAAAATTGGATTGACACTGGTTGTAAAACAATATTGTCAAGATATCAAAACAAAGAAGAAAAGAAAAGTACTATAACGTTCTCACAGTTTGTCCATATGTATCCCCACGAATAAATTGTTATCAGCTTTGTTTTCAACATAATTAAATAATTCATCATTAAGACCAGCGATTAGATACGTCTAACATTTTTAACTTACAGATTTGCTCTTTAGAAAATCTTTTTTGGCGCCAGCGTTTGGGCCAAGAGATTCCTCCAACTTTCCGTCAGTATTTCCGGTCAACTGTGCATCTTTGATATGAATAGCCTCTACTACTTGTTTCGCTCTATCTTCATCAACCTTTACCTTACCGCAAGACTCGATATCATCAGGGGGAGTCGTAAGTTGAGGTAGCCCATTCACATTGTCAAGTCTCTCCAAAGCAACAGTACCATCATGACAACCCCTGGAATATTGTACCTGTGTGCCCTTACTCACCGATTCACTATTTGCACGATCCGTATTCTGAGCTTTACAGGGAAAGCCCACAACAGCACTTTCGGTTTCTTTGTTCGTCGACTTCAGAGCACCGTCAGAATAGAGACCATCATCTTTCTCAGATCGATATTCATTCGCGATTGAAGACAAAATTGAATTTATTTCGTCCTTACTCCGACTTTCAGAAGGCAGTTTTTCGCCCAAGCTATCGATCTCGCCATCCCTCTTCGAAACTTCTCCTGCGCGGTCATTATTTTCCGCGATCGAAGCTGACCCAGAACCAGAATCAACCATTTCCAGATCTCTGCAGCCAGATCCGACCTTCGATTCCACAATATCAACATTTGGACTCGAGAAAGAAAAATTCCCGCCAACCGATTGCGGGGAATAAACCCGTCTGGCACGAAGGTCCTTTATCAGAATGTGAGACGGCCCACCATCGTCTTCGACGGAACATTCCTGATTCAGCTTCGCCTTCTTCAAAAGATCACTGACAAGCATGTGGTCATCATCTTCATCCGAAGAGTAGTTGACTGAGTAGCTTCCACAGCCTGCGCTCGTAGACTGAAAATGACCGGTAGGGTTACGGTGTTGAAGTTGATATTTGCTACGAGTAATGACTCCCGAGAGGGAAAGAGATGGCGGCGGCGGCGACATCCGTTCAGAGGAGCTTCTTCTCATCGCATCCATGGCGGCCGCGAGGCGCTCCGTCAAGGGTGTGGGAGTAATTGGGATAATTTGGCGGGAAGGTTAGGAAAATGACTAAAGTACTACTGGCACGCACCATACCAGGTGGCGGGAACATTCGATCTTCCTTGGCGGGCAACTAGGTTTTCTTTTTAAAAAAATTTATGAAGAGACGTTCGAAAAGATCATGTTCCTTTCTCTTTTTCTTTTAACAGCAAAATTCTTTAATCACTCCCCTAATTTATATTACTTATACATATCTCCATTCTATTTTAAAAACTTATATATGCTTCCCTCTAAATTAAAATGTATGTTATACAAATCTTTCTTATATTTTAATATTCTATTTTCATCCACGCAAATCACTAGTTGACTGTTAAGTTTGACTTTTAAATTCTGTTTTATCAAAATGCCCTTCTTTTAACATTGGAATTATTTAAACAAATATATATGTACGTGGGCAAAAAAATAAAATATATACCACCAAATTTTTATTCTAATAGATTTTGGTTAACTTTGTTAAAATTTTCTGAATTTTAAGATTATAAAATTTATAATTAAAATTTTGTATCATATTTATTTAGTTTCTTGACTAAAAATATATATCAAATACAGTTTTTTCTATTAAATATAAGAAACTATATATGTTGAAGAGATTGTATTAAATTATTTAAATTTAAATTTTGATATTTCTTTCTACCATCCTTTATAAAATTGTTTTGGTGAGTCTAAAACAGAGCAGATGATTCGCGGCTTGGCTTTCTCCCTCTCCCTCTCCCACGCTCTAACTCTCAGTCTCTCGTGCTCAAACTCTTCTTTCTCCTTCTCGGCTTTCAGTTCCAGTTGGAACAATGTGGATACTAATATATAATGGACCAACGATCTGGTCTGAGGTGCATGAGAACATTCCGATGCAAAACACGTTGGTCCGAGAAGGGAATGCCCAGTTTATAATGAAGGGAAGTGTGGCGTTTGGCTCAAGAAGCATGGAAGAGGTATTTGTTAGAATATAATATTAGAATATATAATATATGTATTGTGATTGTATTTGCATTAGTTAGTTGGACAGTTAGGTACAATTATCTATAAATAGTTTACAAAGCATAATATTAGTTAGGAATGTAAAAACTTCTATATTCAAAAATAAGAAGAATTCTTTTCTCCAACATGTCTGACCCATGGTTTGATTTCTTTTCCATCATCTTACCGCGCTTTGCTCAAAGAAGCATGCCGCAAGTCCAAGAGAAGCAATCAAGAAAAGGGCATGAATCTTTGAAAGTCCAAGGCAATAAACCAAGACCAGCCCACGTTTGACCGCTGATTCAATAATCCCACTGTGAGCAATTCTATTGGCACGTGAAGAATTTTTTTTTTTTTGAAGAATTCTCACCTGCCAGCTCACGCACAGGGATACATCACATCACGCTCAGAAACACGTGAACGGCTCCTTCTTGTTTCTCCGATCCTTTGGATTATTCAGGCTTCCTCCATTATCATTCACGGCCGTCAGCGCCACACAAGTACGCCGGAAAAAACGCAGGAACGATTGCCGTCGACTTCACCGTTCCTTGCTTCAGCAGTTCGAGGTTCCATGTGAAAGGCTCTCCTGCTCAAGATTTCGGCACCAAGATCCTGCCATCGACGCTTCCGCATCCACCACCCACCGTTACTTCCGCATACTCCGCTGTCGTTTTTCACTTCACCGGAGATTTCCAATATTGAGCTTCGCGTCAGTTTCTGAGTCTGGTTCATCAAAGTTTTTTGGTGGTCGACTGATTCTGGGTTTCTTGTTCGGTTTTCTTCAAGTCAGACCGAGTTGAACAATTTGCGTCTTATCGCACACCAGCAGGAGAGTTACACTTGAAACCAACGTTCTTTACCTGATCTCGCTTTCCCGACCTTCTTCAAGTCAGACCGAGTTGAAGAATTTGCCGGAACTGTCCATGGCTGACAAGGACGCATCCACAAAGACCACTCCAGGTTCCATTCCTTTCTCTCATCCATTGTATCTTCACCCATCCGATACTCAATGTTCTTCCATTGTTCCCCACACGCTGACTGGTTTCGAGAACTATACTGTGTGGAGTCGTGGGATGCGCATAGCCTTGCTTGGGAAATAGAAACTCGGCTTTGTTGATGGATCTTGCCGCAAAGAGGATCAAGATGCGCCCCTGCAACCTCAATGGGAACATTTGTAATGCGGTGGTTCTTTCTGGATTCTCAATTCGATTAGTAAGGAATTGGCATATGGTGTCATATTTTTCCGAATGCGCACGGTGTGCGGGTTGATCTTCGGGGAACGTTTTGATAAAAGGAATGGGGCTCGAATTTTTGGACTCCATCGTGAGATTTCTCGCATTATCAAGGTACATCTTCGTTTCCACTTACTTCTCTAAGTTGAAGGAATTGTGGGAGGAGCAATCGCCTTGACTACCCTACCATCCCGTACATGTAATACGTCAAAGGCTTATGCGATTTAGTACAAGAGCGAAACTTCTCCAATTTTTAATGGGACTAAATGAGTCCTATAATCAAGCTCGCGGTCAAATTCTCCTTATGACTACGCTTCCTTCTGTGAATGAGGCTTACTCCATGGTCATTCAAGATGAGACACGGTGATCTATTGCTGACTGAGGCCACCTACCAGAAGGAATTGCTATGCTCACTAGAGGCAAGGGTCGTGGGAGAGGTAGAGGACTAAGGGACTTAACCATTGAATGCACTACGCCATAAAAAGGGCATTTGCGTGAGCAGTGCTTCCAGTTAGTAGGCTATCCACCTAGCTTCAAAGGCAATAAGACGAAGCAAAAAGAATCTGGGCAATTGGGAATCGAATCTGCTGATGATTCAGACCTGCATATCAACACCACAAGCACCGTGACCACTTCCCTGTCTAAAGAACAGTATGAGCGCCTGCTTGTTATGTTGCAAAAAGATGAGGAGTCAACTGTGCATGCGCTAACTGGTACAGGTTTGAATACATCTCCATCCTTTAATTCTGCTCATTCATATTGGATTCTAGACTCAGGAGCAACTACACATTTAGTTAGTGATATTTCTCTATTGGATAAATGTGTTGCATATAATGGGCCTATTAAATCAATTAAAATCCCAGATGGACAGCGAATCCCTGTTACCCATATAGGTTCAATTACTATAGCTCCTAACATTACATTAACTGGTGTACTATATTCTTCAAAGTTGAAATTTAATCTCATATCAGTCTCCAAGGTCACTAGAGCGCTTGAATGTATGACTTGTTTTTTTCCTGACCGTTGTGTTTTACAGGACCTTCTACATGGAAGGACGAAGATGACTGGTAGAATGCTAGGTGGACTATACATCCTTAGGGTCCCTAATATTTCTCATGTATTGAATGTTACACAAAATCACACTACACAGAAACACAATAATAATATGAAGTTTGCTGATGTATGTTTGTGGCATAGGAGATTAGGCCATGCCCCTTTTTCTGTAATGAAGCGTTTGAATTTTGCAATTAATGACACTTTGAATTGCTTACTCACGATGTGATATCGTGTTCAATCTAAACAAACCAAGTTTCCATTTTCCTCCTCTTGTATTAAAACTACTCTTTGTTTTGAGCTCATACACATAGACATATGGGGTCCATATAAGACACCTACTCATCAAGGATTTACCTATTTTCTCACAGTCGTGGATGACTATTCTAGGGCTACGTGGTTATTTCTGATGAGACATAAATCTGATTCAATTACTTATATTCGTCATTTTATTGTTTATGTAATGACTCAATTCAATGTGAAGGTTAAGAAGATTAGGAGTGATAATGGGAGTGAGTTTTTAAGTAATTCTTTTAAAATGCTTATTCAAGAAAAAGAAATTGTGCATGAGACCACTTGTCCCTACACACCACAACAAAATGGAGTTGTAGAACGTAAGCATAGGACCATTATGCAAGTTACTAGGAGTTTAATGTTGCGATCAAACCTTAGGTAGAGCATGGGGTGAGTGTGTAAAGGTCATGCAAAGATACTTGATTAACAGGTTGCCCTCTAAGGTCCTTGATTTTCAATCCCCATTTGAAAGGGTTTATGAGCATAAGGCAAACCTCAAACACATGAAAGTTTTTGGTTGTCTTGCCTATGCCACAGATCTTAAGATTCGTGATAAACTACAACCCCGTGCTCTCCCTTGTGTATTTCTAGGCTATCCAGAAAGTCAGAAAGGTTATTTGTTGTTAAATCTAAAATCTAATATGTTATTTGTAAGTCGACATGTCAGTTTTGCAGAACAAATATTTCCTTTCAGGCATGCATACTCACAACAACAGCAGGCAATACATCCAACCATAAAGGAGATGTTCTGGTTTGAATCCGACACACCTTATATGCAATCTGATTTGACACAGGATAAATATGATCTTTCACAAATTCATGATACAGAACAATCCTATCAAGAAATCCCTGATCAGGAAACTGACAGTCTAAATAATTTAGATCAATCACGTCCTATAAGGGATAGACGACCACCGATTTGGTCTAATGATTATGTGTGTTCCCTTTTGATTTCTGAAACAACTACAACACAGATAACCAAGTGTTCCTATCCCATGAATCAGGTTGTTTCTTATGATGGTATTTCTGCTGACCATTTGGCTTTTCTGTGTTGTATTGATGCATTTCCTGAGCCCTCTACGTACAAACAGGCCATTAGCAATCCTGAATGGGTAAAAGCCATGAAGGTTGAAATGGAGGCTGGAACAAAATCAAACATGGGAGTGGTGCGATTACCCAAAAACAAGCGGGTCATTGGTTGTAAGTGGGTATATAAAGTCAAGTATAATTCGATGGTAACATAGATAAATATAAAGCTAGGTTAGTAGCAAAGGATATAGTCAAAGAGAAGGGATCGATTATCATGAAACTTTTTCCCCTGTTGTAAAAATGTTTACAGTTAGGTTGGTATTGAAATTGGCAGCTATGTATTCATGGAATCTTTATCAAATGGATGTCTATAATGCCTTTTTGCAGGGGTGACCTCCAAGAAGAGGTGTATATGAGATTACCTCAAGGTTTCGAAGGTAAGGGGGAGAATGTTGTATGTAAGCTTAAAAGTCCCTTTATGGACTTAAACGGGCTTCCGCCTATGGAATCGAGAAATTATCTCAAGCCCTTATTAAGGGTGGTTTTGTCCAAAGTAAAAGTGACTATTCTCTCGTTTACTATGGATTGGAATGACCAAGTGGTGTTTGTCTTAGTATATGTAGATGACTTGTTGATTCGGTAGTTACGAAGAAGGCATTAGTTATACCAAGGGTTTATTGCATGATAATTTTAGGATTAAGGACCTAGGACATATGAAATATTTTCTAGGCATAGAGATAGCTAAATCTGAAAAAGGTGTGGTTTTATCTCAACAAAAGTTTGTATTGGATTTGTTATCTGACATTGGTATGAGTGGATGTAGGCCATTGAGTGTTCCAATGGCACAAAATTTGAAATTAATGCCTTTTTAGGAAGGAAAACACAATGTACAGGATCTGTGTAAGAATGCAGAACAATATCGTCACTTGATTGGTAAATTGATTTACCTAACCATGACTAGACGACATTTGTTTTTTGTGCGGACATTAAGCCGGTTATGCAAAAGCCGACTAAGTCACACATAGCGTGACTAGAAATGTTCTTAGATATCTAAAGAGTACCGTTGGACTTGGTATAAAATTGAGTTCGATGGAAATCCTAATTTAGAATGTTTTTGTGATTGATTGGGCTTCTTGTGGAATTACACGGCGCTCGGTCCTTTGGATATTTCTTTGAAATTTGGAGGATCTCTTGTGATGTGGAAGACAAAGAAGCAAACCACGGTGTCAAAGTCATCTGCAGAGGCTGAATACGGGGCACTCGGTATGGCCACATTTGAAATAGTTTGGGCACGTGGATACGCCGTGATTTGCGGATTCCACAAAGGCAATCGATGCCGATCTACTATGGCGATGTGCGGCAATACACACGCCATTGCAAATCCAGTTTTTCATGAGCGAACGAAGCACATTGAAGTGGATTGCCACTTTATTCGTGATAAATGGCAAGAGAAAGTGATAGATCTTCTGCATGTTCGTTCCGTGAGCAAAGAGGTGATTTATTAACGAAACCAGGTGTCGGGAGACGTCCCAACGTATGAGTTATTGAAGCGAAGTTAGGCATTACTATTGACGTATCTGCGCCCCCAACTTAAGGGGGTGTTAGAATATAATATTAGAATATATAATATATGTATTGTGATTGTATTATATTGTGATTGTATTTGCATTAGTTAGTTGGACAGTTAGGTACAATTATCTATAAATAGTTTACAAAGCATAATATCAGTTAGGAAAGTAAAAACTTCTATATTCAAAAATGAGAAGAATTCTTTTCTCCAACAGTATTGCGTTGCTTCTGCATTCTGTGATGGACGCTGTGTGAATCTTAACTTTTCTACGTTTTCGTTAATCTGACGGTATCTCACAAGCTCTGTTTATCGTGTTTCAGTTGATATAAAATAAAGAAATAGGCATGGTGGGTAAGTGCTCATCCTTATCTAGTTTGGGTCAACTGAAGATAATGGCTTGGGTTTATGGGCCGTATGGGTTAAATGGATATGAGGAATGAATATTTTTTATATTAATGAGGAATGAATATTAGTAATGGTTTTTTTATCAAAAAAAAAATATTAGTAATGGTTTGGGGTTGGTATTGTTTCGTTGTTCTCAGGTGCTGGGCCAAGAGAGTAACGGGCTGAAGAAGAATAAATATTGAAAGGAGTATGGGCTGTGAGTATTTGACTGTTGCTGCGTTTAGGCTATCACATGAATATATCCACATATGGTGCTTACTCACGTGTTGCCCGATGGAATTAGGAGATTTGGGTTGTATTCTTGACTTTATCTCTTGTAAATTTTTTCCTTATTTTTAAAATATTACAAGGAAAAATAAAGTCCTAATTTTTTAAATAATTAATTTGATCATTTGGCCAAATTCCATAGTTTAATTTTCATATATTATTTCTATTTATTTTTTGGCATAATTTATTCTTTATTTGAATTATTCTTTTCCCAAAATAAATTAAGGGAAAATAAGCTTAAATTTCCAATAGTTATTCTCATAATTATTTTAAGTCAAAATTTCATAATTAATTTCCTATATTATTCAAAATTTTAAAATCTCAAACTTTGGGATGTTACAAAATGCGTAAACTCTTCCAAGTTTGTGAGGCTTTAAAATTGTTGGATTTTAATTTATTTATCGATCTACTGACATTCATCACTACTAGAACATGTCAAAATAGCGACGGAACAAAATCCGTAGCAAATTGTGACGGAATTAGTTTTTGTCGCAAAATTTTGGGACGGATTTTAAATCTTGTTGCAATTTGCAATGGAAAACGAATTCCGTTGCAAAATTTTGCGACGGAATTTAAAATCGGTCGCAATTTTGACAGAAAACGAATCTGTCGCAAAATTTTGCGACGGAAAACAAATTCCGTCGCAAATTACAAATGATTTTAAAAAATCATAAAAATCAAAAAAAAAAAAAAAAAAGAAATAAGTCCGAGAATATTAATTTCGCCCAAATGGCGGGAAAAACCCCGCCAATTTGCGACGGAAACCGGATCCATCGCAAAACAACGTAAAAAATGACGCCTTTTTGCAACGGATCCAGTTTCCGTCGCAAATTCACTTATTTTTGCGACGGAAACCCATTCGTCGCAAATCTAAGCATAGTATCTCCAAATATGCGTGGTTCATTTCAGCTCTCATGTCCAGCGTTCTCTCTGCGACAGCTCTCTGGGTTCTCACCGTCCGTTCTTCTTCCTTTTCCGCTGCGACACGTCATTGTAATCCACCTAGTAAAATTTCTTATTTGAGTTCTTAGATCTTGAATATTTAATTTTGTTTTGGTTGATATTTTGCTTGAGGAGCTACTTATCTCTTATCTCTTTCTATTCATTTTATTTTTCTTCTTCGTTTCACCTCTTCCATGGCAGCCCATCTCACGCTGCAACTTCATCAACTGTTCAACAACTTGTAAGTTTCCTTTCTCTTACTTTCTGACTGTCACTTAAATGTTCATGTGCTTCCCAAATCGTGTTCTAATCGAATTCTTCTTTTACGCCATCGGGGTTATGGAGTCGTGTTTTTTAAAAAATATAGGCATGCACACATTTATTTCAAACCCTTTCTTGCTATGTTGCGAAGATTATCGCTGAAAATGGTCAATAGAGTAATTATTTTTCTGACGAAGGGAAGGAATTTCCCTTTATCGATAAATATTATTTCAGCATTTGGATGTTGAATTTGGTATTTTGAGCTGCTGTTGTTATTGTGGCTGGAAAATTTAATGTTAAGGCAATCAACAAGTCTTTAAGCAAGGAATTAATGCTCAGATCGCAAACACAATTCTAATCTGGAGTGTGGCGTAATTACTTCAAACCTTAAGCTGCAAGATGACTTTTAATCCACCTACTCACCTACTTATTCTGCTTGTTATCCCCAACCGATTGAGAATCAATCAATCCGTTGGAAAAAAAATAAAAATAAGATATACTTTCTTTTTATTATTTGAACTTAATTTATACATACTTACCTATATTTTTTATATGTGAAATTAAATTATATGCTACTTATCTCTTATCTCTTAGCTTGGAATTGGATATTAGATATTTATATTGTTAGGATTTGGTTTAAATATTATTTATTTTATTATTTAAGTTAGATATGTAAGGATTTGAATTGGATATTTAGATAGGATTAGATTAGATATTTAGAGTAATATCTAGAATTTAAGATAAAGCCTATTGTTCCCTTAGAGATAATTCATGGACATCCCCACATCAATATAAGAATAATATTATTATTATTTTTGATGAATTTGACTGTAAATATTTGCCATTATTAATAGTGGAAGTATTTGCTTATTGTGACCCCTTTTTCCCTATATGCCTGGGCACTAATAAATTAGAAAAGGATTTTTTTTTTTAAAAAAAAATAGAATTTGGGATTTACGATGGAATTTATTTTTTTCAAGCGGCTAATTTGAGCCGGACACATCAGCAGATGAGTCAACAAGCAAATGAGATGCATCAAACACATGAGATGATGAGGCATATGCAGCTTGTACTCCAATCCCTAATGAAAGACAAGGGTACGGGATCGACTTAGGTGATGATGATGATGATGATCATACTGCTGTTGTTTACACTATTTTTTAGTAGAGTAAATACCTTTTTGGGTCCTCGACAAAAAACACGGACCCCATTTTTGTCCCTAGGGACTAAAATGAGACTTTTTTATGGACTAAAAAGAGCTTTTTGGAAATTTTCGAGGGACCAAAATGTTCACAAATCAACCCTTATTCGTCCTTTTCAGGAATTAAAAGGGCATTTCTTTGTGTGAGAAACCAAAATGGGGTTCGAGTTTTTTTTCCAGGGACCCAAAAGGGTATTTACTCTTTTTAGTACATATTGTTCGCAACATTATTATTTATATTTTGTTTTCTCTATGTAAACTCTTTATGATTGTTACTATATATTTTTATGATAGGGTTAAGGTGCAGATTTGCCAATGAACTATTACCCGAGGAGCGTCTGGCACAAAAAACAATTGAAGGGACCAAACTGGCCAACAAACTATTAAAAAGTGAAAAAAACATCATTTTGAGCAGATTCGCCAACGAACTATTACCTCGTCACTGTCTTGATGTTTCCATCTTCCATTGACTGTCACAGTGTTGGCGACGTCGGCGTCTCCAAAGCTTCCATTGTTGCTGGGTGTTCCACTCACCCTCTTGAACTTATCCAGATCACATCTTTTGACCTAAGACACGCCTTGCACCAGTTGCGTGCTCTCCGATGCCACAAGAAGAACCGCCCGCCATGCCACGCCGCTCGCATGAGTCTTATCTCTGTTGGTGTTTGCCTTATCCAACAAGAACGCTTAACCGCTCTTTTCTCTCCCGCGTTTCCGCCATCGTCCTACGCGGTGCCTCATATTTTAACGTAATAATTATAGTTGTTTTTTTTAATAGTTCTTTGGTATTATTTTTTTCACTTTTTAATAGTTTTTTGTTTTTTTTTCTTTTTAATAGTTCATTGGCCAATTTGGTCCCTTCAATTGTTTTTTATGCCAGACGTTCCTCGGGTAATAGTTCGTTGGCAAATCTGCACTTTAACCCTTTATGATATACAAGTTTTTTTTTTTATTTTGTAATTTTTTTTTTTAATAAAATGACTTTTGCTATGTTGCGAAGATTATCTAATATTTTAATATATTTTTTTAAAAAATAAAAATTTCTTTTTATTTTTTTTTCAAAAATGATTAAATTTGTGATGAGAAAATCAAACTTTTGTCGCAAATTTTGAGAATTTGTGATTGAAATTAAATCCGTCGCAATTGCGACAAGATTTTAGCGACGGATGAAATGCGCTTTTTTAGATGTACTATTTAAACAAGTACTATTTGTTTTTTTGCGAGGGAAGAAATGACTTTTTTTATGTTCTATTGTGTATAAATTCTGACACTTTTTTAGATGTACTATTTATGGTGGAAAAAGAGAGAGAATAGATGTACTATTTGTTTTTCTTGCAAGAGGGAAGAAATGCACTTCAAATTAAATTCCGTATGTTCTATTGTGCACATTAATTCTGACACTTTAACATTAATTCCTCGCCAACTACTACTATTGAAGCCCATAGTGAAATAAAGTCCAAACTGTCACAATAGTATCAAAATCTGTCCCAAGTCTAGCAAGCAAATATGTAATAAAATCGTCGGCATATTGAAAAAGCTCTTGGCCATAGAGGTAGGATGGAACTTGAGCTTTCCGTACCAAGTAATTATCCTGGTTAAGCTTTGTGGTGGGGTAGTGATGGTTGACGGAGAGGCTGGGGTATAAAGGGGTGGTGGTGGCGGAAGGGGATTGGTTGGGCAAAGGTGAGCCTCACATTCTTTTCAAAAAAATTTAAAGCTCTAGTACCATGGTAACATAGGGAGCACATAAGGTAGTGCTTCTTGCATACTCATTCTTTTAATAATTAGAGGGATAAGACTTTTTTTTTTAAATTTTTTTATTTAAATTTCAATTATATGTTACTTTTTGGAATATTTTTTGGGCCCAAAGTATCTTTAATTAATTAGTTTTGATATCTTTTAAGCATTACGGGAGAAACATTTCGAATGCGCAGTGACCTAAAATTAATTAATTTGATATGGGTGTAAAAAATTTCAAAAAAACAAAAAATAAAAAAATAAATATATAATTTAAATATAAATAAATATAATATATAAAAATAAAAATAAAAATGTGCTCCATAAGGTGCACATGAGGATGTGCACCTAATGTGAACTTGGTACCGTATTGGCTTGAAAATAAAGCAGAGCAGAGATAATGTGTATGGTATTCTCTTTAGGAAGGATGGGTTTGTAGGTTTTTTTTTTTTTTTTTTTTTTTTTTAAATTTCAATGAAAATTTTTCCATATGGAGTTTATGGGGTAAAAATAACTTATTTGAAAAGTCAGCTTTCCTGGTATATAAAGTAAAATCTCTATTCAAACCTGGCTTATAGAGTAAAATAACGTATGCAACCACTAATTCAAACATAAATCATATTTCACAATCTCTCTTTTTCTTTTTGGTATACCTTACAATATATATAAGCTAGTACCTATGCTATTATGCTACGTATAATATAAAAGAAAGATTTACAATACAACTCAAATATTTTCAGTCAATTTCAAATGACTATTAGACTGTTTGGCTTCACCGATTTTGGTACTATTTATAAATCTTATTTAACTAAATCACACATAATAAATAGACGTAGTTAGTTTAATAATTATGGGGTAAATTTTTAACTTTACCCTCATTTATAAATGAGTATGTTTTAGCTCTTTTATCTCTTTATATTTTTATTCGTACAATTAATATGAGTAAAATTATCACAATCTCATTTATTATTCTGAAAATTGAACTTACGAAGCAAATTTTTTGTACAAACAGGATACTGACACACGTCTCTCCAGACAGCCAATAAGGCACATGTTTTGAATATTATCACTGGACCACTCTGCTTCTTCTCATCATCTCGTTCTCTCCCCGTGAATGATTGGTCTAACTAAACAAAAGTCTTAAAAGTTAAAACTACAGGTACAGGGTCACGCTGCCAACTCCTTATCTCTTCATCCCCGCAATTAATTCAAAAACAATTTGTCCTCAATCACCTCTCATCCCTCCAGTACAATTTCTCCTCTACTGCACTATCCCCCCAATGATCATATATCCTTTTCTACATAGCTATGTACTACTTCTTATCTCATTCTCTAGCTAGCAGTGAGTGATTGGCCTAACACTCACGCGCCGCCCCTAGCCACCATGGTTCAGCACCACTTTCTTCTCATCGCATTCCCGGCTCTAGGTCACCTCAATCCGGTGCTCCAGTTCGCCCACAGACTCATTCGCATGGGCATCCTCGTTACTGTTTCCACCACCCTTCACATGCACCGTCGTATGGACAAGACGACATCAGCCACCATCCCTGGCCTCTCCTTCGCCCCCTTCTCCGACGGCTATGACGACGGTTACAAATATCACGACAGCAGTGACGATTTTACAGCCAGGACCGAGAAATACTTTTCGGAGCTCCGGCGTTTCGGCACGGAGTCTCTCGCGAATCTCATATCCTCCGTCAAACAGAACGGCGGCCATCCCTTCACATGTATAGTGCACACCATGCTTCTTTCTTGGGCAACAGAGCTGGCACGCAAACTTCATCTTCCTTCGGCACTATTGTGGGTCCAACCTGCCACGGTATTCGCCATCTTCCATTACTACTTTAAGGACGATAGCTTCATTAAGAACAAACTTTCATCGACTTCTTCAAACTCCATAGAGCTACCAGGCCTGCCGCTTCTAGAACCACAGGACCTGCCGTCATTTGTTACATCCGTATCAGGCCTTAGTGCTATTATGCTGACGTCGTTCGCAGAGGATCTCCGAGTCATCCAACAAGAACCCAATCCAACGGTGTTGGTTAACACATTTGAGGAGCTAGAAGCCGACGCTCTAAGAGTCGTTCATGACACCTTCAGAACGATTGCGATCGGCCCGTTCGTGCCGTCGATTCTTTTAGACCGGGAGAATAATTCTTCGGACACTGAAAATGACTACCTGGAATGGTTGAGTTCAAAAACAGAGTCGTCGGTGATTTACATATCGTTTGGGAGCCTATGCGTGCTGTCAAAGAGACAGATGGAGGAAATGGCACGTGGGTTAATAGATAGCGGGCGTCCATTCTTGTGGTCCATAAGAGAAGAGAAGGAGCAGGAGAAGGTAGGGGAGTACATGGAGGAAATGGAAGAGAGGGGGAAGACAGTGAAGTGGTGCAAGCAGGTGGAGATACTGTCACACAAGTCGGTGGGGTGTTTTGTGTCCCACTGTGGCTGGAATTCGAGTTTGGAGAGTCTGGTGGCGGGGGTTCCGGTGGTGGGGGTTCCCCAGTGGGTAGAACAGACGACAAACGCCAAGTTGATAGAGGATGTTTGGAAAACAGGGGTGAGGGTGAGGGTGACGGTGGAGGAGGGCGGGGACGACGGCGAGAGAATCGCGAGAGGGGAAGAAATAAGGAGGTGCGTGGAGGAGGTGATGGGCGATGGGGAGAGAGGGAAGGAGGTGAGGAAGAACGCCGCCAAGTGGAGGGAAGTTTCCAAGGAAGCCGTTAAGGTGGGTGGTTCCTCTGAAGCCAATCTCAGGGCTTTCTTGGATCAGATCGGTGCGGCATCCACTAATTAGTGGAGCCCGTTTCTTCTCGTGGTAATTAATAGTGCTTCATACGTTTCTTCTCGTGGTAATTAATAATGCTTCATATGTATGGTCTTTCTCTTCATTATGTCTATGGAGGCTTTGAAGCCATTTGTGTGAGATGATCCAAGACACGCACGCCCTGTTTGTGTTTTTTATGGCTTCTCATTCTCATCAGCCATCCCATCACTTACGTACAAACTAACTGGTCTTCTAAGTCACCTAATATTCAAGCTAGTTGTGACAGTAATTACTCTTATAAGGTATCAACTAGTAATTATATTTGTCTTTCTTATAAAGATCTAGCTTTGTTTTCAAAAGCGTATTTTTTTCATTATATACCCGTAATTAATAAAAATTTTAGTAGGTGAGGTACTAATAATTAATATAATATTAGAGTTTAGTGAAATTAGTAGGGGTAATATTGAAAATTACTTAAATTGTAGGACAACTTTATTGATCTTAACTGTTTTTATTGATTTGTGAGAATTGTTAATCGATGTCTTATAAGGACAAAAGGAAGTATTTGATACTCTATATACTGATACATGGATATAAAGTAACATGTTTTATGAGCAACAGCAAAACAATAGATTTATATATAAACGTTGTTTGCACATTCATGCGTACCAAATCTCCTTTATTCTGGTCCTTATTATGCCGTAGGCATGGTCGAATTGATGGTACACTCGGGATCACACCATAGATTTGCCTTGTTTAGTCTGGTGATCAATTAGAGAAGAGAATGAATGAAAAAAGTGCCTCAGGGTTAACTTTTGAAGAGTAACTTATAAAAAAAGTGAAAAAAATGATTTTACACAATAGATCTTGAATGATGGCATCAGAAAAGGGAAAAACACCAGAGTACAGTTTATTTAAGAAAAATATACCGAAATAATACACCTTTTAAACTTATTACCGAAGTAATGCAGTCAAACCCCGGGTTTGACTGACATTACTAGTGGCGTCACCACAGGTGACGCCACTGACCTGACGCTACTGCTCTCCCATGTCAGGAGGGGTTGATTGGAGTGTCACGAGTTCAATTGGGGGGTGATTGGGGTGGGGGCCGACTTGGGGGGGGAGGGTGGCGGCCACGCATACAAAATTTTTGGGGAAGGGGTGTTTCACCTGTAGAAAGGGGGGTGATTGGGGTTGGGTTAATTGGGGGGGGGGGGGGGGTTGATTGGGGGAGGGGGGTTAGGGAATCAGTCAGGATTCCTTGACATGGGGAGCAGTGGCGTCAGTGGGGGCGACGCGGCCGTGCTTCGATGGCGTCGCGTGGTGACGCCACTAAGAATGTCTACCAAAGGGGTTTATAATAGTTTATAAAAAACTGCAGTTTTCAATTCCCAAACTATAATTTTCTCGCCAAACCATTGTTGTGAATAATTCTAGAGTGTCCGCAGCTTAATTCAAAGCATGATTTTAAAGATTAATAGTAGTTTTGAATTGGTGTTTGGCTTATCTCCCTCTGTTTTTTTTTTCTTACTTTTAAAAGTGTAGGACCTAGTTAGAGGTTGTTTTTAAATATAAGACTTATTTTATATATTCAAGCGCTCCGTTCTCTTTTAAAATCTTCTTACTGAGCTATGATACCCTTTGCTGTTAATTGCATAATATTTTTTAAGGACGAGAGTACCCTAAGACACCCTTTTGCAGGTGTTACCAACACTCTTGAAAGATATTTCCTGGTGTTATCAGGAGCGTAGCATGAGTGTTCTCCAGTCTTTGGATTTGTTAAACTCTGATTGTTGGCGATTGTGTTACTCGCTTATAAAACACTGATGCGTGTCTTTTCACATTTCATAGACAGTGGCCTTCTCCCACATCATAACAATCAAATGAACCCAGAGGTTAATAATTTACCAGGGCTTTATTTGACTGTGATGTAACCTAGACATTGTTTTGGTTATTAACTATAACTTCCGGTTCTTAGTACTCCCTAGCTCCAATTATTAATATAAAAACTAATTTCATGTATCTTTCGTATATTAACTTATAAGTTAAGTAAATAAGTTACTCCTTTTGGTTTAAAATATAAAAGACAAATTTGTGAGTGGGTGTGATTTTTTATAAGATCCAGGAGGTTAATGAATGACCCGTGATTTAAATAAACTATTTAATCTTTGGATATTCATAATATAGTAGTATATATTATGTATCTTTAAATCGTATATTAACTTATAAGTTAAGTAAATAAGTTACTCCTTTTGGTTTAAAATATAAAAGACAAATTTGTGAGTGGGTGTGATTTTTTTTATAAGATCCACTTTGCTTATATGCATGCATTTAGTGTTTTTTTCTTTCTAAATTTGCAACGCTCTCTCTCTTCATTCTTCTCCCCTACATTCTCTTTCTTTTTATTTTCCTATTTGTTATCTCTCATCATTTTTTCTTCTTCCAAATTTCCTATTTTCGGTATTCCTTTAATAAATAAGGGTATATTGAGAAACAAAAGTAGATATCTTGAATATTTACTATTTTTAATTAATTTTTTGATAAATATAAAATAGGTATTTGACTCTTATATTTTAAACTGAGTATAAAAGAACACTCCCTTGGACTTATGTAGCCCGTCCCTTGGCAATATCCTTCAGAAATGGAAGCAACCTTTTGTAGCTTACTGAACCAGGTGTTTTGAAGAGTTTCCTCTGCAAACATGGTTTGAACACATGCGGAAAACTCAAACCAAATCTACATTAGCATTGATTGTAATAGCATAATGGCAAAGTCACAACAAGTATAAACAGAAAGAGTATTCAACTTGCAGGCCACCGTTGCAAAAAAGTTGAGGTTATACAATCATGGCATGTTCATGAGCTATCGTTTTAAGCTAACTAACTATGCAACGCAATTAAAATTTAGGAAAAGATCAATAAATAAATGTGTAATTCCTAAATGATGAAAAACTAAGATTTGAAAGGTGGACAGATTCTTGCGGATTTACTCCTCAGAACGTTTTTCCCCCTTAGTAGCATTTGGGCAAAATCCCTCTCCAGCATTTGACTGATTACTTGGGATCAAATCCAGTGTGTTGATAACATCTATGCTGCCGGGGCCCGGGAGCATTATTGTTGTCACCACATGTATCAGCGTCAGGGAGACTTAAACATTGTTCGTTCACAACAGAGAGTTTCTCTGAAGTGTCTACACCACCCACAGCCTCTGCTTTACAGCCATTAACATTGCTGGGAACAGCATTTGCAACATCCTTGTCATGGCGAACATCGACAACTTCTTCAGCCTCTATGTTGCTCGAGCATTCAAGACTAATCTCAACATGCTCATTCACAGAAGGCAAAGATGAACCATCATGAACCGCTTCCTTAGCACCCAATTGCTTTGGCGATTCAGGCAAGTCTTGGTAAGACGTCAGTTTTGACTCGCTACCACCAGATAAATCACTTTTCTCGGCCAAGACTCTGAATTCATCAATACCATTCCTAGGGCGACTGTCTGTCCTAAGCTGGTTTTTCGAAGCTCCTTGGCTTAGAGATGGCAGAGGAAATTGGAATTGCTTTACATCATTAACCTTTTCATCATAATGGCGATGAACCAATATTTGAAGTACCTACAAAATTATTAGGCCAGTTAGCTTCTTCATTATACACATCTACATATACGTATAAATGTATAACGTCACAAGGATCTGGTGGCTTGAAATAGTTACCAGAATCATCTTTAATCATATTCATTATAAACGGAAGCAACCTTCTGTAGCTGACTGAACCTGGACTTTTGAACAGTCTACTCTGCATGCGTGGTCTAAGCACCTGCATAATTTCTCATGTCAAAATTGGATTGACACTGGTTGTAAAATCACATTGTCAAGATATCAAAACAAAGAAGAAAAGAAAAGTACTATAATGTTCACACAGTTTGTCCATATGTATCCGGTATCCCCACCACTAAATTGTTATCAGCTTTGTTTTCAACATAATTAAATAATTCATCATTAAGACCAGCGATTAGATACGTCTAACAGTTTTAACTTACAGATTTGCTCTTTAGAGAATGTGTTTTGGCGCCAGCGTTTGGGCAAAGAGACTCCTCCAACTTTCCGTCAGTATTTCCGGTAAACTGTGCATCTTTGATATGAATAGCCTCTACTTCTAGTTTCGCTCCATCTTCATCGACCTTTACCTTACCGCTACTCTCGATATCATCAGGGGGAGTCGTAAGTTGAGGTAGCCCATGCACATTGTCAAGTCTCTCAAAAGCACCAGTACCATCATGACAACCCCTGAAATATTGTACCTGTGAGCCCTTACTCACCGATTCACTATTTGCACGATCCCTATTCTGAGCTTTACAGGGAAAGCCCACAACAGCACTTTCGGTTTCTTTGTTCGTCGACTTCAGAGCACCGTCAGAATAGAGACCATCATCTTTCTCAGATCTTGCGATTGAAGACAAAATTGAATTTATTTCGTCCTTACTCCGACTTTCTGTGTTATAGTAAATGAATCTGTATATTCCATTAGATCAATCCATGTACAATGACTCCCTTATATATAGGCCTAGACCACACACATACTTGTATGGGCCCAATACACAAGTATTACAATACTACTCCACTAATTACATCACTAACTAATACTAATACTCCCCCTCAAGTTAGGGCTATATACATCAATGGCACCTAACTTGCTAAGAGAATACTTGTGAGCTTCTATTCCCAACCTGTACTAGTCCACCAAGATTATCTCTAAGATCCAAAATGAAATATGAAGCTCCCATATTTTGTAGTCTCTTCATTGCAATGATTAAATCTTTCCTGAACCTTGCAGTGTTCTTCATATACAACATTTGGATATTTCTCATTTACACATGTTTTCTCTCACTTTGGAAGTTCATTATTTCACCTGATGGATGATGTTCTCTAGCCAACAATATGATCACACTCCGCATTTGAATATGGTGTTGTTCTAAAACTGTCAAGACCACCTTCCAAGTCCTTCATTCTTTCATAGATGGCTTTTGCGCCCTCCAAGCTACCAATCTTACAATAAGCCTTCAGTAACGATGTCAACACAATTAAGGTAACGATGTCAACACAATTAAGTTTGCTGCTATTCCAGACTCTTCCATCTTGTGGAAGTATTCATGTGCCTCTTCAAGACTACCACATTCTGCAAATCCATTTATTAAAGATCCATACACAACTTCATTGTCATATGCCCTTGGAGGTGGGCCCAGTCCAAGAACCAACCTAGGTCATCTTTTATCCTAAGTTCAGCATCATGAGAATACAGTATAGCTTTCTGGTTCAAATCCATTCTATGACTATCTTATCTGCAATTTCTAGATAAGACTCCTCTGTATTTCTCAGAGCCTCCGAAAGAGCTTCCAATACATCTGAATGATTTATTGGGTTGTTACAATCACCAGAACCAGACCGATTCAACTGTTCCTTTATTCTCGTATCAAGCTCTACTCTTTCACGATCCAACTCACACTTCCACCTTCTCTCGTTCTCCTCCCATTTCTTCGTTGCCCCTCTATACTTGCTCTTGCCATTCTTACCTCTCTTTCTCTTATCAATATTCGCATCACCAGTTGTGCACGCATCATTATTCTCCTGCTCAACACATTGAGAACAATCATTTACCGTCCTTTCCTTCCCAACATCACTATCATACAGGGCTACAGCCTCTGAACCCTGTCCGTTTCGTGCATAACCCCTAATCATGGCATTCCAAGAAACAACACTATGAGTAGGCATAGCTTCAAAAATGACCCAAGCATCTGAAGTTACTCAACATTTGTAGTACATATCTACTAGAGCACTTGACACAAGGGTGTTATCATCAACACCCATAAGAATGGATTTTCCATGAACAACCTCAATCCTCTGATTATCGCAGACCAAGAATGAACCAAGATCGACGAGATAAAACCGGTGCCGTAACCTCTGACTCCAATTTCACCGTCGGAGATCAGAAACCAGAAACGCGAACCACCGTCGATTCTGAACCACCACGAACCACTGTGGATTTCAACCAAGAAAGCAACCGCGAGCCATCGCGAACTCAACCACCGTCGATTCTTGAGCTACCGTGGGAGAATCGTGAACCACCGTCTGCGAACCACCGACCAGAACCTCCAATTTCCCGTCGATCTGTGAGAAAATCTTGAACCACCGGAGAATCTTGAACCACCGCGAGCTACCGTCGGAGATTAGTTCAAGAAACCAGAAAATCAACGTTGACCACCGCGAACCATCGAGCACTGCGAACCACCGCGAGCCACCGAGAACCGCGAACCTCCGAGCTCCGCGAACCACCGCCGGAACTCAACCAAGAAGATCTCGAACCATTCGCGAGCCATCCACGGATTCATGCGAGATGGGCGTATCGTGCGAGAGAGAGAGAGAGATCGCCCGTTGCCTCTGCCTAGCCTTAACCAGGAAATCAAGATGCAACCGGGTCGGAATACTTGACCCGAATTATTGGACCATAAATTAACCTGGCTCTGATACCATGTTAAAGTAAATGAATCTGTATATTCCATTAGATCAATCCATGTACAATGACTCCCTTATATAGGCCTAGACCACACACATACTTGTATGGGCCCAATACACAAGTATTACAATACTACTCCACTAATTACATCACTAACTAATACTAATATTCTGAAGGCAGTTTTTCTCCCAAGCTATCGATCTCGCCATCCCTCTTCGAAACTTCTCCTGCGCGGTCATTATTTTCTGCGATCGAAGTTGACCCAGAACCAGAACCAGAATCAACCATTTCCAGATCTCTGCAGCCAGATCCAATCTTCGATACCACAATATCGACATTTGGACTCGAGAAAAAAAAGTCCCGCCAGCCGATTACGGGGAATAAACCTGTCTGGAACGAAGGTCCTTTATCAGAATGTGAGACGGTTCACCATTGTCTTCGACGGAACATTCCTGATTCAGCTTCGCCTTCTTCAAAAGATCACTGACAAGCATGTGGTCATCATCTTCATCCGAAGAGTAGTTGACCGAGTAGCTTCCATAGCCTGCGCTCGAAGACTGAAAATGACCGGTAGGGTTACGGTGTCGGAGTTGATATTTGCTACGAGTAATGACTTCCGAGAGGGAAAGATATGGCGGCGGAGGCGGCGGCGACATCAGTTCAGAGGAGCTTCTTCTCATTGCATCCATGGCGGCCGCGAGGCGCTCCGTCAAGGGTATGGGAGTAATTGGGATAATTTGGCGGGAAGGTTTGGAAAATGACTATAGTACTTTTGGCACGCACCACCCCAGGTGGCGGGAACATTCGACCTTCCTTGGCGGACAACTAGGTTTTATTTTTAAAAATTTTTATGAAGAGACTTTGAAAAGATAATGTTCCTTTTTCTTTTTCTTTTTTTGATTAAAATACTTTAACTATTCCTCTGTTTTACTTTAATTACACGTTCATCTCCTCAATTTTGAAAACCTATATACCTTTTCTTTAAAATTAAAATGTACTCTATATTATACAAACATTCCTTATATATTAAAATTTTATTTTTATTCACTCAAACCGTTAATTAATTATAAAGTTTGACTTTAAACTTTTGTTTGATCAAAATGCTCTTCTTTTAACATCAAAATTATTTAAACAAATATATATATATATATATATATATATATATATATATATATATATTCTGGCAAAAAAAAAAGATACCACCAAATTTTTATCCTAATAGATTTTTGTTACCTTTGTTAAAAATTTCTGAATTTTGAGATTATAATATTTAAATTTAAATCTTTTGTGATATTTATTAAAATTTATTTATTTTTAGTTTCTTAAATGACAAAAAATATATATCAACCACATATTTTTTATCAAATATAATAAACTATATATGTTTAAGAGATTGTACTAAATCATTTAAATTTAAATTCTGATATTTTTTCTACGATCATTTAAAAGACTTACTCAGATTTTAAATATATAAGTTTTGAATTAAAATTTTGGTTTTAGTATTAAGTGTAAATTTGGAGATAAATTTTATTTTATATAAATTTAAATTTTTATAATTTTATAGAATATTTTTACAAGTTAACAATTTAGGGCCCGTTTGGATGGGCTTTTTAAAAAAATATTTTTTTTTCAGTGCTTTGTTTAAGCTCCAAATTGGAGCATTTAAAAAAAAGCAGCATTTTGGCTTTTTTTCTTGTGACTTTTACCTTTTTTAAAAAAAAAGAGTAAATACCCTTTTGGGTCCCCAACAAAAAAACGACCCCATTTTAGTTCTAAGGGACTAAAATGAGACTTTTTATAACTAAAAAGGGCTTTTAGGAAATTTTGCGGGCCCAAAATGTTCACGTCAATCGACACTTATTCGTCCTTTTCAGGGACTAAAATGACATTCTTTGTGTGAGGGCCAAAATGGGGTCCATGTTTTTTTCAGGGGACCCAAAAGGGTATTTACTCTTAAAAAAATATCATCTAAACACATAAATTAATAAAAAGAGAATTTTTTTTCATTAAAAAAATGCTTTCTTTTAATCAAAGAAGCCCATCCAAATGAGACTTAGACCTAAATGTATGTTTTAAAAATAAAAGAGAGGTCTGTATAATTAAAGCAAAACAGAAGGATAGTTAAAGTATTTTATTCTTTTTTTTATTTGACTAAAGTATACTTTTAGTTGGTGAAGGTGCATATTTACCAACAAACTATTATGAAAAGAGCATCTGACACAAATATTTATTAAAGGTATTTTAAATACAAATAAATAATTAAAACAAGGTAAGAAACACAACGCCATTTGTTTGTTTTTAACAGACGTGCATTTTGACTTTCGACCTGTCCGGTGGCTGCTGCAATTTGTCCACGTGGAGTTTGAGGCAACTGAGTAAGAGTTTGAATGTACAGGCAATTTCTGGAAGATCGCTGAATACCTAGTACATCCGATCCTTCGTCAGTTTGATTACCTCTTCGATTTCACCAGATATGTCAAAAATCTTAGTGAACAAGCAGAGAAGCTAAAAAATGGGCAGCTTCAAGTGAAGCCCATAGTGAAATAAAGTCCAAACTGTCACAATAGAATCAAAATCTGTCCCAAGTCTAGCAAGCAAATATGTAATAAAATCGTCATTAGGAACCGGTTTTCAGGTGACGGCAAGAGAATCAGCTAGTACTGTGGCTCACTAATGATATTGCTAAAGCGACTCACAACCCTTCTTGAGGGTTGTAAGCTGTTGATGAAGATAGACAATTTTGGGTTGGGTCTTTTGAGAAAATTTCAGGTGACGGCAAGAGAATCAGCTAGTACTGTGGCTCACTAATGATATTGCTAAAGCGACTCACAACCCTTCTTGAGGGTTGTAAGCTGTTGATGAAGATAGACAATTTTGGTTTGGGTCTTTTGAGCAAAGGATGTTTCTAAAGCAACCCACATTTCTCGCATTTTTGTGACGGACATGTTGAGAGATAATACTCTCTGATAATGAAGCAAGAAAGATAGAGAGAACAAGTTGGTCTTGCTGAAACCACTAAAGATAGGCAGGATTTGGAAGGCCAGAAGGTAGTTTTCGAGGTAGGCAACAACTGAACCGTCGGCACATTGAAAAAGCTCTTGGCCATAGAGGTAGGATTGAACTTGAGCTTTCCGTACCAAGTAATTATATTGGTTAAGCTTTGTGGTGGGGTAGTGAGGGTTGGCGAAGAGGTTGTGGTATAAAGGGGTGGTGGCGGCGGAGGGGGATTGGTTGGGCAAAGGTGAGCCTCACAATCTTTTCAAAAAAAAATTGAGGTTAAGGAGCAATTTAGCCAACGAACTATATTACCTCAGACCTCCAACATAAATAACTTTTTAAGTGGACAATTTTTTTTTTTTTTTTTTTTTTTTTTTTTTTTTTTTGAAAAATGTGTGGTCAACACAAAATTATTTTACTCATTTTTTTTGTGCTATGCATATTTTTAAAAGTTTTTTAAATATTTTTGATCCACTCAAAAATTATTTATGTTGAACGCTCTTAAGGTAATAATTCGTTGAACAAATTGTCCCTTAACCCAATTATAAAGTTGTACCATATATATATATTCTCAAAAAAGTTACCTATTGGCGTGAAAATAAAGCAGAGAAAATAAAACAAAGAGGATATGTTGATCAAATATTCATATTATCAATATGGTACTAGTCTTTATTATAAGGTACCAACAAAGTTATTCTTACAAATCAATAAAAACAATTAAAGTTAATAAAGTTATTATAGAATCTAAGTAATTTCCAATATTACGCCTATTAATTGCATTAAACTCTAATATCATGGTATTAATTATTACTTGCACTCACTACTTTATTAATTATGAGTATACATAAAAAAAAAATTAATGCTTTATTGGGAACAAACAAGTGTCTTACAAAAAGAACTAAATAAACTCGTTTGTTGGTGCTTTATAATAAGAACTAGAAGGAGTATTTATAAGTTCCATTTAACTAAATCACACCTACCAAGGAGAGGTAGATAACTCAATAATTATGAGTAAGTTTTTAACTTTGCCCTCATTTATCAATGAATATCTTTCAACTCATTCTTCTCTCTCTATTTTTATTGACACAATTAATATAGACAAAATTGTCATAATCTTATTTATTATCTGAAAGAAGACATATAAATAAGACTAAATTTTGTGGTAAAAAAAAATATAAATAGGACATATTTCTGAGGTACAATAATGACTGCATAGTACACCCTACAATAAATACAAGCTAGTACCTGCTAATGCGACGTATAACATAAAAGAAAGATTTAGAATAGAACTCAAATATTTTCAGCCTAATGACTATTCGATTGTTTGGGTTTAGCCTCTAATTCTATTTATAAATTATTTTTAACTAAATACTACTTCCGGTCCTAATTATAAGAGCTAGTTAATTTTTTTTAGAGAAATTAAGGAAGTTAAATAAGTTACTTAATCATTTCATATGTTGTGTTTTCATAAATTATATATTAGTTTATTGGTCAAACTATTTAGTTTGAAAAATAAAATAAAAATAAAAATATTCTAATTTAATTTAATTAAACTTCCTTAATCTCTCCAAAAAAGTCAATTATTTCTTATAATTAGAATAGGAGGGAGTAATACATATCAAAAGAGAGTAGTTAACGATGATGATGAGATAAATTTTTAACTTTATTTTTATTTATGAATGAGTATCTTTTAATTCTTTATATTTTTATTATTATAATTAATATAAATAAATTATCACAATCTTATTTATTATCCACGAAAAATCGTATAAATAGGAGCAAATTTTGTAGTCTAAATGTCCGTATAAATAGGATGCTGACACACGTCTCTCCAGACAGCCAATAACGATTAACGCACATGTTTTGAATATTATCACTCTGCTTCTTCTCATCTCGTTCTCTCCCACTGAATGGTTGGTCTAACTAAACTACAGGGTCAACCTGCCAACTCCTTGTCTCTTCATCCCCACAAATAATTCAAAAACAATTTGTTCTCAATCACCTCTCATCCCTCCAGTACAATTTCTCCTCTACTGCACTATCCCCTCAACGATCATATATCCTTTTCTACATAGCTATGTCCTACTTCTTATCTCATTCTCTAGCTAGCAGTGAGTGATTGGCCTAACCCTCACGCTCCGCCCCTAGCCACCATGGTTCAGCACCACTTTCTTCTCATCGCATTCCCGGCTCTAGGCCACCTCAATCCGGTGCTCCAGTTCGCCCAAAGACTCATTCGCATGGGCATCCTCGTTACTGTTTCCACCACCCTTCACATGCACCGTCGTATGGACAAGACGAACTCAGCCACCATCCCTGGCCTCTCCTTCGCCCCCTTCTCCGACGGCTATGACGACGGTCACAAACATCACGACAGCAGTGACAATTTTAGAGCCAGCGCCGAGAAATACAGTTCGGAGCTCCGGCGTTTTGGCACGGAGTCTCTCGCCAATCTCATATCCTCCGTCAAACAGAACGGCGGCCATCCCTTCACATGTATAGTGCACACCATGGGTGTTTCTTGGGCAACAGAGCTGGCACGCAAACTTCATCTTCCTTCGGCACTATTGTGGGTCCAACCTGCCACGGTATTTACCATCATCCATTACTACTTTAAGGACGATAGCTTAATCAAGAACAAACTTTCATCGCCTTCTTCAAACTCCATAGAGCTACCAGGCCTGCCGCTTCTAGAACCACAAGACCTCCCGTCATTTGTTACATCCGTATCAGGCCTTAGTCCTATTATCCTGACGACGTTCGCAGAGGATCTCCGAGTCCTCCAACAAGAACCCAATCCAACGGTGCTGGTTAACACATTTGAGGAGCTAGAAACCGACGCTCTAAGAGTCGTTCATGACACCTTCAGAACGATTGCGATCGGCCCGTTCGTGCCGTCGATTCTTTTAGATCGGGAGAATAATTCTTCGGACACTGGCAATGACTACATGGAATGGTTGAGTACAAAAACAGAGTCGTCGGTGATTTACATATCGTTTGGGAGCCTAAGCGTGCTGTCAAAGAGACAGATGGAGGAAATGGCACGTGGGTTAATAGATAGCGGGCGTCCATTCTTGTGGTCCATAAGAGAAGAGAAGGAGCAGGAGAAGGTAGGGGAGTACATGGAGGAAATGGAAGAGAGGGGGAAGATAGTGAAGTGGTGCAAGCAGGTGGAGATACTGTCACACAAGTCGGTGGGATGTTTTGTGTCCCACTGTGGCTGGAATTCAAGTTTGGAGACTCTGATGGCGGGGATTCCGGTGGTGGGGATTCCACAGTGGGTAGATCAGACGACAAACGCCAAGTTGATAGAGGATGTTTGGAAAACAGGGGTGAGGGTGAGGGTGACGGTGGAGGAGGGCGGCGACGACGGCGAGAGAATCGCGAGAGGGGAAGAAATAAGGAGGTGCGTGGAGGAGGTGATGGGCGATGGGGAGAGAGGGAAGGAGGTGAGGAAGAACGCCGCCAAGTGGAGGGAAGTTTCCAAGGAAGCCGTTAAGGTGGGTGGTTCCTCTGAAGCCAGTCTCAGGGCTTTCTTGGATCAGATCGGTGCGGCATCCACTAATTAGTGGAGCCCGTTTCTTCTCGTGGTAATTAATAATGCTTCATATGTATGGTCTTTCTCTTCATTATGTCTATGGAGGCTTTGAAGCCATTTGTGTGAGATGATCCAAGCCACGCATGCGCTGTTTGTATATTTTTTGCCTAATCATTCTCACCAGCCATCCCATTACCTACGTACAAACTAATCACAGCTGGTCTTCTAAGCCACATTATGTTAAAGCTAGTTGTCACAGTAATTACTCCCTCTAGTCCATATTACTACCTCCGGTCCGGTCATAATTATAAGAATATTTTTGTAATGTAAATTATACTACAAAAGTGTTCCTATAATTAGGAGCGGAGGAAGTATAAGATACCAACTAGTAATTATATTTAGTCTTTTTTATAAGGCACTTGCTTATTTCCAAAGTTCATTAATTATTATTTTTCATGTATGCTCATAATTAATAAGGATAGTGGTTGAAAGTAATAATTAATATAATATTAGAGTTTAGTGCAATTAGTAAGAGTAATATTGGAAGTTACTTAAATTGTAGGACAACTTTATTGACTTTAATGATTTTTATTGGTTTGTTAGAATTGTTAGTTGGTGCCTCATAATAAAATATTTGAAGAAGTATTAGATACTCTATATACTGGTACATGGATAAGGCGACATGTTTCATGAGCAACAACAAAACAATAGATTTACCACTCTGATTCTATTTATAATTTCACTTTAACAAAAAAAAAATTGGTCTTATTTATAAGTCCAATTTCATGTAATAAATGAGATTATAACAATTTTACCTATATTAATTGTACTCATGAAGATAATAGAGAGAGAGAAAATAGTTTAAAAACACTCAATTATAAAATGAGGGCAAAGTTAACAGTTGGTCTCTGTAAAACATTCGGAGGATGATGATATTGTGCAAGGATGGAAGGATTACTTTCATCAAATGAATGCAAAGGATGCTTGCTGTGAGTTGGAGGAGTCGGATGAGTAGGAGACGCAGGAAACGCGAAGGCTGGAAGGGAAACCAGGGATCCTAAAATTCACCGCGGATGAATACACGGCATGGTGCCTTCCCTGGAAAAATTCTCTTATCATTAAGGTTCTGGGAGCGAGCTTCCCTACATACATTATTCAGGATCGCATCAATCGGATGTGGAGGCCTAAGAATCCTCTAAAGCTTATTCCTTTGAATAATGGTTATTATATTGTCTCATTCTCCATTAAAGAAGACAAAGAATATGCTTTTCAAGAGGGACCATGGATGATCGAGGATCACTACTTGATTGTCCAGCGATGGCGGCCTAACTTCAACCCTTGGAAGGCAGACCTGAAATGTAACATTGCGGCTTGGATTCGGCTACCGGATGTGCCTTTTGAATTCTATAACGTGGAATCGCTACGCCGAATAGGTAACATGGTGGGTAGAATGATCAAAGTAGACCGATCTACCTCTATATACGATAAAGGTGGATTTGCGCGCATCTGTGTGGAGATTGACCTTAAGCAGCCACTAATTCCGACGTACATGGTATTTGGTGAAGAGCATCCCATTATCTATGAAGGGCTCCATCAGGTATGCCTTGAATGTGGAAAATATGGGCATGTTAAACAAGGATGCCCGTTGAGACAGAATACGACTTCGAATAAGGTGGAGGATCATGGGCATGTAGTGTCTGGATCTGGCGACGGTGGGGAAAATAGCCTGGGGAAGGAGGCACAGTCTGATGGTGATGAGGATAATTCAGTGAAGGCGGCACAGGAGAACGGAGGGTCAGGACCACCTACCGGCGACGGCGAGAAGGGTGTGAGTCCGTTTGGGAAATTACGGATTCTGAGGCGTGAGTTTCGGGGGGCTATTAATTCGGTTGCTATTTCGGTGGGGATAAGGAAAGAAAATAATGAGCAGGTGAAGCAGGATATGGCGGAGGATTTGTTGAAGAATAAGATCCCAAATCAGCGGCTAAAATCAAGGAAGGAAGGTATGGTGTTATCTGATGCTAATAATGGTGGATTGGTCAAAGATGGGGGCCCAAAGTCAAGCAAGACCGAGTGGGTCCAGGTTGGTACCAAAAGGAAGAATACATCCAAAGGTAAAATTAAGGGAAAGGAGAATCATGCTCCTGCACGTGGAAGGTCTGTCAATAAGTCAAGTGTGGGCCACGGATTGGGGTCCACCCATTTAAACCCTTTCATTGCATTAGAACCCGTGGAGCCCAGTCATGACACAATGGTGGTAAGCACAGTTGACGCACCCAACATGCATGATGGGCCAAGTAACTACGTGAATCTGGGCCTTAATAGGGAAGTGGATAATCCTACTCAGATTACTACGTTAGTGCCTCAACGGTTTATTGAGGGCGCTGTGATACAAACGCAGGATAACATGTTGAATTCCCAACCACCAGTAGATGAGTTAATGGGAGATCAGGATAAGACAGAAGGGGAACCGGCCATACCCCAACACCCTCCCCTCGTTTCCCAATGAATTACATGATCTGGAATGCAAGGGGGACTGGGGCACGTAGCTTCCCCGCTCTTGTACGTGACCTCAAACATCATTATAAATTGGATTTTATTGCAATTTTGGAAACAAGATGTACAAAGGAAGCATCTGCAGGTCGTGCTAGAAATCTGGGATTTTCTCACATGGAGCTAATAGACAGTGAGGGATACAGTGGTGGCATTTGGTGTCTATGGGACCCTAGCATCTCCCATGTAGTAGTGGAGGAACGCCATCATCAATTCATGCACCTTAAGATTACTAATGCCTCTAATCAGACTTGGATGCTTACAGTTGTGTATGCTAGTCCATCCAGTGCCAGCCGAAGAAATCTGTGGAATAACCTCTCCCGAATAGCACCGACAATACAGGGCGCTTGGTTGATAGGAGGTGATCTTAACGGCGATGCTCCATTGTGAACGGCGATCGTCGGCCACATTTAGATGCTCTTATGATCGGGACCTTACTGACTGGGTTGATATGAATGATGTACGAGATATTGGATTTGTAGGACCAGAGTTTACATGGAAGCGTGGCACCTCAGAAGCCAGGCTAGACAGGATGCTTGCAAATGAACATTGGTCCTCGATATTCCCCAATGCCGTGGTGTCCCACCTTCCTTTCTACAAATCGGACCACCGACCCCTACTTCTCCGCCTGGATACGGCAGGGAATCAATCTAGACCCAACAGGCCTTTTCGTTTTATTGCAGCTTGGGTCCTTCATGAGCAGTTTGATGAGTTCGTGAAGAAACACTGGGATCAAGACACTAGGTGGACTCAAAATATTTCCCAGTTTTCTTGTGCATGCTCTGAGTGGAATAAAGAAGTCTTCAAACATACTGAAGGCAGGAAAAAACAGCTCCTACGTCGGTTGGATGGGATTAATAGAGCTGTTACCCGTTATGGAATGCAGCCTCATTATGAGGAACTCCAACTTTCTATATGGAAGGAACTTGAAGATGTCTTGTTGCAGGAATCTCTTGTGTGGGCACAGAAAGCCAGAGCTGAATGGTCTGTATATGGGGATCGAATTACGCGCTATTTCCACTCTCGTGCCAATCGCCGACGAAAGACACAAAGAATAGAGGCTTTAAAAGATGTGGAGGGGAACTGGGTTTTTGATAACATGCGAATCAAAGGCATGGCCACCTCTTTCTTCTCCCTCTCCCGTCGGAGGAACTTCTAGACCGACCCAGCCGGAGTGTAACATGTCATACCCTTGTGTGAACGTGGACCTACTCCGATGGTGTAAAAGAGATTTCGGAATGCGAAGTTAAGGAAGCTATTTTTAGTATGGGGGCTCTTAAGTCTCCGGGACCTGATGGATTTAATGCACTGTTTTACCAAAATCAATGGAGTACGGTATGCACGTCTGTAATTAATTATGTGAAATATCTTTTTACTAATCCGCAGGCCCTAGCTGAGGTTAACAGTACTCTAATCGTACTCATCCCTAAGAAAGATCAGCTTGAAACAGTGGGAGACCTGAGACCGATAAGTCTTTGTAATGTTATCTATAAAGTAGTTTCGAAAATTATTGTGAACCGACTGAAGCCTATCCTACCTAAGGTGATCTCTCCAAACCAGTGCAGCTTCGTGCCAGGAAGACATAGCAGTGATAATATTATTGTGGCTCAGGAGGTAATTCACACGATGCGCAGTCTGCAGTCAAAAAAGGGATTCCTAGCAATCAAAATCGACCTTGAGAAAGCTTATGATCGGGTTAACTGGAATTTTTTGATGAACTGCATCCAGGAGCTGAGTATTCCAAGTTGCTTTTCACAGGTAATTAAGCAGTGTATTTCTACCTCTAGTATGCAATTGCTATGGAATGGGGATAAAGCTGAACTCTTTCACCCTTCGAGAGGTGTTCGGCAAGGAGACCCCCTATCGCCCTACCTCTTTGTCATTTGTATGGAGAAACTTGCTCACCTTATACAAGAGGCTACGATTAAAGGTCATTGGAAGCCAATTAGACTCACACGATCTGGTCCCCCTATTTCACATTTATTTTTCGCAGATGACATCATGTTGTTTGCAGAAGCCACAATGGACCAAGTTGATACTATTAACTCGTGCCTCAAGACCTTTTGTGAGCGGTTCGGTTTAAAGGTTAATCATAAAAAAACCTGAGTATTTTTCTCAAAAAATGTCCACCATGTTAGAAGAAGTGAGATGTGTGATTCTCTCGGTTTCTCAATCACAAGCGATTTGGGAAAATACCTAGGTGTCCCATTACATCATAACCGTGTGACAAAGGAGTCTTATCAGTTTGTGGTGGATAAGGTAAAGGTTCGGCTGTCTAACTGGAAAGCAAAGTCACTCTCCTTAGCAGGGCGGTCTACCCTTATCTCATCGGTCACTTCAGCAATTCCTGGGTATGTCATGCACACATCCTTCTTACCAGCAAGTACATGTGAATCACTAGATAAATGTAACCGGAGATTTATGTGGGGAAGCACTGATGATCAAAAGAAAATTCCTCTTGTTTCTTGGGATGTGGTATGCACGCCAAAGACAAGGGGTGGTTTGGGGCTTCGTCATGCAAGTTACTATAACCAGGCATACCTTATGAAGCTTGGTTGGAACCTTTCAACTAGAAGGGAGGACCTGTGGGTAAAGGTTATAAGGAATAAGTATGGGTGTGGTGCTGATGTCATTCCCAAGGTTGATGTGAGTCGAACTGGATCCAATCTATGGAAGGGTATTAAGAGAACATGGAGTAAGGTACAGGAGGGAACTGAACATTTGAATGATGGGGGGCTCCGGTGGAAATGGAATAAGAATGGCGTATTTACCGTGAAATCGGCTTATGATGCGCTAAAGAATGAAATGGAGCAACCTGATCTGATATGGGGAAAGATATGGAAGATGCAGGTCCCGGAGAGGTGCAAAATGTTTATCTGGCTTGCTCTCCATAAGCGGCTACTAACCAATGTCTCCAGATGCAAGCGTGGCTTAGGTATTGACTCACGATGTACTCTCTGCAATGGGGAATCCGAAACCTTGATCCACGTCCTAAGGGAATGCCCACTTACTGCTGAGCTCTGGAAACATCTTGTGCCAAACCATCTTTGGCGTAAATTCATGCGGATGCCTTTTGACTTATGGATCCGTTGGAATATATGCCAGAGAGGGAGTAATGACAAAGAGATGAATGGAGGAATATTTTTGCGGTGGTTTGTTGGTGGGTGTGGCGTCGGCGCAATTCTGCTATTTTTGAAGGCAAGACAATATCGAACGTGGCAATATGGAATAGTACTATGGCGATGGTCTCCAGCATGAACGAAGCTAGAGCTAGGTATTATACGATGCTTAGCCGTCAGCAACTGCCAAGTGTTCCTAGGGATCATTGGCAACCTCCACCGTCAGGGCAAATTAAGATCAACACGGATGGGGCATACTCTCATTATTCTACCGGTGTAGCTAGCGGCGTACTACGAGATGAATTTAGCAACTTCCTTCGGGGCTTCATGTTCAAAGGGACAGACGACGGATGACGTGTAATCAATTTGAACTATGGGGTTGTATCCATGGCCTCAAAATTGCGTGGGATCTGGGGTTTAGAGACGTTATTCTGGAAGTTGACTCAGTGGATGCAGTTGAGTTAATACGAAGTCCTAGCAACTCGGCTCACGAGGATAGAACACTCCTGGACGAACTCAAAAGCGTCTTTAGCCGACAATGGAAGGTGGATATTCTACTCATCAGTCGATGGGCAAATGCGGCGGCTGACTACTTGGCTAAAGCAAGCCTGTCATCTTTACCAGGTTTCCAAATTGTATTACATGCGGACCTGGACCTTGACAGGATTCTTGCTGCTGATAAGACTTAGATAGAGTCTGTGGTTACTCAATTGTTATCAAAAAAAAAATGAGGGCAAAGTTGAACATTTACCCCCATAATTACTGAGTTAATCACATCTCTCTGATATGTGAGATTTGGTCAAAATAAACTTATAAATAGGACCAGGTAAATGTGCAAAAATACACATGTATTTTTCCCTCAAGAGCGCTCAACACCAAATAACTTTTTGTAGGTACAAAAATGCACATCGTTACTTTTTGGTTGGTGGGCCTGCAATTATCCACCTCTCTCCTCCTTTCCTTTATATTCGTTCGTTCCCTTTTTCTCTTCAAAACAATTCCCTTTGGCCCCACACACTCACACACACTCTCTTTATCTCACCCAATTTCTCTTGTTTTTTCATTCCTCACTCCAAAACACAACATTCCCTCTCTCTCTTCCTCTCAATCCCAGTATCTTCTTCTTCCTCTTCTTTTTTATCTTTCCTCTTTTCTCCTTATTCTCAACTTGGGAGAGGAGAGAAACTAGTCTCCATTAATCAGACTATATACCATTGGTTATCTCGCATTCGACAAATAAAGGAGAGGGAAAGCAGATTCACTAGTTTTTGAAATATGCAAGGGATGATGATACATAGTGACGACGAATTTAGAGACGAGGCGGTGGAGGAAGATGCGGCGAATGAGGTGGAGCAGAACATGAAGAAGGGGTCGTGGACGACGGCGGAGGACATGATATTGATAGAGTACGTGAATAAGTAATGGGGGCAATTGGAATTCGGTGCAGAAGAACTTTGGGTTGAAGAGGTGTGGCAAAAGTTGCAGACTCAGATGGCTAATCATCTCAGGCCTAATCTCAAGAAAGGTGCTTTCTCTTAGGAAGAATAACACATCAACTTCACGCCAAGCTTGGCAACAAATGGGCTCGCATGGCCTCCCTGTTAATTTAATTAAACCACTACTTCATCACTTTCATGCGCTTGGTTTTTTGTCGGCTAGTTGATTCATGATTGGCTCATTCTAAGATGCTCATGTTTTATCATTCTAAACTATTTCTCAAGCTTTGGTTTTTCTTCGGCTATGAAGGAACGGATTGGTACGAAAAGGTTTCAGAAGCAGACTTATAAAGAATGTCGATGAGAGAGAGGAAGAGAGAGAAAGAGTTTGAAAGAAGAAGGCGTGAGTACAGGCGCGTGATAAAGAAGACATAAGGAGAAAAAGATGACATTTGGGGCCACAAAGCAAAAAGTAACAGATGTCTAAGATGAGTAACAAAGTTGTTATTTTTGCTCAATTTGATAAAATTTATGTGTATTTTTGTATCCAAAAAAAGTATTTGGTGTTGAACGCTCCTGAGACTAAAACCATATATGCAATTTTACACTTTTTTTTTTAATCAAAATTTTAGGAAAGGGATTGAGTCACTCCACAATCAAAAGCGCTAAATCTCCCTTCTTCCTATGTGATACCGATGTTGGGCGGGTTATATATTAACCGTCTATTACCTCGCGTTCCAGACACCTGTGAGCTGTAGGATGTCTCCCTATTGCTTGACCAATTTTAGGATAACCCCTTCCTTTAATGAGAGTGTTCGATTTCTTTGCCAATCGAGCCCAAGAAACGAGGGGTTTTTTACACCTTTACCCATTTATATATAAACGTTGTTTGCACATTCATGCGTACCAAATCGCCTTTATTCTGGTCCTAATTATGCCGTGGGCTTGGTCGAATTGATAGAATACTCGGGATCACTCGATAAACTTTTTTTCTTTTTTAATTAATCATCGGGAGTGAGAATAATAGATATCAAGTCCATTTTTGTTTGACTAGCCTTGCTGAGTATGTCTGTTTGGCTTCAAACTATTTTTATTTTTACTTTATAATCTACTTATAAGTATAAGTTAGCTAAACAAGATTTTTACATGTTCTTATAATTATAAGAATTTTTATTTTATAATGAAGAAAAAAAAAAGCTTAAAAATAAGCTCCTCATATGAGCTTATTTTTAAGCTCTTTTTATAAAGCTCTTTTTTTTTAAAAAAATAAAAAAATAAAAACCAAGAATCTCTCGATCGAACAATACTACCATTGCGTGCCGCCGCCGCCGCCACCACACCACCGCCGCCGCCACTACCACCGCCGTCGCCGCCACCACCACCGCCGCCGCCACCCTATTATAATATACCTTTTATGATAATTTTTATTAGAAAAAGTGCTTATGACAAAAAATTTGTCAAACAACTTATTTTTAATTTCAAACTTTTAAGAACTTTTAAAATTTAAAAATTTATATAATCACCAAACAATTTTTTTTCTTTTTTTAAAAGTTTTTTTTTTTTAGGCTTTAAAAAAAGTTTTTCAAAAATTTAAAAATAAGAGGATCCAAACGAGAATTTCGATCCGGTGATCAATTAGAGAAGAGAATGAGTGAAAAAAGTGCCTCTGGGTTAACTTTTGGAGAGTAACTTATAAAGAAAGTGAAAAAATGATTTTACACAACAGATCTTGAATACTAGCATCAGAATATAGTTTATAAAAAACTATAGTTTTCAATTCCCAAACTTTAATTTTCTCGCTAAACCATTAACCATCGTTGTGAATTATTTTAGAGTGTCCGTAGCTTAATTCAAAGCATGATTTTAAAGATTAATAGTAGTTTTGAATTGGTGTTTGGCTTCTCTCCCTCTGTTTTTTTTTTTTTTTAAAAAAAAAACTTTTAAAAGTGTACCACTTTAGTCTTATTTATAAGTTGACCAAACCTCGCATACCAAGAAAAGTTAGTTGATACAATGATTATGGGATAAAATTTCAACTTTACCTTCATTTATGATTGGGTATTTTTCAATTATTTCTTCTCTCTCTATCTTCCTGGATACAATTAATATAGGTAAAATTAGGGATGTCCAAGGACCGGGCCAGACCGGGTTAGAGATCAACCCGAGGTTTGGCCCGATATGACATCGGGCTGGACCAGACTAGCTGGACTTCCTGGATCAGTCCAGGCAATCCCTTTTTTTTTTTTTTGCCTTCTTGGGATGCAATATTTTAGTTTTGGTTTCACCTAACTTCCCAAAGTAATAAAAAGTGACATAGTGAAATGTGATTTCTATAAATTAAAAAGCACATTAGGATGTCCAGACTCTAGTGAAAGGCTCAATGTAGTAGTGATTTACTAAAAAAAAAGGACCTCGGGTCAGACCGGACCAATCCAGGGGATCTAAGCCCCTGGACCAAAGCCCAGTCCAACCCGAGCAGTTTGGTCCGATTAAATTGTCTTGGACCATTTTTTTGTACTTTAGAAGGGGTCGGGTCGGACTGGACCAACCGGACCTCGGGTTTTTTGAACAACCCTAGGTAAAATTGTCACAATCTCATTTATTACATGAAACTAGACTTATAAATATGACCAAATTTTTTAGTCAAACTGGACTTATAAATATGATTAGAGTGGTAGGACCTAGTTAGACGTTGCTTTTAGGGTTAAGGGGCAAAAATACATTATGCTTTACTTGAAGGAGCGTCCAGCACTATGTGCTTTTTTTTGGAGCAAAAGTACCCATGTGGTTACAATTTAAGAGCAAAAGTCACATAAAACTGTATCAAGAATTTATCCATGACTAGCCTTCTTATAAAATAATACGAGTCATATATAATAAAGTCTGAAATCTTCATGTAAGAAATTGATCCGTGTTATATACTTATATTGATGCTATATTTTTATGAAATATTACCAAGTAATCTTTTGGAGAAATATTGCTAGTGGTGCTTAGGAGAATCATTACCAATGATGTCACTGAACTTGCTTGCTTAAAAATAACGTAAAATTCATATATGAATGTGGAAAGCATGAACAAACTTAGAATGATTACTTACCAGATCAGAAAGCGTCAATCAAATATGCTTACTCACTCCCAAATCGATCAGAAAAAGTCACGCGATTCTTAGTTGTGATGGTCGTGTCACTCACTCACATGTTCGGTGCAACCCTTTTGATTCAACCCTAGGTCAACTCCCTCATCCCGAATGGATTGTTGTTCAACCCGTGCTGGAAACCTAGCTCTTCCTTCCTCAGCTCAGCGATTTCAAATTACGACATGCTCTCGATTTACCCTCTACTCACTCAAGATTTGATCGCCGACAGTGGATTAGAGATTAGGTTCCTACTCCTTTCTTTCTTCTTTCGTGGCTCAATGAGAGTGGATTTGAGATTTCTGATCAGTTTGATTGTAGCCCCAATTCATGTTTTTAGGGTTTGTTTTTCCCCAATTTGGTTCACTGGGCACCGTCAGCTTCCTACTCAGCAAATGTTTTTTCCAGTTGCCTTCTTATCACTCCAATTCATCATACACATCAATATTAACGGTCAACCTTGGTAAGTTAACGGTCAGCGTCCTGTGTCTCAATGTTTTATGTGACTTTTGCTCATAAGTTGTAACCACATGGATACTTTTACTACTAAAAAAAACACATGGTGCCAAACACTTCTTCGAATAAAGCATGTGTATTTTTGCCCCTTAACCCTTGTTTTTAAATATAAAACTTGTTTTACATATTCAAGCGCTCCATTCTCTTTTGAAATCTTCTTACTGAGCTAAGATACCCTTTGCTGTTAATTGCAGAATATTTTTTTAAGGACACCAGTACCCTAAGACACCCTTTTACAGGTGTTACCAACAATCTTGAGAGATATTTCTTGCTGTTATTAGGAGCGCACCATGAGTGTCCTCCAGTCTTTGGATTTTGTTAAACTCTGATTGTTGGCGATTGTGTTACTCGCTTATAAAACATTGATGCGTGTCTTTGACATTTCATAGAAAGTGGCCTTCTCCCACATCGTAACAATCAAATGAACCCACAGGTTAATAATTTACCTGGGCTTTATTTCACTGTAATGTAACCTAGACATTGTTTTGGTTACTAAATATAATATAACTTTTGTATCTTACTGCTCCCTCCCATTATTAATATAAAAACTAGTTAATCTTTCTAAAAAGTTAATGAAGTTAAATAAACTATTTAATCATAATATATATATATATATATAATTGTTAAATTTTATATTAGTTTATAAGTTAACTAAATTAGTTACTCTGTTTGGTTCAAAATATAAAAGTCAAATGTGTGACTGGGTGTGATTTTTTTATAAGATCCACTTTGCTTATATGCATGCATTTAATGTTTTTTTCTTTCTTTCTAAATTTGCAACGCTCTCTCTCTCTCTCTCTCTATTCTTATCCCCTACATTTTCTTTCTTCTTTTTTTCCTATTTGTTATCTCATCATTTTTTTCCATATTTCCTATTTTCGTTATTTCTTTAATAAACAAGAGTCCATTGAGAAAAGAAATTATATATCTTACATATTTACTATTTTTAACAAACTTTTTGATAAATATAAAGTAGGTATTTGACTCTTATATTTTAAACCGACTATAAAAGAATACTCCCCGTTTCTTTTTATAAGATAAAATTAACCGAATTGCATTGTTCAAATAGGTTGTTTTTCAAAAATGCCCTCATTTATATAGAAGAGAGTGAATATGTTACTTCATTTCCTCCTAAATATAAGATATAATTGACTTTCTTTTTAAGAGATTAAAAAAACTAAATAAGTCATGTAATCATATTATATGTTGTGTATTATTAGATTATATATCGGTTTATAAGTTATACAAAATAGTTTAGAGAAAAAACGATAAATATAAATACTTTAAAATAATTTAATTAGTATTCTTAATATCTTAAAAAGAAACAACTCTATTTTATATGTAAAATCGACAAATATATTGTAAAGTCAGTAATTAAAGCTAGCGCGCCTCAACCCTTAGGTAAATGGGATTGGCAATATCCTTCAGAAATGGAAGCAACCTTTTGTAGCTTACTGAACCAGGTGTTTACTGTTTAGAAGAGTTTCCTCTGCAAACATGGTTTGAGCACATGCGGAAAACTCAAACCAAATCTATATTAGCATTGATGGCAATAGCACAATGGCAAAGTCACAACAAGTATAAACAAAAAGAGTTTTCAACTCTCAGGCCACCGTTGCTGGGAACAGCATTTGCAACATCCTTGTCATGGCGAACATCGACAACTTCTTCAGCCTCTATGTTGCTCGAGCATTCAAGACTAACCACAACATTCTCCACATGCTCATTCACAGAAGGCACAGATGAACAATCATGAACCGCTTCCTTAGCACCCAATTGCTTTGGCGATCCAGGCAAGTCTTGGTAAGACGTCAGTTTTGACTCACTACCACCTGATATATCACTTCTGTCGGCCAAGACTCTGAATTCATCAATACAATTCCTAGGGCGACTGTCTATCCTAAGTTGGTCTTCGAAGCTCCTTGGCTTAGAGATGGCAGAGGAAATTGGAATTGCTTTACATCATTAACCTTTTCATCATCATGGCGATGACCCAATATTTGAAAAGACGTTCCTTGGCGGGCAACTAGGTTTTCTTTTTAAAAATTTCTAAAAAGAGACGTTCGAAACGATCATGTTCCTTCTTCTTCTTCTTTTTATTAGGAGTGTTTTTTTTTTTTTTTTTTTTTTTTTTTTGAAGCCAAGGGTTCGCCGTGCGCGTTTACGACCTTGAGATGGGTAAATACGAACTCATAATTTTAATGGGCCCCTTACTTTTGGGCTAAAGTGTAACGCTTGTTTCTATTACGGGCTAAATTTAAGGTTTCATAAATCAATATACCCCTTTAAAAGACATATCAATATAAACTTAATAGGAGAATCAAACTAAGCCATGCACTATTCCCCTTCTCACAAATCACTGTTCTCCGCAACAGTAATGGCTCAAAGTGTGGCTCAGCATTGGGCTCCATGCACAGATGTGGTTAACATTTTATTTTGAATTTCGAAATTCCCTCCTCCTCTATCCATCTGTTCTCTCTCTTTCAGTTTCAATTTAAGGTTTGCATCCTCTCCCTTCCAGTCTCTTTTTTTTTTCCCGCATAGATCATTCTTTTCCAATACGGGGAGTCTAAGGAACAGAGTCTAAGGAACATCGAGAACGTGTGGAAGGTGGAGCAAAAGCATGATGCCGAGCAAAAGAAGTTGGTTGAGCTTCGTAAGCAGATTCAAGAGGAGAGAGACCGTACGATGTTTAGTCTTCTTCAGGAGAAGGCTGGCTAGGTCTCGTAGGTGTTTTGAATCTCATTCTATTTCGATACGTCGTTTTTCCGATTCGATTTGATGGGGTTTTGATTTTCCTTTGGCGGCTAGGGTTAGTTTTTATTAGGTATTGGGAACTTTCATCACAGAATGGGACGAGGGAAGGGCGGTCTGTGATGAGATGCTTGCAACTAAGGGGTCTGCATAGATGTATGGTGGTGCTTATGGGCTGCACAGAAGTATTTTGGAGAAACGAGGCCCAACAATTGCTGGTGGTTCGTGAAGGGGACGGAGGGCTCGACCGACATCGTCATGGTGGTGCTTATGGCCATAGCCTTCATATTGGAAAAGCCTGGTCCGAAACTCCACCATCAGATTCTCCGGCTCCTGGCTCTGCCGCTGTCCGTTCTCACCAGGTACTCCATATCCTACTCACTGCTCCCATTCCGTTCCTTCTTCATTTCGTTTCGCAATTTTGATTCTTCATTTCTTTTCTATTTACCATTGGTGGCAAATTTATCAACAATCGTATTTTACGTTAGATGTTAGCCGTCGGATGGGATCATTAAGGTGGTGTTTGGGGGTCGGTGTCGGACGAAGAAGTTGAGAATTTAAACAAACGGTGAGATCTACCGTGCCATGCTTCTTATCTACTTTCGATTAAGTTCGTATTATCGGTAGAATTGTAGTGCGCCTCATTCGCCATGTTTCCTCTCTCAATTTATAATTTTCTCCGATATGCAAACTTAATCTTGATTGAAAGAGCTAACATGCCTAGGATTAGGAAGCTTGACTCCATTTGTTCCTTTATTTTATTCTTATTATTTTTTATCGCAACTTCCGTTTAAGTTATGCTGATGGTAGTCGTGAGTGCTAAAACTAAAACAAGTAGGCAATGAATGCAAAATCAATTATTGAATCACACCAATAGTCAAACTAATAGTTTTCCCTTACTTTGTGTGTATTTATTTTGTGGCATCCGAAATTGGTTTACAACGACTTTTCTTTTTATCGCAAGCGTCCGCGTGATTGGCCGCGGTATCTAAAGGGTGTTGTTTGTAAGTTACCTCAGTAAGTTGCTTATGCTCTTATCGACTCATGGTCGGTTCTGCATATGTTTGATTTCTTCATGTTGTTTCATTTATACATTATTTTTATGGTTGAGTTGTTGCTATCTATGGTTGAATTTTAATTTATTAGAATCATTGATTTATTCTTATAATAGAAGCATCAATGGTTTTGCTGCTAAACTTGAAGAGGAAGAAGCAGACAAGCTTGCAAGTAGGAAGGATAATTGCTTAACGATCTTCTATGTTTTGCTATGTTTTTCTCGTCATTTAACATTAAAAGATTACTTATTTCTTCATTGTATGGTGTTTTTGTTGGTGCAGAGAATCCAAATGTGGTGTCTATGTTCTTGAACAGAAGGCGTGAACTGCACACAACACATTCTTGGGAGTTTCTTGGACTAGAGTCTTCTCAAGGGGTAGTTAATAGTGGTTTTGCTTGGGTAAAGGCTAAATATGCTGAAGATACAATCATTGCTAACCTTGACACAGGGTTTTAACTTAACCTTGTATTCAATATTTAATCTTATTCTTTGTCTTTCTTTGAAGAATCCAAATCGTTTATGGTTTTCAGAGTCATGTAATGTTTTTTCCTGGTTATTTTGTTGCTTGCTTAGAATTATACTTCTGGTTTTGTAATAAAACACAATTCCTTAGAGCCAGTGATGCTATGATCCTATAATCTTATTTATCTCTGCATCAGAAAGATTAATTCCAATTAAACAGTAACAATTAAAAATTTAAAAACCATTCTTATGCTATGATCAATGATTAAGGAGGCCAAGGAAGAAGAAGTTGATGAAGAGGAGGGGAGCTATGTGTTTAGACTGTAGAGGGAACTTCATTAATTAATGGGTATGCTTTCTGACTTTGATGATGATAGTGCAGGCTTTTGTTTGTGATAAATCATTAAAATGATGGGAATCTGAATGTAAAGAGAAACGTGTTAAAAGTATGGAGAGAGAGACACACAAAGAAAGGAAAAGGCATAAATCAAGAAAATGAAAGGTTTGTAATCTTGCTCCCATCTTCCCTTTATTTTTGTCCTCTCCCCTTATTCCCATTCCTTCGTTTTCATTTCAGAATGGTAGATCAATTAAAGAACACGTTATGACAGTTTCCTTTTTTATATTTCGCAGCTACTTTGGTTTACGGCAAATAGCTTATGGACTATCTATAGAGGAAACCGTTGGCACGAGAATAAATCACACACATACACTTTTAGTTTCTTCTAAAATGCTTTTCGCAATTCTTATTAAATTGCATATGAACTTTTTTAGTGTTAGAAATGATCAAACTAATCCCAGCTGCACACACATATATGTAATTCATGTCTGGGTATAGGATTTCTTAGCATTCATTGCATTAACTGGATTTTTCTCCATAATTTTAAATATATAACTAAATAACTTTTTGTCTTATTCAACGCTTACTATGGTTTTCTAAGATCTGTTTTGGAAAGTAGTGCCAAGGGATATGAGGTGTACTTTTTACTTATTTTTGAACTGTGCCTTGTAGCCATGTTGCTTTACATATAAGGTAATTACTGTGAGATTTGTGTTTAGTTATTGTTAATGGAAAATTGATGGTTCAAAGAGCTTAGTCCATGAAGTTAAAGGTTATTGTTACTTTTTAGACATCATTTCCACTTTATTATTGTCAGGTTATAATTAGACTGTAAAAAGGTGTATTATTCATGCTTTTTAGAGCTGTACACACTCATACATTTAGGATTGCTTTACTTCATTATGTTATATGAAGAACCAGAATTTACAAATGCAAGCATATTGTTCGCTCAACAATCTTTTTTTAATGCTCTATTTTTTGCCTCTTTCTGTTCCTGTTGATTCTTGTGATGAATTGAGCCATGTGAATTATCTCCGAAGGCCTCTGATTGGTGCAAGAAAGAAGTAGCTTTCAGCCCCAAAAAAAAAAAAACAGCTCAATTGCATCTTGAAGCAGCCATGGAAATTATTTAGAAAGGATTAAACAAATATTCTCTTCTATAATCTTTGTTGTATTAGATGTATATTTAGATGATGTATAACCTTTTTTCAAAATAACGATAAATATCATTGGTAATTAGATAGAAAAAAAATTACTTTGATTATTTCTTTCGGGGAATAATTAGGTGGAATGGAAGAAAAGAACAGGGATATGGTTGGGGTGTGAGAAGAGAAGAGGGAAAACAGGGATATGTTTTCACTTACTATCTTTTTCATGTTTTTGCAAGTCAATTATAATTGCTAAGCCTTTGACTTGAAGTTGATGAATTGGGCAACTTTCATTATAAAAACCACACTTGATTGCTGTCAGTTTGGTATTCATTAGCTATGACATGATGAGCTCAAACAAAAGTCTCCATCCTTAAACATCATATATGCAGTATATTAATAGTCAACCATGGATTGAAAATGAACTAACAGACTTCCATGCTTACTAAGAGAAGCATGGATTGGTTTAAGATATATGTTCCATATGATGGTCATGGAAGTAGGAGGACAACAAAAAGTTGTGTATAATGGAGATATTTACTAAGAGAAGCATGGATTGAGTCTTGTCTTTGTTTTCAGAATCGGTTAAAAGGAGGTGGTCATGGAATAGCTGCTTGAGGGGAGATGCAAAACTAAATCTTTCGCGCCCGGATATCCGAAAATATGGGTGGTCTCGAGGTTAGAATTTGGGATGCTACTTTGATGATGGATTAATAATCTGTTAATTTTCATTGCATCCAGTTCTTATATCCGAATGTTCTTTATTATCTATCCCGTATAGATATGCTTTTTGCATTATTGTAGGTTTCATAATTAGGTTTATTACTCCTCATGGCTGTTTGTATTCTTAGAACTATAGATAATTCGTCTTCATTCTTAATCAATTAGTTAAAGCGCTGTTATCTCCTATCGCCGTGGCTTTCAAAGCCGTTTTCTAATATTTCATAAAGACATGCATAGCTTTATGTACTATCACTTAAGCACACAAGACATGTGTAGATATCAAGAGCTATTTCTTTGATAGACATGTGTGTTTGTGGTCTGTAATTTCTTTGAGTTGAAGTTTTAAGAAAATTTATTGTATTTAAAATATAATATTGTATATCTATATAACTATATACGAGTTATGGAAAATAAATTAAGTAATTTGGTTTAAGAGATATGGGCAGCAATATTGTATCAAAATTATATGTTGCTTTATCAAGAGTTAATGTATTGCGGGTTTGAAGATTCTTATATAAAACGGGAATAATCATAAAAAGCATACAACTACCAATGTAGTTTATAGGGAGATCTTTAGAAATGTTTAGCAGAATATGTGAGATATTGTCCGTTCATATTACATATAGGAATGTTTTTGTACTTGATGGCTAGCATTTTGATGTCTTTTTTGTTGTTGTTGCTTTTGAGTTGATGATGAAGTTGCTAAACATATAAGAGCACAACTACTGATGTGGTAGATTTGAAATTCAATTATTTTCTTTGTGTCCCTTTGTGTTTTATTCAATTTCCTAATGATTTGGATGAGTGGAAGGTGAGGATGTGCTTTCACGTCATTGAATTGTTGCACTCGTGCATCGCACAGAGGAGTTGACCCAGTGTTGTTTTCCTAAGAGAAAATTCAATTGTATTTAATGGTAGATGAAATAGCGGCTAAAGGGATTCTCCTATGAGGCTTAAGACATAATGCAATGAGCTTTCTTTCATTCCTTCTTCATCACTATCTTATCCTACTAGATTATTTGATGTGATATTGACATTGTTGTTACTAAAGAAATTTTTGTTTCATAGAGTGGTTGGTAGATATGTAGAAGCATAGAGAAGATTTTCTGTATCAAATCTTTGGATCATGTGCTGTTTTTTATGGGTTAATTGTATATTCCCTTATTTTCTCTCTCTTGATTTTCTCCTTTTATGGAAAGTTTGTTGGCGTTTTCTATTAATGGCTTGGCTAAAGGGTTTCTCATGACCAATAAATTTATAACTTTAGTTTTATTGAGAGTTAATAGCCATAATGGAGTTAATCATTGATTGTATATGACATCGTGTAGAAACGGTCAAAATCAATATCATAAATTATAAGATTTTGATAAACAGTCTAATGACTGTCATGTGGTAGCTATTGTAGGTTACTTTTCATTGGTTCTGAGGGATGGTCAATTTCAAAAATATATTATTTTTAAATGTTGGATATGGTTTGAATGATGGTTGTTGTTCCATATTTAGTAGGTTAGATTATTAGGTAGCAACAAATCATATCTCCTTGAGATTTTTAATTAACGAGTTAACCATTGGTTGTATATTACATTGTGCTTAAATGGTAAAACTATATCCTATATTATAGGATTTGGGTATAGATACCGTGGGATAATTTGATTTATATTAATGCTTTTTTTTTTTTTTTTTTTTTATGAAAAGAGTTTATTGAGATTTTTTTTTTTTACGGCTTAATTTGAATGGTTTCCCGTTTTCTTTTTCATTTTCAACCCTTTTCTAATTCTTAGGGATTGACTTCTTTAATGTTTGCCTATATTGTTTTGATGCATTACCGGTGTGCTTTGGTAAATTTCTTTTGCGGGGAAAAAGAAAAGAAAAAGAGAACAATGGTGAAAGGGGGGAGAAGTGAGAAGCTACCTCTTGGAATTTTTCTTGTTTAGATGATTAGTTTTTTGGTAAAAATCAAGATACTAAATTATAGGAATTGAGTGTAGTTATGGGAGCAGAGATTGTGGGATTATTTAAATTGTATTGATTATTATATATTAACCGCATATTTCCTAATTTTTATCCTCTAATTTGATTATGATACATTACACATATTTAAATTATAGAAACTCGATAACAATATATCCTATTTTATAGGATTTGGGTGTGGATATGGGGAATTATTATATTTAATTTAATTATTGGATTATTTAAATTATATTTACACATGAGTAAACCTAATTTTTCAAGTAATCTCATCAACTCTGAGCAAAAAAAAGTAATCTCATCAAGTTACAAATTGTAGTCACCTTCCTATAGCATCTCTATGTCTGTCACTTTTTCTTGGCTAATTGACTATAGCATACTTTTGTGGATGATATATATATATTTGGAAAAACGGTGGGAGGCATTTAAGCTATTTGTAGTTCCTATATTAATGGGTTGGTAGTGGATATCAAATATTAAAAGGGTATTTAAAAATGCAATTTCCTACACAGAACACCAATTAATAATTAAGTATAACCACAGTACAATTTAATTTAAGCTAATTGATTGATGCCCATGTGACTCATGCTTCCATATGATAATCTTTGCATCATTTGAAGAAACGTAATTAATGTAGCTAATAAACATTCCATAATAAACATGTATGGTCAAGGTGAAGAGAATTGTAGGAAATGAAATATGAAATGCAATAAATGCATCTCACGCAAAGGTGGAGAGAACTACAAGGAAATGAAATATGAAATGCAATAAATGCATCTCACTCCCACGTAAAGCACGGGGGAGTGCATGCTTGAATGCTTTTGAGGAAGGCCATGCTTTTGAATTCATCAGGGGTGTTAAAAGAGTACCAAGTTGATAAATTTTTTAGAAATGATTACGAGCAAATGTGACATGTTAGTTCATGTTACATATATAAATGTTTATGTACTATGATGGATAGTATTTTGATGTAGTTTTTTTTTTAAAAAACTTTTGATTTGAGGTAAAAGTTACTAAACATATAAAAGTACAACCGATGCGGTTGTGGTTCATGTTGTGTTTTAAGTAGTGATACAATTTTTTAGAGTGGAGATACGGGTTGCTCCATGAAAGCTCATTCAATTGGTAACAAAAACTTGATGATCTCATCCATATGGTATTTGTTGTTTACATGTGCAAACAGTGCTAGATGACATTCCTATCTCTCAGGTGACTATCTTTTGCAAGTCTAGACTGTAATGTATGTGGTCTTAAGGAAATTCAAAAAGAAATCTTATTGTTCCTTTGTAGATGGATTCTCAGTTGGTTTAATTTTTGTTTTGTTTCCAGGTCTTTGTTTTTAAGCAGCGGTCAAGAATGTTAGATTAACTTCCTTTGTTTTTTGTTTGACCCTAGTGACAACTAGAACTATCTAGACCTGTACTTTGGTTGTGAACTCAAGTAGCACCACACTTTAAAACATAAAAAGTTGCTAGACATATAAGAGTACAAGGACTGATGTGGTTGTGATCCATGTCATGGTTTTGGGTAGTGATATAACTTATATTTTATGTTGATATATTTTAAATCCAATTATTTACTTTATGTTCGTCTGTGTTTTATTCAATTTCTTAATCATTTGAATGAGTGAAAGGTTTCGAGGTGTTTTAATGTTATGAAATTATTGCATCCGCGCAACGCACGGGGGAATTTTTGCTTGTTACTCAGAATATTGATGGTGCCATGGTTTTGCATTCCTCCAAAGCAAGTTGTGGGGGGTTGATAAGAGATCATCTGGGTTGCTGGGTTGTTGGGTTCTCTCGTTTGCTTGGTGAGTGTAGGTCCCAATCAGCGGAGGAATGGGCAGTGGTGGAAGGTTTACAATTGGCTTGGGATTTAGAATTCAAGAAGGTTGTTTTGGAGTCTGACGCTGATGAAGTTATTAACCTCATTTTAGATGAAGAGTGTTGCACATGCAGTAATCTCATAATGAAGGCCCTCAATTATTGAAAACTTTTCAATATTTTAAAAATATACTTTCAACAAAAAGAAATATTCTTTTCATTAACAGTAATTTGGTCAATATCCTCTTTTCCACTCCCTTCCCTTCCCTCCCCTCAAACCAAACAGGCCCTCAATTAGAACTTAGTTTCCTTTCCATTCCCTCCTCTTCCCTCAAACCAAACAAGCACTAAATTATAACTTAGTTTCAAGGGTGAATTTTTTATTGCTAAGCATAAATATCCTTCTATTAAAAGCAAGTTTTTTCTGCCAGTGCTATTAAAAGCAAGTTATTACCCCTTGTCCCTGGGTTCAACTGGCAAAGGGGTCAGACTTCCTCACCTAAAGGGAGGGGGTTCGACCCTGGAGTTGGTCAAGGCGTATTTGGGGAGGCATCTTAGGGGTTTATGAAGCAGTGGAAACGCTGGGTGGAGGTGGAGGCATGTGTACTCTCCGGCTCAGTATGCCTTGTGAATTGGGCTCCAAGCGCCCTGCCCTTGGACTGTGGGTGAGTCCATCCCCTTTCCTAATTATATATATATATATATATATATATAAAGCAAGTTATTTAGTGTTTTTAACCCCATCAAATTAAATAAATATATCTAAGGATAGAAGAGTGTTTATTTATATTAACAAGATTGGTTTAAGGTGCGATTTGGCCAATAAACTATTGGCTCGGGGAGATATCAACACAATTAACTAGTAAGTGGACCAAAAATACAAACAAACTTTTAAAAATGTGCGTCAAAGACAAATTTTTTTTTTACTCAAGAGCGCCTAGCACAACGCCATTAGACAAAAAGTTAACGTTCGTTATCTAAGGTGCAGATTGGCCAACAAACTTTTACCACAGGTGCGCCCAGCACAAAAAAGTTTTACTCGGGAGTGCCTAGCACAAAATTCTAAATTTTACTAAATTAAATAATTTTTTTCAATTGTCATTATTCAAAACTACTTGTATAGATATCTATGGACAAAAATTACTCATTCTTCAATTTTGTCAAAATTATAATTTTCTAAAATAAACAAAAATTTTAATTAAAAATATAATTATATGATTTAAATAAAACTAAAGTTGTTTTATAGTTTATTATATATGTTAAACAAAAAAATTATAAGATTTATTTTTTTTAAGAAGAAATTTATGTGAGTAAAAAAATTCATTTAATGTTAATAAAATTTTCGTAGGCCAAATTGCTCCTTAACCTATTATTAAATTATCCTTCATCAAGTCTCTTAAGTTATCTTCTTCTTTTTTCCCCAACAAGTCCCATATTCATATAATCAATAGATCATTTAATTAACAAATATATCATCAAGTTGCCGGATTTATATTATTAAGTATCAATGTTGATATCCATTAATCTCTTTTTATAAAAATAAAAATAAAACTCATTTCTTTTCTTTTAGGATATAATAGATTTTTAAAATTTTATTAACATTAAATGAATTTTTTAACTTACATAAATTTCTTTTTAAATAAAAAATAAATCATATATATATATATATTTGTTTAACATATATAATAAACTATAAAACACCTTGAATTTTATTTAAATCATATAATTATATTTTTTATTAAAACTTTTGTTTATTTTAGCAAATTATAATTTTGACAAAATTGAAATTTAGTAAAATTTAAAATTTTGTGTTGGGCGCTCCTGAGTAAAACTTTTTTATGCTGGGCGCTCCCAGGGTAAAAGTTCGTTGGCTAATCTGCACCTTAGATAACAGACATTAACTTTTTCTAACAGCGTTGTACTGAGTGCACATTTTTAAAAGTTTGTTATTATTTTTGGTCCACTTAATAGTTAATTATATTGGACGTTCTTGAGCCAATAGGCTATTGGTCAAATCGCACCTTAACCCTAAGATTACAAGAGTGGACTGTGTGTGGTGAGAATAGATGTACGATTTGTTTTTCTTGCAACTGGGAAGCAGCCGAGCAGAATCAAAAGGGCAAGGAAGTGGTATGGCAACACATTTTCAAAGCATGAACAATTGTGAAACGAAAGTGCAAGAGGGAAGAAATGCACTTCAAATTAATTCCGTATCACTACAAAAAAAACAGTTTTTTGCGGCGGAAAAATTCCCTCGCAAATCGACGTTTTCCGTCGCAAAACGATTTGCGGCGGAATTTGCGAGGAAAATCTGCCGTCGCAAAAATCGCCTCGCAAAACAATTTTCCGTCGCAAAAATGCTATTTCCTCGCAAATTGAAATTTGCGGGAAGAATTTTCCTCGCAAAATATGAATTTTGCGAGGGAACAATTTTCCTCGCAAAATACGAATTTTGCGAGGGAAAAATGTTCCCTCGCAAATACCATATTTTGCGAGGGAAGATTGTTCCCTCGCAAAATTCCAATTAATTTTTTAAAAAAAATAATAAAAAAAAAGATAAAAGAAAATTATTTAAAAAAATATTAAAAATTAGAAAATAAAAAGACTTGTATATCATAAAAATAAATTGTAACAATCATAAAGTTTACAAAGCAATAACAAAATTTACAAATTATAATGTTTTGACTAGAATGAAATAAAAATCAAGCTCTATTAACATAGTGTGATCAAATAATCACGCCATGCCCCAAAAGTTACAACATACAAGACTAATAGACCAAAAAGAATTTATGTATAAATATCTGCCTACCATGAAGGTTGAAAGAATGTGAGTGACCTCTTATTTGTTTCTGAAACCTTTGGTCACGAGAAACAAAATCACTTACGGATGGTGACAAGTAAACCGAATATTGCCCCGGCTTAATAAGCATAGAGAATCAACAAACCCTAATCCTTTAGATGTCCACGGGTCACTGATCATTGTTCAATAATATTTCTCATTAGAAAACTACACTTCAAGCAAAGGGTAAGGTTCACAATCGAAAAAGCCGAATAGTCGAAGACGTATGGCATAAAAAACTCTTCCCAAGAAACAAAATGGCTAATGGTAATTTAATGTTGCATTTTATTAAACTACATTAGGTTTAAGTCAACACACAATTTTGGTCTAGCTTCTTAAAGAACCGTCACTAAAACAGATGTATAATGCAAGAAATTTACTACACATCAAAGGTCTGACATCAAAAAATATACAGGTAGGGATCTTAGAAGAAACATAATCGGTGTTTTACTAGTGCTTCGTGTGTTGGTAATCGAAGGCCTTAATATCAAAAGAGGAAATAAAGTGCAACCCCATAACTGTTCTAGTAGAGAAGTAGCCGAAGCGCTTTCTACATTCCACCTTTTTGGGTGGTTTGGGGGTGGGGAAGGCCCTTGCCCGGTTGAAGGCGTGCCTCTCGTAGCATCGAGAAGCACCACATTGTATGATTGCAATTGAGAATGAGAGACAAGTAAAAGAGGATTAGGAGAAGAGCGAGAGAAGAAGAGTCGAAGAGGGGAGACGAGAATGAGAGGATGCGCAATGCGTTGTATTATTCATATGCAATCCGAGTATCTAACAGCCTAAGCTAGTCCCTAACTATCTCTACCTAACTTTACATTGTATTATCATTATACAACACGCTAACCTTTAATAGCTTCTTGCCTCATTGCCTCGAGTGCTAAATGAGAAATTTGGCTAAATTTAACGGAAGTCTTATAGCACAGACTATAACGAGGAAAAAAAAAGCTCCTTATGGAACTATAGTAATTTACCTTATTCGTGATCATTACTCCATCTGGTATCTCAAGTTTCATCCCGGGTTTTGCAGCAATAGTCACCACCCCCTGATACAGCATGTGTAAGAAATTAAATAGATAAATGGGGAAAACATTTGAATTCATCGTTCTCTCAGTTCAAATATTTAAGCTAAATACAATCATGCATAACTGGTGGCGAATTTTGAATTTATTAGCATATAGTAATTCTGAATTTCAAGGATTTGATAAATGCAAGGAATTTGAATTTCCACATATATAACACTCTTTATACAAATGTGTGGGGCATGGCGCAAGGGATGCAATCGGCCATTTTTGGTCTTTGTCTTCTTAGCATTGAGACTATGTGTTAATACTTGATAGTGGAGAGAAATAATAGACGTTATGATAAAAAAAAAAAAAACAGGGGGAAATACGCAATTAAAACATTTTAATCGTACTTGACAGTTAAAACATTTTTCTTGTACTTGATAAAAAAAAATTAACAGGGAAATACTACAATTAAAACACTTTCAAGTGTAATTATTTTCACAATTGAACTATTTTGGTCCTCACAATTACAATTTTCCTTCACCGCCAACAAATCTAATCTCTATTAAAAAAAAGACAAGGTCGGTTTGGCTAAACCACAATCCTTGAAGTCAAAATGTCAAGTGCAAGGGACCCGCGTGTGTGTGTGTGTTCTTTGTCATGTTTCATGGTCTTCCAAGAACAACAACAAATGACAATAAATAAAAAAATTATCTCTGCCCAGTTCTTAAAAGTTAGCAAATACATCAAGCAACTATAGGTAATGATGCATGGACCATGGAAGGGGAATATTAATCATTACCTTTAAAGTAATATTAGCTCCAAACCACACGTCACCTCTTACTGTCAAACTATCCAACTCAACAATGCTGGGGATGGATTTAAACCGACTTTGGAAGTCTTCAACTTGAGAAAGAAGGCAATTTACACAATTCCGGGCAAAAGCAGTAGATAGGTTATGACAAGACAAAAAGATTAATGCATTCTGACCTTTTCAAATTCAGGTTTAGGCGTCGAAGAGAGAAGACGAGACCGACGATGTCACGCCCTGAAAACTAAGGGGTAATCGCACGAAATGTAGGTGGACTCACATTCCTTAAGCCTTAAACATTTATACGATAATAAATAATACTCATAACAACATTTGGAGCTATGCTCCACCATAGCATATACATGTACATATATTCCAACTTACAAGAGAAGACATGAATCCTACCTATAGATTACGTGGAGCATCTATGCTACAAATGATAATATATAAATGAAAACTTAGCTTTACATCCATTAGCAGTTGTTCCAAATTATATCTACAAGCTGCAATCAGCAATGAGAGTCTTCACTTTCCAAATCATCTATTACTTTAATACATGCTTCAAGAATCCATTTATGAGCTCAAACTCAACCCCCCTGTCATATATATGTATATGTGTCCAAAATATCCTTAGCCTCCTAAATTAAACTGAGATCTAACAACCTTTTTCTTAAATTTCAGCCCTTAATACATAGATAATATTTAATTATCTTATTCCAATCAAATTCCTTTCCCACACATTTTCACAAACACCTTGTGTGCATTAACATTCAAACAAGTTTATCAAGCTCCTTAATCTTCAAATCCATTGCTCAACAATTTTCTTCACATCAATGAGAAAAAGTATTATTCTTCCAAAACATAATTTTTATCAAGACTCATTTAAACACAACACAAAACGTATTCATATCCTGCAACCAAAACAATTAATTAGAGTGAAATATCCTAGATAAAAAAGCTTCTCAAAAATCAGTTTCAGCATACATAAACTTCAATCTCCCCTTCTAGCACACGCATAGCACACAAAAACAAAGCGAAACATGATTCAAATCTTAATACCCCACATACACGACAACTACTCATATTCAAGGAAAAAGAGGAGTTTTCGAACTTACCCTCCACACACATGCGATCTGCAAAGCATAAGGAAAAGCAGAAGGTGAAGAACGCAATTGGAATGAAATATTTTCAATCCCTTACTCCTAATCCACGCCACACATCAGACACGCATGAGAAGAAGGAGAAGAAAAATGACGCCGTACACCCACGAGCGAGACAACTCGTGGAATAGATGAAGAGGAAAGAGAACGTTGATCCGAAACTCTACACACCCAACCGACAAACAAGGAGATCGGAAGTGACAGAGTGGAGGCACAAGGAAAAAGCAATGGAAGCTAGGGATTTGAGATGCGCATGAAATTTCTTTCCCTTGTCTATTGAAATCGGCGGAATAAAAGGGGAAAGATGTATGATGTTTTCTTTCTTTCTTTTATGGTCATTTTGGCAATTTCATGATGTTTGAGTTAAAGGAGCAAAAAAAAAAAAAAAAACAATTAAATCTCAAAATTTGCCTTAGAGAATATTTGAACCCACACCGGGATAAGCAACCAAGCACTAACTCCACTACACTTGATACAAATTACAAAAAACAAATTATTAGTGTTATTAATTATAAAAGATAATTATTCTATAATAATTTAAGGGTTTTTTTCCTACTTACTTAATCAATGCATTAATTGTTGTTAAAATTAAGAATTATCAAATTCTTGGGTCATTACAAGACCATAAAGTTTTACTTGTTGCCACACTACAAAGATATTAATTTAATTTTTCTACTATATGAATTTACTCATTGTCAATTTAAAGAACACTCAAAAAAAATCACAAAATTTTTCTTAATTAATAGAAAAACCTAAAATAACATAAACAAATATTTTTTTTAGTGCTCTATTATCTCGATAATCTATAAATATTTTTAGGGCTATTACAGACGAGGTGTGAGTGTGAGTGTTATATTTATTAATTTACATTTTTTTTAATTTACATTTTTTTAAAATATGTCATCTGTTATATTTATTTGATTAAATGATAAAAAGGAAGATATATAGAAAAAATAAATATATTAATTATAAGACAAATGTTTATAAATATATTTCAAAATACTATTGTTTAGAAGAAAATTATCTTGCTTTTAATCAATATCTTCCGTGTCGAACGGAAATGAGTGAGAGAGTTGAATTTTTTGATTTAATTGCCTTGACTTTACTTTGCAAAAATAATTTTTTTAAAAAAAAAATTGCGAGGACAAAAATTTCCTCGCAAAATGTGGCCAATTTGCGAGGGAAATTTTTTCCTCGCAAAATGGAGGGAAATTGGCGGGATATTTCCCCCAATTTCCCCAAATTTTGCGAGGAATCATCTTTCCCTCGCAAAATGGGGATTTTTGCGAGGGAAAGTATGTTTCCCTCGCAAAAAGTGACCATTTTGCGAGGGAAAGTTTTTTCCTCGCAAAATTGCCATTTTTGCGAGGGAAAATGAGTTCCCTCGCAAATTTGTCAAAATTTGCGACGGAATTTTTTTCCCTCGCAAATTCCGTCGCAAATATGACATTTTCTAGTAGTGTATGTTGTATTGTGTACATATATAACTGTATATAGGACGCTCTACTTATGGCCCTTTCAATCAATTCAGACACTTTGATATTAATTCCTCGCCAACTTCTAGTATAGAAGCTCATAATGAAAACAGTCACAATAATATCAAAATCTGTCCCAAGTCCAGCAGGCAAATATGTAATAATATGTCATTAGGGACCGGTGTTCCGGCGACGGCGAGAATCGGCCAGTATTGTTGCTCGCTGATGATATTAATTGCTGACTCGATTCACATCCCTTCTTGAGGGTCGCAAGTTGTTGATGAAGATAAACAATTTTAGGTTGGGTCTTTTGAGCATAGGATGTTTCTAAAGCAACCCACATATCTTCTCTTGCATTTTTGTGACGGACATGTTGAGAGATAATACTCACTGATAATGAAGCGAGAAGGATAAGAACACAAGTTCGTCTTGCTGAAACCACTAGAGACAGGTAGGATTTGGAAGGCCAGAAGGTAGTTCTTGGGAAGGGCAACGGCTGAACCATTGGCATATTGAAAAAGCTCTTGGCCATAGTCTGAACTTGAGCTTTCCATTCCAAGTAATTATCTTTGGTTAAGCTTTGTGGTGATTTAGTGAGGGGAGTCACATTTCATGTTTATATTTATAAATTTCTTATTATCCAAGATTTCTCTTTTTTTAAAATAGTGACGAAGAGGCTGGGGTATAAGGGGACGTGGTAGTGGAAGGGGATTGGTTGGATAGAGGTGAGCCTGACATTCTTTTCAGAATTTTTTAAAGCTCTGGCACCGTATTGGCGTGAAAAGAGGAGCAGAGCAAATAAGACAAAATGGACATGTTGATCAAATATTCATATCATTTCTGATTGATAATGACTGCACGGTGCAACTTACAGTATATAGGGGCTGGTAGCTACGCTACTGTGTTACGTATAATACAAAAGAGAAAGATCTATAATACTTCCTTTATCCTTATTATAACATGCCAATTAATAAATATATTTAGTCTATTTTATAAGATATTTATTTGTTTATAAAGAGTATTAAATATTTTTTCCATAATTAATAAGGGTAATAAGTAAGAATAATAATTAATATGATATTAGAATTTAGTGTAATTAGTGGAGTAATATTGAAAATTACTTAGATTTTAAGACAAATTTAATGAAATTTTTTCAACTTATTAATATGATATTAGAGTTTAGTGTAATTAGTGGGGTATTTGATTAAGGGCTTCAATAACTATTGACACATGTCTCTCCATATAGCCAATAAAGCGCAAGTTGAAAAGACCCTTTCTCACGAATAACAATTAACCATAAAATTTTCTCAAGACTGGATTAATAGGTGATTATGGAAAACCTTCCTTTTCAATACACACACCTCGGGGTCCAGGGCACAAATTTCGCCCACAAACCCTCTATAGAAAATCCATAACTCAGGGCACAATTATCGAACAGGAGATTCCATAGCCCACAAGTCATACAACACAAACCCCACAACAAAGGGTCTTCACAAAACAATGTTCACACAACATAGGTAAGTGGATCCACTAAAATTTGATGGTGCATAAAATAAGGCATTCAAAAAACCAACAGTTATCCAAAAATAATTAATGTAGTATCTCAAAATATGAGGGCCCTATGATGGCAATATATTACTCAATACAACACTATTACCAAAAAGAGGCCTACAAGTTTTACGTCGTCTATGCCTATGCCTGACTGCTTCCCTTGTCCTCTACTAAGGTTAGAGGTCTCGCCTGAAAAATTTAATAATGACGGGGTGGGACATAAAATCTCCGTAACCAAAATTAATTTATTAAATATGCAAGAAAGGATTGCAAGTCAGAGAAGCAGGTTTGTTAATAATATAATAATAATTTCAATAATTAAATAACCACAAATAAAACAATTAATACATAATAACCATAACAATTAACCATCCCCACTCATCCATCCTGCTTCTCCTTATTTCCTCGTGGACGCGGATCAGCCCATCAGTGTTAGTAACCCGGCCAAGGTTAGCTATCACTTCAAGGATACTGCCCCCTCTCGTGTCACCACAAAAATACCGTAACAGGGAGGTGTCCGCTCAAAACACTCAACTCAAATCCGGGTCAGGAATATGAGAGAGTTGATGGGCACAATTTCACCCTAAATCTCTTCCACACATCCCAACATATCCCACAACAGAAGAAATAATATAATACTAAAATTTTAAACAACAATTTATTAAATTATATTCCATACAGATAATCTCACAACAAACATTATAACCATCACAACAATAACAATCTCAATAATAATAACCACTTAAATACATAGATTGGAAAATACACTGCTTCACTGAATTAATTTTCATATTCAACCTACACATACTTTTTCAAAACACATACAAGTAATATATATGAAAATTAAGCTTACAAAAATACCTCACAGTTCAAAACAAGCATATAAAATAAATTAACCCCGATTCTCAATTCCAAGCTTAACCTTAGTTTGAGGTGCACATCCCGCACAATCACCGCTCACAAAAAGGCTCTACATTATAACAATTAAAGCTTAAAATTCCGATAACTAAAAAAATACAAGTTCTAATATATTATTATAAAAATTGAAAATGACATTTTGGGGTTTAAAATTATTATTATTATTTTCATGTTATTTTATTCTATTATTATTATTATTATTATTATTTTCATTGCTTACTATTCATCAACACCTTATCATGCTTAATCACGCTATATATATATATATATATATATATATATATATATATATATATATATATATATATATATATATATATATATATGAGCATGCAATGAATCTTTTGTTTTCCATGATTCATGATACATATATATATATATATATATATACTTATATACTTTCAATCAGTAACCATCGACATATATATATACACATAAAGCAATGCTTCCTTTTTGCTTTCCCTGTGCAGCTAAGTATCAATAAAGTTTTGTCTTATATATATTTATATAGATGTGTGCAGTGATATTACTTATGCATATATTATCAACACACAAAGTTAATATATATAACAGCAAGGTTTTGTTTTCCTCTTATGTAAACATATACTTACAGCAAAAGCAACTCACACACACACAACACTCCTATATAGATCAACAGCCAAGACTCTTATTCTAGGTTTCCTTTCTCCTTTCATTCTCCTATTGCATCGGCATATATATATATTTACCTAGATGACACGACAGTAAGCAAAAACCTCTTTTCTTCTTCTCACGTGTTGTAACATATATGTGTGTGTGTGTGTGTATAAAAGCAAGGTTTCAAGTTGGTTTGATGTAAGCTTCAACAAGTCTTTAAACTTGGTTCTAGATGCAGCAACGCAACATATAATCTATCAGTAAGTTTTTTCCCTCAGCTTTTATACATATAAGCAGCGTGTATAAATATCAGCAACAAGTAAATTAATTGTGTAGTAGATAAATAGGCTAACAGTGTTATGGAAACAAAGAGGAAGAGAAGCTTGATACTTTACCTCTGTTCTCTGGACTAAAAACAGAGCAACGAGAATGGCTTCCCTCTCTCCCTCTCCCTCTCGTTCTCTCTCTCTCTCTCGGGTTCAACTCTGCTGTTTTTTTTTTTAAGGCAACGTGGGGGAGGAAGCTATGAAACATCGTTTAAATAAAGCTAAGGGTCCAGCCGAGAACGAAGGTGAACAGACCAAGAGGAATTACACATGGGTTCATGGCATTTGGTTCGAGAGGTATGGCTTACTGTTGCGTGAGCCGTGGAAGACGCCGAGTGAATCTTCTTTTTTTTTTTTTGCGTAAAAGACGCTGTGCTAATATCTTCCCTTGACAGCGCTGCTTATTCGTATATTTGTATGATATATACATGTATAAAAAATAATGGGTTGGGGTGTTTAACCAAGTATATGGGCCGAATGGAGAAATAAGTAATGTGGATGATATAATATATGGGCCTTTCTGCTTCTGTGCGTGAGCTGCTGGAAATTTGGATAGGTTAAAGTCATTTAATGGGTTGGCAACATATGGGCTTTTAGTATTTAATCCAATGAATTGCTTATTTAATTGCAATATGGAAAGTAAATTAATTCTTAATTCTATATAAGGATTTTTTTTTCCTTTTTTTTCTAATTAATTCTTCTAGGCCATAAAATATTAATTCCATAATTTTTAGGCTTAAATTGTTCCTTACTTGAATTTTATTCATTTTCCCAAAAAAATTAATTAAGGAAAAAATAAGCATAAAGTTCCAATAATTATTCTCATAATTATTTTAAGCCAAAATTTCGTAATTAATTTTCATATAATATTCAAATTTTCAAAATTTGGGATTTCATGTTGGGAAGAACTCTCCTAATCTTTTTTTCTTCTTTTTTTTTTCATCACCCCATATGGGCCATTGATTGGAAAGATGAGAGAGATGTTAAAGTAGTATTTGGGCGGATATGATTTAAAGATGATGATGGATAAGAGAAAAAAACTCAACTACGCATGTTATGAATATTATCACTTTGCTTCTTCTCATCTTGTTATTTCTTATTGAATGATTGGTCAAGTTGAGATTTTCTGCAAATCTTTTTCTCATAATTCCTTATAATATTTAAATGAGGTTAAATTTCTCATGTTGTATGAGAAGAAGAAGATTTCTACACACACATTATATATATATGGGTCCCACCATTTTATGTGTGTGTGACATGAGAAAACACTTATCCTACAACATAAGAAGTATTTTTCCCATATTTAAATTATATCTATCCAATCAATACAATACTACTTTAATTTCTTTTTTTTTTTTTTTCTTTTTTCTAATCAATAGTCATAAGCTAATGAAAAAAAAAATGAGAAAGAATATTAAAATAGGATAAAAAGCTAATGTAATCCCAAAAAAAAATGAGATTTAATATTTTCTAAAACAATTAAAGTGTTTTATAAATTATTATTTTTTATTAATTTTGTTTTAAAATAGGTTTATTTATTCATTCAAATTATTAATTTTATAAAATATTAAATCCTAAAATGATTGATCTAACTAAATAAAAGATCTGAGAGAATCCAAACCCACTAAAATGATTGATCTAACTAAATAAAAGTCTGCCAACTCCTTCTCTCTCCATCCCCACAAATAATTCAAAAACAATTTGTCCTCAATCGCCTCTCATCCCTCCAATACAATTTCTCATCTACCGCACTATCCCCTCAACGATCATATATCCTTTTCTCCACAGCTGTCTACTTCTTATCTCATTCTCTAGCTAGCAGTGAGTGATTGGCCTAACCCTCACGCGCCGCCCCTAGCCACCATGGTGCAGCACCACTTTCTTCTCATCGCATTCCCGGTTCTAGGCCACCTCAATCCTGTCCTCCAGTTCGCCCACAGACTCATTCGCATGGGCATCCTCGTTACTGTTTCCACCACCCTTCACATGCACCGTCGTATGGACAAGACGACATCAGCCACCATCCCTGGCCTCTCCTTCGCCCCCTTCTCCGACGGCTATGACGATGGTTACAAATATGACGAAAGCAGTGACGATTTTAAGCCAGGATCGAGAAATACAATTTGGAGCTCCGGCGTTTGGGCACGGAGTCTATCGCCAATCTCATATCATCCGTCAAACAGAACGGCGGCCATCCCTTCACATGTATAGTGCACACCATGGGCGTTTCTTGGGCAACAGCGCTGGCACGCAAACTGCATCTTCCTTCGGCACTATTGTGGGTCCAACCTGCCACGGTATTCACCATCATCCATTACTATTTTAAGGACGATAGCTTCATCAAGAACAAACTTTCATCGCCTTCTTCAAACTCCATAGAGCTACCAGGCCTGCCGCTTCTAGAACCACAGGACCTACCGACATTTGTTACATCCGTATCAGGCCTTAGTCCTATTATCCTGACGATGTTCGCAGAGGATCTCCGAGTCCTCCAACAAGAACCCAATCCAACGGTGCTGGTTAACACATTTGAGGAGCTAGAAGCCGATTCTTTAAGAGTCGTTCATGACACCTTCAGAACGATTGCGATCGGCCCGTTCGTGCCGTCGATTCTTTTAGACCGGGAGAATAATTCTTCGGACACCGGCAATGACTACATGGAATGGTTGAGTACAAAAACAGAGTCGTCGGTGATTTACATATCGTTTGGGAGCCTAAGCGTGTTGTCAAAGAGACAGATGGAGGAAATGGCACGTGGGTTAATAGATAGCGGGCGTCCATTCTTGTGGTCCATAAGAGAAGAGAAGGAGCAGGAGAAGGTAGGGGAGTACATGGAGGAAATGGAAAGAGGGGGAAGATAGTGAAGTGGTGCAAGCAGGTGGAGATACTGTCACACAAGTCGGTGGGGTGTTTTGTGTCCCACTGTGGCTGGAATTCGAGTTTGGAGAGTCTGGTGGCGGGGGTTCCGGTGGTGGGGATTCCGCAGTGGGCAGATCAGGCGACAAACGCCAAGTTGATAGCGGAGGTTTGGAAAACAGGGGTGAGGGTGACAGTGGAGGAGGGCGGCGAGGACGGCGAGAGAATCGCGAGGGGGGAAGAAATAAGGAGGTGCGTGGCGGAGGTGATGGGCGATGGAGAGAGAGGGAAGGAGGTGAGGAAGAACGCCGCCAAATGGAGGGAAGTTTCGAAGGAAACCGTTAAGGTGGGTGGTTCCTCTGATGCCAGTCTCAGTGCTTTCTTGGATCAGATCGGTGCCGCGCCCACTAATTAGTGGAATCCGTTGCTTCTCGTGGTAATTAATAATGATTCATATATATGGTCTTTCTCTTCATTATTTCTATGGAGGCTTTAAAGCCATTTGTGTGAGATGATCCAAGGCACGCATGCGCTGTTTGTGTTTTTTATGGCTTCTCATTCTCATCAGCGATCCCATTACTTACTTACATATCAATCACAGCTGGACTTCTAAGCCACCTTATGTTCAAGCTAGTTGTGACAGTAATTAGATACTCTATATACTGGTACATGGTTATAAGACGACATGTTTTATTAGCAACAGCAAAACAATAGATTTATATATAAACGTTATCTGTCCATTCATCATGCGTACCAAATCTCCCTTATTTTGGTCCTTATTTTTTTTTTAAAAAAATAAAATTTAATCATTGGGAGTGAAATTCATTATCAGAATAATAGATGTTAAGTCCTTTTTTGTTTGACTTGCCGAGTTTCGTCTTGTGGTCAATTAGAGAAGAGAATGAGCTAGAAAAGTTAGAGTATGTGTGGATTAGTTTTTGAAGAATAATTTTTAAATATAAAGTGAAAAATATGATTTTACACAATAGATTTATAAGAATTGCTTCTGAAAATCTGAAATAGTAGGGGGGAAATAACTTCTGAAAAATTATAGTTTTTAATTCCAAAACTATAGTTTTCTTGCCAAACCATTGTTGTTGATAATTTTAGAGTGTTTGGTAGCTTAATTCAAAGCATAATTTTAAAGATTTATAGCTATTTTAAGTTTTACTCTCTCATTTTTTTTAAAAAAAAAAACCCTGCAAGGTGTTACCAAAGCAGACCTAATTAGTTGGGCAGAGTACAGGAAACACATGTGCAGTTTGGCTTGGGATTTGAGATTCAAGAAAGTGGACTGTGAGTTGGATGCTAAAGAGCTCATAGATCTTTTAAAGGAAGGGACTACAGTTTCAACAGGAAGTCTGGTTTTCTGGAAAATCAAAAGGCATATGAGGATGGACTGAAACCTAATTTTTCATCACAACCCTAGAGAAAAGAACAAGGTGGCCGATGGTCTCGCGAAGAAAGGGATATCTTCTTCGGAATTTTTAGATATGTGTCCTTCATTTTTGAATACTTGGTTTTACAAGAGAAACTGGATTAAATTCCCCTTTATAATTTCCTTAGCAGTAAATGAAGGACTGATTGTACACAAAGAAGTGAAGGAATATTGTGATTACATTTCCTCTCTAAATTCCTGCATCTATTATCTTATATTATTTTAGTTTTATAATAAGCACGAAGCTCTAACCAACTGAGGTAGGATTTTCTTATCATCTTTTAATGTTTTCATTATATATTCATTTAATCTATCGGGATGATCTTAACCATTATATGGAATTAAAATATATTCTTTTACCGAATGTTTTATACATCGAGTTCCATGGTTAAGATTGGAGATAATCATTGGTGGCAGTATTTTATTTATATCTTGTATTATTATATTTTCCTTCAATTAATGAACTAAGTCCTGGTGTGGATTACCCCGTACTTGTTTTATTTCTTTTACTGGTGTGGATTACCCCCATTTTTACTGGTGTGGATTACCCCCAATTTTAGTTCACAAGTACTTTTATTGTTAACATTGTTGATTACCCCCATTTTTAGTTCACAAGTACTTTTATTGTTAACATTGTTATTTTGAATAGCCACAAGCTATATACTTTTGATTTCTTATTTTGAATCTATATGACCAGAAGTTATGATTTCTTTTATATGGCCAGAAGCCATATAAATTCAATTTCTGATAATAAGAGCAAAATGGCCAGAAGCCACAAAATTTTAGTTTTTATTATAAATCTTATTTATTGTTATCATGAATTTTCTGTTATTAACTCATGTTTATTTCTTTTAATTAGCCTGAACCATGACAAACACAACAATCACAAGCCTTGCAAAACTTGAATTTGTGACTCTTGATATTTCTGGGAAAAATTACTTATCTTGGATGCTGGATGCGGAAATTCATCTAAATGCCCTTGGTCTAGAAGACACAATTAAAGAAGAAAACCAAGCATCTAATCAGGAAAAAGTCAAATCCATGATTTTCTTACGCCATCATTTACATGAAAATTTAAAAATAGAATATTTGACGGTGAAAGACCCACTAGTTCTTTGGAACAATCTAAAAGAAAGGTATGATCACCAGAAGATGGTCATTCTCCCTAAAACTCGTTATGACTGGATACATCTGCGTCTACAAGATTTTAAATCTGTGAATGAATATAACTCAGCCATGTTCAGAATTACTTCTCAGTTGAAATTATGTGGAGAAAGAGTTACTGATGAAGACATGTTAGAAAAAACATTCTCCACATTTCATGCCACCAATTTGCTCTTGCAGCAACAATATCGTGAAAATGGATTCAAGAAATATGTTGAATTAATTTCTTGTCTCCTCGTGGCTGAGCAAAATAATGAGCTTTTATTGAAAAAACATGAATCTCGTCCAACAGGCTCAACTCCATTCCCAGAAGTGAATGTCGTAACCAATGAAAATTCTAGAGGCCGAGGACGGGGACGTAAAGGTGGCTACAACCGAGGAGGTGGTCGTGGCCGTGGTCGTGGTTCGAATCGCGGTGGATTTAATTCCCGCTCTAAGGGAGGAAAGATTGAAAAGAACCCCAGAAAGGAAACCAGTGGGCATAACAAGCATACTGAAAATGCATGTTATCGTTGTGGTTGCAAAGGACATTGGTCCCGTACTTGTCGTACGCCAAGACATTTGGTTGACCTTTACCAAGAATCACTGAAAAGAAGTGGTAAAGGACCAAGGACAGAAGCAAATCATGTTGATATGGCTGAAAATTTTGAGCAAAAAGACATAGATATTAATTATTTGGAAGCCTCTGATTTCTTAGCATAAGTTATCTTTGTCTTTTTGTATCACTATGTTTTAGCTATGTTTTGTATGATTAGACAGCCTCTGATTTCTTAGCATAAGTTATCTTTGTCTTTTTGTATCACTATGTTCTTGTATGATTAGACATATTTCTATATATGTTTTTCTTTTAACTATGCTTTTATTTATTTGCATGTATCTTTTAATGAAGAATGAATTTTATTGGCATCAATCCTAAAGATTTATGTCTCGTTGATAGCGCCACAACCCACACCATACTAAGAAATGATAAATATTTCTCTTCCTTGGTAATGCAAGAGGCCAATATTCAGACTATATCTGGCAGTATAAATTTGATTGAAGGCTCCGGAAGAGCAAATATTTTGTTACCTGAAGGAACAAAATTATGCATTGATAATGCATTTTATTCTACCAAGTCTAAAAGAAATTTGTTGAGTTTCAAAGATATTTGCAGAAATGGATATCATATTGAAACAACAATTAATAATAACCAGGAATGTCTTGCAATTACGAATATAATTTCTGGTAGAAAATGCATATTAGAATGTTTTCCTGCCTTCTCTTCTGGATTGTATTATACATTATAAGCATAATTGAAATACATGCTATTGTAAACCAGAAGTTTTACCAATACAAAATCAGAAGTTTATTAGTGAATTTAATGTTTGGCATGACCAGTTAGGCCATCCCGGGTCAACTATGATGCGACGAATAATTGAGAATTCATGTGGACATACCCTCAAGTGTAAACAAATTCCACAATACCATGATTTCTCATGTGCTGCATGTTCCAAGGGAAAGTTAATTATTCGGCCCTCACCAAGCAAAGTAGAAGGTGTGTCTCTCATTTTTCTAGAACGGATACAGGGAGATATTTGTGGGCCTATACACCCACCACGCGGACCATTCAGGTATTATATGGTTTTAATTGATGCATCAACTAAATGGTCATATGTTTGTTTATTATCTTCTCGCAACCTGGCGTTTGCGAGATTACTTGCTCAATTGATTAGATTAAGAGCACATTACCTTGATTATCATATCAAGAAAATACGTCTTGACAATGCTGGTGAATTTACTTCACAAACTTTTAATGAATATTGTATGTCCCTTGGAATTGATGTTGAACATCTTGTAGCTCATGTTCATACGCAAAATGGCCTTGCAGAATCTTTGATTAAACGATTGCAACTTATTGCAAGACCTTTACTTATGAGATCTAATCTCCCAATTTCTGCTTGGGGCCATGCCATTTTGCATGTAGCAATGTTAATTCGCATTAGGCCAACAAGTTACCAGAAGGTTTCTCCCTTACAAATGGTTTTTGGTCAAGAACCTAATATTTCCCATATACGGATTTTTGGTTGTGCAATATATGTGCCAGTAGCACCACCTCAACGCACTAAAATGGGTCCACAAAGAAGAATGAGAATATATGTTGGGTATGAATCTCCTTCAATCATAAAATATTTAGAACCATCTACAAGATATTTATTTACGGCACGATTTGCTGATTGTCATTTTGATGAATTAGTTTTCCCAACATTAGGGGAGAAAATAAGCAGTTGGGTAAAGAGATTAGCTGGAATGAATTATCCCTGGCTCATTTTGATCACAAATGCGAAACAATGTGAACTGGAAGTTCAAAAGATAATTCATTTGCAGAATTTAGCTAATCGAATGCCGGAAGCATTCACTGACCCAAAGAGAGTGACTAAGTCACATGTCCCAGCTGCTAATGCTCCTATTCGAATTGATGTCCCTGAAGGACAACCTATTACAAATGAATCTAAAGCACGCCTGAAGCGTGGTAGACCCATCGGTTCTAAAGATAAAAATCATCGAAAGAGAAAAGGAGCTAAAAACATAGATGGTCAAGTCGAGGAAAATCAAGAAAAGTTAGTAGCTCCAGAAGAACCATCTCTTGAAGAGTTATTATCTCCAGAAGAGAATGTTGTAGTCCCAGAAGAGACTCAGGTACCTAAAATGTGTGAAAATATTGAGATCTCAATAAATTATGTTATGAATGGTATCGATGGGACAGAAATAAAGTCAACGTTGATGACATCTTTGCTTATCATATAGCATATGATGTAATGAATGATAAGGATCATGAGCCGAAATCCATTAGCGAGTGCCAACAGAGAAAGGATTGGCCCCTATGGAAAGATGCTATAAATGCAGAATTAAAATCACTGGCGAAACGAAAAGTATTTGGACTGTAGTCCTTACACCGAAGATGTAAAAGCAGGTTGGATACAAATGGGTCTTTGTAAGAAAAAGAAATGAAAATGGTGAAATTACAAGATATAAGACACGTCTTGTAGCCCAAGGCTTTACACAAAGACCTAACATTGATTTTGAAGAAACATATTCACCCATAGTGGATGCAACTACTTTTCGCTACTTGATTAGCTTAGCAGTAAATGAAGGACTGATTGTACACAAAGAAGTGAAGGAATATTGTGATTACATTTCCTCTCTAAATTCCTGCATCTATTATCTTATATTATTTTAGCTTTATAATACTTTTAGCTTTCAGTTATTTTTCTCCGGTAGCAAAAACAAAATTTCATGTCGTATCAAATTTCCATAAACGAGTGGTCGTCTTTGATCAGCGTCAGAATTTAATTTAGTTAGGTTGAGGTGTGAACACGTGTTCATGCGAGACCAACTTAAGAGACTGTAGATGAATATATATAGCCTCCAACATCCATCACTCATTCAATTTTGATGAAGGCAGGCAGCGTCTTCAGTGTGGCTGTTTTCGACCGACATTTTTTATTGGGTAAAAGCGTAAAAATACACATGTATTTTATTCTGACGAGTCCTAACACTAAATGTTTTTTTTAGGCATAAAACTACACATGAACTTTTAAAATTGGGGCAAAAATAACATCACCGTTAGATTTGCTTAACTTTGTTACTTTTTTAGTGGGCCCACATTATTAAAACATATAAAAATGCCTAACTTTTTAAATTTACTTTACTACCCTCTTCCCCATGTCTATCGGTCACGGAACCGGATTTCTTCAGTATCAAAATTCTCAACGTCCCTCAGTATCCAATTTTCAGCCATCAGATCAATCTAAAGTGTGTCACACAATCATGCTTTTTTAATTTAAAAAAAATAAAATCTTTTTAGCACCTTGAAATATATTTTTAGTACCAGTCAATATTTTGAAATATTTTTTTAAGATCCTAAAAAAAAATTCTGAGTAGTGACTGGTACTAAAAAGATATTTCAGAGTATTAACTGTTTTTTCAGTAGTAGTCATCCAGTCAGTACTCTGAAGATCTTTTTTCAAAATCCTCAAATAATTTTTCAAGATCATGAAGTATTTTTTCAGTAGAAGTCAATACTATGAAGTATTTTTTTCGTACCAATCAGTACCCGAAATATTTTTTCAAGATCCTCAAATAATTTTTCAAGATCATGAAGTATTTTTTTAATAATCAAGTATCATGAAGTATCTTTTTCGTACTAATCAGTACTCTGAAATATTTTTTTAGGATCTCAAAAAAATATTTCAGGATACTGACTGATACGAAAAAGATACTTCATGATACTGACTGCTACTGAAAAAAATACTTCATGATCTTGAAAAATTATTTAAGGATCTTGAAAAAATATTTCGAGATCTTGACCCGTATTAAAAAGATACTTCAAGGTAGTGACTGTACTGAAAAATACTTCATGAAAAAATATTTCAAGAATATTTATTTCAAAATTATCTTAAAATGGTTCAGATTTTTATTTTTTAAAAAAAATTACAAAAGCATGATTGTGTGGCATGATCTGATGGCTGAAAATTGGATACTGAGGGACGCTGAGAATTGTGATACCGAGGAAATCCGGTTCCTATCAGTCACACAAATGCAAAGAATCGGATTACATTCCATGATATAATTGGTAAACAATTTTTCAAACAAAACATGAGTAAAACGACTCGTTCCTGGTGAATACTAAAGATTCATGTCACAATCTCATGATTAAACCATTTCGAAGAGAAACACTTTTCCTGTTTGAATGGACCTTTCTTCAGTTATAAAGTACCATTTTTTCCCCCATAAAAGAAAAACAGAGTTCGAATCTCCAGTATTCAAGTACAGCTTGAAAATTTTTCAATTTAAAACGATGAGCAGAAGTAGAGGGAGATCATACCAGAGGGATAGAAGGGAGAATTTTCCCAATGAGATTTACATATCGACACGTCATATCCAAGAGCTAACAACCCATCAGTTACAAGCTTTCGGCAAAAATCATCTTTTCGCTTGCAGATCTTGTTCTTCTCAACTATCTTAGCAGTGTCTGCTAGCAAATTCCTTTCACAAACACTTGCACAAGCCACTAGACCCTATCCAAATTAAATAAGGAAAGTTATTTAAAAATAAAATGTATGGTTCCCAAACATAAATCACCAATATTTATTCATTTTTTATAAAACGAGGTTCTGAATTTAATCTCTTTTGAAAACCAGTTACCTTCAGAATTTCGGAAACTTCAACAGTCGAAGAGTAGTTGTTGTCACTAAAACTGCCGAATACGTCGGATTCGTCGTCAGAACTATCATCACCGTTTCCGTTGAAGCAGTTGTAGCGGTTTCGTCCACAATTGACGAGAGAGGATTGCTTCTCCTAATTCTCCTCGATGAAATTCTCCACCATTTTTGCCAAACACACCGAACTCGGTTCAAAATCATTTGAGTCGTTAAGAACGTCCTTGACTAAATGCAGCTCCTCGCCACCGACCCATTCTGCCACAGAATTCTCTGCGTTCGTGCGACTGATAGGAATAGGGAAGAGGGCAATAAAGTCAATTTAAAAAGTTAGGCATTTTTATTTGTTTTAATAATGGGCTGTTTGGGTTGGCAGTAGGAGTGGTTGTTTAAAAGTTATCTGACTTTAAAAAATGCTCGATAGGAAAAAAGTTAGGTTATAGATAATGATTTGTGTTTGAATTGATGGTAGTAGAAGTGGCGGGGTCCATATAAAAAAGCTGAGAGCTTTTTGGAAAAACTCTCTGGTAGAGCTTTTTCCTTAACGGGTTTTATGAGCTTTAAGTCCAGTGAACTTAAAGCTCAACCCAAACGGACCCAAAATCAACTGGCAACATTAACTGACTTTTGTTTAAAGTTAACGCTCCTAACGCTGCACTCTAAACAAGCCCAATGTGGGGCCTACTGAAAAAGTACACAGAGTTAAGCCTATTTAACGGTGATGGTATTTTTGCCATAATTTTGAAAGTTTATGTGTAGTTTTGCACCTAAAAAAGTATATGGTGTTGGGCGCTTTTCAGGGTAAAATACATGTGTATTTTTACACCTTTACCCTTTTTTATTTTGTTTTGGTGGTTAGTTATAGGACGAAGAAAGCCTAAAAATAAAAAGCTAACGGCTAGAAAATTTCAGGCTGAACCCTTGTTGGCAGATAGGCAATTGGGCCTCAATGAGAGCCAGCAATTTGGGCTTGGGGATTCGCACGTGCAGCATGAAAACCACTCCACATCATGTCTTTAATATAAGATTTAGTTACCCTCTCATCTTTGGGTTAAACTAACGAAGGGGTCGGATACTCTTACCAAAGGGAGGGAGTTCAATCCTGAGTTAGGTTTAAGACGATGGGGACATCCTAACTCCAGGTGCGCAGCAGAACGTCGAGGATAATAAAGCGGGCCACCCTTTAGATTGATATCACCTAAGAGGGAGGGTGATTTCGCCTTACCTTGAATTTTGGGACAACCCAACCCCTTTCCTATTATATATATATATATATATATATAAGACCTAGTTAGACAGTGGTCCTAAACATAAGATTTATTTTACATATTCAAGCGCTCTGTTCTCCTTTGAAATCTTCTTACTGAGCTAGGTCTATGATACCCTTTGCTGTTAATTGCAGAATAGTTTTTAAAGACGAGAGAGTACCCTAAGACACCCTTTTGTAGGTGTTACCACAATCTTGCGAGATATTTCCTGCTGTTATTTGGAGCGCGCCATGAGTGTCCTCCAGTCTTTGGATTTTGTTAAACTCTGATTGTTGGCGATTGTGTTACTCGCTTATAAAACATTGTTGCGTGTCTTTGACATTTCATAGAAAGTGGCCTTCTCCCACATCGTAACAATCAAATGAACCCACAGGTTAATTATTTACCTGGGCTTTATTTCACTGTAATGTAACCTAGACATTGTTTTGGTTATTAAATATAACTTTCGGTTCTTAGTACTCCCTCCAATTATTAGTATAAAAACTAGTTAATCTTTCTAAAAAATTAATGAAGTTAAATAAACTATTTAATCATAATATATATTATATATCATTAAATTGTATATTAGTTTATAAGTTAGGTGAATCAGTTATCCTGTTTTATAAGTTAAATGAATTAGTTACTTCTTTTGTTCAAAATATAAGAGCAAAATTTGTGAGTGGGTGTGATTATTTTTATAAGACCCACTTAGCTTATTTACATGCATTTAATGCTTTTTTTCAAATTGGTCACACGCTCTTTCATCATTCTTCTCCCTATATTCTCTTTCTTCTTTCTTCTTATTTGTTATCTCTCATTATTTTTTTCCAAATTTCCTATTTCTGGTATTTCTTTAATAAATAAAGGTATATTGGGAAAAGAAAGTAGATATCTTACATATTTTTTATTTTTAAATATTTTTAACTAACTTTTTGATGATTGTAAAGTAGGTATTTGACTCTTATATTTTAAACCAGAGGTAGTGTAAAAGAACACTTCTTATTTCTTTTTATAAGATAAGATTAGCCGAATTGTGTTGTTCAAATAGATTATTTTTAAAAATGCCCTCATTTATATAGAAGAGGGGGAATATGTTACTCCATTTAGTCCTTAATATGAAATATAATTGACTTTTTTTTTTGAAGAGGTTAGAGAAACTAAATAAGTTATTTAATCATATTATATGTTGTGTATTATTAAATTATATATCGATTTATAAGCTATACATAATAGTTTGGAGAAAAAAATGATAAATATAAATACATTAAAATAATTTAAAAATTTTCTTAATATCTCAAAAAAAAAATAAACTATATTTTAGAGTAAATACCCTTTTTGGTCATTTACAAAAAAAAACACGATCCCTATTTTTGTCCCTTACAAAAAAAAAGTCTCGTAGTCCTCACAAATTCAAAATACACTCAATTGGTTGACATTTTGATCCTCACAACTTTCCAAAAGATCATTTTTAATCCATAAAAATGACGAATAAGGGTCGATTTTTTTGTAAGAGACCAAAAGGGGGATTGCGTTTTTTGTAAAGAACCAAAAAGGGTATTTACTCTATATTTTATATTTAAGATTGAAAAAATATATTATAGAGCTGGTAATTAGGGCTAGCCTGCGGGTTGCAAACTACTCCCTCTGATCTTTATTATAAAGCATTTGCTTCTTTCCAAGGAGCATTAATTGTTATTTTTCATGTATGCCCATCATTAATAGGGGTAATGTAACACCCCAAATTCAACACCCAAAAACTTGGCCAAAATATTTGAAATACCTCCAACAGGGATGATCAATATCCAAATCATTAAATTACATAACCACTTAAAATTCACAATACATAATCAAAATAAGTCTCCAAAATATTTCAGAGTTAAATACAATACGGAAGTCCTAGGGTCATGACAAATAAAATTAACATAACATAAGCTATAGGAGTACAAAGGAGCCTTCAAAGCTCACTCCATAGGAGCCTTCCCTTACTCCCTACTAGGATATTCACCTGAAAAATGTTAAAATGAGATGAGATTTCACGTCTTAGTAACTACTAAAAGTTTTTACCGTACACAAACAAATTACATATGACAAAAAGTATAGGCTGGTTTCAAATATATCTGTATATATCATAATTTCTCATACAAAAATTATTTTGCAAAAGTAATCATGATTACGTCGAATTGTGAACTATACAATTATACAATATACAATATGCAGCCTTCCTTATATCATCGTCCACCCTTATACCGCTGACTGGAGCCATAGGCTAACACATAGTCCAACAGAAACTCATTCATTTGACTGAATGGTTCCAAGCTCACCAAAACTTAAGATACACCTGGCCAAAGGTATAGAGCTTAAGTCTGGACTATGGTTCCCCTCCTTAAAATAACAACTAAGGAGGTGTCACATGTCCCACAACTCCAATGCAAACCCGGTCAGAGGAAAACATGGAAGAAGAGGCCCTGACAAGTACTATCCACTGTGCATCGAGTGGTGGCATAATAAATGTTATCATTCAAATTCTTCCTTACTCCAACCCATCACAAATACAGCCGTCATGATAATTATATTCAATAAAAATAAAGTATATTAAAATAAACTTCCATCTATATAAAATATCATCACAAGGTAAACCAAACATCTCATAAAACCTCATCGAACCAATATGTCATTCTTGAAATTTGAAAGACTAATTGTCATTTTGAAATTCTGGGGCAAAACCGTAATTTTTGCTAGGCACAAATTGTATTTTTCTTGGGTACAAAACTATAATTTTTGTGGGCACAAAATTGTAATATTCAGTGTTTATTATAATATTATAATATATATATATACATATAAATCAGTCTATAAAACAAAATAATTCATAATCATATTTAATTCACAAATATATGGAAGAATATTCAGAGTTATTTGCTACTCACTAATTTCCAAATAATCACTAAAAAGCTACTACAAGGCTCTCCAAATAATTATCTCCACATTTTTCTTATCTCTCCTTCCCTCTCTTTCTTCTCTCAAACTCTCTCTCCCCTTCTTGAATGCGCATATGTGTGTGTTTTAGTGTGGAGGGCTGGGGGTATCTATACCAAAAATCCCCCACCGATTTAGGGGGTAGCACATATTGTGGGTGTGTATTCTGTGGCTAAAATAGTTGAAGATTGGTGAAAAGTGGCCAAAATAGTTGACATGGGAGTGTTGCATGTGAATCCATTTTGGTGCATGTGTTTGTATCATGGTTATTAAACCCGGACCGGACAGTTCGGATCGGAAACCGGCCATGAAACCAGTCCGGTCAGCCATAGAAACCGGGGTTAGAGTCTCTTTTCTTTTTTTCTTTTTTTCAGAAACGTCAATTGAAGATGAAGATGTTTACAGGGAGAGAAAGAGAGAGAGATCGAGAAAGATGAGAAGATAACAACAGATCTATTGAAAACAGAGCCGGTGTGAACAAATCCGGAAGAGATAACACCAAAAGAAGAGATCGACAGTGACAAATTGAGGAGCGAGGAAACGAAACAGAAAACGCCGAGCAAGTGGGGGCTGATCACGGACCAGAAAACGTCGAGCAAATGGGGACCGTGTGTTGGCTAGGTGGAAGGTCCGAGTTGATTTTTTTAAAACTGGACAAGTAGCTTTGAGAAATAAGAGCATGCAAGTGAGAGAGAAGGAGAGATCGGAACTGAAGCGCCGAGCAAAAAGAAAAATGAAAGAACCCAGGAAAGAAGATGAGAGCCTATAGGTATCTAGGGGTTCACATTACATGCTTATAAGCATGTAATTATTAGGTGCTTATACCTCTTATAAGAGGTATAAGAATATATTTTTTAATTTTTTTATATATTGTATTTATTTAAATTTAAATTATATCCGCTTTTTCGATATATTTTTTTGACTAGTTTCTCAAATTAATTAATTTTCATAATACCGGTGTTACGAGATAAATGCGTAATCGAAAATTAATTAATTTAAGAAAGCAGTGTAAAAAATATATCGAAAAGATCATATAATTTAAATTTAAATAAATATAATATATAAAAATAAAAAAAAAATAAAAAAATATGCTTATGTACCTAAACATTACATGCTTATAAGCATGTAATGTGGATTCAGGTATCTAGTGGTTTCAAAAGCGTGGCAGAAGAGAGAACAAATTCAAAAGGCGTTTTCGTTACTTGCACACCACTAGCCTAGGAAGTTTCAATGGTCAGGGTAGTCAGATTTGCAGATAAAAGTTGAACAAAAAAAAAGATTTGCACATAAAAAGTATTGGGCCTACTTCAAGATTGTTCTTTTCTCAATGTAAAATAAACACTTAAAGTTTTATTTACTTTATCATCTCATTATAATTCTATATTAATATATTAATAAGATTAAATCTTTCTTTTTTTATCGGTTTGGCCCCAGTTTAGCTCCGATTTAACCCACTAACCCTTAACCCAGTACCCCGACCAGTTCAATGACCAATCCAGGTTTAATAACCTTGGTTTGTATAGTTTATGAGAGAAATGAGTCAAATATGTAGGCTGCATGTGGTGTCATTCCGTCACCTTAAAACAAATGAAGGAATGTGGTTTTTGATTAATGACTAAAGTAAAGCTATAATGAAGGTAAAGTGGTCCCATGTGTTGGAATAAGAAAGAAGGTATTCTGCATTGAGTCCATTATTAAAGAAAAATGATGTAGGTGGAGTTTACTTCTTGCTTCCACATTTATCTAGCCAATTTTGTGGACTTTGGTGCAACTTCCTTTTCCTTTTCTTTAACATGTGATTCAATTTTCTTTGGCTTCATACTTTTTTTTGGTCGGAAGGCTTCATACTAATCATGCAAATATTCGGTAGCCCACATTGTTTACCAATTAAAACATGTTCATATGAGCATTTTAAAGTTTTCTACTTGTTAGCTAAGTAGTGACAACACGAGCAACAAAAATAGAGAATTCCACGTTGACAAAATTTCTATGCTCATGCACACTTGTAATCCTTCAATAAAATTTCCATATCGTCAAAATATCATCTCATAAAATATTTCTTATTTCCAAATCCTAAAATTTGGGATATTACAGGTAGTGGGTGAGAGTAATAATAATATAATATTAGAGTTTAGTATAACTAGTAGGGGTAATATTAAAAATTACTTAAATTATATGACAACTTTATTGACTTTAATTGTTTTTATTGATTTGTGTGAAATGTTAGTTGGCGCTTATAATAAGGACTAGTGGGAGTAGCCCGCCTCAACACGCGGGCTAAATGGGATGGGCTTATGTAGCCTGGCCATTGGCGGGTTGGCAAAATGCTAACTCGAGCCCGCCTAAGTGGGTTGGAGGGCTAGCCTGCCAACCTTTTTTTTTTTTTTGACAAATAAAAAAATTCACTCTCTTTTTCATTCACCCACTCATTTCACATTCTATTTCTTTTATACTTTGTGTCAAGCAACCATTCTACTTTTACATAATGTTCTCTTTCACCAGCTTACATCACAAAAACATATAAACACCTCTTTTCTTAATTTAAACATAGTAGAATAAATAAATATAGTATAAAAATAAAAGTAAAAAAAGTGCCATGAAAAGCATGAAAAATGATTCAAACATACTAAAAATGAAATAGAATAACAATATTGGGTTTATTTTTTTAAGAAAAAATGAAAAAAGAGAGAGAGGGTTTGACCAACCCGAGGGCTAACCCGCCACAGCCTGCCACATGGTAGGCTTTCATTTACCCAACCCAAGCCCGTTGCTTTTGGCGAGTTTTCAGGCCGAACCCACAGCCCGTTTTACCAACTTTAGTATATTGATTGCTTTAGTTAAACATAAGAATTAAATATAATATAATATGTGTTAAGTAATGTTTATAATAAAGTAATAGTAAAATGTTGAGATGACAAAAGAGACATCACATATACATATAAGATATATTTTATAATATAATTTATATTACAAACTATATTATATATTTAAGATCAAAGGAGTACATTATAAAAAAGGGAGTATGATATAAAATGGCGCCTCACCGTGAGATCTACGTTGTTTTAAAAAAAACCTTTATACATCAAAACACTTTCTTAATGATAATGTTACATGAAACATAAATTAACAAGTCATCATTCACTTTCTTTTGTAAACAAAAGCTGTGTTGATGCACCTGTCTCCATGTCTTTTCCCACCCAACGGTTAAGTGGCAAACCAGTTATCTTGTTTATTATCACTCTTATTTTATTTATAAATCTATTTTAATAAAAAAATTGATCCTATTTATAAATCTAGTTCTATGTAATAAAAGAGATAGTAATAATTTTACCCATATTAATTATATCCATAAAGATAGAGAGAGAAGAAGTAGTTTAAAAATACTCAATCATAAAATGAGGACAAAGTTTGAAAATTTACTTGCATAATTATTGAGTTAACTACCTCTCCTTAAGTATGTGAGATTTGGTCAAAATGAACTTATAAATAGGATCATAGTAGTAACTGCCTGTCTCGTATTTTTTGAATATTTTTTTATTTTAAATAAAAGATTATTAAGTAAAAGATTATTTTTTTTTGATTTTTTAATTAATAAAAATATTTATTTTTAAATTTTAGAAATACCCAAAAGATTATCATAACTAATTCCATCAAGTGGCCACCTCATACGTCACTAATCTTCCCTCCAATCCCATTTAATTTCTGCTCTCTTTTCCCACCAGGACTCCAGCCCCATCTCCCCCTCCATACCCTTTTTCTCTGAATAGTTTGGTTATAATTCTCATTTCATTATTCTTTAGCAGTGAGTGATTTCTCTGATTAGTTCCTTCTCACGCGCCGCCGCCCCTACCATGGTTCAGCACCACTTTCTTCTCCTCGCATACCCGGCTCCAGGTCACCTCAATCCGGTCCTCCACCTCGCCCACAGGCTCATTCGCATGGGCGCCCTCGTAACTGTCTCCACCACCGTTGAAATGCTCCGTCGTACTCACAATACATCAACTCCCATCCCTGGCCTCTCCTTCTTCCACTTCTCCGATGACCACGACGACGACGAAGGCGGCAACGACGCTTCTAAATCCAGCTCGGATCACTTCTTTTCGGATTTCTGGCGTCGCGGTTCGCGGTCTGTAGCCAGTCTCATAGCCTCCGTCAAACAGAACGGTGGCCATCCTTTTACTTGTATAGTTCACACCATACTTTTTCCCTGGGCAACAGAGCTGGCACGCCTACACCATGTTCCTTCGGCTCTGTTGTGGATCCAACCCGCCACGCTATTCGGCATCTTCCATTACTACTTTAAGGACGACAGCTTCATCAAGAACAAACTCCCATCGCCTTCAAACTCAATAATAGAGCTACCGGGCCTGCCACCCCTGAAATCGCGGGAGCTTCCGTCATTTATTACATCCCCCTCCGGCGTTTATGCTTTTATCTTTCCGTTGATGGGAGAGGATCACCGAATCCTCCAGCAAGAACCGAATCCAACTGTGCTGGTGAACACCTTCGAGGAGCTAGAACCCGACACTCTAAGAGTCCTTCGTGACAGCTTCCGAACGATTGCGATTGGTCCATTGGTGCCGTCGATTCTTTTAGACGGGGAAATCCCTCCGGACTCTGGCGATGATTACGTGGAATGGTTGAGTTCAAAAGCAGAGTCGTCGGTGATATACATATCGTTTGGGAGCCTGAGCGTATTGTCGAAGAGACAGATGGAGGAAATTGCACGGGGGTTAATAGAGAGTGGGCGTCCATGGTTGTGGTCAATAAGAGAAGAGGATGAGAAAGAGAAGGTAGGGGAGTACAGGGAGGAAATGGAAGAGAAGGGGAAGATAGTGAGTTGGTGTAAGCAGGTGGAGGTACTGTCACACAAGTCGTTGGGGTGTTTTGTGTCGCACTGTGGCTGGAATTCGAGTCTGGAGAGTCTGGTGGCGGGGGTTCCGGTGGTGGGGATTCCCCAGATGGCAGATCAGTTGACAAACGCCAAGTTGATAGAGGATGTTTGGAAAACAGGGGTGAGGGTGACGGTGGAGGACGGCGGCGGCGATGGGGAAGGAATAGTGAGAGGGGAAGAAATAAGGAGGTGCGTGGAGGAGGTGATGGGGGATGGAGAGAGAGGGAAGGAGATGAGGAAGAACGCCGCAAAATGGAGGGAGCTGTCAAGGGAAGCCGTTAAGGTAGGTGGTTCCTCTGATGCCAATCTCATGGCATTCGTGGACCAGCTGGGTGGAGCACCCAATAATAATTAGTGTTGCTTCTTGGATATAATTGATTAGAATTAAGAATGATGATTCATTTGGCCTTAATATGTGTGTAATGAGCAAGTTATTGAAGGCTTTAGAGCCCTTTTGAGTGAGATAGGACCTAGGAAGTATGAGTAGCATGGAAGGCAGGGGTGGTCGGGTAAGTGAGGTGATCTCAGTTTAGCTACGTATGCATGGGGTGTTTGTATTTTATTTTCGTCTTTTTCCGATCATTTTTGAATAAATTTTATAGGTAGTTGTGATGATTATGTGGGTAAATTTCATATTTATGATTGGTATTTTTCAACGGTTTTTCTTTTCTCTTTATTTTTATGGGTATAATTAATATGGGTAAAATTGTCACAATCTCATTTATTACATGAAACTGAACTTATAAATAAGACTAAATGTTTTTTGGTCAAACTAAACTTATAAATAGAAATATATATCAACGGTAGCCACCTCATGCTCAAACTGGTTCTGTGGTTGTGATAAGATGCAGGGATAAAACGACTTTCTTTATGAGCAGCAGGACAAAACGATTAATTTATATAGAGTTCTCTGTGTGGGTGTATTTTTCTTGGAGGAAGTGCAGGGCTTATAGAACCAGTGATGAGTGGATCTGGGTGACAGAGCTAACTTGTGAAGAAGATGTGTGGGAAAAGTGAGATGAGTGATGCCTGCGTGTGGGCCAAATCCCACATGACAAGCCAGTACAGATGTTTTTTTTTTTTTTTATGTATATTAATCTATTTATCAAGTTTTATCATTAGCATTTCCATTTCGTGGCCATAAATTAGTAATTCTTTTTCCAAAAGGTCATTTTCTCTCGATCAGATAAATCGATACTTAAAATGTCAGCTTTAAAAAGCTCAGTTTAGATAATAAAAAAAGAACTATCAATTTTACGTGCAATCGCTGAATGACTTTATATATTTACCATGTTGTTCAAGAAAGTTGCATGATTTTTTGTTTTGGGTGATATGGTTGGATTCAGAAATAGATGTGGCGGTTTATGTGTAGTGTTTGTTTGGGAGCAAATATTGAATATTGAGAAGGAGGGAAATGGATATTGAAATAGGACGCATACAAGATTTTCTAATGTCGTTTTTTTACTTTCTAATGCAAATAGCATTTATTAGCTGTAACCGTAAAACTTTACATCATTTAATTTTTTTCCTATTTTGAGTTGTTGAAGTTTAAATTAAAAAGGCAAAAAAAATTCTGCCACTGCTAATCTAAATACACCGAAATATTCTGCCATTGTCCTTTAATCAACTCCTCCACTCTTATCCCATGTGAGAAGTGCTTAGCTGATATCTCATATCGGGCACCCATGTTTGTCACCTGCGAACCATTTAGCAGGAGGACTCTGCGAATCCCGAAGGCCTTAGGGGAAGCTGGATTGGGTTTGTGAGAGGGACATGTCATTAAACATTGCAGAAGTGCCAAGGCTCGTGTGGTCAATTCCATAACTTTCTTCTTCTTCTTCTTCTTCTTCGTGGTTATGTGGTTTCCACTGCTCTACAAGAGGAACCAAAACATTCACTGCATGGCCCATGTCTGGCCTTTGGTCTGCCTTTTGAGCAGTGCAGTGCCTCGCAAGCTCGGCCACCTTATATATGCTCTCCAATATTGTCTCGTCGTCACGGTCTAATGTTTGATCAATAGCAAGCTCGGCCCCACCATGGAAACATGACACCACGTGAGACCATCCATTTGAGACAGTGTCGAACACTGCCTTTCTGCCAGTGATCAATTCCATCAACACAAACCCAAATGCATAAACATCCGCTTTGGTTGTCACTCTTCCAGTATCTGAAAACAAAAAACAGGAAATTCGTTAATTACAAGAAAAGGAATTTTGAACGTCAGTTTTCATTTGGGGATTTTTTTCCTAGCTGGCTACGTATGTGCAATTATACATTTACATAATATCATAGTCATACAAAAGAAGAAAACATATTCTCAAACCAGAGAAGTGAACAGGATGAGTTCCACAATGCACAAATTGTAAAGCTGGCCAAATTGTTTCATCTTACCATTAACAAATAAAAAAGTATGGTCATAAGGAAATCAAGATGTATCATGAAAAATGTCGCCTTGTAAATACCCTGATAGTATTCATAAGGACTGTTATCTGAATCTCCAAAAAATACAGCAATGCATAATTATTATCAACCAGAAGAATTGATCACATCAAAACGAATACTCAGACAACAACCTCTCCGCATCATATAAAATTCCCTGAGCCATCTACCTGATAGGGCACACAATGCTGCTAAAAACAATTCATGAAATGAAGGGGAAAATGCAAAGAACTAGCCACAGAGCATAAGTCAAACGAACAACAGCTAGCCACATTATTTAGGAATCAAACATGAATTCTTTTTTCTACCGAATGTTTTTAAGGTTTTTCATACTTCACTAAAATATGCAAGAACTGAAAGTAGAAATCATGAAGCTGAAGCTGTACCAAAAGTTATAACCGAAATCATGAATAAATAAAAACCTTATAAATAAAATGAAGATGAAACTTCCTACATGCATATTCAGGCGCAAGATACCCGAAAGTTCCGGCCACACGTGTCTCAACAGAATGCTTTCCATCAGGTACATTTTTAACCAATCCAAAATCTGCAACCTTCGCTCTCATGTCATCACCTAGAAGTATGTTTGAAGGCTTCAAGTCTCTGTGAATGAAGCTTAGTTGAGCTAAGCCATGCAAATATTCCACTCCCCTCGCCACATCCAAAGCTATTGCTACCCTTTGCTTCCAAGTTAGAGGTGCGCACCCCTTCTCACCCCATTCAAAAAGATGTTGGGTTAATGTGCCTTGAGGCATGTACTCATAAACTAAGAGCCTTTCATTGCCATTAATGCAATATCCTAAAAGAGCAACCAAATGCCTGTGCCTGACTTTACTAAGGAATGCAATCTCTGCTTGGAATTCATTCAATCCTTTGTTTCCCATTGCAACAGATTCCATCCTCTTCACGGCAGTTTTTTTTCCATCAGGCAATTCCCCTTTGTAAACAACTCCAAATCCTCCCCTGCCCAAAATATTATCTTCACTGAAATTAGTCGTTGCTTGGCGAAGAACTTGAATTGAAAATGTAGCACAGCCGCCGTCACAAACATGAAGGTCACTACAGTCAACCCTGCTCTTGCTATGTGAATCCCTTGCAACTCCAGCATTTCCATTGGAAGCACCCGATACATCAATTTTAACATCTCCCTTTCCCGTTTCAGGATTGCTAACCCTTCCAAATTTCTGATGACGATGTTTAGCATAACATTTACAGGAGACAAACAACACCACCGCCACAAAGAATAGGACAATAATGACTATACCTGCAATCCAACCAGCTGACAATGAAGTGCTAGTTCCCTTTACAGATGGGCTTCCAGCTGGTGAAATATCACCAGAACCTGTGGTAGGACTACCTCCATTTTCTCCTCCGGAACCAGTAGTTTTGCCAAGCAAAAGATTACCAGTATATGTCAGCTTCACCTTTGATGAGAAGTTAGGAACCTTTCCAGATAGATTGTTGTTAGATACATCAAGAATCTCAAGTTGAGGCAAAGTTGTCAAGCTCTCTGGTATTGAACCAGTCAAATTATTGCCACTCAGATACAAGTTCCTTAAATCCGTTAAATTCGCAAATGCAGATGAGATTGTTCCCCCGAAATTCTGCTTCGGCATATTCACCATGGTGATCTTTCCACCTGTACACACAATGAAACTCCAATCATTGCAGGGGTCATTGCCGTCCCATGAATCTGCCAACTTAACCGGATACCCAAAAGCTGCAGCGATCTCAAGCAACGTTGTGACACGATCATCACAAGGTCCCGGAGTACTTTTACAAAAGCTATTCCCATCAAGACTAGCCTTCACACCCTTAAACTCAGGCATCGGGCCCTGCAGCTTATCATTGTCCAGAGAAACGTTCTGCAAGCTGGAGAGAGTCTTCAAAGAAGGTGGGACTACACCAGTTAACTGATTTTCCCGAAGCTGCAAATCGAACAAACTCTTGCAATTGGACAAGTCGGGAATGGGACCTGTGAACTGGTTCTTCTGAAGCCAAACCTGAGACAACTGGGTCATTGATGATAACACGTCGATTGGACTGGATAACCCAGTTTGTTGATTGTTAAGCCATAGCCTTGCAATTCCCGATCCATTAAACGAGGCAGGCAACCCACCTGTGAGGTTGTTGTAAGAAAGACGCACACTCTGCAAGCTCGGTAAAGAATAAAAAATATCTGGCAAGGAGCCCACTAGATTAGACGTTCTGAGATCAAGAGTCCCCAGATTCGAAGACTGGGTCAGGTCGGTCGGCAGCGTCCAGGGTGCAAGGGCGGCGTTGTTGCTCAAGCTGAGGGTCTGCAAGCTGGTGAGCCCTTGGAAGCAACCATCAGGAATGGAGGTGAAACTGTTGAAGTCAAGGAAAACAGTTTTAAGCGAAGAGAGGTTAGCTAGAGACGGCAAAGGACCGTAGAGAGCATTGTTCGGAAGATAAAGGGAGGTTAGCTCTGAGAGAGAGTTAAGATCGGAAGGAAGAGTGCCAGAAAGAGAGTTGGAAGCCAGGTGAATAGAGGTGACGCGGCTGGAGCTGTCGCAATTGACGCCGTCCCATTTGCAGAAAGGGGTGCTGCTGGACCAGCCAGAGGGATTAGAGAGGGCTTTGGCGAGCTTAGACATGAAATATGCATCATCGGCTGTGGCGAAGGAGAGGAGAGAGAAAATGAGTATAAAGAGAGAAACTATGGTTTTCAGTTTTGGGTGAACCATTTGAGACTGAAGGAGAAGAGAAGGTGGAGGAAGAAGAACTTTCATGTACTTAAATTTATATATTTAATATAGATATTTAATAAGGATTAGTTAAAAAGTAAATTATTGGTAAAAAATAAGCAGGTCCTAATTTGATCTCAAAACGTTAAAATATTACCAATAACGAACAAGGTCACTTCAAAGTAACTTGCATGATAAAAATAACATGAGATTGCAGTAAAGTTTCAAAATTCTAACCCTTCTGATATAACAAAAGGTCGTATTTAGATGTCAGGCTCTCAAATGAAGTCTTCGATTTCTATTTTGATTTTTGATTTTTCGCTCTTCAATTTTAATTAGATGCCGTTTTAAAAAGTAAAAGAAACAGCTTTGTATTGATGCATTGAATCTCTCACTTCTCTCCAATGCATTATCATTAGGTGAGAAGCTTCGTGAGAATCTACTCGTCCTTCCATTCAAATATGAGTCCTAGAAACAATCCTTTTCAAACATACCAAAATGATGTAGCAGCTCACCCTCACCGACTTCCCCTCGTTCCCCCTTTATTGCTAATAATAACGAGTCGCTTGCTTGTTAAGAAGAGAAAAGGGAAGAAGGTGTAAAAATGGGATTTAGTTTTCCTGTATAGAGAACCTATCCAATCTTATGGTCCAGATAGGATCTAGACGACGATTATTTTTTTAGTTTTTATTTTTCAAAAAAATCATTTTAAAGGATAAAGAATTAAAATAAAGATAACATTTTTACTAACATTTTTTTAAAAAATTATTTTTTTATTTAAAAAACAAAAGTTTTAAAAAATAAAATTTAAATCATCTATATCGCATCTAAACGATTCAGATGAACTAGACATTTTTTTTTTTGGATTAAAAAAAGCAAGTCGAAACTTGAAAGGTGTGAGATAAGGACTAGACCATGAAAGTCTAGTCCTTAATACATCAAAATAGAAATAGACTAATAGTTATAAGTCATTTGGTTCTTCAAAGCTATATCAAGGGATCCTCTTAGAATTGTGAGGATTAGAACCACGTCAGCATCATCAGAAACGTTATGGTATTGTTTGGTATATAGTCAACATAAGAGATATTGTCTCTTAAAGTATAGTAGATCTCCACTTTCTAGTCCTAAAAAAGAAGGTAACGAATCTCTCCAATAATCACGCCTGACACTTTCTAAATAGGCACCGAAACGCTGTCTATAAAAATGACATTTCGCTAAGTGGCCCCGAAACCCGAAATGGTAACAATCTGGTCAAACACAACGTTTTCAATTAAAGGTTGACCTAAGAATGACTCTGCCGTTCTTTTGGCGCACCATGCAGTATGCACACGCAACAAATAAAAAGTCCCCTCCTTTATATTCGCCTCCTCTCATAATATTATCCCCTTAAATTTCATTTTCTTATTCCCCTTAAAAACACCATTTCCAACCTTTGACGATTTCTTTCTTTCCAAATATAAATTAACTTCTTCTTCTTCTATAATCCACTCTATTCTAGTTCCCCACTATAACACCAATATGTCTTGCTCCATCGCTGTAAGGTGGAGGGATGTTTTTATTTTTATTTATTTATTTAAAAATAAGGGTACTCAAGTTTGATAGTTTAAGAACAGTGAAATGGTAGAGCTAGCGTCCTACTCTCTAAACCACTAAGCTATTTCATGCATTAGCGTTTTTTTCTTCATTGGTTTTAAATCAACCATAGATTTGATATATAACTGTCTAAACCAACAACCTCACAAATTGGATGATGAGAGATGACAAAGTTTATAAAGTGAGAGAGAATCCTCTTCCTAGCCATCTAACTTTGAGACTACCGACTTTTAACTTATACTCGGTATTTATTAATATTTATTTTCCTTTATTAATTGGGTATATAGCTGTTAACCAGTCAGATTTTATTTCAACCCAAATTTGAATCTCTCCTAAAGTATAAGACTCAACAGTACGTTCCATTATGATCCAATTCGACAAAGCCACAACAATAAAATACAATCCCCAAGCACTATACAAACCAAACATAAAATTTTATCTTATCATATCATATCATTACCTGAAAATAAGCAAGTATTTTCATCATTTATTCATCATATTAATCGTCTTTTTTACATTTTTAATTTATAATATACGTTATATTTAAAAAAGACAACAGGGTTATTACTTAAATTTATGAATTATGATGTTGGGAAAAATAATTGATAAAAAATTTGAGTAAATTATCTATCAAGCTAATTCTAGAAATCTGTTTGTACTTAACCACAGCTTCTGATCCAAAACGTAACTGACCCGCCAAGCTAGAAAATACGAGTATTAAAATAAGGGGTAAAGGAGAAAAATACACATGTCTTTATTAAGGAGCACTAAAGACCATGTGCTTTTTTTGGAAACAAAAATGCACACGAACTTTCAAAAGTTGGGCAAAAATGCCACTACCGTCAATTTGGATTAACAGATGTTATTTTTTTGTGGTGGGCCCTACACCATTTTCATAAAAATCCCAAAATGCCCCTGATTACCAAAAAAAAAAACGCAACGCCCAAGCTTGATCTGGATCTGCGACACAACCACGCCCAACTCAATTTGGATCTATGACACGCCCCCTAGCTCCATCTGATCTACCCTCCTCCTAACCTTGATCTGCGACACCGCCAAAGCTCGATCTGATCTGACCCTCCACCCAACCTTGATCTGCGACGCCTTCTTCTCCGATGCTCTATTTTGTTTTCAGCGTCTACAGTTGAAGATTAGATGGAGATCAGGAATCAACCTCAGATTCATGAAAGCTCGATCTGATCTGACCCTCTTCCCAACCTTAGCTTGATCTGCGATGCCTTCTTCTCCGGTGGTCTATTTTGTTCTCAGCGTCTACAGTTGAAGATCAGATGGAGATCGAGAATACTGGTTCATGAGTGGAAGAAGATGAACAGTTTCGGTTTAGGTCATTTTAATCGGCCGTCCCTCGTAGGTCCTCTACGCTATTGCATCTCATACTTCGTCTCTTTCTCCAATCCCTCACATTCCCTTCTTTCGGTGTCGGCTCACTTTATTTTTTCCGGCTGCGAAGCTCTTTCGTCTCTTCCTACCTAATTCCTCTGATTCATACTCCTGTACGTTCACGTCCTCTGATTGCTATAATCTTATTTCATATCCTCTTCTTTCTTTCTTGTTGCTTATTTCTGTCGTTTTTTATACTTGATTCTAAATCTGAAAATTGTGTATCTTAATCATTGGAATTGATGATAGATTTGGATTTATGATTAATTTTCAGATTGTTGTTGATTAGGGTTTCTGTTTGTTTCAGCCATGTATAATCACCTTCTTGTTCATTGATCTATGTGGTTTCTGGTTGCTTTGGATCGAACCCCCTGTAATCGTTGTTGTTCTGTTTACTATGACGTTCTACCGTCGAAGGCGAAAGAAGATCGAACCGGAGTTTTACGAGTTTTTTTTTTAGTTTAGTTTAGGGGCATTTTGGTATTTTGACATTGCAAGTTAACAGCAGTTAGAGGAATCTAACGGTGGTGGTATTTTTGCTCAACTTTTGAAAGTTCATGTGCATTTTTGCTCCCACAAAAAGCACATGGTGCTGGGTGCTCCTGGAGGTAAAGCACATGTATATTTTTGCTCCTTTAACCTAAAATAAGTCAGGTCTAATTGAAAGTCTCTATATCTGTGATGCCTATCTCATCCGGGGGAAAGACGAGCCAGGAAAGTTCATCCGTATAGATGAGTTGGTCATTACGATCTACCGTTCGCACCCGATCTGTTTTTTTTTATAAAAAAATAATTTTAATGGGTAGAAAATCTAAAATAAAGATAAGCTTTGAAATAACTTTTTTTGAGAGCTGGCCCGTACTATTCAGATGAGATGTGGAGAGTCCATATCTTATTTTTTAATTTTTAAATGAAAACACTAACTTGCTCATTACATATAGTATTATTTTTTAGAGTTAAGATGCAAAAATACACATATAATTTTTTTAAAAGTACACCCAACATCAAGTATTTTTTTAGATATAAAAATGACTATATAGTTATAAAATTAAAGTAAAAATACCCATTAACTGTTAGTTAGTGAAGGGTTTAGAGCCCTTTTGAGTGTGATAGGACCTAGCTACGTATGCATGGGGTGAGTGAGGTGACCCTAGCTACAGGGGCGGAGCCACACTAGTGCTTATGTAGGCAAGTGCAGACACAAACATTTGAAAAAATGTATATAATTTGAAAGTGCCTAATGACAGTATATTTCGGTGGTGTAGTTGGTTAAAGCTTTACACTACCAGCCATCGTTGGTTCGAATCTTCCCATCCCCTTCAATTTTTTTTTCCTTTTCAATTTGCATCGTTCTTTTCTTTCACCCAGTTCTCATTTCCTCCATCATTTTCACCCAAATCTTCTTCCCTCCATCCACGCTCTGTCTCCCAACTCTCCAAATCTCACAACTTTCTAAATCTTTCACTCGTCCGCCGTCGCTAGCCGTTCCAGATCCACCTTCGTTCTAGATCCCCTGTCTCAACGGCTCAACCGTCGCACAGTCTGTTCGGTCTTGCTTCTCGATTCCGTCTTCCATCGGCTCAACCTCAATCGATTCTGTCTTAAGTCAAGGTAATTTTTATTTGGTATGAGTATGATAATTGTTTTATCTCGATTCCATTTGGATGATTTATTTCAAACTCTGCACTTTAATTCTTAATCAAGTGTCTTCGCTGAACTTGATGTGTTCTTTGGCCCTGTACTTGAAGTTTTTACTTGGAGTGTGATATCCTTGCATTCTTGTCGAGAGTTTAAGTTGCAAGTTGTGAATTTAATTGATTTTGCAACCGATTTGCATCGTTGTTCTTGAATCCAGGCTAACCTTAAGTGTTCGAAATCCGAGCTAACCTTGAGTGCTTTTTCCGAGTCTTTTTTCTATTTTTAAGAGGACCGTGGCTTGATTTGTTGAGTTTATTGAAGTTCTGCTCCTGTGATCAATTGCGAGTATGGTCTTTGGAGATACTTGCTTAAATTTGTAAATTGTTGGTTCTGCTCTTGAATCGCCACTTTAATTGTTGTGAACATTAGGGAATAGTTCTTTGCCATATGTGGTTTGATTTTGCCATTATACCTTTGCATTTGATTTTTCCCAGTAACCAAGACTTTAAGAATTTTGCTAAATCATACCATCATAATCGGATTTCTTGATATTTTTTGATCACTGTGCTTCTTGCTAGGGAGGTGTTCGATTTGCTTGTGTGGTACTGTGATTATTCTTAAGTTGCTCTCATTCACTTTAGCATTAGAGAATTGCTAAATTCTATATGCTAGAACCTTGAAATTCTGTTGAGATTTGTGTGCAAAAGTCATGGCTGCTATATATTTTCCTCCTACGCATATTGGTGTTATTGGAAATTGAAGGGAATGTTAGTGCTATCTGATTGCTACATTAAATTGTGAAAGATGCTGTGAAATTTTGGAGATTAATTACCTCCAAATGTGAGAAAAAATTTGCTTTTATAGTGGTGTTTTGTTTGCTGTTTTGGGCTGGTTTCAGTAACCTAAATCTAATTCAAACTTGCTGAAATTTTGCTGCTAAAGAATATGTTTCACTTTAGTTATAGCTGTCTGATTTGTTCAACCTTGCTGACTGTCATGCATTGGTTTTCCAACCTGATTTCTGACTTGAATTGTTGAGTTAACTCTTGAACTTTTTGCTGAGATGATTGTTAGGATTTAGAAAATTCATTTATTCTTGATTTGATGGTAGAAAATTGAAATTTCTTTGTGTTAGTTCACTTATCCATAATTTGTTGATTACAAGATTGTCATCCTTAAAAAAAAAAAATTGGCGCTGCGCCCCGAATCCATTAATTGTCGCGCACCCACAAACCTAAAATCCATTTCATCACTCTGCCTTTGCTACGTATGCATGGGGTGTTTGTCTTTTATTTTTCTCAGACATTCCATTATAAATCAACGTTAGCCACCTCATGTTCAAATTGGTTCTGTGGTTGTGATAAGATCCAGGGCTAAAACGATTTTTTTTTTATTGTTTTGAGTGAAAGGGATAAAACGACAGCAGCACAAAACGATTAATTTATATAGAGTTCTCTGTGTGAATGTATTTTCATTGGAGGAAGTGCAGGGCTTATAGAACCAGTGATGAGTGGATTTGGGTGACGGAGCTAACTTGTGAAGATGACGTGTGTGAGATGTGAGATGAGTGATTCCTGCGTGTGGGCCAGATCCCACATGACAAACCAGTAACGAGTAACGAGTAATGAGTAATGATACTCGAAATTCAAGGGGTAACTCTTGTCTTATTGATTATAAAAAAAATACTCCATTTTGAAGAGTGCGGCATGGAGGGACCAATGGAAGGAACAGCTGGCGTGAAGAGTGGGAAGTTTCCAATTTACAAGATACTTGGGGGAACCGGATTACGGACGGACGAGCTCTGGACCGTTTTGATTTGATTCGAACGGTCCAGATTTGATTTTTTATTTTTCGTTTTTATTTTTTTTTCTATATGAAAAAAATCATTTTTTAAAAAAATGTTAGTTGGGAGATTATCTTTATTTTAGATCCCCTACCCATTAAAATCATTTTTGATAAAAAATATAAAAGTAAAAAAATCGATCTGGGCCGTCCAGATCAAATCTGACGGTCGAGAACTCGATGCTCGTCCTACAGACGAGCACTGAATTTGTTTCCGATACTTGGGTGGGTAACAACGACCCGGATTGCCTCGAATCCGGTATCAAGATCCTCGTAGGCCGATCCGGCCGTAGATCTCCCATCATCAAATCACGATCGTCCATTTTAATACCTTAAAATAAGTTTAGAACCCGAAAAATTATTTTAGGATCTTAAAAAAATATCATGAAGATATTTTAGACCAAAAATTTAAAAAATCCCTCTCTGGATGTTGGATCAACTTTTGGACAGCCCAGATCAAAGGATACTGAGGAAATCTGCTTCCGGGTAACAACCAGTTTTTCTCCTAAGAATTTTGGTTAGGAGGTATATATATATTTAAACTGTCTATATCTAATTTGAACAATTTAAATTTGTTTTTTTTTTAAGTTTATATTTTTTAAAAAACTTATTTTAATTAGTATAAAATATAAAATAAAGATAATCTTTTAAGTATTATTTTTAAAAAAAATTGATTTTTTACTTAAAAAATGACCATTTTTAAAAAATTAAATATACACCGTTTATATTGGATTTAAAAGGTCTAGATATATTTAGCCCTCCTTAACAGGAGACTGGTTCGGGGTTTGGACCATGGGTTGCCTGCTTTTGTGTATCTTCTTTTTCCTGGCCCAGCGCATCTCCTTTCTCTCACGATTTTGTTCTTCATTTTACACTGATTCCATTTCTTTCCTTCTATCCCCTCCCCAACAATATACCACGTGTCTCTCGAATTCTTATTTAGTTACTACCTAAAACAGGCTGAATCTAATAGAAGGATTTAATCATTCACCACTACAACAAATTAAGCTTCAAATCACCAACGAGGCTTGGTTCTAATAAAATGGGTTAGTCCTCACAACGTAGTGAACAGATGTTTGAATCCCAGGGGAAAATCTTCATATTTAATGCCTAACACAACGGTCTTATGATTCTTCCAATAAGAGGATATCTATGCCTAACAAACTTCAAATCCTTACCCTTAAAAAGTGACATGTTACTATTTGTTTGCAATCCTTCACAAAATACAAAAATTAAGGTCAATTTCTTATCATATTTGATGCTCGATCGGATCAGGCGTGTTCACCTTATCCAGGTGTAACAAGTATTTGAATTTTGATTCCTTATGTTGTGAGGAATTAACCTTTTCCATTAAATCCAGCCAATGCTCCTCAAATATGATTGATGATTACTTTCAATAATAATAAAAATACACATGGGTTAAAAAAAAATAAGACATCTTACCCGACCAAAGAATCACAGCCCAGTTCTTGTGATCTTATCCTACCTCCATGGAATGCGCACACGTGACAAGTTTACTCTCACACACACCTTTTTTAAATTTTGTTTTTAACTCTATCGAATTTTAAATGTGTCAAATGCTAAATCATGTATTTATTAACTCTTGATAACAAACTTGGTTTAAGATTTTTCAGTTTCAAAGTTATTTTTCTGTCTTTTTTCCATTTTTAATAATCATGTATTTTTCTATTTTATTTTGGGTCAATTGGACCCGCCCCGCAACTACTCCCAATTCTATTTTTTAGAATTTGTTTTGTGAGCGTATTGGGCTACTGTGGCCCATTAAGCTCATTCCGGGCCAGCCCGGCTCGTCCCCTTAGAAATGAGGATGAATCATTAGCATTTCCATTTTTTTGCCATAAATTAGTAATGCTTTTTATAAAATGCCATTTCTCTCTCGATCTGATAAATCGATACAACGTGTCAGCTTTAATAAGCTCAGTTTAGATAATTAAAAAACGAACTACCAATTTCTTTTCCCAATTTGTCGCTTTTTAAATAACTATTTAAAAAATGTATCGAAAACTATTTTCAACGATACTTGTTTGGAAACTATTTCTCGATGTCTTGCTTGTTTGATCGATTAAACCATGGTTTAGTCGACTAAATCACCATGAGGTCAAATTTTTTTAAGTGACCAGTGATTTAAGTCATTAAACCAGAGGGTTTAATCGACTAAACCTCAACAGATGGGTTTTTTTATCATTTTATTTTAATTTATTTATTATCATTTCTCTATAATTAATTTAAACTCAGAGGCTATCTAACTCTTTTAAATTAGGAATTTAATAAATGCTCACACCATGTAAAATATGCTTCACTATGAATATATATATTATTTTGTAAATAATATTACAAGTGAAATAATATAAGACTTAGTTAGATTAGATCCTATTAACTAGGAGTTTATAAATACTAACTACATAAAAATATATTTAACCACATAATCTCAACTAATAGCAAAAATCATGTTTCCTTTCTTTTCTTTTTATATATATATATATATATATATATATATTTATATTTATATTTATTGTGTAAAAGACCATATTCTTCTTATGCGCATACTTATATATATCTATCAGGTGCCACACATATATTTATATATTAATCTACCTTTTCTTTTCTTTCCAAAAGTAATAACATATATATATATATATATATATATATATATATATATATAGCATCCAACTTTTCCAAAGTGATAATGGAGTAATAGTTTTCCTACGTACAATGGCGTTGGCGTTGACACACATATATTAATATATATATTAAGCCTCCTTTTTCTTCCCTATTTTTTTAAATAACAGAAACCAAGAAGTTAATACCCAAGGTCATGCTTCCATAAAAACAAAATACTTATGTTTATCTAACGTGCAATTGTTTTTTTTTTTTTTACGGTTTGGCTTCATATGAGTAGCAACAAACCATCTATATTAGCAAGTTTTAATTTCCCTTTTTGTTTTCATTCTTTTCCAAGGCAACATATATGCTTTTATTCATCAGTTTTTGCTTCGGTTTTCAAACCAAAGAACCACGAGACTCATAAAAATATATATATATATACACACACTGTGCAGAAAAATAACTCAAACAGTCCCTGTTTTAGTTTCGTTTTGCATAGAAACTCACGTGGAAGCCAAACTACACCCTTACGTCTTCAAACTCGTTGGGATGTGATAGAAACTAGAGGAAAGAAGCTCGATGGGTACCTTGGTTGTTTGCTCGAATCACCTGCTTCACCGTCGAACAATGCACCTCTATTTTTGCTAGTTTAGACCGAGCAAATGATCACGTCTCTGAGTTTCTCTCCCCCTCTCTCACGTTCTCAAAACAAAGGGGTTTTTAAAAAATCCCCACTGTCGAGGTTTAGTCGACTAAATCACGGGGTCACTTAAAAAAAATTCGACCCCGTGATTTAGTTGACTAAACCCTATGGTTTAGTCGACTAAACAGTGGCACATTGGGAAATAGTTTCCAGACAGGGGCCCTTTGAAAAATAGTTATTTAAAAAGGGGCAAATTGGAAAAAAAAAAAAACCCCAATTTCACGGGCGATTGTCGAATGATTTTACATATTTACCATGTTGTTCAAGAAATTTGCATGATTTTTATTTTGCGTGAAATGGTTGATTTCAGAAATGGACGTGGCGGTTTTTGGGTAGTGTTGGTTTGGGAGCAAATATTGAACATTGAGAGGGAGGGGATGTGAAGAAAGTAAGAGGTGGGGTGTGGATGTGAACAAGGTTCATATGAGGGGCTATCGTTGGCGGTTGCGCTGTTCTATATAATGTCAAACGTCCAAAAACACCACTTCACTCCAAAGTGAAAATTAATGAATCTTCTAAAACAAGCAATCAAGCATTTATAAAATACTGATCCAAAACATCTTGTGCTGATTCTACACTGACTCAATTAATCCAAAGAATGCGCTGTGAAGCCAGTACTGGGCCACCTGCCCACAACGTGAGCACGCATACCAGATTTTTAATGTCGTTTTTTATGGGTTGGGTTTTGTTCTGTCATAAGAACACAAATGTCTAGCCCTCGGTGGACTAGTATGTTGATATTGGATCAAATAGCTCCCTCTTAGGTATCCAAGGATGGGATACCTTGATAATAGAAGATCATTGTACACACAGATATGAAGGCTTTCGCCTAAGAGGGGTGGGGTGTGTGCACAGTGTAGGCAGTATTGTAGATGAGAGAGAGCTTAGAGTTTGTGTACCTTTAGGGTTTACCATCTATTTATAGTGGATACCTTAGGGTTAGGGTTTGGGTGATGGGCCTCTTGTGCCTCCAAGCCCAAATGTTCGTCATCACATCTCGTGCAATATTGGTTGCCTCTTGTTGGGCCACACCTTTAGTGGGCCTAATATTTTATTCCATAACAGTTGCCCCCAGCCCGGTAGTTCAGGTCTCTGAGCTGCCGGGATGTATTATTTGCTTGATATGGAACGCAGACTTGGCTGAGATGTATCTAGCTTATCCGAGTTGTGCTATAAGAAATAAGATCCCTTGCTTGCTTTCGTAGCAATTTTTCCCGAGATAATTCTCCGGTTTATATATCTACATTTAATAACATGTAAGCAAATCACATTCAATGGAAAAATACTTACTGTTGCATTCTAGTTTGCCTTAATCTCGGCTATTGAAAATCATGTTTTTCCACTAACAACCCATGTTGCCCCCCAGCATGGTGGTTCAGGTCTCTGGGCTGCCGGGATGCATTGATAATTTAACCTGGCTCTCCACACGAAGCTCGGGTTTTGATTGTACAAAGAAGCTCAGATTTTAACTGTAGTCCGACTTCAAAACTTATCACGAATCCCAGATTCTAACTTGATTTAGTTTAAGTTGGGTCGGGCTTCAAAACTTTGCACGGATCCCTTAATTTAAACTATATTCAGTTTAAATTGGGTCCGGCTTCAAAACTTTGCACGGATCCCTAATTTAAACAAGATTCAGTTTAAACCGGGTCCGGCTTCAAAACTTTAGATAATTCCAATTAAGGAACTTTACATAGGCTCTTCAAATAGTCGCCTTTAGATAATTCCAACCAAGGATCTTTACATAGATCCTGGATTCTAATCAGATTAGGTTTAACCGGGGATCATCTTCGTCCTCTTTTGTAGGAAACGTACTCCATATGAATCCCCGATTTAAACTAGATTCAGTTTAAATCGGGTTCGCCTTCTTTTCCTTTACAGGAGTTCGAGATAGACTTTGCGGCATTGCCGTTGTAACATGATTCATGAAAACGGGTTTGTGTACCTCGGATTTATGCATGTATATGCATTTCTGAACATGCCTCCCAATCAGGGTTGTCATTAAAATGTATCGCCCTCCAATCCGGGTTGACATTAAAATTAATAGCCCCCCAATCCGGGTTGACATTAAAATTAATTGCCGCCAATCCGGGTTGACATTAAAATTAATCGCCCCCCAATCCGGGTTGATGTTAAAATTAATCGCCCTCCAATCCGGGTTGTCATTAAAATGAATCGCCCTCCAATCCGGGCTAAGTTAAAATTAACCACCCTCAAGAACGGATTGATTTTTTTAAGCAAAACGCCCTCCAATCCGGGCTAAGTTAAAATTAACCGCCCTCAAGAACGGATTGATTTTTGAGCAAAACGCCCTCAAATCCAGGCTAAGTTAAAATTAACCATCCTCAAGAACGGATTGATTTTTGAGCAAAACGCACTCCAATCCGAGCTAAGTTAAAATTAACCGCCCTTAAGAACGGATTGATTTCTTGAGTAAACGCCCTCCAATCGGGCTAAGTTAAAATTAACCGCCTCAAGAACAGATTGATTTTTTGAGCAAAACACCCCCCAATCCGGGCTAAGTTAAAATTAACCGCCCTCAAGAACGGATTGATTTCTGAGCAAAACTCCCTCCAATCCGGGCCAAGTTAAAATTAACCGCCCCAAGAACGGATTGATTTTTGAGCGAAACGCCCTCCAATCCGGGCCAAGTTAAAATTAACCGCCCTCAAGAACGGATTGATTTTTGATCAAAACGCCTCCAATCCGGGCTAAGTTAAAATTAACCGCCCTCAAGAACGGATTGATTTTTGAGCAAAACGCCCTCTAATCCGAGCTAAGTTAAAATTAACCGCCCTCAAGAACGGATTATTTTTTGAGCAAAACGCCATCCAATCCGGGCTAAGTTAAAATTAACCGCCCTCAAGAACAGATTGATTTTTGAGCAAAACGCCCTCCAATCCGGGCTAAGTTAAAATTAACATGATTCATGAAAACGAGTTTGTGTACCTCAGATTCATGCATGTATAACTTGGACACTTTTCACATGATTTTCAGAAACGGGTTTATGTACCTCATATTCCTACATGTTTATTTTCGACATGATTTTCGGAAACGGGTTTTTGTACCTCTGATTCCTACATGTTTAATTTTGACATGATTTTCGGAAACGAGTTTATGTACCTCTGATTCCTACATGTTTAATTTCGACATGATTTTCAGAAACAGGTTTATGTACCTCTGATTCCTACATGTTTAACTCCAACATGATTTTTGGAACCGGGTTTATGTACCTCGGATTCCTACATGTTTAACTTGGACGTGATTTTTGGAAACGGGTTTATGTACCTCGGATTCCTACATGTTTAGCTTCAAAACTTTACACGGATCCTGGATTTAAACAGATTTAGTTTAAACCAGGTCTCCGCCGTCATCCCTTTCGTAGGGACGGACTCCACATGGATCCCGGATTTAAATTAGATTCAATCTTTACCGAGTCCGCCTTTGAAACTTTATACGGAGTCCGGATTTAAACTAGATTCAGTTTAAACCGGGTACGCCTTTAGATTATTTATCCGGAGCCGGGATTTTAACCATATTTGATGTAACCGGGTCCGCCTTCAAAAATTTATAGGGATCCCGATTTAAACTAGATTCAGTTTAAACCGGGTCCACCTTCTTTTCCTTTTGGAGTTGGGTTCCTTTTTGCCTTTAATCAACTAATTGTTTTGTGAATTGGCATTAGGAACATTAAGGGTGGAAATTGCAGAAAGCTCCTCCCCAAATTTCCTCAAAAAATAATTAGGAATATAGTTTTCCTTAACAAGACATAATATTCTGAATTTTGTGAGTCTAATTCAAGAATATGTATTGAAGGTAGCTTGGCAAGCTCAACATTACCATGCATGAAAAATGCCATTGATAATGTCAAAACTCTCATGCAAATGACCCCTCCACATAAGCAACACATTTATATCACATTGATAGAAAAAGTGTTGATCCATTACTGGATATAGAAGGACTCACTAGAATTGTTGATGAACTCTCTTGAATCATCACAGTAAAGCTCTTCAAGCATATGAATATTTGATAATGACTGTATAAATAAGAGGAAAAAATATATAAATACCTCATTATTCCATTGGCACTTTAATTGAAGGATATGGTAAAGACTCAAGGTCTTCAAGCAGCTCTTTTGCCTTCACATAGATGATGCTCATTTTCCTCAGGGAATTTCCTTTTCTCTTCCCTGGGCTCTCTTCCTCTCTGGGATATCTCAAAATTTAGTTTCTTGAGTTATGGCCTCCATCACCAGACAATATAAATTCCTTTATATCATGGTGCATCATGGAAAAATTCTTCTTCAAAGAGCAGAAGTTATCTGTCATTATGCTGCCTCTCTCAATCTGTCAAATTGGAATTTGTACTTCCAAAATTGTTTGTCAAAAATGGAGTTTTGCATCATCCTCTAGAAGTGGGAAATGCAATTTTGCCATCCTTTCACTGTATAGCTCTTGAGCATCCTCGGCTTTATTAACAATTCTGTCATTACTTTCAGCAACACTCTGTTTATACAATTCACTTAGCTCGCTGTTAACCTCAATCAAAACTTTAAGCTTCATATTGAGTTCATCATTCTTCTTTTGATAAAATAATTGTTGTCGCATGAGCCTCTACCATTGCTTTGAATTCAAGTTGATCATTGATGCTAATGATGGGCATACTGTTTGATGATGAGGGAGGATCCATTCCCTGGTTTCCCTCTTTCATGGCTTGGAGCTTCTCTTGTTCAAGTTTTGTTGCCCAATTATCACCATGTCAACACATGATGATAACTTCAGATGGTTACGTTACGCATGAGAGAAGATTATGCTCACAATATGAATAAATCTCTTTTGTCATTTATTCAAAATTCAAATGCTCCTTCTATCAAACCTTCTGCATCATCACAAACCGCATTTCTGCATCTCTTGATTTTGGAAGTAACGCTAGGGAATAAGTTAGTTTCTCCTTTGGAAACTAAGTGTTACTAAGGGTGGGCTAGCCTTTGAAATAAGAGAAAGCGGCAAAGACACACTTTGTCACATTCCTCCACGGTCATGTAGCTTCAAATTGCTTCTCATGTTGAAGATTGGAATCATCTCCAGGACAAGCAAATGGAAATTACCATAGAAATTGTAAAGCCGCTAACCACGCTTAGGCATCTTCTTGAAAAATTCAATTGCCAAAACCACATTACCATTCACTAAACCCCAGTATTAATAGTGATGTAATTTAGAGAGGCATAAACATTCTGTTTATTGATATATGATTGAATACACAGCCCATGTATATATAGGCTTTAGGAGAGAATCATACAGATTGAAAGTAGAGCACTAAGTGGAACATTACGGGTGTAAAGTAAAGTGGTGAGTGAGTGGAGTAGTAGGTGAGATGATACAGATTGGAAAGTGAATCGAATAAAACATGACAGAACATAGTGTGATAGAAACAATATTCTAACACTCCCCTCAGTGGAGAGTAGATGTCAATCATTCCCAGCTTGCCTCGAAAGACTTCAAATTTTGTTCGCCTAGTGGTTTAGTCAAGATATCTGCGATTTGGTCTCAGATCTTATGTGAGAGAGGTTATTATGCCCGCTTCAATCTTTTCTTTAATAAAGTGTCTCGTCTATCTCAACATGCTTTGTTCTCGTCGTGATATACCGGGTTCTTTACCATTTCAATCTTTGGCCTTGTTGTCACACCGTAGTTGCATCGGTCCTTCAAATTGAATTCCTAACTCTTTCAATAATCTCATAATCCACAATCCTTCACATACTCCTTTGTTAACGGCTCTCGCCCGTTTCTCGCACTACTTGGTGACACTCATCTGTTTCTTGCTTCTCCATGTAACCAGATTTCCCCCATACGTATGTGCAAGACACGAGATTGACCTTCTAGTCTCTCTATCCCTTGCATGGTCTGCATACGTGTAGATTTCAATGTTTCGGTTGTACCTTTCTTAAACAATATTCCTCTTCCAGGATTAAGCTTGAGATAACTCAAAATTCTATATACTGACCTTCATGTGTTCTTCCCGTGGTTGATGCATAAACCGGCTTACAATTCCAACCGCATAACTAATATCGGGACGTGTGTGGGTTAGATATATCAACTTTCCCACAATTCTTACGTATCTTTCCGAGTTAGTGGGATTCCTTTTTGCTTAATCTCTAGATGGCATCCCTCTTCCATTGGTGTTCCTTCCGGTTGGGAACCCAACATTCTGTTTCATGTAACAGATCCGTGTATACTTTCATTTGGGATACATTGATGCCCTTCTTGGTTCTAGCTATTTCCAAGCCTAAGAAGTACCTCATTTGTCCTAGGTCTTTTACTTGGAATTCTCACGACAAGTTCTTCTTTAGCAAAGCAATGGATTCTTTGTCGTCTCGTAATGACTATGTCATCAACATATACGATCAATATGGTGACTTTGCCATTAACACGTTTGATGAATAACGTGTCATCCGCTTGTCCCCGAGTGTACCCAAGCTCTTTTCGCTTTGGTAAATCTCGAACCATGCCCCGGGAGATTGCTTAAGACCATACAATGATTTGTTGAGTTTACACACGAGTTGTTAGGAGCGAAACTCCATCCGGAATCTCCATGTAGACTTCTTCCTCCAGGTTTCCATTTAGGAATGCATTTTTCACATCCAGCTGGTGTAATGGCCAATCCAAGTTTGCTGCAATTGATAATAGTACTTGGATGGTATTGAACTTAACTACTGGAGCAAATGTCTCCTGATAGTCAATTCCATATGTTTGGGTATATCCTTTTGCAACAAGTCTCGCCTTGTATTTGTTGATACTCCCATCTGGATTGAATTTTGGAGTGAAAATCCATCTGCGATCCCTCTTTTGGTTTCTTTCCTTTAGGAAGAGGTGTGATCTCCCATGTTTTATTTTCCTTGAGTGCCCTCAATTCTTCTTCTTGACTTGTTTCCAATTTGGATCTTCCATAGCTTGTTGAAATGTGTTTGGAATTTTCATCTCGTGCATCGTTTACAACAAAGCTTTGCATTTTTGTAGACAGTTACCATATGAAACAAATCGTTGAATTGGATGTTGAGTGCATGACCTTACCCCCTTTTCTCAACGCAATGGGCCAACCGTGTTCCTCGGATTTAATCTCGGATTGGATTCATGGTCGTTCCTTTGAATGGGAGTGACAGTTCTACCCGTGTATGCAGTTCATTTTGAACTTGTGCCTCTTCTTGTGGTTCAAAGTATCCATCCCCGAATTGTTCTCAACATTTGTTTCCAGTTCATTGGTTTCAAGTTGATTTGTGGGAGAAAGTGAATCAAGAGTGGCTATAAGGTTGGGTGGTATTGTTGATGAAGTGTCGTAAAACGGGGTTTTCGGTAGTAGAGGGGATTAGCCATTCAATATCGAATACCCCTGAATGGGTAATTTGGGATAATAGGCGTCGTCTTCCGAGAACACAAGTATTTTGGGACACTATAAGTTTCTTGGAAGACGGACAATAACATTTGTAGCCTTTTTGAGTAGAGGAGTAGCCAAGGAATATACATTTGTCAGCTCGGGCACCAAATTTGTTACCATCATTTTTATGAACAAAGACCACACACCCAAATACCTTTGGAGGTAGTGAATTTATTAGAGGGCAATTGGGAAAGAATCCAAGAAGCTTCTGAATTGGAGTTTCGTAATTGAGAACTTTGGAAGGCATGCGGTTAATGAGGTAAGCGGCGTGAGGACCGCATCACCCGAATATGGTAGGGACATTTCGCTCCATTAGTAAGGCACGAGTTACTTCCAAAAGGTGACGGTTTTTCGCTCGGCCACTCCATTTTGTTGAGGTGTGTAAGGCGGGAAGTTTGGTGATGAATCCGTCTTTGATCAAGAAATTCTTTAAAGGTTGTACTCATGTATTCCTTGGCATTATCACTTCGTAGTACCTTAATGGAAGTGTTGAATTGAGTTCTCACAAAGATAAAGAAGTTTTGAAATACTTTGGCTACTTCAGATTTGTCTTTTAATAAATAAACCCATGTGGTTCGGTGTGATCATCAATAAAAGTAACAAACCACCTGGTATGGGTGAGAGTAGGTATTCGGGCTGGTCCCCGATATCACTATGAATTAGTGTAAATGGTGAGGAGGGTATATTTCCGTTTAGGATATGAGGATCGTGTTTGTTTTGCAACCGGCAAGTTTCACCTTTGAAAAGGAGTTGAATTTTTATTGAACAAACTGGAAAACACATGCTTCATATAATCAAAACTAGGGTGGCTTTGACCGACAATGCCACAAAAATACATCATTATTTTTAGAATTGGAGCTAACCAGTGCTCGTTTTGACTTCCATGCATCTTCTTTCTTTGATTTCAATCTTTCAAGGTAGAATAGTCCATCCCATTCTCTAGAAGTTCCAATCCTCCTCCTCGATTTCAAATCCTGAAACACGCACAGACCATCATCAAAAATGACTCGACATATTTTATCTTTGGTCAGCTTACTCACCGATATCAGATTACAGGTGAGTTCAGGTACAAACAGAACATTATGTATTGTTAACTGATCAGATAATGTAACCGTGCCAATTCCCTCAACCTTTGTGAATACACCATTAGCTACTTTGACTTTAAGGTGTTCATGACAGAATTTAATTTGTGGAATAAGGTTCGTTACCGGTCATATATGGTCTCGTAGCTCCCGAGTCAACAATCCAATTATCTCCATTAGTCATCATAGTGTTGAGGGCTACAATAGAATTACTGTTTGTACCGATTTACACCGGGAGTGGAGTTTGACCGATTCTCGCCTATCGATCAACTTGCGAATCTCGTACTTCTATCGGCTTAGGCGATCGTCGTTTCCACCTTTGATTCAGCTATGTTCCGTGACTTTGGAAGTTTGATCTCGCCATTGGAAGGTCTTCCATGGAGTTTCCAAGATTCTTCTCGATTATGGCCTTTCTTCTTACAATAGTTGCACCATTTGTTAGTCTTCCGTTCTCCATGTGGTCCTTGGATCGCAAGTCTTGAGTTTTCGGTTTGACTTGGGCTACTTCGATTCAAGAGTTTTCGACTTTCTTCGGTGTACGAAGTTGACAACATCAAAGAGTTGGGGAAGTGGTTTCAACCCCATGATTCTACCCCTTATCTCTTCAAAAGTGTCATTTAGCCCGAGGAGGAAATCATGTATCCTTCCTTCTTCCACAATCTTCTTGTATAATTGTGCATCTTTGAGACTTTCCAGGGTGAACCTCAAATAGGTCCTATTCCGCCACAATTTCAGCAATGCATTATAGTATTCGATTCATCGACATATTACCTTGTTGTAAATTCCTGAGTTGTCTCTTCAAGTGAATCAAGGCAGCGGTGTTTTCAAGAGAGGAGTAGGTTCTCCGAGCAGCATCCCATATTTCCTTTGCCGTATGAGCAAGCAGGTATCCCTCACTGATCTCTAACGTCATTGAGTTGCACAACCAAGTCATGACTTGATTGTTTTGACAAACCATGTATCGAAAAGTGGGTCATCGGTAATGTTGGTTGAGGAGCGCCCCATTAATATATTTCTCCTTTCTCTTACCTCGGATGTACCTCAAGACACTTTGTGACCATTGGAGATAGTTTCTACCATTAAACTTATGGGTAATAGCCATAACTTGATGATCGTAAAACTCGAAGCCATCTCTCGAGGTTACCCGTTTGCACCGGGTTCGGTCATAGAGGAAGAAGATGAAGAGTTTTGGGTTTGAGAATTGGTTAGGACATAAAAGCTAAGGGAGGTGTTCCGGTTGGTCTTCCAGGGATTGATCCAAATAGAGGAGGGAATTCGAGAGGGATTCATGTTTCGGAGGTCGGAGATCACTATTCACGGCGCGCGTGGGGTTCACGCGCCGGCGGTGTGGTGGCGCGTGGAGTTCACGCGCCGTCCTCTTCTCGATCGAGGATCGTCGGTCCTCATTTGTTCTTTCTCTCTCGTCCGTCGTATTTCGTACGCTTTTTCGTGGTTGTGGCTTCGGTCGGGACGGAGGAGGTCGACTAGCATTAAGTGTGGCGAAGTGAGGAGTTCCGATCTTCGGGTCCTTCGATTTTTGATTACGGGACCTCGTGAGTGCTCGATCACGTGATTTGTTGGAGTGCTCGGCCACCGTGACTACCAACATTGATCGGGAATTTGGTTTTGCCTCTCCGCCTTCGAATAGAAGGCGCAAGCTCGATACCATGATGTAATTTAGAGAGGCATAAACATTACGTTTATTGATATATGATTGAATACACGGCCCATGTATATATAGGCTTTAGGAGAGAATCATACAGATTGAAAGTAGAGCACTAAGTGGAACATTACGGGTGTAAAGTAAAGTGGTGAGTGAGTGGAGTAGTAGGTGAGATGATACAGATTGGAAAGTGAATCAGAATAAAACATGACAGAACATAGTGTGATAGAAACAATATTCTAACAAATAGCATTCCATGACACAATGATGTGTTCAAGCATTTTATTAAATAGCTTCAAAGCCTCGTCCATCCTCCCAGTTTTTGCATAACCAATAATTATTGAATTCCAAGTCATGATTTTTTGCTCATTCATGGAATCAAACAAAATTGGCAACCATGGGATAATAATAATTATCTTTGAGTAAAAGGAGAAACAGGAAGCCATAGCAAACCATCAAACTGAAGCTTAGTTTTGTAACTCCGTGAATATTGCTTACCTTTTTGGATTTGCATAAATATTAGATAAAAGAACATAGCTTGTGGGTTCATCTTCAATATTTCTTTGGCAGCTAATGTGGCCAAATCCACTTTCTGATGGCCCCCCACACGCATCAAGCAATCTCTCTGGCAGCACTTTGTACATTACCATTAACATTACGACACAAAGAAGCTCAAGAAACAAATATTGACATTATGATTTTCAGCAGGCAAACTCTCAGAAGATTAAGAAACCTGAATCAAAGGGAACCTGCTTCTGCCAAGAAGACTGATTCTCCCAATGAGGAACTCAGTGTTGAACTCAAAGAAAGACAAGAGAAAACGCAGGAACGTGATAGCTTGGAAGCAATGAAGTCATCTCGGCAAAATCTTCCTGTATTTAAACTGAAGTCCGAGTTTCAGGTATCTCGGAAATCTCAAGCATCTCGGACATCTCAACATCTTACAGCAAAATCATGGCATACATACAATCTCGTCAGCTCCGAATGTCGGTATTTCTTTTTCCTCTTAAATCGCTTTTGAACTCTTTATCTCGGCCAACTTGGAAACATTAACAGTTTCCCACAAAGTTGACCCAGTCCTGTCAGAATCTCGGCATTTCCTGGATGTATCTCAGGTACCATACTCAGCATCCCTCAGCGTCTCATCATCTCGGACCTTACCCAGTTGAACGTTCAAACTCGGACATGCATAGGCCGGATATATATCGGCTTTAGTTATCTCGGCATCTTGGAATCTCAGGACGATATCCAACGCACACTTCGGCATTCTCAGGCGCACCTCGGCATTCTATGATGAGACTCGTGTGTTTGTCATTTTGGGCATTTTGGCTATCTCGGCTTTGTTGCCGGGGTGGCTTCAGTTATCCCAGTTCCTCGCCATGCCCTACATGCCGGCTCTGATAGCTCCTCTCTCTTGGATTCTGCGGCAAAGCCTCCTGCTGAGAGCAAGGTGAAGAAATCGGTCTCGGTTCTCTCTTTCTCTTTTGCTTTCAGGATTTCTCCCTGTCACAGTGGGAAGAGAGCGACGTATAAATCAGATGAGCCACATGGTGCTTTCCTCGATGCTTGCTATGATTTCGCCATTTGAAGCTTCATATGTGCAATTGCAAATGGCTCACGTCCCGCTTACTGAGAAAAATATGAATGTGGCTGATAGAGTTTTGATTCCCCACCTCCAGAAACTATCGGAATTCAAAAATTTCCAAGGGTGCGATGCGACTGATTTTCACTACGCCGCCATCTTCTTCAAAGATTCTCTGGTCATGTGCATTTTGCGAGCAAGTTCTGAGCCCCATGGTTTAACGATTCGGGCCTAATCCTTGAGTTCGACCCGTCTTGTTTTCACTTTTTGAATCCATGATTGGATTCTTGTTTTTGCCGTCAGAGAAGTCCACGCGATTAGGGCACTGGGTTTGCGATTTCACCAGCCCTTTCATCGTTGGATTGTTCTTTATCACGATTACTATTTGTCGTGATTTGCTCTTCTTGGATTTCTCTATGACATTTTTCCATCGCTCGAAACCCTTCTTTGCTGTCAATTAAACCGCCCCTGGTTTTGAACATTTTTTGTAGCGGGAATCAAAATTTACCGATTGTTCTAGCTTCTTGGTTGAACCATCGTTGGTCACAGGAATCGAATTTTAACGATCCCACGGACGGCGCCAATGTTCTGTCATAAAAGCAGGATGTCAGCGCTTGATTGACTAAGATGTTGATATTGGATCAAATAGCCTCTCTAGTGATGTGGATGGGATCTTGAGAATAGAAGATCATTGTACATCACTGTACATGAGATATGAAGGCTTTCGCCTAAGAGGGTGGGGTGTGTGCTTGATGTAAGCGTGATTGTAGATGAGAGATTTTAGGCTTAGAGTTTGTGTCGCTTTAGGGTTTACCATCTATTTATAGTGGATACCTTAGGGTTAGAGTTTGGATCGATGAGCCTTCTTGCTTCCAAGCCCAAATGTTCGCCATCACATCTCTGATATTCGGTTCTTTTCTTGTTGGCCACACCTTTAGTGGGCCTAATATTTTATTTCATAACAGGTTTCTATCCTAATCTTTTTCTCATTATCCCTCATCATCTTTAAATCATATACATCCAATCAATCACAATACTACTTTAACATCTCTCTCTTCTTCCCAATCAATAACCCAAATGGGCTAATGAGAGAAAAAGAGAAAAAAAGATGAGGAGAAGATCCTCTTCCGTTTCTACTGCTTATCTAAATACACACCAAGATATTTATATATCACTTCTACATGTTTTTAATATATGAGCTAAATAGTTTCATATATTAAAAAATAAGTTAAATTTGTTATTTACGAAGAATGTATGTTATTTTCACTAAAATAAACTTCTTTTAGCCATGGGCATTAAAATACTATTCTTGAGTATGTGTAATGAATGTGGATATCCTTAAAAACTATAAATTTAGGAGATAAAGTTAACTGGGGTTTTATAGTTATAATTAAAATAAACTATTCCCTATAGTCCTATATATAAAACAAAGTTGATTTTTTTAAAAAAATAAATTAAGGAAGCTAATTAAATAATTTTAAAGCATTTATATTTATTTATTTTTCTCTAAATTAATGAGTTTAACTAAAATGATACGAAACATATAATAGGATTAAGTAACTTCTTTAATCTTTTCATAAAAAAATCAATTATATTTTATATAGGGAGTATTTGTGAGACTCTTATGTTTAGAAGCTCCGCTGTTGAAAGGTGATTAGGGTTGAGATATTCAACACAATGCTCCTCAAATATGATTGATGATTACTTTCAATTAAAAAAAAAAAATACACATGGGTTAAAAAAACCTAAGACATCTTACCAGACCAAAGAATCACAGCCCAGTTCTTGTGATCTTATCCTACCTCCATGGAATGCGCACATGTGACGAGTTTACTCTCACACACACCTTTTTTAAATTTTGTTTTTAACTCTATATCTTCTTTTTTTAGTAGGTAAGAGAATAGGAAAAGAATTATAAATTTGTAAAATGCTAAATCATGTATTTATTAACTCTTATTAACAAACTTGATTCAAGATTTTTCCGTTTCAAAGTTATTTTTCTGTCTTTTTTCCATTTTTAATAATAATATCACACACTCTTTATCTACCCGAGAAAATCAGCATTCTATTTTATTTTGGGTCAATTGGACCCGTCCCGCAACTACTCCCAATTCTATTTTTTATTTGATTTGTGAGCATATTGGGCTACTTTGGCCCATTAAGCTCACTCCGGGCCAGGGCATCCAAGTTCCCGGCTCGTCCCCTTAGAAATGAGGATGAATCATTAGCATTCCCATTTCTTTTGCCATAAATTAGTAATTCTTTTTCTAAAAGGTCATTTCTCTCTCGATCTGATAAATCGATACAATGTGTCAGCTTTAAAAATCCCAGTTTAGATAATAAAAAAGAACTATCAATTTCACGGGCAATCGTTGATGATTTTACATATCTACCATGTTGTTCAAGAAATTTGCATGGTTTTTGTTTTTTGAGGTGAAATGGTTGAATTCAGAAATGGACGTGGCGGTTGATGTGTAGTGTTGGTTTGGGAGCAAATATTGAATATTGAGAGGGAGGGGATGTGAAGAAAGTAAGAGGTGAGGTGTGGATGTGAACAAGGTTCATATGGGGGGCTATCGTTGGCGGTTGCGCTGTTCTATATAATGTCAAACGTCCAAAAACACAAGTCTCCCACTTCACTCCAATGTGAAAATTAATGAATCTTCTGAAACAAGTAATCAATTGCATTCATAAAATACTCACCCAAAAAATCTGGTGCTGATTCTAGACTCACTCAATTATCCAAAGAATGCGCTGTTAAGAGAGTAGTGGATCTTGTGATAGCAGCCAGCCAGGCACCTGCCCACAACATGAGCACGCACGCATACCAGATTTTTAGTGTCGTTTTTTTCCCCCTTATAATGCAAATGGCATTTAATACCTGTAATCGTGAAATTTTACCTTGCATCATTTGACCTTTTTCCTATATTGAGTTGGTAGAAAAAAGAAAAAGAAAAAAGGAGAGTATGTTACTGCTTATCTAAATACACACCAAGATATTTATATATCACTTCTACATGTTTTGAATATATGAGCTAAATAGTTTCATACATTATAAAATAAGTTAACTTTGTTATTTACGAACTAAAATAACTTCTTTTAGCCATGGGCATTAAAGCATTTATATTAATGTTTTTTTTTAAAAAAAATTAATAAGTTTAACTAAAATGATACATAACATATAATAAGATTAAGTAACTTATTTAATCTTTTTATAAAAAAATCAATTATATTTTATATTTAGAAAAAGAGGGAGTATTTGTGAGAGTCATATGTTGAGAAAAGGAGAAATATATAAAGTGAATTTGAAAAGAAAAGAATGAAGTATGGGTTACGCGGAGGAGGGAGGGAGGCAGTGTGTAGTTGTCTCCAGACACTCACAGCTGGCATTCATTCCTGCTCATCTCCACCTCATTTTCCTCCTTCCTTCTTTTAAGAAAACTAGAAAACTCCTCCACCACCTTTCGCTACAAAAAGCTAAAACTAAATATTGCGAAAATTCCTTAAAGTCTCAAAGGATAAAGTAAATTGTAAAAATAGTCTTATGGAAAATTATGTTGTCAAAAACATCCTAAAAAATTGTTCAAACTCACAAATAAAGTTATTAATCAGACATTTTTTACATCAAGATTTTTTTAACATTTTCTTGATTTCTTAAGTATTTAATGGGATTTTCCCACCTCCTTTTTTAAATTTTAACAAGCCGTCCTAATATTTATGATTTGATTTAATTGATCAATCATTTATTCAATAACCTTAATCACATTTTCCTTCCTTTCTTTTGGAACAAACATTAATCCTACCTAATCCGGACAACTGTACCCAACATGACATGACCTCCATCTCCCAATATCAACATCTCTCACAAATTAACAAATCAGTCATTCATACCTATTCATATATAATTATTTTTATTATAAAACATCAACTATTGATTTTTATGAATAAAAAAATATAAGTTAAATAATTTAATTGATCAAAAATTGATAAATGTTTTCAACTTTATCTTTATTTTAATGATGTAAATTTAAAAAGTTAGTTAAAAATGAGGGTATAATGAGAAAATAATAATAAATTAGTTAGTTAAAAGTAGTTGGTGTCTTATAATAAAGATAGAAAATTGATAATAGTTGATACTTTTATAATATAAGGACAAATTCTTACCATAACATGTCGTCTATCATTATTCATTTAAAGGTGACATTTAATTTAAGTGTCGTAGCAATATGTTTTAGTTAATCCAGCAAAACAAATGACCAGTGTTTTTTTAAAAAAACATTGGGTTATGCTTTTGTTGATTTTAGCTGCCTCATAGGCAACTTTGTTGGCAATGGATGTGAATTGGTGTTTATTTAAATTAGTGTTTGAAGTTTTAAAAATAAATTTTAAATTGTGATTTACGATATACAAGTAAATATGTGTGAGAAGAGTTTTGAGGTCTCAAATATGATCTAAACAAACAATGTCTCTTGAGGCGCAGAACGCTTGTAGTTAAAAACGACCAAGGTCTTTGGACCCAATTCTGAAAAAGCCTTTTTCAGAAATTGAAAGGCCAGGAACATGCATGATTCTCCAATACTAAATTGTTTTCTTGTCCCTCTACACTACGTGTTTGCTCGGTCCTTTTTCTTGCCTCACAATCCCTCCCTCAATTAATTATCCTGCCTCCCTACGTATCAGTATCACCCACACTGTTTTTTGATTAAGACCCTCACCAGAAACAATAGTGTTTCATTTCCTCCACTCCTTGGAAAATAATAGCACATTTAGTCGAAATAAAACTCATTTCATAAATTTATTTTGTATGTTGTAAATTACGTTGAAAAAATAGTTTATACTGCTAATGATAAAAAAAAAAAAAAAAAAGTTGGGTTGTTAAGCTACTGTAATTCTGCTTTACACGAATGGAAGCTTTAATTTATTCTTGAATAATAGTAGGAGTAACTTTAATTTCATTTAGAAAAATAAGCACAGATTGAACTAAATTATCGTTAAAATTAAATCTGAACAAGAAAGAAATAGAATAAAACCAAAAGCGACAATTATTTCCATAACTGCCACATGAGTATAATGGGCCCACCATCACCCAATAGTCTATCACCATCACCAACACACAGCCTATTCATCCAAATTCCTTTCCCTCCTTCCCTCTCTCTGAGACATAGTACAAAGCTAGACACACAAACACGCACACACATATTAATATCTCTCTTCTCTTCTTCCTCCCCTTCTCTTCTTCTTCACATCTCAAATGGCTTACCCCAAACTGAAAACCCTAGTTTCTCTCTCTATACTCATTCTCTCTCTCCTCTCCTTCGCCATAGCCGATGATGCTGCTTTCATGTCTAAGCTCGCCAAAGCCCTCTCTAATCCCTCTGGCTGGTCCAGCAGCACCCATTTCTGCAAATGGGACGGCGTCAATTGCGACAGCTCCAGCCGCGTCACCTCTATCAACCTTGCTTCTAACTCTCTTTCTGGCACGCTTCCTTCTGATCTTAACTCTCTCTCACAGCTAACCTCCCTTTCTCTTCAGAACAATGCTCTCTCCGGTCCTTTGCCGTCTCTCGCTAACCTCTCTTCGCTTAAAACTGTTTTCCTTGACTTCAACAATTTCACCTCCATCCCTGACGGTTGCTTCCAAGGCCTCACCAGCTTGCAGACCCTCAGCTTGAGCAACAACGCCGCCCTTGCACCCTGGACGCTGCCGACCGACCTGACCCAGTCTTCGAATCTGGGGACTCTTGATCTCGGAACGTCTAATCTAATGGGCTCCTTGCCAGATATTTTTGTTTCTTTACCGAGCTTGCAGAGTGTGCGTCTTTCTTACAACAACCTCACTGGTGGGTTGCCTGCCTCGTTTAATGGATCGGGAATTGCAAGGCTATGGCTTAACAATCAACAAACTGGGTTATCCGGTCCAATCGACGTGTTATCATCAATGACCCAGTTGTCTCAGGTTTGGCTTCAGAAGAACCAGTTCACAGGTCCCATTCCCGACTTGTCCAATTGCAAGAGTTTGTTTGATTTGCAGCTTCGGGACAATCAGTTAACTGGTGTAGTCCCACCTTCTTTGATGACTCTCTCGAGCTTGCAGAACGTTTCTCTGGACAATGATAAGCTGCAGGGCCCGATGCCTGAGTTTAAAGGTGTGAAGGCTAGTCTTGATGGGAATAGCTTTTGTAAAAGTACTCCGGGATCTTGTGATGATCGTGTCACAACGTTGCTTGAGATCGCTGCAGCTTTTGGGTATCCGGTTAAGTTGGCAGATTCATGGGACGGCAATGACCCCTGCAATGATTGGAGTTTCATTGTGTGTACAGGTGGAAAGATCACCACGGTGAATATGCCGAAGCAGAATTTCGGGGGAACAATCTCATCTGCATTTGCGAATTTAACGGATTTAAGGAACTTGTATCTGAGTGGCAATAATTTGACTGGTTCAATACCAGAGAGCTTGACAACTTTGCCTCAACTTGAGATTCTTGATGTATCTAACAACAATCTATCTGGAAAGGTTCCCAACTTCTCATCAAAGGTGAAGCTGACATATACTGGTAATCTTTTGCTTGGCAAAACTACTGGTTCCGGAGGAGAAAATGGAGGTAGTCCTACCTCAGGTTCTGGTGATATTTCACCAGCTGGAAGCCCATCTGTAAAGGGAACTAGCACTTCATTGTCAGCTGCTTGGATTGCAGGTATAGTCATTATTGTCCTATTCTTTGTGGCGGTGGTGTTGTTTGTCTCCTGTAAATGTTATGCTAAACATCGTCATCAGAAATTTGGAAGGGTTAGCAATCCTGAAACGGGAAAGGGAGATGTTAAAATTGATGTATCGGGTGCTTCCAATGGATATGCTGGAGTTGCAAGCGATTTACATAGCCAGAGCAGTGGTGACCGTAGTGACCTTCATGTTTTTGACGGCGGCAGTTCTACAATTTCAATTCAAGTTCTTCGCCAAGTAACGAGTAATTTCAGTGAAGATAACATTTTGGGCAGGGGAGGATTTGGAGTTGTTTACAAAGGGGAATTGCATGATGGAACAAAAATTGCTGTGAAGAGGATGGAATCTGTTGCAATGGGAAACAAAGGATTGAATGAATTCCAAGCAGAGATTGCAGTCCTTAGTAAAGTCAGGCACAGGCATTTGGTTGCTCTTTTAGGATATTGCATTAATGGCAATGAAAGGCTCTTAGTTTATGAGTACATGCCTCAAGGCACATTAACGCAACATCTTTTTGAATGGGGTGAGAAGGGGTGTGCACCTCTAACTTGGAAGCAAAGGGTAGCAATAGCTTTGGATGTGGCAAGGGGAGTGGAATATTTGCATAGCTTAGCTCAACAAAGCTTCATTCACAGAGACTTGAAGCCTTCAAACATACTTCTAGGTGATGACATGAGAGCGAAGGTTGCAGATTTTGGATTGGTTAAAAATGCACCTGATGGGAAGTATTCTGTTGAGACACGTTTGGCCGGAACTTTCGGGTATCTCGCACCTGAATATGCAGGTAGGAAGTTCAGCTTGCATTTTATTTCTAAGGTTTTTACTTATTCATGATTTCGGTTATAACTTTTGGAATAGCTTCAGCTTCATGATTTCTACTTGCAGTCCTGGTATATTTTAGTGAAGTATGAAAAACCTTAAGAACATTCGATAGAAAAAAGAATTCATGTTTGATTCCTAAATAATGTGGCTAGCTATTGTTCTTTGCATTTTCCCCTTCATTTCATGAATTATTTTTAGCTGCATTGCGTGTCTTAAGATTCTCCTTGGTAGTTGGCTTGGGGAATTTTATATGGTGTGGAGAGGTTGTTGTCAAGTATTCGTTTTGATATGATCAATTCTTCTGGTTGATAATAATTATGGATTGCTGTATTTTTGGAGGTTCAGATAACAGTTCCTTATGAATACTAACTATCAGGTTATTTACAAGGCGACATTTTTCATGATACATCTTGATTTCCTTATGACCATACTTTTTTATTTGTTAATGGTGAGATGAAACAATTTGGCCAGCTTTACAATTTGTGCATTGTGGAACTCATCCTGTTCACTTATCTGGTTTGAGAATATATTTTCTTCTTTTGTATGACTATGATATTATGTAAAGGTATAATGGCACATACGTAGCCAGCCAGGGAAAAAATCCCCAAATGAAAAATGATGTTCAAAATTACTTTACTTGTAATTAACGAATTTCCTGTTTTTGTTGTCAGCTACCGGAAGAGTGACAACAAAAGTGGATGTTTATGCATTTGGGGTTGTTTTGATGGAATTGATCACTGGCAGAAAGGCATTGGACGACACTGTCCCAGATGAAAGGTCTCACTTGGTGTCATGGTTCCGTAGGGTTCTAATTAACAAAGAGAACATCCCCAAGGCTATTGATCAAACATTAGAACCTGACGAGGAGACAATGGAGAGCATATATAAGGTGGCCGAGCTTGCAGGGCACTGCACTGCTCGCGAGCCATACCAAAGGCCAGACATGGGCCATGCAGTGAATGTGTTGGTTCCTCTTGTAGAGCAGTGGAAACCACATAACCACGAAGAAGAAGAAAGTTATGGAATTGACCTTCACATGAGCCTACCTCAAGCTCTGCAAAGATGGCAAGCCAACGAAGGCACTTCTGCAATGTTTAATGACATGTCCCTCTCACAAACCCAATCCAGCATCCCCTCTAAGCCTTCGGGATTCGCAGACTCCTTCGGCTCAATGGATTGCAGGTGACAAACATGGGAGCCCGATGTGAGACATCAGCTAAGCACTTCTCATATGGGATAAGAGTGGAGAAATTGGTTAAAGGACATGCAATGAAAACCGAAGGCCGTCAAGCTCAAGATTTTTTTATTTTTTTAAAGTAAGTTTAATATTTTAATTATTTTTTTGGGTTGTTCTGGGAATCTCCTTTACGTAGGAAAAAAAGGGGCATGTTTAAGTCTGACATTGTGTCCGAGTCAGAGTCAGTATTCCTCTTGTGAGAAGGTTTTGTTTCGAAGGCGGGGGGATGCTAGATGAGATCGGAGGGAGGGACTATTAATTTAGAAGCGAGAAGGGAAGGGCCCTAGAAATGTGAATTGTATGTGATATTCTTTTGACGAGATCAAATGTGTATTTTAAATGTTTAATGCTTTGAATGAGATTAGCGGGTTGATACTATATTATTTATGGTTTGGGGAAGCGTGCGTTTGTTTTATGAGACCAAAAACGCGTAAGCGAAGCACAATCAGCGGAGATGGAGAATTGCGTCTAAGGTGTTACAGAGATTCATAAAAGCGAAAAAGGCAGAGGAAAAGCAGAGATGAATTTTTGGGAGAAATGAGATGACAGAGCCACATCCCACATGGTGTGGGGTCTCCCATTTGGATGTATGCTGCTGGATTTTACCTTTTAAGCCACGTTTTATCATGCCATGTGCCATCTTTCCACATTATTACCATTTATTACTATTATTTTTAGTTTGGTGGTTGGGTGCAGCAACATTTAACGTGGCTACCAGCTCTTGCACTTCTCTTTTGGAATCCTTCAAATCTATTTCCCACATCTCATCACTTGTCTTCTTTCCACTCTTTTGATTTTACATACTGATCATTCTCTCAATTTGGTTTTTGGTGATCTTGTCCTTGTGTTTACTTCAATCATAGGAGAAGAGTCAGATTACAAAAAAAAAAAAAAAAGGAGATTGCAAAGGTGAACAAGCTGATGGAACCTGGGGATGGTTGGTGCATCCACAACGTGCATGTTTGAATTAATTAATGGCTCGATCCATAGAATGAGGCTTGAATGGTGGGGCTGACCAAAAAATGACCATCTACTTGCACCCACTCTATTTCCACCGAATTCGAGCCAACTCATTCCCGTCCTTTTGTTATTCTCTGTTTTTTTTCCAACTCATACAAATTGAAAATTGAGTTTTATCATATTAACTCATTAATTAATTAATGGTTCTTCCACAATTCAGTGCCATCTATCTAAGAAGGAACACATGTATGCCTCGTCATTTGGGTGTAGTTTTGGTTGTGGTTACGTTGGCTTCAAACAGGGAACACCTGTAAGCGTAGGTATGCTTGTTTATACAATTTGTATTTGTAGTCAACTATTAATATATTCTCCAATTCCAACTATTTGCAGTCTACTATTTTGCAATTGGAACAAATCAAATAACTAGAAAATCCAGAAAGACCTAATTATTGTGGATGCACATTTCCTTTTCAACCTGTCTACTTCCTCTTCACTTTGCCACTTCCATATCTAAATGACATATCAGAACTGCATGCAGCCCGTAACGGAAACAAACCCTGATAATGAAACTTGAAATTAAATCATATCCTATCACTTGCGGCATTCTTTGATAAGCCAACTTAACTTTGAAATTATGGGGTTTTCACAATGAGAGGCAATCTCACTTTTCCCTGAAAGCTGATTCCCCACCCATGACTGTACTGTGATATAATAAGAAAGAAAAGCAAAAGTTGGAAAATGGGAATCTAGAAAGAAAAGGTTGAAATGAACCCGCCATGATGGGACTCCATCAGGACCATCACTACCCCACAATACCAGCAAAAAACTTCTGTATAGTGCGTAGCCTTTCATACAACTGATGGCTTCAACATAAAAAGAAAGAAAATAATTATGTCTTAGTGCTCAACATGGAGAGGTTTTCTGGTAGTACAACACAACACCCTTGAAAAGTATCCAAGAGGGGGACAATTTTCAAAAATGGACTTAACAATGTTTCAACTGGCGTCTTGCAACTTTTTATGTTTCATTGAAGAATCCAACATTAAACACCTAAAATGTCGTCCTCTCAAAGTCACTTTTAATTTCTATGAAGCATCATAAAAGTAACAACAAATACTTATCGGTGGATTTTATTGTTAGAAAACAGAAGATATAGCATTCCCAATCAGGGCTTTGATATCTTACCATGTAAGTTGCACACCGTCATCCTTTGCACCGCCAATACATTCTGCCCGTAAGAAAATTTATGCCCGCCTTTTCTCTCTGATTGAACATAAAGTGCATAAGTGAAGCAGATAAAAGAAAAGGACATCATCTTTCCTCACTTTTATAAAGTTCTACACACTTCATACATAATGAGAAGGCAAAATTATAAAACAACAGAACTTGCTGCAACTCTCAATAAGCTCTGAAAATTTTTGAAGCCTTTGGAGTTCTATCTTATAATGGATAGCAATCCAAGAAACTGGAGATGCGCAAGAAAAAGCCACTTGTTTGTAATTTTTGCCCTTCTTTTACTCCAAAACAAATGTATCATTTCTGAGATATTTGCTGAGGCAGCGAGTAGTGTGAGTGCAACTTAATTAGCCACTGTATCTGTGATCATGTCTAAGTCTGTAGATTTGTATAAATATTGGAGCATGCATGCTTACTAATCAAGGGGAATACTTATAGGTTCATATCGTGTATATGGGAGATAAGATATATGATGATCCAGAAACCACAAAGAAGTATCACCACACAATGCTAACTTCATTGTTAGGAAGGTATGACTCGAATTCCTGATTCATTTTTCAATGAGAGCCATGGATATTATAATAACGACAAGTGTTTTCCCTTTGTAATGAAGCAAAGCAGCAGCAAAAAACTCAATTCTTTATAGCTATAAGCATGGGTTTTCAGGGTTTGCAGCAAGATTGACAAAATCTCAGGCGGAAGAAATTGCGAGTATCTTGTTTGCTTTCGTTTTAACCTTTGATATGCAAAGTTCATTTCATCACCTCTAATTGCAATGAACCATTTGATGTAGAGTTTCCTGATGTTGTCCATGTCATTCCAAATCGTATTCATAAACTCCATACAACCAGAAGCTGGGACTTCATTGGAATGAGCCATTCCTTCTCAAGAATAGCTTCCACAGAAAGCAACTTTGGTCAAGGGACCATCATAGGTGTCATAGACTCAGGTACTAACTATCCTCTTTCACATAAACAGAGAAACCAACTAGAACACACAACAAACTGACCAAGATGAATTTGATTTCTTGAAGGAATCTGGCCAGAGTCTGAAAGTTTTAATGATGAAGCAATGGGTCCAATCCCATCACGATGGAAAGGCATTTGCCAAGTTGGAGAGCACTTCAATTCCACCAACTGCAACAAGAAGATAATCGGTGCTCGATGGTTTGCAAAAGGAATAGCAGAACAGAACAAGAAGCTCATCCATTCCAATAACAGCAATGAATTTCTCTCAGCAAGAGATTGTGTTGGTCATGGAACTCATACTGCTTCCACTGCAGCTGGGTATTTTGTAGGAAAAGCAAATTATAGTGGACTTGCTAGTGGTTTAGCCAGAGGAGGAGCCCCTTTGGCTCACTTAGCAATCTACAAAGCTTGCTGGGGCATGCCTGTTGGAGCTTGCACAGATGCTGATGTCCTAAAAGCTTTTGACAAGGCTATACATGATGGAGTAGATGTCATGTCCATTTCTTTAGGCATTGATGTTCCTTTGTTCTCATATGTCGATCAACGCGATACAATATCCATCGGTTCCTTTCATGCAAATGCCAAGGGAATCACAGTTGTTTGTTCTGCTGGGAATGCTGGCCCCATAGCAGAAACCGTTACAAATACTGCACCTTGGCTAATTACAGTTGCAGCCACCACAATAGACAGGGGCTTTCCAACAACTATTACTCTTGGAAATAACCACACAGTCTGGGTATGATCAATCATTTTAAAACCATATCAATGAAATGACACTCTCAACTAGAATGTAACATAATGACCATTGATCTAATGCAGGGACAGTCCATTGATACTGGGGAACGTGATATTGGATTTGTAGGGCTTACATACTCTGAACGCATAGCTTTGGATCCAGAAGATAATTTGGCGTGAGAACTCTCCTCCTGCTATCTTCATTTATTCGTTTTTTGCGTTTTATTTTCCTCGAACAGTGTGCCCCAGAATCTGTTTGCCTATCTGCAGTTTGAACTTCGGAGTGTTTTATTCAACTCCTTAATCGTCTACTATGATTATTTCTGTTATAATTAGGACAGATAATACAAGGTGATCGAGTACGAAACAAACCACAAATTAGTTGAATGATTAAACCACACGAGAAGGATCTTAGGGGACTAAACTTTAATTTGCCCTTTTATCTCATTCATTAAGTTTGTCACAACAGTCCATGTGTTTCTTTCCAGCAAGGATTGTCAGCCTGGAAGTCTCAATGCAACAGAAGCAGCAGGCAAAATTGTTCTATGCCTCTCGGAATCAGATGGACAAAATATCCTTTCTGCATCAATCACAGTACAAAAAGCCGGTGGAGTTGGACTAATATATGCACAATTTCATGAGGACGGACTCACCAAATGCAGTTTGATTCCATGTATTAAAGTAAATTATGAAGTGGGAACACAAATCATATCCTATATCAGAAGAGCAAGGTGAGGAAATGTCAGTGAATAGACAACATTACTTGCTGAATCTTTTTCAGAGTTAAACTATTGATTTTGAGGTTATGTGGAAGGTTCCCAACTGCAAAACTGAATTTTCCAAAGACCGTTATTGGGAAATGGGCATCTCCTCGAGTAGCTTCTTTCTCATCCAGAGGACCAAGTACCATGTCTCCGACCGTGCTGAAGGTATTCTAACTTCCCAGGACTTCAAAGTTTTAATTCTTAGGCATACTTTCCCCCTTATTTTAATAAGGCCAACCTGTTACAAGACTGAGACAAAAGCAAACCTAAAGTGGAAAGATTTTCGAGAGAGAGGCTTCAGAACATGATTCAAAAAGTTGACACGTCTTCTCAAATCAAAGTTCTGAGAAGAAAAAGATTTCATTTTTAACTTATGACCAACTTCTTCCAGAGATAAAAGCAGAGGTTGGGCCTTCAACATAGCCTTCTTCGACGAGGAGAGGAGGAGGAGACCAAGAAGCGGGACATTCACTTCGTGAACCGGTTTCAGTCCTATGTACATGTACTTCATGAATCATGCAGAACATTCAGCAAAGAAAAAGACGTGGGACAGTGGTTAATGTCAAAACAGAGCAACAACCGATTTCAAATTGAGTTTGACATGAATTGAATTGAAAGTAAAAGCCCAAGAAAGAAAAACAGAGGCATACAAGATACAAAGGCACTACAATTTGTAGCACTGAGGCGTATAATTTATGTTTTCAGCGGAGACAAATGACGTTAGAAAACGTCTATTAAGTCAAGTCTTGTATATAGTAAATTTTTTTAATCATCATCTCACCATAAATTAACAAGGCCTTATTCTTTTTGTGTTTTCACTTGTTTGGTGTCATCATCTGGCGATGGTAAGCCTGACATAGCTGCACCAGGTGTGGACATTTTGGCTGCATTTCCACCAAAGGCCAGAACTCAAAACAGTGGATTTACCTTCTTATCTGGAACTTCAATGTCTTGTCCCCATGTAGCAGGAATAGCAGCTCTCATCAAATCAAAACACCCAACATGGTCACCTGCAGCCATAAGATCAGCTCTTGTAACAACAGGTGAATCAGTTGGAAATCATCCCACCAAATCCTTTCTTAAACATTCTTCAACCAAACCTAATCTAATTTTTATTACTAATGGAAACTGCAGCTTCTCAGACTGCAACTGATGGAGACGTTATATCTGAAGAGGGTTCCACTCGTAAAGCGGCCGATCCATTTGACATAGGGAGTGGCCAAGTAAACCCTAACAAAGCAATGGACCCAGGTCTGCTATACGACATTAAGTCCCATGAATATATTCAGTTCCTTTGTTCTATGAGCTACAGCAGTGGATCAATCAGCAGAATCACCAAAACCACCCCAAGCTGTGTAAAAGAAAAGAATCCAGGACTGAACCTGAATCTTCCTTCAATATCAATTCCGAATCTGAAGAAGAGGGTAACAGTAACGAGAACGGTGACAAATGTGGGAAATGTTACTGCAGTCTATAAAGCTATAGTGAAGGCTCCACATGGCATGAAAGTTAGAGTTGAACCTCAACTTCTGAGCTTCAATTCAACAACCCAGGTTCTTTCCTACAATGTCACTTTTGTAGCAACCCAAAAGCTAAAAGGAGGTTACAAATTCGGTAGCTTAACATGGACAGACGGCAAGCATTTGGTGAGGAGTCCAATCGCAGCGCGGACCATAGAATTTGAATCCTATGCAGATGTGTAGGTTTTATGTATCCATGAATCCGGGGGAAGAAAGAAATTAAAATGAAACTAGTATAGTTGATTCTTCACTCTCGCTAAGCCAGTGACCCAGCAACGGCAAATGTATTAACCTGGAGGAAATCGAAACTAATTATTCATGCACAATGCATAATCCAGCAGTTATGGTCGTGTCAAGTAAATAAAACGGTTCCTTCACCTTCTCTCTCGATATTCTATATTGAAATTTTCTTGAAGCGATTGTAACTGGAAATTTTAGAGGACTGTGTTTCCAGTTTTGTACAATTGCTTAGGCAGGGGCTTTGCTTCTCAAGGCCTAGTTATCATTCTGGTTTGCCCTGCCGAGATACTATACGTTTGAGTGAATCTGTAATCTGTTATTGCAGATGAATGTTTGCACTTTGTGTTTGTGGGAGGAGAATCAACTTTTTATTAAATCAAACTCGAATTTAAAAATATGTTAATAATAGAAGTTAGTGATAGTATAAACAATGTACGGAAAAAATCATTTGTCCTGATTTAATCGAAATAAAGTATTGAATACATTTATGTTAGCTTTAAGTATATAAACTCATCCCTTTTCCTCATATTTTATTAGAGTGCATTTGATGAAATTGAATGGGAAAAAAATTCGGAAATAATTATTAAAAATTGTGTTCTTAAATAAAAATAGTTATTGATAACAAATTCATAGATCAAATAGATATCTTGGATCAATGGAATAGAACTCATTTTCCGTGATTGGTTCCATTCAGTTCCACCGAGGGCGAACATTTTTACACTATCCATTTTTAAATATATTTTTTCCAATTTAATTCCTGTGTCATATTCCACCAAATTTTGATGCACTGGGCATGTCCTCCTATCTAGTTATAATTTAATTATTATCAAATCATTAATATTAACAATACAAGAAGTCACGTCATTGATAATACATGAACCACACAATCCACGAAATGCAAATGAAAAATGCTTCTAGTTGCCTACTTTTAAATTAGAGAGACCATCCCATCATGTCTTGCCAATGCCAAGAAAAGCCAGTGAATATGCATATGCTGCCTAAATTAATAAAAGAAAAAAGGCCTATCCATTCGAAGAACAAAGCTAAGACATACATTGTACACCGTTACTTACTCCAAGCTCCAACAAGCAAGCACGGAGAGCAAAATGCCAGGCTAGAACCTACAAGTACAACTTGAAAATTAATGGTCACAGAATGACAACTCTATGATGGGGCACCAAGGTATGAGGCAAGCCGTAAAATGTCATTGAATACGCCACCAGCAGTGACTTGAGCCCCAGCTCCTGGTCCCCTAACTATGAGAGGCTGCTTATTATATCTTCTTGTTGTGAATGCAATGATATTATCTGACCCGGACAGTTGTGCAAATGGATGATCCTTCTTGTATCTTCGCAGCTCCACCACTCCTTTTTTATTAGTCACATCCACCACCCCAACGTATCTCAGAACCTTCAGAAACATCAGATTTGTCAAATGAAATGTCAAACCAAAATAATGCAAAAGAAAGGTGCCGCGAGGAAATAACTAATGACCGATATAACCATCCATAACAAATGGCACATGAACAGAACAAGACCACACCAAGCGCAAAAAAGGACATTCAAGTCCATCGCCATGTTTTGCAACCTGAGTTTTATGAAGATATGCTTCTAACCATTATCCATACGTAAATCTAGGAAGGAAGTGAAATATCTTGGCATCCTTCACCCTCTAGTTTAAGATTTATTAGGAACTCCAACAATCTGGTATGTTATGTGTGGGCAATCAGAAAATGCCCAGCCGACTTGCAACATGTGTTTATCATGCTTACAAAATAATGTCAACTCTGGATCCCCTGTAAGTGCAGGAGATCCAGACTTGACACAGTTAACCATATTTCCACCCCATCATGCACACAATTAAGTAGTTAATTTCCTTCTAATACTCTTAACGTCACTCACTTCCCCAGCATTCTCAGCATCCTGTTGTTTCTTCATCATGCTTTCATCAAATTTAGGCAATTGTTGCATAAATTCCTGAGCCGATGCACTCGCCTGCATGAAAACATTAGAACAATCATGTTAAGTATAATATTACACACTTCATCAAGAACTCTATTGTTATCAGAAATTAGATTTTACTCTTAGTGGTTCCGGCACAAGGCTCTCAACAGGAATATCAGATAGTTCAAGCTTTAGACCGGATTCCCGTGCTAGAATTATCACCTGTAACACAGCAGTGTCTTGAAAATATTACTTCAAATGATCAAGTACAAAAATAATAGAGAGAAGATAAAGGAAGACAGGGTCATTAGCCTCATGCATTGTCCTTACTACCCCAAGTTACCTAAACTTATACTAGTATTTCCCAAACGATCAGAGCATCTCCTCACAAAGAACTATCAGACAAACATAGCTTTTATTTACTGAATCAATAGAGTTTACATTTAATTGCAGGAAAGATAGTATATATTTAGTTATGTACAAATTATACAAAAAAACCATGTATGCTTACATCAGCACATAATTCTGTAATAATAACAATACATTTTTCATTGCAAAACTGTATTTGACAACTGCCTGGTGTGTTTACCAGTGTTTTTATACTTGTTTGTGGTTTGGTCATGTTGAGAATATCAAATTTAGAAATATTAATTAAGTATTATAATTAGGGATATCGTTTATTATTTATTGGGGTTAATTATGAATATTATATTTTAGGAATATATCTTTATGATATTATGATTTGATTATATTAGATTATGATAGATTTTAGGGTTAGAGCTAGCCCATTAATTTACCTATATAAAGGCCTCTTTATACTCTCTTCTATTCTTAAAGATCAATAATATTCAGAGTATTTCTCTTGTGTTTCAATGTGATCCTTCAATCTCAACATAGTATCAAAGCTCTAGGGTTCAATCCAATTCCTTGAGTTTGTTTCGTTGTTTTCCTCTCATGTTCTGATTTTGATTTTCTGGCGGCGTGTACACAGATTGTGACGCCTTCCCAACGCATGATGGCACTTTCCGACATCGACTTCCTTCTACGACGTCACGTCTCTTAGTCCGGCTTGCCCCGGATAGTTTTGTGCTCCAATTTTGTGTTTTTGGTTGGTCCAATACGAGGTATTTAGGGTGTTTGGTTGCTGTTCTCTTTGGTTTCAAGGTGTTGTTTGGTTGTTGCCCTTATTTTCTTGTCGTTCTTCGTTATCCAACGTCGAGCCCTCATCCCTAGTATGTGTAGGCCGGTTTCCGCTTTGAAGGTTGCGTTGAGACTGGGTTCAGTTGTTTCTACTATTTCAACATCGTAGGTGTTTCATTTTGTGCACGTTCACTTGTTTCTAGTGGCTTGGTTCTTCATTTGTTACGTTTTCCAGCACGTTCGTAAAGTGCTCTTTGGTTTTTTGTCTTGGGTGCCGTGCTAGTAGTTGGCTTCTGTGATTCTCCTTGATTCAGTTTGGGTTCATGTTGGCTGTTCTAGGCAATTATTTGCTGTTTAGTGGTCCTTGTGTGTTTGTCCTTTGCCTCTGGTGAGGTGTTTTCTTTGGTCTCTAGTGACACCGTTTGGTGTTTGTCTCTGGTGAGACGTTTGGAATATTGTTTGGTCCCTGGTGAGACCGTTGGTGGTTGTTTTGGTCCCCGTTGGTTGTTGTTTTGGTCCCTCATTTGGATGTCCTCAATATGATTGAACTATTCTTGGATGTGCCTGAATTTGCTGCTTGATTCAAGATCTCATGAAGAAGCAAATTATTGGTGATTAGTTGATGCTCACATTCAAGCTACTTCCAGCTTGAAAGAGTGTTGAGAATATCAAGTTTAGAAATATTAATTAAATATTATGATTAGGGATATCGTTTAGTATTTATTAGGATTAAATGTGAATATTATATTTTAGGAATATATCTTTATGATATTATGCAGAGTAGTTAATAGTGCTCAATAGCGGCGCTATAGCGCTGAAGCGGAGCGGATCAGTGCTTGGCCGCCACAGTCGGTCCTTCGCGATGCGTTTTTGCATCGCGAAGGTTGCGCCAGTTGCGCGTGGCAAGTCGCGCCTGCGTCGCGCGATTTGATTTGTTTTTATTTATTTTTTAAATACGAAGGATCCGAAAAATGATTCTAAAGATTTCTATATCCGAGATATGAGGGATCCGGAAACGCTTTTAAAGCCTGATCCGGACGTCGACAACCTCAAGACGCAAATTATCCCAACTTCCCAAGACGCTGTCGTGAGTCGTGATTGAATACGCAGGGCCAGTCGGAAAGCAATTTCAGTCCCGAATCGTTAAGGCCAGAGGAGGAGAGCAAAACGCAGCCATTAATCATCGACTTTGGTGAGAACGTCAATCTGCTGCTTCTGATTTCTTTTCTCTTTTTTTTTGGGGGTCAAATGCTTCTTCTTTTTTGGTCAAATGCTGCGTTTTTTTTTTTTGGTACGTCGGATGCTTTTTTTTTTTTTTTTTGGTACGTCAAATGCTTCTTCTTTGGGGTCAAATGCTTCTCTTTGACCAAAAAAAAAAGATCTGCTTCTGATTTTTTTTTTCAAATGCTGTTTTTTTTTTTTTTTTTTTCAGATGCTTCTTTTTTTGGGTCAAATGTTTTTTTTGTCTATGTCAAATGCTTCTGACTTCGAGTTCTAAGCATTCTGATTTCTGAAATATCTACTCGGTTTGTAGAGTAACAATGACGTCTTCAGCTACTGTACCACAGACTTCAGCCACAGTCTCTTCTTGTGGACTGGTTAAACCTACGGGTGAAAATATTGATATGGCATGGAAATGGAATAGCTTGCAAGATATAAATAATAGGAAGAGTGTGACATGTGATTTCTGTAAAAAGGTGACTACGGGTGGGATTACTCGAGCAAAAAAGAACCAAATGGGAATTAAAGGAGATGTGAATGCTTGTAGCAAATGTCCACTTGAAGTTAAAAACCTACTCAAGGAAGCTGTTGAGAAGAAGAAGGTTACTCAAGCTTACACTGAGTTGCAAGATGATAACGAGGAAGATGAGATGGAAGAAATTCATACCTTAAAAAGTGGAAAAAGGCCAGCAACATCAAGTGATCCATCTACCAAGAAAGCCAAAAGTGTGAAAGGCCCTATGGATTTACTTCTTTTTAAAAATCCTGAAGCAACTATCAAATTGGGAAAGAACACAAAGCAAACAAGTATAAATGATGCTTGTGATAAAGAAGCAAGGGATAGAACTTGTCAATACATAGCTCAATTCTTTTATAGGAATGGAATAGCTTTCAATGTTGCTCGTACAAAAAGCTTCAAGTTGATGGTTGAAGCTATTGGAAACTATGGTAAACATCTAAAGCCTCCAAGCTATCATGAATTGAGAGTTCCATTCCTTAAGAAGGAGATTGAGCAAACAAACAAAACGTTGAAGAGTCACAAGGAAGAATGGGTGAACTTTGGATGTTCAATTATGTCGGATGCATGGACTGATAAGAAGAATAGGACCTTGATCAATTTCATGGTGAATAGTCCATCCGGGACTATGTTTGTGAGGAGTGTTGATGCTTCATCATATATGAAGGCGGGGAGAAGATATTTCAGCTGTTGGATGATTTTGTGGAGGAGATTGGGGAAAAGAATGTGGTTCAAGTGGTAACTGACAATGGCAGCAACTATGTGTTAGCTGGTAAATTGTTAACAGCCAAAAGAACCAATCTTTATTGGACTCCATGTGCTTCTCATTGCTTGGACTTGATGTTAGAAGACATTGGGAAGCTTCCTAAAGTTAAAACAACAATACAAAAAGGCATCAGTCTAGTAGGCTTTATTTATAACCACTCACTGGCCTTGAACATGATGAGGGAGTACACAAAGAAGACTGAATTGGTTAGGTATGGAGTCACAAGGTTTGCTACAACCTTCCTTACACTACAAAGGTTGCACAAATTAAAGAACAACCTTAGAATGATGGTCACCTCAGATGAATGGTCCAAGTCTAAGGCTGCTAAAGATGCTAAGGGGAAAAGGGCAACTGACACTATACTTTCGCCTACCTTTTGGAATGGAGTTGTTTATTCTCTTAAGGCTATGGGGCCTTTTGTGCGTGTTCTTAGGTTGGTTGATAATGAAAAAAAGAGTGCAATGGGTTACATATATGAAGCTATGGATAGGGCTAAAGAAGCTATTCAAAGATCCTTTAATGGAAATGAAGACAAGTACAGGGAGATCTTTGCAATTGTTGACAGAAGATGGGAGAGCCAACTTCATCATCCATTGCATGCAGCAGCTCATTTTCTAAACCCAGAGTTGTATTATAGAAATCAACAAATTGAATTTGATGAAGAAGTGACTTCAGGACTTTATAAATGCATTGACAGGTTAACACCGACCGAAGAAGAGGCAGATAAGATTATAAATGAGTTGTCATTATATAAAAGAGCTGGAGGCAACTTTGGTATAAGGTCAGCAGTAAGACAAAGGACCACTGTGGCTCCTGGTAAGTAAAAGCGCATTCGTTGATAAAACTAATTACATTATAAAATAATAAAACTAGTGGTTTTGCTAAATTGCTAATTAGTTCACTCATTACAATTTGAGTGGTGGAGGTCGTATGGAGCATCTACTCAAAGTTTGCAAAAACTTGCCATCAAAGTGTTAAGCTTGACTTGTAGTGCATCTGGATGTGAGCGTAATTGGAGTACTTTTGAGCATGTAAGTATTCATTTAAATGATTCTACTTTATAGAATTTCAAGTAGTGCTTGTGAAATAAACATTCTTTTGTTGTAAATTATATAACAGATTCATTCTAAGAAGAGAAGCAAGCTTGAGCATCAAAAGTTGCAAGACTTGGTTTTTGTCAAGTATAACCAAGTGAACGCTTTGGCTTGTCATGATGTGATTGATCCCATTCTCCTAAATGACATTGATGATAGTAATGAGTGGTTGGTGGGGGAAATGGGTGGAGATGATGAAGTTCGAGGATGAGTTAGTTTTTGAGGATGACACTTTGACTTGGGGGGAGCTGTTCTTTGATATAGTGGGGTGGTGAGCCTAGAACATATACTAGGCAGCAAAGCAGAGTAAAGAATAAACAGATTGCAACTTCAACTTCAACTTCAAGGCCTTCAACTGGCAATATTGGAAAGCGTACCATGGAAGACGACGAGGAAGAGGCAAATGATGAAGAAAGTGACAGTGAGGAGGAAGAGATCTACAAGTCTAGTAGTGGTAAAAAGAATGATGAAGAGGACTTGGATGAAGATTTCATGGAAGACTAAAGAGAATTTTTGCTTTCATTTATGGCATTTAAAGACTAATTTAATGGCGAATTTATTTATATGTTAATTTTTTGTTTATAGCTATTAGAGATTTGGATTAATTATTGTTTAATGATGAATATGCCTTAAATTTTGAGTACATCTTTATTTTTTAGTATTTATGTATGTGATGTAGCGGTCATCCCGCAATGCGCTATACCGCTATAGAGTTTTTTGGGTCAGCCACTACGCGCCGCTATCTGAGATTGACTACTATGATATTATGATTTGATTATATTAGATTATGATAGATTTAGGGTTAGGGGTTAGCCTATTAATTTATTCTTAAGTATTATGGAATTCTTAAGGCCTCTCAATTATAAAACTTTATATTCTATTCTAATTAAATCAAAATCAATCAAACTGATTGAGATATAATAGGAAATATCCTAAGATATAATATACCTATATCTAATCATAAGATATGATATAATATATCTATATCTAATATAACAATAAGATAATAAGATAATAATAAATTCATAATATTCCAACAAGTATCAACAACATTCAAAGTATTTCTCTTGTGCTTCAATGTGATCCTTCAATCTCAACAAGTCACTACAATTATTGTGTGTTTATACAAATCTACAAAATGTGTTTTATAGTTTATCCACTTGTATGCTTAATACGTCATGTGAGTATGCACTAATGCACCTGGCATGTGTATATGGTTACTATATAAAAATTAATTAAACCATCTGCACACATCTATAATAAATGTAGATACTGGGGTTTATATTTGTTGAATACAAACTACATACAGACCAAAAAGAAAAGTAATAAAATGCTAGCTAAATATTTTGAGGTATGGATATTTCTAAAAATTTCAAACTATGTTCTTTTTTATTCAAATCTTTTTGCATCTTAAAATCTTAAATTAATCAAGCATCTTTGAATTATACATCATTTGCGTTAAAACCTGAACTCAAACAATGACAACAAGTTTTATCCACTAGCTGGGGTTGGCTATATGAATCGCATGACGTCATTGTTTGAATTATACTACATATGAGTTGGAGTGGCATCTATTGAAGAGAAAGTAGTAGAAAACTGTTTGAGGTGGTTTGGACGTATACAAAGAAGGCCACCGGACCCCAGTGAGGAGAGTAGATTATGCAATATGGAATCTTATGAAAAGGAGCAGAGGAACACCGAAGAGACACTTGACGAAGTTATTGAGCGGGACCTCTAGATTAACAGTTTATCCAGAGATTTGGTTATTGATAAAACAAAATCCATGAATAGAAATTGAGTTCAAGCTCATACATAGTATGATTCAAAAAGTTTATCAAACTTGATTGCAAAAAGCCATAATTTAAATTTAACAGTTCTACTCTTAAAATAAGATAAACTAGGCTTCTTTTAAAAGGCATTTGACAATGGAAGGTGGAAGATATTTTCAGGACTGTCTCATGTACCTTTCTAGCAACATCTGTTCCAGACAGATCATCCCTTGGATCTGGCTCAGTATAACCTGCTTCCTTTGCTTCAGCAACCACCTCACTAAAAAGCCGACCATCTTTAAAGTTATTAAAGATGTAGCTCAAAGTCCCACTGCAAAATCAAAGAGGCGGTGACCTTTCTTAGATGTGTAACATAAATGAAATGTGCCCCTATGCATTAGTAGTCCTTGAATTAATGTCTTCCATTCTCTGGAATACCAGGAATAATTTCAAGATCATAAATCTGAGTCTGAGAGCTGAGGTTCTCTCTCAACCTACTAAAGTAAACAAACAGAGGAGTAGCAAGCCAAAAATAAACCTGAAGATGCCTTCAATTTGCACTATTCTGTCTCCAGTTTCAAGGAGACCTTGTAAAGTGTTGACGATGGGAAGACCAGCTCCAACAGTGGCTTCATAGAAGTAATGAGTATAGGATTGTCTTTGAAGAGCTCTTAACCTCAAATACTGGATGCAGTACAAGGTGGTGAGTAAGCGTCAGTAAAAGTACTATGAAACAATTAAACAGAAATAGTGTTATGGGAAAGGATTGTATTCACAGCTTCTTTATGGTGCTCTGCGCATGGTCTTTTCAAGGGGATAGATATTTTGTTTGAAACGCAAGGATAATTGGAAAGCTCTTCTAAATTAGTAATTTTTTTATTTAGGACTTTTCTTATGTAGTCTTGTCTTGAGACTAGCCATTTTCTTTGTTTTAGGACTTCTTATTTTTCATCTCTCTTCTGTTAATAAACTTAATTCCAAGAAATTTCAATGACATCAAGGTTTGGGAGTTTCTAGTTTCAGATGAGTATTTGAGAAATAAGAAGGCCTTAACTTCTTAGTTATTATCTAAAACTTGCAAGGCAAATGCAAAAGTCATAACTAAAAGCAGTGCACGCCATCATAAGTGCAATATGCATTGTTCTACCTGATCAAGTGGTCCTGAATTCGCCTTTTTGTTGGGGGTGATTATATGCATTCCTTTGCATAACCAGTCATAATAATGGCCAGCAATGATGGAGTCAGCTGTGCAGTCCACTAAAACTGTGTTTGGTATAAAATGATTTCCATGCACACGTTGAACAAATTTTTCCAAATCAGCTGCTTCTCCTCTTTGCTCTCGAAGTTCTCTCCACTTAGCTAAGTCAATACCCCTGCAGTCAGCAATAACAGCTCATCCTATTTTAATCGGAACCCACAAAATATGATTCAATAGATAGAAATACTCACGCTCATCAATTAAAATCCCAATATGTATTCAGTAATACTGATAACCATGTATTAGCCAAGGCATTCCTCTCATGTGACAATTACGGCCTATTTTAAAACTTCAAAAGTTTTTGCAGCAGAAAGAAGGCCAAAGTGTTAAAAGCAACCTGCTTTAGGCCAATATCTATAAGTGGAACAAAATGCTCAGATTTTAGGGGGGACACCTCAATATCCTTAAGCTTACTTTGGTTTGGTTATTGCTATTCATGCTTTCGTGTTTACACTCCACAAAGTTTCTTTAGGAAAATGTCCTTATTAGACATGCAAAGGAACCAAAAAGCTATTTTGTATTGCGCTTCTTTTCTCCACGGGTATTTTATCTTCCTTTTTGCTTTTTTCCTTCCAATAATTCTCTTTTTTGTGTCTAAATAAAATGGCAGATAATGGCAACAACATTTTCCAAAAAGGTTAAAAGGTGTAAAATGAGCTCTTCTTTCTTACCATAGAAGGTAGTAGTAAGTTTGTCCCAATTAGAGATCAAACAAAACCAACACATTTCTACTAACATTCAAAAAGAGAAATTCTGGTTCTAATAAAATTGACTTACAGATCACTAAGAACCATTGACTTTGAACCAATGATGCCCAGTACACGCAAATCAATGTTATATTCTTCTTTCAAAACAGCAGCCTACATAAACAAATTTGTTACATAAATTAGCCCAGATAACTCAAGCCTTGTGGAAATGTACCAACGAACTCCAGTTTTCTTGGATGCTAATTTTGAGCACATGAACAACTTTTGAACATGGAAAAGCATCAAAGTAGCTTGTCAGATAGCAACTCTGACAGTATTTAATAAGAAGGAATGTTGGACATCCACATATTTGAGCAGGAAAATTATAGTTGTGTAGCCTAAGATTATTCTGTGACACCAAACTAAGACATTGCAAATTCCTTTAATAATAAAATAAATATCATGAAATGCCAAATATACCAAACTAAGGTATTTTGAACCAAAAACAATGGAGAATAAGAGATTTAATTTATAGGTTCTATATTGTTATAACTGTTAAGTCTTAATAATTACATATAATTTATATTAAATGCATAACTTAAAGTGGTTTATTTTAAACAACAAAGAAAACTGAATTTTTACTGGAACTAATTTCACAATACCAAAAAGTTTTGATGACATGATGTAACTTTTAAAAAACATGTCAATTAGAATTATAATTTTTTTATAACTGAATCCATCATGAAAATGAAACTTGATGACATCACATTCCAATTGCTATTTGATTATGGAGACAATATGCAGGTCATATTTCAATCCTCCAATTGATTTCTTGCCAATGCAACTTGTAATTTCAAGATGAAAAATAATAGAAGTAAACAAATGCAAGTAGAACTAAAACAATAAATATATACACACATATATGTGCAGAAAATTAGCTACATAAGCTGCACCTGATCCCTTAGTTGGTCAAGAAGTGCACTGCCAATTAAACCAGGTCCAATGATGCCCATCGCTATGGTGGTTCTTGAGAGATAAAATCTTGAATGAACAGCTCGAAGAGCCTTGATACAATCTTCTCGCTTAACAACAACAGTGATATTGTACTCACTACAACCTTGTGCTATAGCACGAACATTGATATTCGCCTGCATTTTGATAACAAGTTTTCCTATAAATCAATTAAAAGAAACATGCCAAGATGCTGCAAGAATAGAGTAAAAATGTAAAAGGTAAAATATTTATCAGGCTGAAGAAATAAAAGCTTACAAAAATAAAATTTTAATTAATCAATGTTAACATCAACAATACACTGTCACACTATTTAGATAAACCATGATTTCCGAACCTTAGCTAATGCATTGAATAGGGAGGCACTAACTCCAGGAGTACTAGCCATCTTCTGGCCAACAGCAGCCAAAATGCTACAATTTGGAATAACTGCAACCTGAGAAGTGTTATATGATTTAGAATATAATACCAATAACAAAATATGACAAGCCTTACATTTCAACATTATCCAACTACATAAACTTATTGAACATGAATGCATCTGGCAACCTGTAAATAAATAACAGCCAACAGCCAAAATTTTGCAACATTAGAGCTTAGTATCATCATAGGAACATGAACTGCACTCCTTTTCTTTTGGAAAAATTATATAATAGAGATAATAGATAAATTCCAGATTCAATTAACTACCCATTAAGATTAAGTTCCTATTTCTTTACAGTAAGATTTTATCTTGAAGACACCAAGAAAACCAAACTCAAGGTTAGCCATAATACAAGGCGTAATCTTGAAATAAAATCAACAATCCCTACTTCATAAGGATATGATCCAAAATTAATCTGAGCAAGGCTCTGTTATTAGAGCTGGTAAGATAATTGTAGCCCCAAGCCCCAAGCAACCCTTAAGTAAGAAACAGGAGCATGATGGACAAAGGGCTCATTCAGTTTTCAAGAAAGCTGCATATCCACAATAGGATATATCTTCAAGTCTTGATTAGTCATAGATACCTAACTAAAAATGTCCACATAATTGAACAACGTAGTTGTCAAAGGCACAATAAATAATTAACTCATAGTGGAATTCAACTTAGCACCTGAGATAGACGCCCAGCATCCAAAGCTTGACGAAATTTGGATTGCAATGCTTCAGCAACAGCTTTTACTTCCTTTTCAGGAACAGCAAAGCATACAGAATGCTCACTACTAGCCTGCATAAATGCAGTTGATGAACACTGCAATTTCAAATATCTAATAATGAAACTAGCATAAGATTATCAGCATACCTGAGATATCATGATAACATTAGCTCCAACATCTTTTACAGCAGAAAAAATATCACTGGCGGTCCCTGGAACACCAGCCATTCCAGTTCTGCAAAATGCATTGAAGGAGTCCTAGACTTAGAGGATAAATGTAGGCTACTAAATTGAAGGTACTAAATTTGTAATAAAAGGGCTATTCATCAGGCAATCATGACTCACCCCTCAACGTTGACAAGTGCTAAGTTGTCTATCGTTGCAAACCCTTTAACAAAATGACTGAAGTTCTGTATATCTTCATCATCATCATTGATAGAGGAGCGGCAAATCTTTGTTCCAGGGGAAGAGAGGTTGAAAATGTTTCTAATTATAATGGATATGTCATATTGCATCACTGGAATGATTGTACGGGGATGTAAAACATTTGCACCAAAATAAGACTGCAACATGCAGGTTGTGAGTTAATCTCCTGAATTTCATGGCATAAAGAGCGCTGAGGCATTTGAAAGATTAACTCACCATTTCCCATGCTTCTTGATAAGATAATGTCTTCAAAATTACAGCCTCACTAACTGCATAAAACAATTTTGTTTGTATTTAATTAAAACCTTTATATTAAGGTACTCAAACATAATAATGATGATAGAGCATAATTAATATGTTGGTACGATTTTGGAACCAGAATATGAATAGGTAGAGCTACCTCAAAAGTTAAAAGCGAAAGCAGAATTTCATCTCTCAAGTCATAGTTAAACTAGCACATCAAATAATGAGAAGCACAAACCTTTTCTGGGATCTGCACTATAGACACCATCAACATCTGTCCAAATAGTGACCTGGCGGGCCTTGAAGAGAGCACCCATAATTGCTGCTGAGAAATCACTTCCATCTCTCTTCAATGTAGTAGGTATATTTTGAGGTGTACTTGCAATAAATCCAGTAGTAATGATAACCTTGGATGGATTCAAAGAGTACCATTTCTCAAGTCTTCGCCCAGATTCTAAATAGTCAGGATCAACTTGATTAGAACTAGTTGGATTTACAACAAGGACTTCCCTTGCATCCATCCATTTGCAGTCAGTCCCATTCTGCAGCACAGAAGGGAAGCTTGATGCAATCAGCATGATTTAGATCAGAAAAAAATGAAAAGCAAAACTTTATAAGAAAACAGTCAACCTTCCGAATAACCGAAGACAACATATGAGCAGACCATAACTCCCCATGACCCACTACAAAGTCTGTAAAGGATTCTGTTGCATGACCAGCTGCAAGGTATTTAGCAAGTTAGTGGGAATGTTCCGTTGATTTCTTAACCAAAATTAAATTTAAGGATCAACAAAATTATCTCTTTTATGGACAACGAATATATCATATAACAAATGTAAAACATAACATAATATCTGATCAATAGAACTAGTCAAAATGCCACCAAAGGCTACAACATAACAATTGTAAAGATTCAAGAATGCATTCTAAGGTGACAAAGAATTTTAACGTTTCATTGTATACAACTATATCTCATCGTATGCAGGATTCCTTTACTTGATAAAATAAGAAAGACAGACCTTAATAGTTGTGAACATGGAAAATTAGGCGGAGGATGTTCATGTTGTGAGATAGTGTTAAAGAACAGTCTACTAAAGTGATACTGTCTGTGATATATTGAAAAAAGTACTTCAAAATAAGATAGAAGTTGGAAAAACATGAGGATACATCAATATAAAAAAGAAAAAATAAGTCATTAAATTATATACACACAGAGAGACATGCTTTGGAACAAAGTAACGGTCACAATGAGTACTAGAGAGAAAGAGACAAGTTGCTACCTATGTAAATTGCACGAAGCATTGCCTTAAGGTTATTGATGTCATCATGCAACTTTGATAAGAAAAGAGAAAGTTCATCTCCATCAAGTAGTTCATGAGCAGTAGAGTTGTGCTTCTCTAAAACAGCATCTACTGCAGATATATAGGAATCATCACGTGCTTGAGCCTTATGAATAAGGTCAAACATCATATCTGTCACCTTCGACATAGCAGAGACAACAACAACTTTCCTCTCTGAATCATCATTGATTATTATATCTGCAACATTTTTAATTCTTAGTGCGGTTCCCACACAGGTTCCTCCAAATTTGTGAACAGACCAAGTTTCTCCTTTGGGAAGTTGTTTTTCCTCTACAGATACATCCAGTGAAGCATCTGACAGTTGAAAAGGAAAATTATATTATGAGAATAAATACACTAAGTAACACATTTAAGTTTTCCAAAATTAGAGGAACAAATTTCAATATCCAAATAACTAAATAGCAACCTGTAAGTGAAGCACATATCCTACTGTTTAGTGTTTCTTTTCCCCGAGGTGAAGAAAGACTCATTCTGAGGCAAAAACCAAAATACCCTCATAATGATTAATTAACTTAAAATAACCAAATAAAATGAAAGGAAAGAAATCTAGCACATAAAATATGCGAATGGACTGAGGCATTGCAAAGTGAAAACACACCCAAGGAGGCGGTAGAATATGAAGCATGTATAAGCATGGAAATGACTATCTCTTTACCAGAAACTTTGTCACATTTGATGTCACTGTTTTGGTTTCAACGATGACCGGATATGTCTTACACATTTTTTCCAGCAAATCATATATTTCACATCATTAGTACGATTCTAGCCTATCACCTTTTCTTGTTTAAATTTTTTCGTACAATCAAAAAGTAAACTGCAAGTTTTAGCTGGCAAGTTTTTTAACTAAATTTCAAGGTAGCATGAATCGTCGTTGATTTCTTTGTTTGCTTTTATTTTATCCCCCCCCCCCCCCCCCCCAAAAAAAAAAAAAAAAAAAAATCCTTTCGATCTTGGTAGATCGCCGTTATCCGCTACAAACAAAAAGAGCAAAAAAAAAAAAAAAGCCAAACTAGCTGAATCAAACAGCAGTCATCTTTAGCGACCTGAACTCCTAAACAGGGACGAAAAACAATGAAAAGGCAAGAAATAGAAGCTCTATTTGTACATGTTCAGAGCAAGAAATATATAGAGTAGTTGGAGAAAAAGGGTGTATATTGAGAAATACCGAAGGAGATGCGAACGACGGTGCAAGAGGGGAATGAGACGGCATTGAGATTGGAAGGTGTCGCTGTGCTGGTGAAGTAGAGTGTTGGGATGGAAAATGCGGGAGGAGTGTGAGATTACAGAAGAAACGGAGGTCACCATAGCTTCTTCGGGGCAGAGAGGAAAAATCTGAAAGTAGTAGAGGCCTGCTTTAGAATCGAGAAAGAGGAAGAGTATCTCGACTTAATGAAATACACTGGATTCCGAATCAATGAGCGGCTGGATGCATCCGGCGCGCGTATGCAGCCACCAGAGAGAGAAAGCAGAAACTAGCCACTGTGGACAACTAGCAGGGTAAACAGTGTAATATCAAATCATGGATATTTGATGCATTTCAGGCATTATTTATAGCACGTTTAAAAAGGGAAAATCATTATTAGAAAAATTGCCAATTGTTTTCGGCAACCGGCCTAGTGAAATCAAGATTTAACAGCAGATTCAAAGTCTTATTAACAACTATTCAAGATCCGTTAACATTTGTCTTATTAAAGTGTAAGATTTCGAAAATGAAAAAAGATCGGGATTTCGTAAGACAAGGACTAAAGTGATTTTCCCTTTTAAAAAGGGCGCAGCATTATTAGAAAAATTGCCAATTGTTTTCGACAACCGGTCCTAGTGAAATCAAGATTTAACAGTATATTTGGGATTTGAAAGTGCTCATTCATGTAGATTAAGACAAACTATATCCATATAGTTATTCTGTAGATAGTAAATGATGATTGAAAAATTATTTTTATAGATTTCAACGTTATTTCAAATAAACACAATGTTTGAGATATATTTGGGTGAGCTACTTTCATCGAACAGGAAAGCTTAAATCTAACTCAATCACATAATTATTTAACAAAATTTGTGGATTATTTTTTAAATGAGAGAAGTGTTTGTGCCAGTTGGTTCTCTTCTCAGATAAAATAAATGTCTAGGTGCTCATCATTTGTCCATAGATTTGGACTACACAAATAAAATTGGATTTAAATTTATTTTATTATTATATTTATTGTTGTTGTTATATTTTTTAAACATTTTTTATGTTAATATATGCAGAATTTGAAAAAATATAACTATAAATTCAATATTTAAATCAGATATTGAAATATTCAAAACTTCAAACCAGACATAGTAACTAACAAGGGCAAAGCAAGTCTGTGTGTTACAAGGGATTTGGATGCTCCTCTTCTCTCCTTTTTCATTTTCTCTCTCCTCATCCAATTCCTACAAGTGAATCAACAAATGAATTGTCCAAGTTAGGTTGCATCTAATGAATGTAAGCATTTACGTTTTCACCTTATTTCTTTTATACTTTCAATCAATATTAAACATCATTTTTAAATCATATCCGAACAATCGACTATTCCAATTTTAAGATTGATAGTTTCTCTTTCTAATATATATGTTTCTTTTGGACTTAAATTTAATACTCAAAGAGATCTAATGGTGCTTTTCACCATTAGACCAATCCTGCGTTAGTATTCTTTTCTCTTACCTCTTGTTTATGAAAATTGCTAATGATTTATGACTTAATATTGATATTGGAGTTTATTTTGATATCCTCATGATATCACCAACCACAATAAAGAAGAAGAATGTGATGATAACGAGGTTGATGATAGTGATATCCCTCATAAAAAAATTAAATTTCTTAAGAGCAGTACCCAAAACTTAACAAAGCAAGACCGAATGAGAAAAAGATAAAAATGTCAAATACTTCTTAATCATATTTATAGGGCAGGAAAAACAATTTTTTTAGCATATTCCCGAGTCACGTCATTGCTTTTTTTCCTTTATCTAGTCACGTCATTGCTTTTTTTCCTTTATCTATGGTATTGTTTAGACTCTTGCAAGGACGGATCTTTGTTGATTCAGTGGGAGGCCATGGCCCCACAAATTTTTTTTTTCCAAGATACTTTATGTAAATTGGATTTTTTTTATGCATTTGGCCCAAAAATTTATACATTTAGCTAAAAAATTCATACATTTGGCCCCCAAAAAAAAAATTTCAACGTCCATCACTCTTGGTGCCAAGTTTGTTCCATCTTTGGTGCATAATTTTAACTCTTGGTGGCTGCTAGTTTCAGGTATGTCCAATCTAAATCTCCAGGATTTGTCCCTTATATGCTGGATCCTCTGGTTTATTTGGAAAAATAGGAATGGAAATTTTTTTAACCATATAAACCCAGACCCTTTCATTGTTATTAACTGGGCAAGAAATAGTAACGAGGAGTTTTGGGGCATCTTGGGAAAGGAGGCAGGAGACTTTCCCTCGGATTGTCATGGGAATGGCTCAGATATTCGTTGGTTTTTCCCTGATGTAGGCTGGTGTATATTTTGTTGATGTGAATGTTGCTGCTATTAGTGTGGTGTGCCGTGATCATTTTGGCCATTTCAAGTGGGGCTATATAGATAAGGTAAAATCACTCTCTGGCTTTAAGGCTTTAGCTTTGAAAAAAGCTTTACTGCTAGCCTTAGACTTAGGCCTTGATAAGGTTATTTTTTAAATTGATAATCTATCCTTGCAAACCTGTGTTGATGCGGGAGCACATAAGGTGCTTCTCACCTTACGCTTCTTACATGCTCATCCCTCTAATTAGAGGGATGAGACATTTTTTTAATTTTTTTATATATTATATTTATTTAGATTTAAATTATATGCTTTCCGGAATGTTTTTGAACCCAAGATCTCAAATTAATTAATTTCTAGGATACTTGGTATTACATGAGAAATATTTCGAATGCAAGACTCGAAAAATTAATTAATTTGAGATATTGGGTGTAAAAAAATTCCGAAAAGACATATATAATTTAAATTTAAATAAAAAAATTAAAAAAAAAAATTAAAAAAATGTGCTCATCCCTCTAATAGAGGGACAAGCACATAAGGTGCACATAAGGATGTGCACCTAATGTGAACCATGTTGATGCTAAGTCTCCTGATTTAGGGGATTGGAAGTGTAGACATATTGTTCATGACATTGTTTGTCTTCTTACTACTAAGGTTGAGTTTTCTGTGTGTTTTATCCCTAGACAGGGGAATCGTGTCGTGCTTATAAAGAGGTGTACCCAATTGAGTGGGTCTTCCAACCATCACCTACTTTACTCTCACTTCTAACCTTGGACATTAGGAAGGCTAATATAGTGCCTGATGATGCCTCTCTTCCAGTCTTGTGATGAGTGGGACTGATTTATGCTTTTATTTGATTTGTTGTCATTCTGTTTCTGTGGGCATTGTATTTGCCATGTTTATGTCTTATTTATCATCCTGGAGTAGTTATTTGTAATAGTTCCTCTTTCTCTTTAATAGTAATGCATGATCCTTTCCGAGCAAAAATAAAATGGTATTGTTTAGACTTTATAGCCTATACTTTTAAGCTATGGTGTATATTAAACATAGGGATAAGGTGTAATAGATATATGGTTTTTTTAAAAGTACATCCAACACCAAGTGTTCTGTTTAGGTACAAAAGTGACTATGACCGTTAATTTGACTTTTTTTTTTTTATGGCTGACGTGAACGATGACTTAACTAAATTTCATCCTAAGCTGGCAGTGGAGAACTGAAAAAGTTTACAAAAAAATGGCCCAGATATTTTTGAACATTACAAAAAGGCAGCAATGGCGGCGAGGAGGTGGAAATGGGTGGTCGATGGGTAAGATTGGGATTAGGAGAGAGAAAAGCTGAACTATAATTTCCAAAATGTCTATGTCATTTTCTATAATTTTCTCCAATTCTTTACTACCAGTTAGGATGAAATTTAGCTAAGTCAACGTCCATGTCATTCTCAAAAATACAAAAAAGTCAAACCAACGGTCAACTAACTGTCAATGGGTTTTTTTGCTCCACTTTTTTAACCACATAATCACTTTTACACCAAAAAAAAAATGATGTTGAGTGCACTTTTGGGAATCTATACGTGTATTTTTGCACCTTAACCCTTAATCACACGTAGAATTGAGAAATTATTAAATTTTAATGTAGAGGCTGTGAATTTTAAAGTTTATCTGAATTCTCATAAAACATATTGAAAGTGATTTATAATATAATCAAAGAAATATCAGTTTATACTCGATATTTCAAATTAAAGTACCCATTAAACAAAATATAAAAGGAACTTGGCCCCTTGATATAAGAATTTTCAATTTTAAAAATTGTTAAACCAAGGCAACATAGTAAGTAGAGTTGGGAATTAAAGCCGGCCGTTAAGGGTCGGGCCTAACGGGGACCTTCGGGGGTTCGGGATAAGAAAAATATATGATTTTCAAAGCCTGGCCCGAGAGCATCAAGGCCAAGGCTGGCCCTTCAGGGCCCGAAAGTTACTATTTCAAATTTTAACTATTTTCCTCCGATTTTTTTTCAAAGAAATATAATTAGTAAATTACAACAATTAAAGTTCTAATTTATCAAATAAATGTTGTCAACATTAATATCAAAAAAACAACAACAAATCATCCAACAAATCAAAAGACAATCATATAAAACTAATATCATAATCAAAAGCAACCTAAATTTTTTTAATGAAGTTTTACATACATTAAAAAAACAAAAGAATATAGACAAAAAAAGAAAGAAAATAAAACTTCAATTTAACATAAAAAAATAAATAATCAAGAGTCAACACTAGAAAATAACTCACATAAAACATCATTCTCAAAAAATATAACATTCTTACCATTTGTAAAACCCAATTTTAGGTTAATATTCAATTTTTTAAAAGTCACTTTTGAGTTACTCAAATAAGCATTACCAAAAAGCGAGTTTTGTTTTAGACCTTCAAAATTAGTAGCCACACATATACTATGATGTTTTACTAATTTATTTTTATTAGGTTTTCTTTACTTGTTTCATATTTTATTAAAAATACATGTATATTTATGATTTGTGTGAATGTATGTACGTTCGATTTTTTTTTCCCCGCATCTTTTATGGGTGCACTTGCATCATCAATTTCAACGACATTTGATTGTCATCTTCGCCACTATCATAATGACATTTGATGTCTTCACTTTAAGTTGGTTATGAGTAAGAACATCATGAATTTCTTCTTCCGCATCATGAACACATCCATAATCTTTATTTGCAATAAATAATAAACAAAATCATAAAATTAGAGTATAGTTATTGTATATTTGTACTTAAATGAAAGTACAAAATATATATATAATTAATAAATTACCATCATATGTGAATCTATGCATCCAAAAAATAATAATAATAAATTAAAAGGCCCTCTAAGGTCGGCCCTTTTAAGCCCGAGGCCCTACAGGGCCGGCCCTCCAAAACTTATTTCATTAAACTCCTCTAAATTTTTAGCCCGAAAGGCCAAGACTAAAAAAGCTTAACCCGACGCCAAATTGTTTTCACGGCTTTAATAGTAAGGCCACAACACCTGATAATTAAAGCTGAGTTTTCTTTTTTAGAGAGAAAGCTGAGCATTTATTTTTTCAACACTTTTTTTTTTTCATGATTTTTTTTTTTCAATACTATACAATGGGACGTGCATTTATTTTTATAGGTCACGCTCACCTAATCACGACCCAATAGCTTGCGTCAGCCAATTTGTTCTAAATTTAAAATCTTAACAACAGAAGCTTATTATATTTTAAACATATAATTAATCTCATTGATTATACCTTGAATTTGCCACAAATTAAAACCTATATATATCATTCCACTAGGAAACAAGCCATGCATCATCCTTTATGGCCATCCCGGACCCCATCGAGGTAATCATGCAAATTAAGCTAATAAGATATCTCCCCGCTAAGAAATATTTTGTCTCTTGTTCAAAAAACCTTGAACTTGAAGAATTTATTTTGGCCTTCTAGAGATTAAATATTCATTACTTTAATATATCTAACGAGCTATTAAGAGATGACAATATGAAAGGGGCTGTTTTTGTTTTTATTGGGCTACGAGAGATAAAATTGTCATCAGCCGTGTATTTTATATTAATATTAACTCTTCACAAATAATTAATTTTAATATGATTTTTATATAATATATAGATATAGATATGAACAAGGTCACGACTTTTAGCACCTTTCGAAAAATTCTATAATAAAAGCGTAAAACTCAAGGAAAATATCACTTGAACTTCAAAATCTTATTGATAATAACAATAATGGAATTAACAATAACATTTGACAATCCATTTTATTGAAAAATTACATATTTAAGATTTTGAAGTTCAAATTGTATTTTCTTGAGATTTTTCTTAAAACTAAAGAAAAAACCAAACGAGCAAGTGATTTCACAACCATGCGCACGATTTGATTTTTTTTGAGAAAATTACGCTTAAGTCCAAAAAAAAACAATAACAAAAGGTTCATTTTAGATTTTCCATAAAAAAAAAAGTCCATAGAGACCTCGGTGGTATAAATTCTAAATGTGAAATTTCCTTCTTATCGTTAGTAATTAATATTTTGGATATTATATGATATTAAGTTATATGAAATGTTTAGGCATTCGTCAATTGACACTCTATGACTTGTCAATATAAACATATCTATTTGTCAACAAGTACTATTCTAGTTAACATAAATTAGCTTGTCAATAACTACTCTATGACTTGTTAATATAGTCATATCCACTTGTCAGCGAGAGCGATTTTAAATTGTACTAGAAAATGACAATAGTTAACATAGATGGGCAGGTCAATGGCCCCTCTTTAACTTGTCATTACAGGGACATAAACTTGTTAAAATATGCACATACACTTGTCAATGTATAATTGTCATTATAGACACATAAACTTGCCAATATATAACCTGTCAGAATATGCATACAACTTATCAAAATATGTACATAAACTTGTCAAAATAAACACATACACTCGTCAATATATAACTTGTCATTATAAGCACATAAACTTGTCAAAATAGACACGTACACTTAACAATGTATAACTTGTCAAAATATGCACATTGACTTGTCTGTCCTTGTGTGAACCATGGTTGGAGAAGAGGGTTTTGACAACAGGTTAATGTGTGTATTTTGCGAAGTTATATATTGGCAAATATATGTGCTATTTTGATAAGTTTAAGCTTATACTTTGACAAATTTATGTGCCTATAATGATAAATTAGACATTGACAAGTGTATGTGCCTATTTTGACAAGTTATACATTAGCAAATATATATAACCATTTTAACAAGTTTATGCGCCTATTTGACAAGTTTTTGTTGCTATAATGACAAGTTATATATTGACGGTATGTACCTATTTTTACAAGTTTTTGTACCTATAATGACAAGTTATATCTTGACAACTGTATGTGTCTATTTTAACAAGTTTATATGTTTGTAATGATAAGTCAAAAAATGGTCATTGACAAACCTATCTATGTTAACTATTGTAATTTTTCTAGTACAATTTACAACAGCCCTCATTGAAAAATGGACGTGACAATACTGACAAGCCATAGAATGACATTGACAAGTCCATCTATATTAACTAAAACAGTCTTATTAATAAGTGGATGTGTTTATATTGACAAATCATAGAGTGATAATTGATAAATAACTTAATCATATAATATCAATTATTAAGTATAAGAAGATAATTTCACATTCAAAATTTATATCACTAAAGTTCCTAGACTCTTTTTTATTAGAGAAATCTACAATGGAACTCTTTTATTATTTTTGCAGGTCTTTGAAATCTAAGCGTGATTTTCCCTTCTTTTTTTTTCTTTCTCTCGGCCCAGTACAAGATTTGTATATATTAACAACTCCTTCGGCTACGCTCGTGATTTGATTGAGAGGTGTGTATTTCACGAACCATGTTGTCGGGACACTACACGGTACATTTGGGCCTTCAGATTTGTGCTTCTTGTCATTACACAGACTGGACTGGCCTTTTCCAAGAGGATTACTCATTTGGATCCTTAACTTAAGACATATTTATGGATTCAATCTTAATCCTAAATTAAAATAAGACTCGTTTTTTTTTTTTCATATTTTTCAGTATTTTTCTAATTTACCACTTTTAATGTTTCCTCAACAATAACCAATGAGGGGAGGGAATGATGAAAGTAAGAAAAATGACTAATGTGTTATCATATTAACTAACTAAACTAACTTTTTTAATCCAATCAAATTAGATAAAAATGTCTTATATTAAAAACTAAAGGGACTACTCTTAAGAGGGCCTATTTACTCCACCAAAAGCTCACCAATAGAGGCTTGAATCATGATCACATAGTTTCAACACAACCACAATGCTCACAAAAGTTGATCCAGCAAGTATAGGGGTTGACTTATAATTATAAGATTGGGAGTTTAAATCATACTAATGTGAGACCCTTCTTGGTGAGGTTAGACCTTGGTGTAGATTCACAAACTTAACTAGGGACATTTGGGTCGGGTCCCTCTACCACCCTTCTTTCATGGAGAAGTTGAACAACAAAACCCACATGACAGTTGACCAAAAAAAAAAGCCCACATGACCATGTTTTCCTTTCTCCAACAAAAGGTGTGCTTTTTAAGAAAAGTGGATTGTGGGGCCGACTCGTTGTAGAGGGCACCGTGCTTGACATAAATATAGTAGGTACTTAGGTGACCAAATATTGTTGCCTTCATTAATTAATTGAGAACAACGCAACAGGCTCCGAAGATAAAAGTAGCATTTAATTATCTTCTCAGAAAAACTAACGGATCTGTGATGCCGTTATAGGTTACCATGTCATTACTACGTTCCTGATAGTACTAGTAGGAGTATTTGTTTAAAATTTGTTACTCATTCTAAGATCTTCATTTTCATAATGGAAAACCGTCACATTTGTGGATAAAAGACCATAGGTTTATATTTTCGTCCAGAAATCAGCTTGATTACGTCCACCCCATCCCCATTATCCATATTCATCGTAGACAATATAGTTTCTAGATAAAGATACTCCATCTCCATTTGAGGGCAAATTCCAACAAACTAATTAAATAATTAACTTTTTTGGAAAGATTAAGGAAACTAATTAAATTAACTTAGAATATTTTTATTTTTTTCTTTAAACTAAATAGTTTGATCAATAAACTAATATATAATCTAAAAAAATAACATATAAAATAAGTAAACTCCTTAGTCTCTTTAAAAAAAAATCAATTAGTACCGGTACTAAACAATCGCGACATCTATGTTCATTAGCTGCCAATCTGCCATCCAAGTCAGCGGATCGTTCGAGATCCTCCTCCTTCGGCTTTGACAACGTTGAGACAGACAGCTACTTCGACGGGCCCACCCAGCTCCCTCCTCGTCTCTTCCACCCAACTCCCTCTCTTGTTGTCTCTGCTTTTAAACATCGTTCTTGGCTTTTGGCACCACCGCTTCGGTATTACGTGCCTTCCTATGAATTAAAGTTTCATGAATCAACTCTCTAAGCTTTCTTCTTCTGCTTCTGCTAATCTGATGGCGACGGTGCCCATGAGCTGCAACTACTCTTTGACTTTGTCTGATCCTGGCCATGCTTTTCCCTTGTTCATTACTCGCTTCAAATTCCGTAGAATCAAAGTTTCTCGCATGAAAGTTGGGGGTGACCGAGCTCGTCGTCTGCGTGTGTTTTGCCAATTTGAGGTGATTCTTTTCTTCTTTATCCTCTTACGTTGACAAGTCTCGCTTCAGTTTTTTTGTTTGGTTCTGAGTTGTGTTTCAGTAAACTCTCGTCAACCCAATCTAAGGCTTCTATTGCAAGAGAAGAGACATTGTCTGTGTTTCACCGATGATATAACAGATTTGAGGAAGTTACAATTCTCAAGCCATAAACAAGTTTTCTTAAAACGACTAATTTGAGGAAGAGTAAAATGCATAATAGCAATGGCTGAAACTTCACAACCTCAAGTTGAGGCCAGCTGTTTAGTGGGTCAATAATGCTCATACGTGGCAACGAACTTTTTTTCACAGTTTGTTTCAATGTTTCTTCTTTACATATCTTTAAGACAAAAAAAGAAGGGTATGTTTTACTTCATTACAAAAAAGAAAAAAAAAAAAGAACTTTATCTTTGACTAAAATTCCAATTGTACTCTTGCTTCGTACCTACAAAATTCTGCCTGGCAGAGCCTCTTCAACAGAATGACCATAAAGCAAGAATGGACTTGGAAGCTAAACAGGAAATTGGATTTCTCATGTTGTCATGATCAGTTTTTTTCCCCTTGTCAAAGTGATATGCCTAGTTAGCGTTCAAAACTCCTTTCACGTCCTCACCTCATACACCGTAAATATACACCGTAAATCATGTTGAAAAAACAACTTCTACCGCTAACCCAAACAAGCAAAAGTTATTGTTAGAACCGTCATGTGATCAATACATCCAACCACACTTCATGAGATATAGCTTGTTATTGTCATTGTTATTGGTCATATTTCCATACCTAGTTGAATGCATTCTATTAAGTAACTTGTATTTTTAAATGGGGAAGAACCTTGTGAAGGAAATATGCGAGCTTAAGTGAATGAAATTGGGTGGATATGTTTGAAGGTCTTATGATTTCATTGATCTGGATCAGAAGATAACTTTATTGTAAAGTTTACATTTAAAAATTGGCCTGGTCCTTGTTTTGAAGAATAATCTTTACAGTTTCATAATCTGTCAATCACAATTTTCAAGACAAAATAAAAAAAGAAATGGTTGCTAATGTCAAATTTTCGGTGTGTCTAACAACCATGACAAACACGACTGAATTGCTATTATTGTTATAATATAATATCTTCTGACTTGTATTCTTCCATCAACAAATTTTTTCATGCAGTCGGAGAAAAAACAGATAAGAAAGTGTTCTCCTTTTCTTGAAAGTTTGTTACTTTCTGGTAATGGTGCCCTGGCTCCAGATGAGTGGAGAACTGTTCCTGACATTTGGAGATCTTCAGCGGAGAAGTATGGGGATCGAGTAGCCCTGGTGGACCCATATCATGATCCACCTTCAACTATAACTTATAAGCAGGTCTTTTATTTGTTTGTTGGTGTCTGCAATTTATTTATTTATTTTTGACAAATTGCACCCAACAAGTGATGGAATGCGATATGTTTAGGCACAAGTTCTGCAGTTTGATAGTAAATAGTTCATTCCTATTCTGAAGTTTTAGAAAAGATCATTAAGTTTGACCAATGACAACATCCTAAACATTAATCTATGAAGAAACTTCATGGAGATTCGAAGCAACATCTCAAAAGTTACATGTATGTGAGAGAATCTTTGTTTAAAGAGGAGAGAAATAAAAATCTGATATTGGATACTTTATGAATGAATAGGATGAAGAATCCACTTGTTAGCCTGGTAAGCACTTAAAACTGTCGATGGAGTCGATGTTGTGTTTTTTCCCATTCATGCAAAATCTTACAGTTTTAGTATTATCTTTTATCTCTCATACTTCAACACTCCTCTGTTTTGATTTGCTTCTCTCACATCTCATCTAAAATTTATTGGTTTCTAATTATGTCGGGGAAGTGTTAGAAGGTACTGGATTAGCACGTATTGTTATTGTTCTTTTTTCTGAATTCTATATCTACATGCCCAACTCAGGAAGTAGGATTTCAATAATGATGTCCGCTTCTGATATCTTCAATGTGACACAAGTTGGCATGTTAAGGTTCTGGAACTTCATAGTTTAATATATAACGGAAATCAATGCTTATCAAAAGATACATTGCCCTATTAATTCGTTTATAGCTTACTTTTGCTTTCTTTCCCATAAAAATTTCAGTTGGAGCAGTCAATTTTGGATTTTGCTGAAGGCTTGAGAGTGATTGGAGTTAGACCAGATGAGAAGATTGCACTTTTTGCTGATAATTCTTGTAGGTGGCTTATTGCAGATCAAGGTATACATAATCATGGTCTCCATGACTTTTTCTGCATAATTGAGATTAATCCAAAGTCAGTGTATTAATTTCAGGAAATTGCAACCTGTACAGATCTAGCGTGACAAACTTTGTGAGTTTTCATAGTCAAGAAACTTTAGTAAAACGTGGTAGTAGTTGTTTAAAAACACAATAGTTGCTTTGAAAGTTTCTAATATACTAGTGAATAAAAGTTATAAGATACTGTAGAAGTTAACCTTTTTTGCTAATGAAGTTACCACATATTTAGATGTTATCAATTCTGAGGTGGGTGGGTTAGGATTTATGTAAGGAGCTTTACACATGATTTTGCATACAGATGATGAAAAGAGGCCACCATGTTGCTTAGACGATAAGGTTAACCTGTTTCCTAGGCTGACTATTATTTAAATAACATTTCCTTTTATTTTTCTTCCTTTCTTTTGAAGGAGAAAAGATAGCCAAAACATGTATAGTTAACATCGTTTCCTATATCTATATGATGTGCTCAGCTCTCTTCCTTTCTTATCAGAAAGCTCATGTTCTGAATACTAGCTTTTACCCATGCACATATGTCTGTCCGTGTGTTTTTGTGCATGATTATAAATCACATCCATGCTATATTTAGTCTAGGTATGATGGCAAGTGGAGCAATCAATGTGGTAAGGGGTTCAAGATCATCAGTTGAAGAACTACTGCAAATATACAACCACTCTGAAAGGTTTGTTAGTATTTTTCATGTGAACGTATATCTGTTGTAAACTTGCAAATTCGTGATTCCATTAAGCCTTGATGTGCATTATATATTGTCAGTCTCATCTTTATAGTATCAAACTTTTATACATATTACAAACTTATAAATACGCTGGCCATCATGCTGGACCAAACTTTGACAATTGATGAGTTTTTCTATCATAGTAGGTCCAACGAAATGTTGATGTTTTAGGGTTATTATATAAAGCAGGGAACAGTCCGAGGCATGCGATCATATTCTGTTAATATGATGGTGTATTCAAGTGATAATGCACTTGTAACTTTATATACATGAATGGCCGATCTTTATTCTTGTACACTCAACTTCTGCTATTATTACCCAGTGTTGCACTTACTGTGGACAATCCTGAAATGTTTAATCGGATGGAAGAGACATTCTATTCCAAGACTTCCATGAAATTTCTTATTCTACTCTGGGGAGATAAATCACAATTACTTGGTGGCAAGAGCAAGGAGCTTCCTGTCTTTAATTTCTTGGAAGTCATGGATTTGGGGAGACGAAGTCGCAAGGCCTTGTTAGAATCACATGATTCTAGTAAGTCTACTTTCTATTTCCCTTAGAACTCAGATTTCATATTTTTACTTAAGGACAATACTCCAAACCTTGGAAATTTCCTTAGTGGGAAAGTATCTGTCAGTTGCATTAGAGATTTTAGTACGAGTAGTATGCAAGTCCTTCCCTCAATGATGATGTGTTAAATTATATATGGAATCTGGGGAAAAGGAAATGATTTTGTGGGTTATATTCACATAACTGTGCTCGATGTTAGTCTTATCGTCATTCATCAAACAAAACATTGAACAGGTGCTGTGCTGGTTCATAACATTCTATTCTGATTGCAGAGCAACACTATGTCTATAAAGCAATCGACTCTGATGACATTGCTGCTATTTTATACACTAGCGGAACTACTGGAAATCCAAAAGGTGTAATGCTTACTCATAGGAATCTTCTGCATCAGGTTAGATAGTGAATATGTTATCTAGAAGCTCTTGCTTTCTTTATCTTCTTCATTTGTTTTTTTATGGTCCTTGGGATGAGTAACCCTAGTGCTTGATCATTGATTCACCTCTTATTTGTTTGGCTTTTAGAAACTCATTGCCTGGTGGCTTACTTTTTTATTCTATTTTTTATCCCTTTTGACTGTAAACGGATACAAGTTTCAACTTATTTCAGTTTGAAAATATTTCTTTGGTTTTAATATACCATTGACACTATCATGTGTAAATTTCTAGATCAAAAACTTATGGGATGTTGTACCTGCTGAACCTGGGGATAGATTTCTAACCATGCTGCCACCTTGGCATGCATATGAAAGGGCTTGTGAGTATTTCATTTTCTCACATGGAATTGAGCAAGTATACACAACTGTGAGAAACCTAAAGGTACTTTTACTTTAAGACTATATGGACTACTTAGTTGATTAACTTGATTATTTGTGATAAAGGACAATGCAGGTATTAATATCTTCCTTCTTTGTCACAGGATGATTTGGGGCATTATCAACCACATTACTTGATTTCTGTTCCTCTAGTTTATGAAACATTATACAGGTAAGGCCATTTTTCAGGAGTTGTATCAATGTGCATATGATGAAGTTTATAAATTGCATTGATGTTGCCTGATAGAATGTCAAAAAAAAAAAAAAAGCCCTTTTAAGTGAAACGTGGTGTATTTTGCAAAAACAATTTGTGTAATGTTGTCCTTGACTAAGTTATAACTGGAAGGAGGGTTTTGAATCCTCCTGCTCAATATTCCTCATCTGTCTCAGTAAATTCTTTTATGGACGGTATATAACTTGAGTTGATCCACATGCCAAAGAAGGACATCATGATTCTCATTCTATTATGAAGGCTGTTAATTCTTTTTTTACCAAAAAATGAGGATTTACATTTCTTTGTGATCAATAATGATTGTTACGTTGCAAATGTTTGATGTTTAATTAAATTTATCTTGGTGATAATGCCAGACTCTAACTATACCATTTATGCTTTTTTATTATAGAAAATGATAAAAAATGTATGAGATTTTAAGTTGACTTTTCATGTAATTCATTACACCTCGTGGCATTTTGAGGCTGTTTTTGTTCTTGTAAATTGAAAATTGTGGTGGATTTCTTCTTGAAGGTGAGGCCAATTAGCTTTGTTAAAACTTTGGTGCTAAAATCACTCTGAAGATATCTTTGTTGATGATGATGCCAGAATCTCGATCAACTGAATCATATCTTGGATTTCTCTTGGGAAGATTATGGGTTTCGATGTTACTGATTTTACTTTTATCTTTTTTGATGTTTCTTGTATCTTCTGTAGTGGGATCCAGAAGCAGATATCTACGAGTTCTCTTTTGAGAAAGCTTGTTGCAATGACTTTCATAAGGGTTAGCTTAGCATACATGGAGTGTAAGAGGATTTATGAGGTCTGTTCATAGTACATTTTTGAATAGTTTCTTAAGTTTTGGCATGATCCAATGAACTTCTTTCAGCAATCTTATTGCTGGCCTTAATAACTCCTCCAATATTTTGGATGAAAGTTATCATTGTATCGCCAACTAGGTTTTTTCTTTGCTTCAGAAATCAAGTCTTCACAAGGATCAAAGTTTCTAGATACTTGCTGCTATTATGAGTTTATCTACCATTCTGGACTACTGAACCGAATTGCTTGCATCTTTGCTGTGGATTTTCTTCTCTGCTTCCTTCCAGTTTAGTATTCAATTATTGATTTAGAAGCTCCATAGATTTGATGTTTTTTCCCTTTTTGGGGTTTTATCCATACATAGTACTATATCTTGGCTTAGAAGTTACAGCATATCTCTTTGCTTTTGAGGCTGTGCCATGAGTCAATGAAGACTTCCTAAACTTTTCCTTCTACGTAAACTTGAGAATACTACATGTCTATGAGGTAGACAAATATAGGGCGGCCCAGTACATGAGACTCTCACCAAATAGGGTTTGGGAAGGGATAGATGTACGTAGTTAGTCCCCTGTAGGGGGAGATGTTGTTTCTAGGTTCTGAACCCATGAACCCTTGGTCACATGAAAATATGAAAGCAACCTTACCGCTGCGCCCAAACTCACTCTCATGATTTCTAAGTTTTATATTTAGCACAATTTCTCTACCAGCTTGTACAAATATGTGATTTTTTTTTTATAGGCAGTGAATTTCTCTATTATTTTTTCTCCACCATTTTTACTGATTTTGGCCAATGATATTGCTTTTAACAAGTTTCAATTTTATTTATAGGGAAAGTTCCTAACAAAGCATCAGAATCAGCCTTCTTATGTCTTTTCAATATTGGATTGGATATGGGCAAGAATCATTGCCATAATATTACTTCCAGTTCATTTGCTGGCAAAGAAACTTGTCTACAGTAAAATCCATTCAGCTATTGGAATAAAAAAGGTCTCGTAATGTTCTTACTTATTTTCTAAATAAAACTTCAGTACATATATGCTTTTAGTTGATTGTTTGTCTTTTAAACTTTCATTGAACTTCCCTGTCATTGGTACTTAAGTTGGAGGAATAACATACTGTCTTTACATTGTAAGATGCTTTTTATTGTGCATGGTTCCCTTGCATTCAGGAGGGCCCTATTTTTTAGAGGATAGAAAGAAGCTTGAAAATTAACCGGTAAAAATACATGTTTCTGTTTTCTTTGTGTTGTTTATACGAAATATGTTGTTCATCTATGCTGTGTGCCATAACATGTCACTATTCATGATTTGGAATTGGCCTACTCTTGTTCATGACCAGTAAAACTTTCTGGTAATATGCAGGCTGGAATAAGTGGTGGTGGTAGTTTGCCCTTGCATATCGATAGCTTTTTTGAGGTTTGGTACTTGCTATATATACCCTGGTGAAGTTGATTCTTTCAAGCATCCTTTTATGTTTTTACTTGATAATATGCAGGCAATTGAAGTGAAAGTGCAGAATGGATATGGTTTGACAGAGACTTCGCCTGTAATTGCTGCTCGACGCCCTGGATGTAATGTAAGGAACTAACCAACTACATTATGGGCCAGTTTGCACTTTATGAGACAAAATTCCCCTTATATATTTACCTCATACAATGCATCACTTAAAATAAGTTAAACCAAACAAACATAAAAATACGCTATTGATCATTTTATCTCAAGTACATACTTTGTACTTCTATTTTGAAAATTTATTTAGGGGAAGTTTTCAAAAGTTATATAGTTTTTTTCTAATTTTATTTTTTCATGCAGACATTGTGGAGGTGTTTGTCTTTATCCATGGAGAAGTAAATTTATTAAACCATTTCAGGCTATCCTATAATAGGTGAAGGAGAAGTTCCAATTTAATTTGGAAAGGGAAACATTTGGGGAAAACTAGAAAAAAAATTGGCGAATTAATTTCCTTCTTTTAGTCTCTGATTAAAAAAAATGCAATACGGCACAAAAAAAGACTAACATTACAATTATTTTCATCTTCGATCCAGCCTAGTAAAGCTATATGACAGTTTGCCCTTCAATTTTGTCATCCTTACATTTTTTAATGGAAAATCTGCTGTAGGTTCTTGGTACCAATAATCTAACCTTGCTTCTGGGAAAAATGATCGTTCATCATCAAGATTGACTTGCTGAACCCCATCATGAGCATTTATCCCTTAAAAATATATTGACACCAATAGAATTGCAGGGGCATATTTCAACATAAGATTGTTAAAGTGCAATAGCTGGTTGTATTTTTTATAATATTCACTCCTGCAAATAGTTGCTCTTGTATCTGAAAATGTTACAGATGCAATCTTGTGAAGGTTATTGGATCTGTTGGGCATCCTATTCAACATACAGAATTCAAAGTTGTAGATTCTGAGACTGGTGAGGTTCTTCCATCAGGTTCAAAGGGCATATTAAAAGTCAGGGGCCCTGAAGTGATGAAAGGATACTATAAGGTAATTTACTTTGCCTAAATGTTAATGATTTTGGTCTATCTATATATATATATCTATTGAAGTGTGTGAAAAGAGGGAGAGAGGGAATGAGGGAGTGTGTGTCTGTCATGAGTTTATAATTGGACGTGTCCTTTGACCTTGGAGCAGTTTCCCTTCACAATATACAGAAAGGTCTGTTATAAATAAGAAGCCAAAATTCTTTGCTCAGATGTTATAATATATTGGGATGGAGCATCTTGAAGGGTGTTTAGTGCCCCTTCGATGCTTATCTCATGCTATCTTCAAAGCATGTGATCTGATGTTTTTTGATGCAACACATTTAACATAATATTGAAGAAACCTTTTCAATGGACAGTCAGAAACCCTCCAATTTCATGTGGCTTTTTCTGAATCAAGTTGTGACAGTTTCATATGTTATTGTTGTGTTAAGAATCCTTCAGCTACAGAGAAAGCCATAGATAAGGAAGGATGGCTGAATACTGGTGATATTGGTTGGATTGCTCCTCATCACTCTATTGGGAGGTGTTGTCATTCTGGAGGTGTGGTAGTTGTTGAAGGCCGTGCTAAAGACACTATTGTTCTTTCAACAGGTGTGTCAAAAGTTGCATAAAAATGCGGCCTATTCATCTGTGCATTCTAGAAATTGTCTCCTCTCTCTCTCTCAGTGCTGTCTAATTTTATTTCATTAGTGGATATGAGATAATGTATTGTACCAAAAATAATGCACAGTGTGGAGTCCAGTGAAAAGGGGCAGAGGAAGACCGAAGAGAACGCCCAATGAAGTTTTTTTTAATCATTTTGTCTCTATAACTATCATTTAATTATTTTCCTACTCATAATGTGTAGCTCTGGAGTTTTTTTCTTCTTGCATCCTTAGTGGCAAAATCCTTAGCCCCCTAACTACTTGTTTGGATATGAAAAGGAGAAAATGCTGAGCCAGTAGAACTTGAAGAAGCTGCCATGAGGAGTAGCCTAATTCAACATATTGTTGTTGTTGGCCAGGTGAATTTATTTTTCCCATCAAAGTCTCAACTTTTCCGGCTCAAGCCATTCATATCAACTGTCTATCTTAGATTTTATATTATATGCAATATAATAATTTAAATTCATTGCTTTCTGTGACAAAAGGATAAGCGACGTCTAGGAGCTGTGATAGTTCCTAACAAGGAAGAAGTGGTGAAAACAGCAAGGAATTTGTTAATTATAGATCCCAACAGTTCTGATGTCAGTAAGGAAACAGTAACCACCCTGGTATATAAAGAGCTAAAGACCTGGTAAGACTCACTTTGCTTCTGCATGTTGTATAGAATGACAAGAACATTATGCCCTAGATAAATCTATCTGTATGGTTTTTGTTGGTGTGCTAATTAGCTTACTTAGTGAAAGAGATTGAATTAATTTGTTATTGTAGCTGGACAATATGGTTGAGTGTCACTTATTTTTGAATGTGCTAGGTACTTTTTACGTGAGAAGAAGTGTCTATGAAAAGGAAACATATAAGAAAGTTAGAGGGTCTTTCTTCCCTTATCTTGCTTTCTTACTTCTCATGCAGGACATCAGGATTTCCATTCCAAATTGGACCTATCCTTCTTATAGATGAGCCTTTCACGGTTAGATTTGGAATTCACAGCAGAACCTTGATGATATTCAAGTCGTAAAAAGTAATATATTTTGCTGATCTTTTGGCTTTGCTAACAGATTGATAATGGCCTTATGACTCCCACCATGAAAGTTCGAAGGGATAAAGTTGTGGCTCAATACAGGGAGCAAATCGACGATATGTACAAGTAAACCAAGCTACTGGGAATAGTATCGTACTGGCACAGGAGAGCTATGACCAAGTTCTATGTAAAGACTAAAGACAAGGAATTACTGCCCCTCTATGTTCTTTTTTCTAGTGTATCTTCCTAAAAAATAAAAAGGCTGTTCTCCACGTCAAAGTTTAGCCTGATTTGTGCAATTATTTTGAAGCAACCATCAAGAACCGAGATAAATACTTATTTTAAAAATACAATAAATAATCAAGAACAGACAGACATGATTACATTGTATGGAGCCTGCAAAATCGTTTTAAAGTAAATGTAACAATTATGTTGTCAAGCTCTCAAGTAAAATTTGTCCATTCTAAAATGCAATTTGCAAGGAAAATGAAAATATTCAATGCACAAATTAATGCTTAAGTATATATGGTCTCATCCCTGGCTGGGGAGAATATAGAAGCAAGCCATCGGATTTTCTAACATCCTAGTTGAATGTAGGAGCTACAAAACAAAAAATGTCTCTAAGCCTAAGAAGCTAGAAAATGGGAAGCTTTTGTTTATTTTTCACTTCCTAGCTTACAAATTGATAATAATATCTCACGTAATGTTATATTTCCATTCTCTATTACAAGATTTTCGGTCAGACGTTTGAAGTCACCAGAAGTCATTGCACGAACATTTTCCATCCTTAAAGTGATGATATCTCTTGGCATCTCGAACATAAATCTCTCTGCTTGCAATAGAGCTGATAAGTTTCAAAACAGTATGGCAATCTCCACAAACACGAAGATTTTTCACTATGCGTATAATTGTCCCAGGAACAGCCTTGAGAAGGCCATAAGCCACGGCCAACCTCTCACTATGCCAGAAAAGCTGTCTCTCTTTCTCTTGCTGATCCATGTCGTGTAAAACAGAACTAGTATCAGGAACATAACCTCTTCTCCTCATCTCTGCATCTATCTTTCTCATTAAACCTAAAATCTCATCCTTCATTGGATGACATGTCTCTCCAGCATAAAACACATGGCTTTCCTTTCCCAGATCAATAGAACTGTACCCTGGTTCCTTCTTAACTTCCATCATTGCCATTAACTTTCTCACTTTTGACACATTTTCCCACATGCCAGCTCCCGCATATATATTAGACAGCAATATATAGGTGGAGGGATCTTCTGGTTTTGTATTTGATAAATGATCGGCAATCCTTATTGCCATATGGGTTTTACCGTGGGACTTGCAAGCACTAAGTAATGCGGCCCAAGTAGGTTCATCAGGCTTGAATGGCATTGTTTTGATTAGATTTTCTGCTTCTTCAAGGTAGCCAGATCGACTAAAAAGGTCAAGCAAGCAAGTATAGTGCTTCAAAGAGGGGATGATATTGTAAACTTCAACCATTGATTTGAACAAAGCACGGCCTTGGTCAACTAGACCGACATTACCGCATGCATAAATCAATCCAACGAAGGTGACTTCATTTGGTTTAATCCCAGCCAAAACCATTTCATCATACAAAGCCAATGCCTCCTCGGCTTGACCATGTTGAGCAGTGCCAAAAATAATTGAAGTCCAAGAAATGACGTCCTTCCTGCACAATTTATAGAAGATTTCTTTCGCTGCTAAAAGGTCACTACATTTGGCATACATATCTATAAGCGCGTTGCTTATGAATAAGCAAGATTCATATCCAAGAGTTATAACCAGACCATGAATCTGTTTTCCAGGCTCCAAAACAGCTAAATTGGCACAAGCACCAACTACACTTGAAAGAATCAATGGGTCTACTATATCAATCCCATCTTTTTTCATTTCAATGAAGAAGCATAGCCCGTCAACTTCATTCCCACTCTGTATCAACCCAGAAATCAAAGCTGTCCAAGTAAACAAGTTCTTATGGGGTACTCTATGAAACAGTTCAATAGCATCTGATTGTCGTCCATTCCGAGCATACCCATATATCATAGCAGTCCAAGAAACCAAATTTAACGAAGAAATTGAATCAAAAACAGAACGTGCATGATCAGGCAACTCACATTTGGCATACATATCAACCAATGATGACTTGACAACATTATCTTCCCAAAAGGGCGACAACAAAAAGCGAGCATGCACTTGTTTACCTTGCCTAACAGCACCCAAATTAGCACAAGCCTTGACAAGGCTAGCAAATACAAAATGGTCAGGTTGTAACTTATCATCCTTCTGAACTGAGTAAGAGACGGAGAGTGCTTTTTGGGGATGGTTGGATAGGTTGCAGGCAGTGAGAAGAGATGCCCACGAGACACAATCTCTGTAAGGCGTTTCTTCGAACAGTTGAAGGGCATTTTGAACAAGACCGCATTTGCCATAGGCATCGAGGAGAGTGTTGGGTAAAGGCTCGCATGTCAGAAGTCCAGATTTCAAGATTTGAGCATGGAGTTTCTTGGCGAGGGATGGGTTGAGGCGCTTCGAAGATAGCTGGAGTTGAAGCACGTACCGAGAGATAGGCATTCATCCCCGGATTTCGAGCAAGCAGAAGTGGAGAGCTCAAATCACGAGCAGGTTTAAAATTTTATTTTATTTTTGTTTGAAAAAATGAATGGTGAGTGAAGCCCAAATATGGGCCATAGTCAATAGGGCCCATTAATTTATGGTCCATAGCCTCGATCCTATTATGGGCCTCGGCTTCCTTCGCAAATGCAAACTATCAATAAAGCCCATTAATTTCTACTAATATAACTAGGGCAAAGCATTGGGCGGGTTGAGAAGCTCATACCTAAACTTATAGTCCGCCCATTTAACTTTAAACGGGTATAGGAAGATATCTTGTCTCAACCCATTTAAACCCACGTGGAACGGGCAAGATATAAATGGCGGAAATTGGCGAGTTTTGGGTAACTCACTTATGACAAGTTTATTTTTTTTTTGAGAAAAATACATATAAGCATTAAGTATCCACCTAAATTTATCATTCTAAATTCTGAAATATGAATCTCCAGAATTCAATAATCATAATTCATAAAAAAAAACCTAAATTTAGACAAGTGTCATCATAATATAATTTTGATGTTCAAACTTCAAGTGGGGAAATGAGTATTTCATGACAATGTGGCGTATTATTGTCCAAGTGTCCATATAGTTAATAATATATATATATATATATATATATATATATATATATATAATTAAATGGGCGGGTTTGGGCAGCCTGAAGGTGCGCCTATAGCTCGCCAATTTAAGTATTAAATGGGCGGGTTTTAACCCAACCCGTTATGAGCCTTTTTTGGCGGGCTCAAAATGACTCAGTTACATTGGATTGCGAGCAGGCTCATGGGGTTCGGGTCCTATACTCGGTCCTAAATATAACTCCCAATCGTAGCCCACTCACTACTAAGGAGTCTTACAACATGAGTTGTAGTTCAGTTATGCTGAAGCTTCTAGTTTGAGGTCAACACCTTTGTTTTTCTTTTCATCAATACGGCCCATTATGCATATATTTTATGATTATTTAATTAAAGATGATAATGTTTTTTAAATGATGATTTTGGCTGTCCAAGGTATGATATGACTGTTCAGGCAATCAATGATGAGTCGTAGCATACTGAAAGGGATCATGTATTTTTTTTAAGTAGTTTTCAAATTATTATTTTTTTGGTCAAAGAAGATACCATTAAAATAAACCTCAAAAGAGTACTATTACAAAGAGAAGAACTACACAACAATCAGAAAAATCAAATGACAACCATAGCAGAAAACAAAAAAAAGCCAAAGCACAGAAAAACAAATACAACGGAAAACCGAAAAAACAAGTAAACAAACTAGCCACCATCCAAAGCTTTTAACCGGAAAGTGAAGAATTATCAACCCCATCACAAGTCTTCTGAGCCTCCAGAGTTAGAAGAGATAACAAAGCGGGTGTTGGTCGTGCAACCCACCCAATAGGGCACACCCTTTATAAGCATCATTAAGGAGATCCGCAAAGACGGTTGCCCCCTCTCGGGGTAAAGGACAAGGAGAACCCAACCTTAGAAGGCGAGAAGACAATTAACGTCCGGATGATACTTCTACATCTCCAATCATACAAGTCCGGTGACTTAGCCTCAATACAAGAGAGAGGGATAGACAATCCGATTCAAAGATCACCTTATCAAGCCCAAGGTCAGAGCGAGGCGAGCCTCTTCGGGCTAAGGCTTGATCATAAAGGCGAGTAAATAGATTTGACCTTATCCACAAATCCCCATCTAAAAAAGCCGCAAAATCACGACAAATTACCCCAATAGCAGCTTCATTCACATGAGAAGAAAAGGCTCCATCACAATTAATTTTAAGGCTACCAAGGGTTGGGGAGACCATTTAATGCCAGGACTATCACGCCCCTCGACAAAAAAGGATCCCTATCCCATTTCGCACTATTAGCCCAAAATTCAAAATTACTCCTCCGAGCCAATTCAATAGATGCCAGGGTTCGGCCGCTCGTGGTCAAATGTCATTTCATTTCTAGCCTTCCAAGTAAACCACAAAAGCCAGCAAATCAAAGAAAGATCATGCTTACTCAGCAGAGGCGATCCTGTCATCAAAATCCACCACGCATTGAAGTTAGTGATTCTGGAAACATCAACTCTAGCCCCAAGAGAGCAGCCAAACCATATGCATCGAGTCCAAGGACAGTGGAAAAATACATGCTCAACAGTCTCCTCGGCATCCGCACATACTGGGCAATGACTATATTTGGACCTTCGTCGCCGAACCAAAGTAGAATTGGTGACAATTGCCTTACTTAAAACCCGCCATATGAATTGTTGTACACAAGGTATCACTTTAATCTTCCAAATCAAGTTCCAGCATTGGGTGTGGATTATAGTCGAAGAGCTAGCTCTATTCACATTAATAGAATTCCAGTCTTTCCGACAGTGGTAGCCCAACTTCACTGTATACACTCCATTCCTAGCACCAGTCCACAACAACTTGTCCTCTAGCCCATTGGAGGGGATAGGGATACTATAAATGGCCTTTTTGACTTCAGGAGATACATATTGGTTAATAGGCGAAAGGCTCCACTGCCCACCAATTATCAGATCACAGACTCTACCATTTAAGATAATCGGGATATCGATGGTCTTTGGTCTCTCCGGAAAACCGCTCCGGGACCCACGGGTCACCCCATATTCGATAGCGATACCATCGCCAATGTCCCACCTAAGATCCTTCTTGAGGAAATTTCGCCATCTAAGATACTAGACCAACCCCAAGATGCCTTATAGCCTATCTCCGCATTAATGAAGTTTTGTTTGGGAAAGTACACACCTTTTAACACCCGAGCCCAAAGATCAGTAGGCCTTGTCATAAGCCTCCAAGCCGTCTTAGCCAAGAGGGCATCATTCATCATTAAGAGGTCCCGAAATCCCATCCCTCCGTAACTCTTACTACTCGGGTCATAGCTTCCCAAGATTTCCAATGAGTCTTGCCTCCGAAGGCATTTCTTAGTCCCACCGGAAGTTAGCTATAAGGCTATTGATTTCCTTACAAGTCTTAATGGGGAATCTGAAACAATTCATTGGATAAATCGGGATTGCCTGGATAACCGCTTTGATCATTACTTCACGACCTGAGAAGGATAGGAGAGAATGACTCCATCCTTGGATTTTATTCGCTACTCGCTCTCTGATGTAAGCCAAGGCCTGATGTCTAGTTTTCCCCCAAATGCTAGGAATGCCCAGATATGTTCCTGGATCCTCTGTTACTGGGATGTTCAACAATCTGCTCACCATACTTCTCACTGCAGGAGGAGTGTTAGAAGAGAAAAAAATACTGGATTTATCTAGATTAATAACCTGACCTGAGGCTGTGCAAAGACAAATCCGAATATTAGCCAAATTAATACAATTTCTATGACTAGCATGCATGTATAAGAGGGCATCATCGCAAAAAACCGTGAGTGAGAACTGGACACCCATTACTCAATTTAATACCTTTAAGCCGCTTGTCATTCGGCTCTTACTAATCATAATAGAGAGAACCCTCGCAACAATGATGAAAAGATATGGCGAGAGGGGTCTCCCGGCGAATACCTCTAGTAGGAATAAAAGATTTCACATTTTCCCCGGATAAACGAGATATTTAAACTACGTAGCGCACACATTTCATAACAAGAGACACCCACTCCCCGACGTAAACCAAATCGTAATAAGACATTCTCAATGAAATCCCACTCGACCCTTGGCCATAAGCCTTACTCATATCCATCTTAAGGGAGAACTCATACTTACCTCCCGAGTACTTACGACGAAGGTAATGGTAAACCTCATGTGCTATAATAATATTATCATGAATACGGCGGCGAGAACGAATGCACTCGATTCCGGGAGATACACACATCAAGCAAAGGTCGCAACCTATTGGCCAAAATTTTTGAAATGATTTTATACGAGAAGTTGCAAAGGCCAATAGGGCGAAAATGTGAAACGTGTTCCGGTTTATGAATCTTGGGGATAAGAGTGATGTTAGTCATATTAATCCCCTCTAAAACGAATGACCCGCAAAAAAATCATTGACCATAGAACAAATAGAATCACCAATTTCGGACCAAGCGAATGATAAAATTTACTGGGAAAAACCATCAGCCCGGCGCCTTTGTACTCCCAAGACTAAATGCAGCCGATTTAATCTCCTCCCTCGAAACAGGTAACATAAGACTGTGATTCATATCCTCAGAAATTTTGGGGTCAATACAGTTCAAGATAGCACCCATTGGTTGAGGACCAGAAGTAGCAAAAAGATTCTGAAAAAAACTGGCAATATTCTGAGAGATAGCATCCTTCTTCATTAACCAGTTGCCCACATCATCTTTAATACAAGAAATTCGGTTCCTTTGTCTCCTCTTGATAGTAGATACATGAAAGAAACGAGAGTTTTTGTCACCAGCTTCTAACCAATTGATCCGAGAGCGTTGCCACCAATACTGTTCTTCTAACTCCAGTAATCTCTCCAGATCACCTTTTACCTCCAAAATCCCTCTAGCAATATCAGGAGTTCGCTCACTTAGTGATAACTCAGCCAGATGAGCCTTTAAAAGATCAATACGCTTTGCACTATTGGGGAACTCCTTCTTACTCCATGAAATAAGATTCAGTTTGCACCTCTTCATATTGCCTAGAAAAGACTCCGAGACGAATTATCTTGCTCGAGAGAAGGTCCGCCAACTATCTTTTATTACCTCAAGAAAGTGACCATGAGAGGCCCAGGCAGCTTCAAAACGAAAGTCCCGAGTTTTCTTATAATTTTCGTACTGGCATTGGATAAACAAAAGATGATGATCAGAGGATCTAGCCGGGTCAATATTAAAGACCTGAAGAGTAGGGAACTGCTCTCTCAACTGCAAATTGGCCAAGGCCCTATCGATACGTTCATGGATAGTATCCGGACTATCACGGTTATTACACCACGTAAAGCCGGGAGCCATTGTAACCCAAATCCTCTAACTCACAATCAACCACAAAACATTTAAAATTAAGAATTTTCCTCCAAGCTCTGGGCAAACCGCCACACTTCTCAGTCTGGGATAAGATGTCATTAAAGTCCCCAAGACACAACCACGAAGTCCTAATATTTTTACTAATTCTCCGGACCTCTTGCCAACATAACATTCTATCATCTTCATCGTGGGACCATAAATAAAGGAGATATATGTTGGAGTAGAAAAGCAGCAGACATCACACTCGTATGAATAATATTCGGAGATGAGAATAGAATATTAACCGTAAGCACATCCGACCACCATAGAGCCAGGCCCCCACTTCTTCCCACCGGATTAACTATCCATTCTTCATTAAAGCCACATCTACTTCTCACCTTTCAAATTATGGATCTCAATCATATTGGCAATCAATACAATCTTTTTTCATTGAGTATCAAATCTCATGCAAGTAATTATATTAGATTTGATGGGTCATCCATTATATGTCAAGTTTTTATTAAGTGCTATTTTTGGTCCGAAGCAACATGTGTGATTGATGTGATATTCAAAATCAAATTCTTATTGGTCATGAAAGCTTTAGATTAAAGAGCACTAGGGACCTGTTTGGATCCAATAAAGGATTGGAAAGAAATAGAATGAAATGAAAAAGAAAAGAATGAAAAATGTTTTGCCACAGAGTGTTTGATTGACATTGGAAAAGAAAATGGGTTAATAGGAATTTTTTTGTTTGATTGAAAAAAAATGAGATAAGAAAATGAACCAAAAGATCATTTTTTTTTCCTGTATTAAAAATAATATATGAATGCAAATCAACCCATAAATCATCAAGAAAAAACGGAGGGACAGATAACTCTCCGGTGTGGTGTTTTTTCTCTGACTAGCTTTGACTTCCTATTGCATTTATGGCATGAAAGTGGTTGTTGGTTGAAGAAAGGCATCCGCATCTCCTCCTTTCATCCTCACAAACAAATTGAGTCTTTTTCCTTTTCCACCGTCATCTTCTTTTTTTGCCATCATCACCATTGCGACTTCTTATTCCTCCTTCGTCACTAACGGATCTGCAACGACGAAAGTAGGAGGCGGTGGCGGCAAAGAGGCCACCTTCGGCTTCTCCTTCCTCTGCCATCACTGACAGATTTGCACATGAGGAGGCGGTAACAACAATTGAAGAAGAAAAAGAGGGGTTATTTGTGAATTAACTACCATTGGAAAATGAGTTCCCACCACTAATGGAAAGAAAATATATTCACATTGATTAAAAAAAAACACAATTTGCCTGTAGCCGGAAACTATTTTCCTAGGAAAATGGTAAACTAAATGGCGTCGTCAGTTGAAAAATTCAAATTTTCATTTTTTTCCTCTGATTTGCAGCGAACCAAACCGGCCTTAAATAGACCCAAAAAAAAAAATGCAGTGGAATGCATTTTTCAGAAAAATGTTAGAATATCATGTCAATATAATTATTAATAAATTCAAAACAAGATATATACTACTAGTTTTTTTTGAACAGTTAATATGTACTACTAGTTGGTTATTCATAATGCAATTTATTCATGATATTTTGTACGAGAGACGGACACAAAATCAATGTAGTTTTAAACAAACATGATTAGTGGGAGATCTTCAATATAAGATTTTGTTCATAATACAAATAATATTACAATATCTTATAGCAAGGATAGGATGTATTAGCACATTTACCCCAAAAATAAATACCACGACATTTGAGGCAGTTTGGGTTAAGAAATGAGGTGTACGTTTGTCGTCAACTAACTATGAAATGGCCAGTGATTTTGTAGTTCAGTGACATAAAAGTGTTTTTTATTTTATAAGTGGGAGATCCGAATTCGACGTTGCTTATAAAAAATACTACCTCCAGTCTTAATTATAAAACACAGTTAACTTTGTTTGGAGAGATTAATGAAGTTAAATAAGTTACTTAATCATTTTATATGTTGTGTATCTTTAGATTATATATTAGTTTATTAGTTAAACTAATTACTTTGAAGAAAAAAATAAAAATACTCTAAAATAATTTAATTAGCTTCCTTAATTTTTCCAAAAAAGTCAACTATATCTTATAATTAGGACCGAAGAGAAGATTATATACACACCGGCATTGACCTTGCACATGGAGCATCCACTCTAATAACAACAATGGACACACATGATGTGTGGATGTCTATCTCTAATCTCTCTTATCGTTGAAGACAAATAAGAGTGGGTCCGTTCTGAGATATGTGTTATGACTTTCGTTTGTCGTGCAAACACGTGTGCGAAGTGAGCTTTCGTTTATGTGATTGCTACACTCTACATAATCCTTTATTCTATCCAGATTCACTAAAGGTTTCGTCAATCCAATTGATATGAATAGGGTACGTTTTTCTCTCCACATTTCTTTTTAAATTAACACGAGTGTTTAAAAGTAGATTAACATAGTTTTATAAGTTTAAAATATAAAAACGGTAAACTCGGTGCATAAACTCTTGAGTTTAACCGAGTTTACAACTGTCACAAATTTACCAATAACTCGACTCGTTTTTGTAAGCTAGAAATATAAAAACGGTAAATTCAGAAAGTCGATTCAAGAGTTTGACAACGTAACAATGCTTATATTTACTCTATCTCTATTTCTCTTTTTTACCTGCCCCTCATAAATAAAGGCTAATTCGATTATCACACTTTTATTATTGGGATATAAAGGAGCATTTTTACTAACATTCAAAGTAGTTAATGCTATTTTTTGGGTGATAAACTGATAACTACTCTATTTAGTACTGCTATTAATGGATAGTAATTGATGCTCAATACCATGTACGAAAATACTCCCTCCGGTCCGGTCCAAATTATAAGACTTAGTTGACTTTTTTGGAGAGATTAAGGAAGCTAATTAAATCAGCTTAGAGTTTTTTTTTTTCTTCAAACTAAATAGTTTGACTAATAAGCTAATATATAATCTAAGAAAACACAACATATTAAATGATTAAGTAACTTATTTAGCTTCCTTAATCTCTAAAAAAAAATCAACTATGTCTTATAATTAGGACTGGAGGTAGTACCAATTTTTAATGGCATTAATTAATCGTTCTCATGGTACTTGTTTGTTTTTGAAACGAGCTTGTATTTCCCCCGTGCGTTGCACGGATGATAGTACCTCACAGATTACTAAGACATATTTTCCTTAAAAGTGATGCAACTTTTCTGCCTTTAAAGAACATTAAAACATTACTACTAATAAATGACTACATGTTAAAAATGGAATATTGATTCAAATTTGGAGATTGAGCATGGAGCAAATTTGAAATTGATTTTCAGAGCTCTGTTTTTTTAAAAAAAAACAATTGATATACGTGGAGAATTTGAAATAAGACATAAAAAAGATCGAGCCAAATAGCTTCAAGAATTAACTATGCCTTACATCATGATTGTCCTTAGTCTCATCAAATCAGATCTTCCATTTAGGTTTAATTGGACTACGTTCAAATACAATGTAAGAAAAAGATTCCATAAATATATATATATATATTAGGATACTTTATACACAAGTCTAATGTGGATTCCCTAAAACATGAAAGGAGTCATAGTTGGCTATGAATGGAAACAAAGGCATAATTCTTAAAAATATTTTAAATATTATATAGAGTGGACTAACTGCTTTCTGCTACAACGCTTTTCAGCAATGATAAGCCTAATTGCAGCATCGTAAATTAATGTATTTACACAAATCAATGACAATCATGACATGGGAAGTAGAATGCAATATAGAGGACGATCTCATTATAGAACAACTAAACATATCAAACCATGTAATCTTCAATGGGATAAGCAGTGAAGCCAAATATACCGCCCAACTTTATCAACCTGCAACCCCAATTGAAAACTTTGAAAACAGAACATACCTAAACCATGAAACTTTCACATAATTTAAAACAATCGATAATCCTTCATTGCTTGCAAACGATACGTATTAATATAAGTTTAACACCATTGACAAGTCGTCATCATCTTTTTTTTTATGAGAAAAAATAACCAATAATTTAAATTGACTTGGTCATCAAGATAGGATTATGATAGCCCTCTGAACAAAAAAATTCAAAAAGGAAGAAGGAATTAAACTAATTTACATATGTTATCTAGTAAGCAAAGAAGTGGCATAAACCTCGTAGGGTGAACAAAAAACATATTTAGTCACAGATAACATTGAAAAATTTATCCTGAATGATCTACATTGTTGTAGCAGATTAGATGGCAGGCCTTGTATGTCTTGCATGTTGTCTGGATTCACTTGAGCACACACGCAAGAGTTAATTATCTACAGAAGATAGCAGGGCTATTAAATCACTTACATGTAAACCTTGGTGGTTCAACAAAGCAAACCACGTACTTGCTTTTTTATGTTTCTTATATTATAAACCTTGACAAAAATAAATTCATAAAGTATCCCACCTGGCATAAATGAAAGTGACCCCTCAATGTTTACCTTTTCTGCAACAACACGCGCGTGGTCGACACAAATGGAAGCATATTAGTGTTTAAGGTATATCGCAAAGGAGGACAAAGAAGCATGTCAGAAAGTTATGGGTCAAATGATACTACCTTTTTCCATATTTCCTTCAACTCCAGAAGAGCCTTCTCGGTATAAGATAAAGCTAAAAAGCTGAAAGGGAAAAATGTAAGTAAAAGACATAAACTATTAGCATGAACCAATAGATATAAACATTAACCAAGTAACAAAATACACAAGACACTACCTTTTTTCCATATTTCCTTCAATTAAAGAAGATAAGATAAAGCTAAAAAGCTGGAAGGGACAAATGTAAGTAAAGGACATCAACCAATATATATTAGCATGAACCAATAGCTATAAACCTGAACCAAATAAGAGACCACACAAGACACTACCTTTCTCCATATTTCCTTCAACTAAAGAAGACCCTTCTCGGTATAAGATAAAGCAAAAAGTTGGAAGGGACAAATGTAAATAAAGGACATTAACCGATGTATATTAGCATGAACTAATAGATATAAACATAATTGAATTTAACGTGTAAACACAAGGCAATCTCTTTAATCTTACTCTTTCTTATATCATTCAAATCCCATTGGATCTTGAAAGTTACAGGCTTCTACCACAGTCTGGCACAATTCAATTAAGGGGGAAGGCAATAATTCATCTTTAGTTTACTATATAATTTTGGATAGATGACATGCCCGCAATGAATATGTAATGGTCGCAGGTAAATCATGTATGGTGCCAACAATTTGTCTGCTTCATCTCAGACCAAGTGATCAACCCCCAAAAAATATTATTATTTTCTGTCTTCACTTCAGCAAAAAGATAAATAAGGGCATGTACCTTTCATCATCCAAAGCAACTCCAAGACTGTCATGAAGCAAAGCAACACTGTATTCTGAAGAGAAGCAATATCGAAGCAAATCTTCCTCTTCAAGGGACTGGTATGTTTCCTTTATCTTTGACAAACCTGCTGCACAAAATTATTGACCTGTTGTCATTAACTGACCAAAAACGCCCTTGGTCCCAGTTCAAAAAACTAATAGCACCAAATAAGAAACAATAGAATTGAGTAAGTTGCATGCAAATCCAGGAATTCATGGATTACAGTAGCATACTAGCATGTATCACACTAAAATCATGGAACGTAGCCATCAAGAAAGAATACCTTTGATGTATGGAAGAAATTTTCCGTGGCAAGAAAGTTGCCCTGAGATATCAAGAGTACTTACAATTATGTTGAAGAAAAAATTAAAATTAAAAATCTAAATCTCTAAGGTCATTCTTCATAAATGCACCAATCAAACCCATGAAAGAAAGCATATTTCTAATGAAAATTATGTTTAAGGATACTCAAGACAAAAAAATCAGTCATAGAATACAGCATATAAAAATACCCATGTTAAAATCTCCAGATGTAAGTCTTCCCTCAATGATTCATGAGCACCATTCTGCATATTTAATTAAATAGTAGGGATTGATTCAAGGAAAATAGGGAGAGGAAAACCTATAATATCACAAGTAGACCTCAGCAACACAATTCCAGTGTTAGGTCTAACACAGTATTTCCTGCACATGGAGCTCTCCTTGGAAAAACATAAGAGGAGGAGGAAGAGGAGAAATGCCGACCCGTGAAGAAAACAATTTGTAAAAGAAAAGCACTATCTGCACATGGATTCAAATGTTCTCCCTTGTGAAGAATTGGTCTATCCTAAGGCTCCTTCAGCTGCACTTTGTAGCTTTGCAGTATCAAATTCATACATTATCCCTGTAACAATGATAAATTTCAAAATGATGTACTAAAGAGCAAGTAGCAGATTCAAAAACAGAGAATGAATCATCCCCACATCAAGCATCAAGATGAGAACCCAAAAAATCAAACTTGGTAACATGGGGAAATTTTGCAATATCGCAATTAAAAACACGGAACACACCAGGCATATATTGAAAGCAGAAACTAAGAATTAGAAAGCTGAGAGGAAAGAGCTTACTTTGGGGGAAAATATAGAGCTAACTCACAGCCTCTAGTTAACGCTTTGCAATCACGCGGACGCAAGCGATAAGAGGAATGAAGCTCAAGTTTAAAGTTCAAGGGTAAAAAAATCTAGAGACATATTGGTATGATTTATAGTTCATTACCATATTCTAATTCTTCTTTGTCACTTCCATCGTCATTGTCCACTATGATAGCTTTTTCTTTCATTTTCCCTTTCTGAATATACCTCTCTGCAACATGTAAACCCAAAGGAACGATTAAAACCGTGAAAAATGCACACCGATTCAAAATACACATGAAAAAACAATGTTAATTGTAAAAAATTTACCTCGTTCTCCTCCTCAAAGCGATTTTCCTCTTCTTCGCACAGTTATGGAAAACGATAAGTAGATTCGAACCAGTTTTTGGTTCATTTTCCGCTGCATATACCTCTCTACAAAGAGAAAGCCCTATTTCCAGATGCCGACTGTAATACGGATCATAAAGATCCAGAACGACGCCATTGATCCCTCTCGCTGATTCCCTGCACTCCCTTCTGCATGATTTTTAAGGGCAACACAAGAAAGATGAGTCGAATGCAAAGAAAAAGCACCAGCACAACTTCCTCGTTTTTGCTTCTTGGCCGTCGCCGTGGTCATCGGCGAAACTTCCCCGCCTCTGCGATATGGAAAAGAGGGAGAAGCGGAGGCATGGGTTATTAGAGGTAGAAAAACAAAATGCAAACAGGTGTTATTTTTCGAAAGAGCACCTCTTATTGTGTTTCGTGAGGAGGAGGAATTTGAAATCTGAATCTGAGGCAGGCGAAGGGGACAATCTGAACTCACTGCTGGGATAAAGTGTATGTAGTTTGTTCGACGCAAACAAATGTCAGAGATATCATTTGACTTTAACACCTTTACGCTTCCCAACTCAGTGTAATTTTTTGAAAGAACACGCCTGTTCTGGACAGCAGGTTTTGAGCAGAAAAGAAAAAGAAGGCAGAAAGACTATCCCATGAAGCCGATATCTGATTATTATATTGGGAAAAAACGAAACCGGCTTAGGAACAGTGAAATGTGAGGGAGCCGATGCTAAGCCATTTTTGAGGCGGCTTGAGGGATGAGATTTTATATATATATTGATGATAAAGGAATAATTAAATCCCCATACTGACGCTTTTCTGGCTAGGTTCAGATAAAGACGTGAAGGAAAAACAAACAATGCCACTTCAGAGAGAGATCTCGCATGATATATGTAACAATTAACAAACTCACCCACTATATAAGGCACGTCTCAGCCTTGACTCTGACATCCCGACGTTTTCTCCTTCTCTTCTTCATCCTTATCTTCATCTCCGTTGTCTCCGATTTGATCAGTGCCGTGTAACATTGAGAGATGGGTACGGACGTGGCGGTGCTGGCGCACGGAGTAGTGAAGCAGAGCAATGGGCATGCGTGTTGCTCCGATGGACCCGGATACGCTAACCCACTTGACGCCATGTCTGGTCCCAGAGAGACTCTCATCTATCTCACTGCTCTTTACGCTGGTAATCCCTAATTCTTTTCTTTTTCCCCTTCTCATAAATTACTATTTCTATCTTGCTAGCTGTACTCATTTGACAACAGAGTTTGGCGTTTGAAGAAGAAGCTTTCGTGCTGTATCTTCGCTCTTCAGAAATTTCTATTTGCCTTTCATTTGCTTCAAAGATTTGTTTGGGCTTTGTTATCTCGGACTTTTTCCCTGAAAATTTGTCATCACGTTGTTGTCAGTGATCCATATGATTCACACTCTTCCTAGTCTAATTGAGCCATCCGTCTTGTCACTATTCTAATTGAGAGCCGAGGTCGTCGTGATCTCCCGAGGCTCGGCGCGTTTTGCAAAACACTTTGGCCCCAAAAAACTATAAAAGCACTAAAATATGGCTTTTTAGTTTCTTCGCTGCAGGGGAATGACACTAATTTTATGATTAGTCAGGGTGTGTTACAAGAACCCTTATTCTTCACAACATTATATCGATGGTTCTTCATTTCTCACCTATTCTGGGTAGAGACTAGCTAGGTGATATTTGGGTCACACTGATATAATATAACAAAGCAGTTCGGTGATTCTGATGATTGAAACTGAATGAACACGACAGGAACAGGAAGAGAGAAGCCAGACTATCTGGCCACGGTGGATGTTGATCCAAGCTCTCCAACTTATTCAAAGGTTATCCACAGGCTACCTGTACCTTATGTTGGTGATGAACTTCATCATACAGGGTGGAATGCTTGTAGCTCTTGCCATGGAGATCCATCCGCTGATCGGCGCTATTTGATCCTTCCTTCACTCGTGTAAGAGAAATGAACAGTTGCTTTTAATTGCTAGTTCGATTTGACACATTTATTTGTCTGAGGCAGGATACAAATTGAATTGCGTCAAAACTTTCTTCTATTTGTCATCTTTCAGATCGGGTCGCATATATGTGGTCGACACAAAAACAAATCCAAAGGCCCCTTCTTTGCATAAAGTTGTTGAGCCGGAAGAAATCATTAGCAAAACTGGATTAGCATATCCTCACACATCTCATTGCCTTGCTTCCGGTGATATAATGATTTCCTGTCTTGGAGATAAGGAAGGAAAGGCTGAAGGGAATGGATTTCTTCTTCTTGACTCAGATTTCAACGTGAAAGGAAGGTACCTCTTTTTTTCTTTAATGATTAAAAAAAAATCACATTCACATGTCAAGAGCATCTGAGTTTACCAACTCTTATTCATTGCTCTATGCGCCTGGTTTTCGATTTGTTCATTATAGCAAAGTGTTTGCAGATACTGTTCATAATGAAACCACATGGTTCTTATGTGGTGCTTCACATTTGATAGGTGGGAGAAACCTGGGCATAGTCCTCTATTTGGGTATGACTTTTGGTATCAGCCACGGCACGGCACAATGATTAGCTCATCATGGGGGGCTCCTTCTGCATTCACCAAAGGTTTTAACCCGCAGCATGTGGCTGATGGCTTGTACGGGAGACATCTCCATGTGTACAGCTGGCCTGGGGGCGAACTGAGACAAACTCTTGACCTTGGCAACACTGGGCTTATTCCCCTGGAGGCAAGTGTTTGACGCAAGCTACAAGGGTTTTTCTTGGTTTTCTTTTTGTTGGATTTGAAGCTATTTCATTACTTATATTACTATTATTCTATTTGAACCTTGCTTATACTTGTGGTGATATTATGCGCCAACTTGGCGTGAATTTTGGCTGATTTATCTATAAAAAATGCAGATACGATTTCTGCATGATCCTTCTAAAGATACAGGTTTCGTTGGGTGTGCATTGTCGAGTAACATGGTGCGATTTTTCAAGACTCAGGATGGGTCATGGAGCCATGAGGTGTGCAGAAAGAATATCTATCTATCTATCTGTTCTCTTCTTTATCAGTACTGTGCTTCGACTTTCTCATATCAATCAATTTTTATATTGATAACTTAAACTGATTTTGCAGGTTGGAATATCAGTCAAACCATTGAAAGTGCAAAACTGGATTCTTCCTGAAATGCCTGCGCTTATAACTGATTTTCTGATATCCCTTGATGATCGGTTTCTGTACTTTGTGAACTGGCTTCACGGGGATATAAGACAGTATGACATCACGGACATAAAGAATCCTCGACTTACCGGACAAGTGTGGGTTGGGGGACTGATACAGAAAGGAAGCCCCGTAGCAGCTGTAGCAGAAGATGGCACAACTTGGCAATCTGATGTTCCGGAGATCCTGGTAAGTGCGAGTCCGTTCTCAAGCTTAGTAGTCCTGGTGTTGAAATTCTTCACCCACAATTTTGAAGTCTTCCTTGATCGATTGGAAGCAGATGGTATTCATAAAACATAATTGAACATAATAATATATTGTCTCACGGTCATGCTCTTAATGCAAAGAAAATAGAAAAAAATATATGTCATAAAAATATTGAGAGAGAGCTTAGTGAAATGATGAAACTTTTAATCACAATGCTTGATGGGTAACCTGGGAAAAGTGGAAGACTGAGAGCTTGGTTTCAGCCTGTGCTCTGTTTTGATTTATATTTCATTAGCATTTTCCTCATATAGATTAGATGTGGCTGATGAGGTAGAGCCCTTTTCTTTTCAGGGAAACAAGTTAAGAGGAGGGCCTCAGATGATTCAACTGAGTTTAGATGGGAAGAGGTTGTATGTCACCAACTCACTCTTCAGTGCATGGGATAAACAGTTTTATCCAGAGTTGGTGGAGAAAGGATCCCACATTTTACAGATAGATGTTGATAATGAGAAAGGTGGCCTGAAAATAAACCCCGACTTCTTTGTTGACTTTGGAGCTGAGCCTGAGGGACCAGCCCTTGCCCATGAGATGAGATATCCTGGCGGTGACTGCACTTCTGACATATGGATTTAAGCACATAAAGTATCAAACTTGTGTCATCATATACCCGTTGTTTGACTACTTTAAATGTTATATAGCAGTTACCTCCCGTACTGTTTATGTATGTTCATCCTTATGATTGTGTGAACTTGATTCCTGGGATTAGTAGAATTCAATCATGGATCTCTATTGTTTAAAGTTGTCTCGAATATCTTTAGTGTGAATAGAGAGTTCAAGTTCCACACAAGAAGAATGGCAGTTCAAGAAATGACGTCCTTCATGCAAAGTTTATAGAATACGTCTTTTGCTGCTAAAAGGTCACTGCATTTGGCATAAACATCTATAAGCGCACTGCTTATGAACAAGCAGGACTCATATCCAAGATTTTTAACCAGACCATGCATGTTTTTTCCAAGCTCCAAAAAAACTATACACTTGAAAGAACCAATGGGTTTACTATAGACAACAATTAGCATTTGAATGGAGAAGCATAGCCCATCAAGTCCATTACCACTCTGTATCAACCCAGAAACCGAAGCTGTCCAAGAAAACGAGTTCTTATGCGGGACTCTACGAAATGGTGCAATAGCACCTGATTTTCGTCCATACCTAGATATCACATCAGTGCTAGAATCCAAAGTTAACAAAGAAACTGAATCAACTTGGTATACATATCAGTCAGAATCAAGTGACGACTTGACACTTGACAGCTTCATGAACCCACAAGGAGCAGGCACTTTACCTTTCCCAACAGCGCCCAAATTAGCACAAAGCCTTGACGAAGCTAATAAACAATAAGTAGGCTCTCAGGCCCAAAAAAACAGAAAGAAAGAAAGAAAATCAAAAAGAAGAAGAATGATGAAGTAATGGTGAAGCCCTGACAGAAGGCCCAACATGTCTTCCCTAACCAAATCCTTCAGTCCTTGATCTCAGCAGGGCCTGATTTCATTCAGCCCTCAAGGAAGTTGACTTGTGAGATGCGATTCTCGTTTAAGATCAATATGTCTTATCCAAAAAAAAAAAAACATGGATCTTGTCGTTTATAAATAATGCGCCCTATTACATATTTTATACTAGTAACTGATTTGTATGAGATCCATTATTTTACTTTGATTTGGCTGTATTCTAGCTTTAGATAATCTCAATATTATCAGATACGGTTGTGTGAAAAAACAAATCTTACGTCGATAAGATGGCATATTATGCGTGATTATGAATATGATTACTGAAAGAAAGGAGATAATTCCTTGTCAATGATGCTTTTGATTGTCCAGATATATGATATTCTAGTATATTCAAGAGTAATTATTGAAAGTTGGAAATTATTCGACGGCCGATATCAATAACAAGTTTGGCTCCACATATAAGTAACAATAATCGAGAGTTCAAAGATGGTTACAATTAGTTACAGTGAGCCAATAATAAAAGCCGTTAGAAATTAGAATTAGTTAGAGTTTTGTAAATCAGATTATTGATTTACTATGGAATAGATGATCCTATTCAGCTCTCTGTTTCTCTTTTTCTTAAACCTCTTCTCTAATTTTCTCTCTCTTTTCCCCTTCTCTCTCAATTATTTGGTAAAATTAAAGGTAGCCCATGCGTTGAAGTTCAGGCTAATCATACAAATTTAGGGTCATGATTTTAATTTACAGAGTAAGGTTCAATGCATCGATCTTGATTACTATTTTGGCCATCAATAAAAAAGATGATTATGAAAGTGATTTAGGAGTATGGCTGTCGGTCCGAATAAATGAAGCACCTATTGCTTACGAAACAAATAAAATTTCATCTATTCACGATGGGCAACTGGTTTCTTTCTTTTTTTGAATAATGTTCAAAGGGATAATATAAAGTACAGTATATACAAAACCTTATGTTAATAATACAGAATTTGATTGAACATGATTGTCGTCATCATGTTTTTTTTTAATTAGACGGAATTTATTTGATTGATGCAGCACCTTCATTTCTTCCACACGATCATGTCGCCGCCCACTGATTTTGATGAAGAGGTTGATTAATATTCCATATTTCCATTCCAATATCATTTATAAATGTGCTTTCACTTTCCATGCGTACCATTCATGGACCCCCAAAAATTATATATAATATATTTTTTGTTCTTCTCCTGTATATTAAGAGTATAAATAAATAAAAAATATTATAAAAAAAAGAGAGAGTATAAATAAATTAATAAAATGCTGCGAAGAAGGTTGGAGGAGGTTGATATATGAAGGCTACAATGGTCCCGTCATGACGTAACGCCCAGCCGCCATAGATCTTCTTATTTAAAATAGTGATCGGAGCTCTTCAAGAATGATTTACGGTATACAAAATAAGTATGCGAGATGAATTTTATCTCGATTTATATGAATAAACACTTTTGAAACATCAAAGTGATCCCAAACAAACTCACATGCTACCCGTATCCCATAAAGAAGATAATATAAGTTTAAATTTTAGAAAACACATTTATTAAAAAAACACAAAAACCCATTACACTCCAAGTGCCGAAAATGAAATACCCTTAAAAAAAATCCCTCCCCAGTACCATCCATTTTGTTCACCTCTTATTACTCTATCAAGTAAGTACATATTGCAGGACAACTTTAATTAATTCAGATCACGATTAATTAAATTGAATTTTCTTAACTTGACAATTCCATTAAATGCTTTTGAAGGATGTAATAATACAAGCAATATAATGATTTCTAGGAGTTAGACAAAGTTGATAAATAAATACTAATGACTCTTCAAATGACATATATTAGAATTAAAGAATTAAAAAAAAAAAAAAAAACATTTAATAGATACTGAAGGGTCTATCTTTTAAACATAAGTTGTCTTGTTCTTATTATATGACACTTTTACCCACTAGAGAGTCACTATATTACCAATTTTGTCCTTATAATTAATGTTTAAATGTAATTCTTTATATTTTTTTTCTTCAAAACATCATTAATAAGAGTAAAATTGAAAAAATTATTAACATGAGACAAATTTAATGAGTTAATTTATATGAATTAATTAGTTGAAAGTACCATGTAATAAACACCAGAAGAAGTAATTAATGAGATTTTAAAAAGTGAAAATTTAAAAAAGATGCAAGCAATTCGCATGGTGATTTATAATTTGGAGTTAAGAACTAGAGAGGGTACATATATGTCTAAGTACAAACAAAGTTTCGCTTATCTCTAGGATTTTTTTTTTCTGGACAGTTCTATCTTGAGATTCTCATCAGCATGGCCTCTTTTATATAATTTAAAACAGTGAATTTTAAGTTTGGTTGGAGATAATTCCCTTTTTTTTTATCAGTTTCCTTCTCATCAATGAAAGTGAGTGGAACTCAACGGCTAACTTAAAAATGACACTTTAATTTAATGTGCAAACATTTCAATTAAACACTTCGTTAACTTTTATTACAACTGATATATCATGTCCCACGAATACTATCGGATAACATTAATCTACCATCAGTAGTTTTATTTTATTTTATGTCCTTAAAAAGACAAGGCATTATGATACAAAACCTGACTTGTATATAAGTTACGTCTGGCTCTGGACTCTTAACATCCAAACGCTTTAAGCTCTTCTTCATCATCTTCATTTTCATCTTGTAAGAGATGGCTATAGCGGACGTGGCGGTGCCGGAGCAACCTGATGTGGTGGAGAAAAGTACTGAGCATGAGTGCTGTCCCACCAAAGGACCAGGCTACGCTTCCCCACTCGCCGCCATGTCTGGTCCCAAAGAGACTCTCATCTATGTCGTTGCTCTTTACTCTGGTAAACCCCCCACTCCTCCGCATAAATTACCATGAGCACCTCACTTTCAGGTTAAGGTGTAAATTTATCTTGAATTTTTTTTGCTGAATAGCAATGGTATGTGAAAGTTTTCTTATGTTTAATGTTACAAGTGTTAAAATGAAACAATACTAACGTTAAAAAGTTAACGATCAACATTAGTTCTCTAATGGTAGTATGTGGCAACATACTTTCTGATGATGCAGGGGAGTGCCATTAATTTTAACTAAGCAGTTTGGTGATTTTGATCATATAACAGGAACAGGAATAGAGAAGCCAGACTATCTGGCCACTATAGATGTGGATCCAAATTCTCCAACTTATTCACAAGTTATCCACAGGCTACCTATGCCTTATATTGGTGATGAACTACATCACACAGGTTGGAATTCTTGTAGCTCCTGCTACGGAGATCCACGGGCCGTTCGTCGCTATTTGATCCTTCCTGGTCTCATGTAACACAAAACAAACACTTAATAACTTACTTTTCATATTGCTACATCTCGGGCAGAACATAAATTTAACTGCTGCTACATGTTACAGTTCGGGTCGTGTATATGTGGTTGACACAAAAACAAATCCAAGGGCTCCTTCTATGCATAAAGTCATTGAGCCAGAAGAAATACTGGAGAAAACAGGATTAACACATACTCACAATAGCCACTGCCTTGCTTCTGGTGAGGTTATGGTCTCATGTCTTGGAGATAAGGAAGAAAAAGGGTGTGGATATCTTCTTCTCGACTCGGATTTCAACATCAAAGGAAGGTATATATATACCTATTTTCTCACTCATTCTGCATGGTTTGTGATTCATATTCAATATAATAAAACCATATTATGGCTTTGTTTGTTGGTTCTTCATATTTGGTATATAGGTGGGAGCAACCTGGACATAGTCCTCGATTTAATTATGACTTTTGGTATCAACCACGGCACGATGTAATGATTGGGACATCATGGGGGGCTCCTTCTGCATTCACCCAAGGTTTTATACCACAGCATGTGTCTGAGGGCTTATATGGCAGATATCTGAATGTCTTCAGCTGGCCTGACGGCGAACTCAAACAAACTCTGGACCTTGGCGATTCGGGCCTTATTCCCCTGGAGGCAAGTGTTTGATAGAAAGCAAATTTTTTTTTTCCAGCTTCTTTTTTGTTCTTATACTTGTTTTGTGCACCAATAAATGCAGATACGGTTTCTGCATGATCCTGATAAAGATACAGGTCTCGTTGCATGTGCTTTGTCGAGTAACATTGTACGATTTTTCAGGACTGAGGATGGGACATGGAACCATGAGGTGTGTATCAGTGTATCTATATAAGTATGCAGACTATTACTCTCTTGTTAATTACGATTGTGGTTGGACGCTGATCCTAATTGAACTGGTTTTTGCAGGTTGTAATATCAGTGAAACCATTGGAAGTGCAAAATTGGGCTCTTCCTGAACTGCCTGGGCTTATAACTGATATTTTGCTATCCCTCGATGATCGATTTCTATACCTGGGGAACTGGCTTCACGGGGATATAAGACAGTATGACATCACAGATATAAAGAACCCTAAACTTACTGGACAAGTATGGGTTGGGGGAGTGATAAAGAAAGGAAGCCTAGTAGAAGCTGTAGCAGAAGATGGTACAACTTGGCAATCTGATCTCCTAGAGATCCAGGTCAGTGCTAGTGAATAGTGATCACTGTTACGAACACAAATCTAAAGGAAAGTCAAATCTCAAAAGATTAGCCTATAAGAATAGAGAGTCCCCTCAACTTATATATGATACTTCTTGATGAAACAGGGCCTTATAAGGCCTTATACTTTTCAACTTTAATAGCTAGCTTTTGGGGTGTGGTTTTCAAACTTAGTTTTATGGCCTGTGTACTATTAATTTTGTTAAGTTTCATTGGCATTATTTGGGCATGTAATGAATGAATCTATTTGTAATATCAGGGGAAGGAGTTAAGAGGAGGGCCTCAGATGCTTCAGCTGAGTTTAGATGGGAAAAGGTTATATGTGACCAACTCACTGTATAGTAAATGGGATAAGCAGTTTTATTCAGAGCTATTGGAGAAAGGGTCCCACATGTTACAGATAGATGTGGATATCGAGGAAGGAGGCCTGAAAATAAACCCAGACTTCTTTGTTGACTTTGGAGAAGAGCCTGATGGTCCAGTGCTTGCCCATGAGTTAAGATACCCTGGTGGTGACTGCACTTCCGAAATATGGATTTGAGAACAAACAAGTATCATAACTTGTATATTATATGTTAGTATCTTTCATATAAGTTATTCATGTATGTGTGTTTGGTTTCATGTTGATTTTGGTCACAATTACGTTTTGACCAAAACAGTGTGAGAATAGTTGTGCTTCCAGTGTTTGCCAAATCACATTGGTCACTAGCACTACTACCAACAATGTGAATGTCTTGTCCTTGTTTTTGTGTAAACTAAATAAATGATCTTTAAGAAAACTCTCCCCACTTCTTATAAGGACCATTTGATGATTACATATAAAAAGTTGAAACACTATATTTTATTAAACTGTTATTCAAATATTATACTATAACAAATAAATATAAATTATTCAAATTTTATTTTAATAGTTTGAAACTGTAGTAAAAAAGTGAAAAAAGCTTTCGTGAAATATATTAAACTTGAATTTTCAAATTTTATCCAATGATGGAGATGGAAAGCTGAGAGAAAATGGAATGGAAGGGAAGGGAAAGGGAGTCATGATATCCCATCTTTATAGTTGCCGCGGATATATTAAGAGAATAAGAAGAGAGTTTAAGTTTCCTAATTAAGGCTTATACTACTTTTGTCCCCTTTTAGAAGATCATTTTCAAAAAACAAATTGTCCCTTGATATAATATCTTATTTCTTATAAATACGTTACAAAAAATTTCAAATAAACCAACTCTGAATTACTGCCTTGTAAACAATACATGAATAATTAATATTTTTGCTAAATAAACCCAATAACAAAAAAAAGAAAAAAGAAACACCCTAATTGTCCAAAAAAGTTTGGTTTAGTGCGGTCCATTAACACAAGGCACTAATGCTGCCTCCACTAACACATCTCAATAAAAATTTATTGATCTTAATTCTCCACACATATAGTGCAGCAGAGTGGAGGGAGTGAAGCAAATTGCACAACACAGAAAAATTAATGGAGTCCAAAGCCACCATTAGTAAAGTCGTGATGAGTTTCTGCTACATTTTGCTCATGAGCTCGATGTATTTCAGCAGCACGGTGAGATCACTGAGGAGTGATCAACATCTTGAGGCATACACATGCAATGGTTCCATAGCAGAATGCAACGAAGAAGATGAGATGCTGATGGAATCAGACATAAGCAGAAGGATTTTGGAGGAGAAGAAGTATATCTCTGAAGGAGCTCTGCAGAGGGACAAGCCTGTCTGCAATGGCGGAGCCAGTGGTGAAGCTTATAGCAGATCTGGTGGGTGTCTGCCTCCTCCCTCTAATCCTCCTGATAGAGGCTGCTCTAAATATTATCGTTGTAGGTCTTAATCATATCATTAGTTTGAGGGAGAACTTTCGATTTTGTCAATGTTTTGGAGTAATTTTATACCAGTTTGGGTGGGTAAAAACGTACCAAGTTAAGCCACCTCACAAACATAGATATTCCCGAATCCAAACTGGTAGATCTCAGTCGTTCCGATGATTACCAAACCTGATTTGGAGAGTGTATACCTTTTTTCTTTTAAAAATAATAGATGGATGAATTCTTATCCTTGTCCAAGTTAAACCTTTGCTCAAGTTAAAAGATTAAAAGTATATTTTGGGGGATATGAAATATAAAATATAGAGTATGAATGAGGCGGGTCAAACTGTCGGGAGACTAGGACAGCTGCCTAAACAGAGGCGAAGATTGTGGTGAGCTGATGAAGAATGGGCCAAGGGCCGTTTGGTCACATGGATACCATATCCCATGTCCCTTCATTATTCACTGTCCCCATCCACCGACGCCTCTGATTTTTTTGATGGACCTTCTTTTATCACCTTCTTCTTCTTCTTCTTCTTCTTCTTCTTTTTTTTTTTTTTTTTTTTTTAATCATCGTTCATAATTTTTAAATTATATCTATTTAATTGATTTAAAAAGTTACAATACTACTGTTCTGTTATAAGAATACAGATGTCTAACCACAGTGGGTTAGTGGATGATTTATATAGGATCGATTATACTCTCCGGGATATGTGTGAGTTAATATACCGAAGAGAAGGTGATAGTTCTATGATATCTATGAGGAAGACACCGAAGAACACCAATAGATCACTGTGTTACACGATTATGGCGATTGGCCAAAGGGGGTGGGGTGTGTGGCTGTGTGCGCAAAGAAGGCGAATAATAAAAGGATATGAATAGAGTCTGTGCACCCGTGAGGTTAATCTCCTATTTATAGGGATTACCTCTAGGGTTTTAGCCCTTGTGCTGTGTGCGTCTGAGTGCTTGCTTCACTCACCATTTATGCCTGCTCCACTACCTGCATTGTTTGTGATTATTGCTGACATTACAGGATGATTAGCGTTAACCTGATTATGGCAGGATTCTGCCAATAAATGTCCTCATTGGGCCGTATCATATCTGGGTCTTATATATGAGTCCATAACAATTACTTTATTTTTTTTCCTCTTCCTAATCAACAGTCCAAATGGGCTGCAAGGGATAAAGAGAAAAAAAGAATAAGGAGAGAATCTCTTTCCCGCTTCCTCTTTCTTCAACTACTCTTTTCTTCTTTTCTTTTTCTTTTTAAATTGCACTCATGTCCCAATTAAAGAAAATACGACCTAAAGGTTTATTGAAATTTTTAATTTGCACGCAAATGTCATAAGACATTTGGGTAATATAATTAACAAAAAATCACACTAAGGTCTTAATTAAAGAAAATAATGTCAGAAAAGTCTAACAACTTGTTAACAATAAGTGGAAGATAAACCATTGACACGTGGAAGAGTTACCATTGAAAATTTATGATATTTTTTTATATCATTTTTTTAATTGGGATCATGGTGCCATTTTTCCAATAATATAATTATGAAAAGACCGAAAAACCCTTAACAATGAAGACACGTTGTTAAGAGTAGTGAGAGATGGTAATTACGAAAGAGACACCAATATTGGACCACAGCGGCAGCACATGGGCGTTACCCAAGAGAAGAACTTCATTAGTCAAACCCTTCTTCTTCTTTTTGGGCAAGTCAAACCCTTCTTTCAAACTTATAAGCCAGCCAACCAAATTGCTTGTTTGGAACAGCCAACCAAATTGTTTGTTTGGAACAGATTGGAACAGTGAGGGACAAGCCTGTTTGTTTGGCTGAAAAGGTAATTCCCTCTCCTCCTCCTCCTCTTCTCTGTAAGTAGGTTCTGATTTCCCTCACTCTCACTCTTTCAGGTACTCTAATGAGGCTCAAGGTTGACCTTCAGTGCTCTAAATGCACCAAGAAGTTTAAGACGGTTCTCTGCAAATTCCCTCGTCAGTCCTTAATTCCCCCCTCTCTCTCAGTTTCTCCGCTCTAATTCTTTTCCTTCTACACTCTTCCGGAAGTTCGAGCCGATCTAGGTTATATACTTGCCCCCTTAAATTTGAGATTTTCTATAAAAATAATAATAATAATACATATTTAAATGATTGTCCACCTTTAAATTTAATGTCCACTTTTAATACATCAATACTGCACTTCGTAATCAGATGGGGATGGATGGTTGAATGATTGTTTAGTGCCTTATATTGAAAAAGATGTATTTGATAAGATTGATAATAAAGCGATTATGATGGAATTAAAAAATAAGCGCTAAAATGATGGCATTGTAATTATTTTTATTGTAATATCTTTTGTTATTAAAATATACATATGAACTTATTAGTCTGCGTCATCCATCCTTTGTAATTTATGAATCTGCATTTCTTAACAAAGACTTACCTTACTTTTCTAAACGACGCGGTTTGTAAAGTAATTGCCTCTCATATTACATCATCGGTGTTCACTGATTTTTGAATATTTTTTTGATATTATTTTCTTTTCTTATTTATATTTTTTTATTTTTTAATACATTTAAAACTTTCCTTAAAAAAATAATTCGGTGCGCTGACCCGAACCCCTAATCTCCAAATCCCCTCGCTAATGGTGCTCTCATTCAATAAATTTTCTGGGTCTGCCTTGGTTCGAGGCCCAGGTGTTCAACGACAAGCAGAAGATTGTGACTATCACCGTCGTCTACTGTAGCCCCGAGAAGATCCGAGACAAAATCTGCTGTAAAGGTGATGATGCTATCAAGAGCATTGAAATCATCAAACCCCCAGCCTGACGCACGGGACAAGCCTAAGTCCGATGGCGACAGCACCGAGCGGCAATGACTGGGTAATAATGTCGACGATGGTGCCCAAGAAAATTGCTAACAGCTGCCATGCATTTTCATACACTCCGGAAGGTACGGGGACGAACCAGAGGATAACTCCGGTGTCTATAGAAGCCAAGAGAGGTTTAATGGAGGCTCCATGCCATGGCTGAGCGGCTGAGCCGGAGAAACTGAAGCATCGGCAGCAAAGGCTTTGAGAATGAGACGCTTGGGAGTGGGTTTGAGAGTGAAAGAAGAGTTGGAGAGATGGAATTGAGGAAAAAGAAGAGAAGGAGCGAAGATGCAGGGATCAGGATCGAGGGGATGGGAGGAGAGAGATTTTATCTGTTCATCAAGGGTATTTTTGTCTTTTCATAATTGAAATTATATTACTCAAATATTCTATAAGATTTAGGGAAAATCCTCCTTAGAGCCCAAGTAAACAAGATATTGTCCAAAAATGCTAAAAAAAAAAAATAACATGTCAGAAAAGGCCTTGGCCTTTTTTGATATTATTTCTGAAACGTTAATAACTATATCAGTATAACATTAACAACTAAATTAGTACACGTTAGTAACTATATCTTAACAACTAAATCAGTACAACATTAACAACTAAACAACTAAGGCCTTCTCTGACATGTGATTTTTTTGGGCATTTTTTTGACAATTTCTTACTTTCGGGGATTTTCCCTAAGATTTACTTGTAAATTGGAGATTTTAAAAAACTTTTGGTTTTTTTTTTTTTTTTTTTTTTTCAGTTTGGGACCTCAGCACAATTTTTTTTCCCATGGGCCCAAAAAACAAATTTGCCTTTTATCTGCCCTCACGCCAAGAATAATTAACTCATCGTTCCCTTTACTTAATTTCATATCAGCATTTGAATTATATATGCCATTATTAACGAAATCCAACTCTGGGATCACCTGATATTCTTGACGTATAAATAATTAAATATAACTATAGTTGCACAATTGAACATATCATTGATCGCTATCTTAAATCACTTCCTATAACTAATAGTACAATTTATGCCTTATACTCTTAATCTTAGTTATCTGAAAATGTATACTTGTAATGATTCTCATCTGCAAATCCAACACCGGCATCTCCTCCATTCCTAATAACCTGCCTCACTTGCTCTATCCTTTTTATCATACCTTGTACAGCTACATCAAATGAATCTTCAAAATCTTCCAACTTAGACCTTGGATCTGCATAAATTATCCTTGGAATCAGCTTTAGTACCTCTTCTCTCATTTCATATACTTCTTCCTCTGATATTCCCATCAGTGTCTTCTCCACAGTCACATTCCATTCACTCGCATCCCTCACAGGAATATACACAGAGTACTTTGTCCTGTTCTTGGGAAGAAACCATAAATACTGAGAATAAGCTGTGCCTGGATGAAAGAAGACAGGAACACAACCAGCTAACATGGAATCAAAAATGGATCTTCTGGTGTATGAATCACCTGGCGGCTGTAAGCAGAAGACAGACTGTTCAAACACCTTTATAACATTAATGGGGTTGTCACATTTCTCTCCGCCATTGCTACAATCCACGAACTTGCACACACTTGAAGCTCTGCAATGGTCTATGATCTTTCCCCTAATGGAGTTGTCAAGCTCAGGCCTTGGAGCTCCGGTGAAAGTAAACAAATACGGTCTCTTTTGGTGTCTGATTCTGTTTCGCCACTCCAGAATTTCATTATCCTTTGACGGATGGAAAGAAGTTGGGTATGGTATTGCATAGTCATTATTCCAAGAACTTGCTTCTACTGCTAACATTGACATGTTCATGGATTCAGGCAGGAACCTGAACTTGCTACCCCAATAAGATTCATTATCATATTGTCTTCTAAAATCCCAAGCTATTCTACCCGAAACAAGAAAATGATCCCTACCCCACATTTTTTTCCATTCTGGTTTTCCGGCAAGCCATTGAACAAGATCAAACCCAGAAGAATCTCTCACAGTGAGGTTAGAGTCCCAGAGAAAGCGACTCACATCAAGACCAGCATAAAAAGGAACAAAAATTGCAGAAGCAAGAGACGAATCATTGGTCAAGCACCTATAATTCTTCATTCTGTTGTGAAAAATTACCTCTAGCAAGAACTGATTAGTGAAATACCAACTCCCATTGGTTAGAATCCCTTCAGTATAATTCCCAATCTCTGGACCTAAACCCCAGTTCTCCATGTACGGACACATGTTAGGTTTATCAGTTCCTCTAGTGAGACCCTGGCAATTCTGGAGCAAGTCATGGTTGAACCGACTGGGCAGATCGTGAATATAAACGTATCGATCAGTGCAGGAAGGATCTGCATCATTACTGGTCTTGTTCTTCATGATAACAGATAGGGTGTCTGGTTTGTTGACCGGGAAAGTGGCGCCACTAATGGCGGGACCATCAAAGGTAGTGGAGTAATCAAAACAGAGAAGAATAGTGAACAAGAGAAAAGAGACGAGAATCGCAAACCAGGTATGATGAGCGCAACTTCTAGTGATGGGAATCTCCATTTGCCGGCTGGGAAATTCAAGGGGCTACGCCGTTAGTTGCATATCATTGAAGTGTTCAGTAGTGTGAACTCGAGGATTTTTAGGGATGATGATGCAGAAGACAGAGGCAAGATTTAAGGGCCTTTTAGACTAAGGAGTGGACCCCCAAAATGGGTTTGGATTCTGTGAAGACTCTCAAACGGAGGAAGAAAACGTCGGTTGTTGCATTGGGGTTCAACAACACGAGACAATTCATGTGGGGCCGCGAAATTATGTGACCATCTTTTTCCCTCAATCCTGGTAAAAGCAGCGACCAGAAACATGACCACCATCTTTCGTGTGTCGTGTTTTCCCTTTCTTCCTTTCATTTTATAGTTTATTACCCGCTAAAAAGCGGGAAGGTTAACGCTCGAGTTTGGAGAAAATTGATGAGATTTTTTAATTATAAATTACTCCTTCGGTTCTAATTATAGACATATTTAATCAATTTTAAAAAAAATTAAATAGAAAAGTAAAATTAGTTAATTTTACTCATTTTTCTAAAATATCATTATATAAATTAAAATTGATATAACTAAAAATGAATAATCTCTGCCACATACATACCTTATTTATAATTAAACTATGTGTTCCATTTTCACTACTATACCCATGGGCGTACCCAAGTATTAGACAGGGGGCAAGTGTCCCCTTAAATTTGGAGGATTTTTTTTTTAATAAAAATTTATATATATATATATAATTATATTTGAATTACCTTTAAATTAAGTGTGACTTGTAATCAAATGGAGGAATTTTTTTTTTTTTTTTTTGGCCGAAATATCAATTTTATTACCACAAAAAGTATTACACACGCGCCAAAGCCAAAGAAAGACTCACAAAACAACTAACAATATCACCTATCACCCAACTCACAAAAGTAACCTATATCCTAATCTGTCAAGTATACCAGTAAGCTACCAGTCCAAACTACCAGTCCAAGCTACCAGTCCTCAGCCTATACCCTCCCTAATATTCACACCATCAGACATATCACAGTTATTTATTGCCAAACTCGAATCACAGAGGAGTATATTGCTTAAAGAGGATGGCGTAAAACTCAACCACACAGGCTGATACATCCCCTTGAGGAGGAGGGATGGTTGAATAATTGTTTAACGCTTGTATTGAAAAAGATGTATTTGATAAAGATTGATAATAAGACAATTATGATAAAATTCCAAAAATAAGGCGCAGAAGGATGACATTGTAATTATTTTTATTGTAATATACTTTTGTTATTAAAATATATGTCTTGAACTTATTAGTCTTGTTACCACCCTTCATCAGAACTTATGTAGCTACATTTCTAACCGCTAAATTTTTACTTTTCTAAATGATAGGTTTGTAAAATAATCACATCTCTTATTATATCATTAATATTCACTTGATTTTTTAATATTTTTTTAAATATTCTTTTATCTTTTTAACGATTTAAAACTTTTTAAAAAAAAAAAAAAATTCAGTGGCCCCGCCACCGGTGCCCCTCAATATTTTTCTGGGTCCGCCCCGACTACACCTAAACTAAAAAAAAAAAAAAAAAAAAAAATCTCTTCAATCTTCATTCTCTCTCCCACATGGGATTTAGTGAGATTGACATGGTATGATGTTATTGGATAGCGCTTGATTTAGCCATAAATTAACTAAATGACAAAGTGGATAACTTAAACTCAAATCACCTTATAAAAAATATCTTTATAAAGGTATCTTAATTGAGATGAGTCAATTATTTAAATACTTCTTAATAATAATAATAGAATTTTTTTTAAAAAAAAAAAACCGAAGAAAATTCTTCACGCCGTAAACTTATAAAAGAATTATACCCTGAATCAAATAAAAACACTTAAAAAAGAATTATACTCTTAGTCTTCGGTTTGTTTTATTTTTTATTTTTATCTTTCTACTTATAAGTATAAGTTAAGCAAACAGATTTTACATAAATTCTTATAATTATAAGAAATTATTTTTATGATGTAGAAAAAAAGTTTTAAAAAAAAAAATTTCTCTTTTTTTTAAAAAAAAAGAAGAGAACCCGTAATCTTTTGATTGAACACACTTTGCCATTCATTGCATTCACGCCGCATACCACTACCCTATTATAATATACCTTTTATGATAATTTTTATTAGAAAAAGTCTTTATGACAAAAATTTTGTTAAACAATTTTATTTTTAATTTCAAATTTTTAAGAACTTTTAATTTTAAAAATATTATATAATTACCAAATAGCTTTTAGTTTTTTTTTTTAAAGCTATTTCTTTTTTAACTTTAACTTAAAAGTAGCTTTTAATTTTAAAATAAGAGATCCAAACGAGCTCTTAATCAAATAAAAAAAACCGCCAAAGAGGGGCCAGGCGAACTCAAACGAAGCCAACATTCTGTTTACCTTCCATTTTCCCATCTAGTCTATTTTCTCTGTTGTTATTTTATCTGATAATCTATTTTTGTTTTTCTACTCTTTCCCACACACAACAGGTACATGGACAAGAAACTCCAGAGTAAGTTCACTTCTCTCCTTTCATCCCCCCACCCCGGCGCCAAAAATGGTTTAGCGGATTAATCCCCTCAAGCTATCTGTCTCTGAGTTCCATATCAGTATATTTTCATGCTGTGTGCTTGTTATGCCCAATCGAACTGTAGGTGAATCAAATCTTCTTTCTTTCTCACTTGGCTTTTGGTAAGTTTTGCTCCCTGTAGCCCATTTGACGAAAATACCTCCTGAATTTCTAGGACCACCCGATTATCCTGTCGTAAAGAGTAATTCTTTCTGCATTTGCATGTTGGGCGTCGTCAATTATACAAATATAGATTGACTGGGGTCTCATATCTGGCCCCTTCCACCTCACCGCCCAGTTCTCATCTGCTCTTGACATCCTTGCGAGTTGCTATTAACTTGATTGATATTTTGACGGGTGCTTGAGCTGCTCCATTTAATTTTTCAGATTGGATGACAGTCTTCTTATTTGACACCTGTTCTTTCTCTACAGCACACATTCCTATATCATTCTTCACGAGCAGGCTCGCCTTTAGACCCTTTTGTATTTTTCGCTTGATTATTTATTATTTCTGATTTCCGATTCTGTCTGTGTAAGTACGTTCTTGTTTGTTGAGACCTTGATAAGGCTGGCTTATGTTAGTAAACACCCCTCAAGTGGGAGACTATAACGACCCCCACAGGCAAGGACCTAGTTTGTCCCCTCAGCGCACCGTTTATACCCGTGGTTGGCCAGCCCTACCAGGGCGGAATTGTCCTCCTCCCCTTAAAGGATTTGTCCCATGAGTAAATACCTAAGGACACCTCCTCAAAGGCTCGAACCTTGGACCTGAGGAATAAGTCTAAAGCCTAGGAGTACCTTAATATCCATTACACTACAGGAGGACAATTCCGCCCCGGTGGGGCCGGCCAACCATGGGTGTAAGCGGTGCGCTGTGAGGGAGACGAACCAGGTCCTTACCTGTGGGGGTTGTTACAGAGACACAATAATATAATCAAGACGTGTTCTTTTTGTTGTCAAGCTGAATGCAAATCGGATGATCATTGGCACTCTTTGTTGGAATATATCTTTCTTTCTTCAGTCGCTTAAGCAGTGGGCTTAAGTGAGACCACACACCCAAGAGCCCTATGCGCCCTTTAGGGTTTAGGGTTAGGTCTTAGTGTAGTAGTATATAAACCTACTTTCACCCATCGAGAAACCTAATTCGCAAGGAGGCTCTCATCGAAATAAACCCTAGCATGAGACGTTCATCATCATCCGAACGGTTGCCCACACAACCATCTCATCCCCCTCGAGAGATAGTCCGGAAGATCGATCATAGAGCGGACTTTGGATATTCGTGACTTGGACCGTTTGAGAAGAAGCTTTTAGATCGCTCATCTTTCCAGGTGTAATCAAAACGATGAAGGTTCATCTTTTTCTACATCGTCTCGGTTCGATACGCTTCGCGTTTTGGTGAGATTCCTACAATTGGCATCGAGGTTCGCGATGAGGAAAAGAACCAGTTTTGATTTAGTTTATGCGATCAAATCTCAGATTTTTCAAATCTCAGATTTTTCAAAATATTATTTTTTGAAAAATATGGCATCTATTTCTATATTTGTTATTGATTTCATGAGTTTTATTCGTTTATAATTCAGATTTGATATTAGTTTTAATTTTAATCGCTTTAATCCATGGTTAGATTTTTCGTGTATTTCTTGATTTGTAACAAGGAGGCTAATCCCATATGATTAGGTTTCCTCCTTGCTTGTTCTTATGTTTTTTCGCAATTTCTATGTAAATTTCCAAATTTACGTAAAAGTTGAAGATCGAGAAACTGCGAAGAAAAAGAAGAAAAATTGCCCATCGTCTTTGAGATGACTTCTACCGGATCATGCGCTTGATAAGAATGACGCTAGGGTTCCTCTTTTGCATCCTAGGTTTTCTCGCCAAAAGTGGGTCTTTGGGTTTTTTACGGCCATGAATACCTAAAGGGGCTTGAGACAGATCCTAAGAATTTGGACAAAAGAGAAATTCCAAAGTTGTAATTTTATATTTTATTTTTAAAATAGGAAAGCCATGGATTAAAGTTATTTGTTTAATTTTTTAAATGCTTTTATTGAATTGATGAATTAAATGTGCGATTAACATGATTTTAGAAATAACATGTCATATAGAATAGGAAAGATGCCATATTTGATGCATAATCACATGTCATTCTGCATAGTAGCTATTATGTCTTGATTCGACTAGTATGATAGTTATTTTGCAAGATTATTTAGGTTATCCACTAAATTAATTATAAATTATTATGATTTTATATTAAAATCTAGATTAATAATTGGATTAATTAATTGTGGAATTAAAATCTAGACAAATAATCCGTAAAATTTCCTAAGAGAATTGTATATTTGAGATTGATTTCAAATTACTCTAAATTGAACAATTCTTGGAAATTGAAAATTATTATTTTAAAAATTATTGAATGGGTGAAGGTTTTAAATTAAGCAATTAATTTTAAAACCACGGGCCCCAATTGTGGGTTTTATTAGTGAAATGGTTATGAAGGCCCCATCGGATAAGGATAATCGGATTTCGCTAGATTAAACCCTAATATTTTCAAAATTTTAGTAAAGTTTTGTACGCCCATTGTCGGCAACACTTAGACACTAAAGATAATTTTGAAAGTAAACAATGGTTAAATACATTCAACTTTGGTAAAATTGTTAACCCTCTCATCGAGGCTCGCAATGGAACCGAAGGCCCAAAATAACAATATTGGTTTTACAAGTATCTTGCCCATCGTAAGCCTTGTAAAGATAACTAATGGATTGTTAAACAATAAACGAATAGTAGTTATTAGAATCTACTAGCGCAATATCATTTGTTGTTAATTATAGTTTGTAATTAGTGTGATTTTTTCTTCTTCTTTATTTTCGAAAAAATGTCTTTCAATCCTTTAGCTACCATCTTGAGCCAAAAACCTATGGATGGTACAAACTACAAACAATGGAAAACAAATTTGGATATTGTTCTTCAATATGAAAAGCTCAACTTTGTTCTAATCGCTTTATGCCAAATATGCGGCATTGCTGTTGCAGATGCGTCGTGGCAATCCGAGACTAAATTTCACAAAGAGAAGGAAAAATGGGAGAAGGCGAATGTAGCAGTTGCATTGCTATTTTAGCTTGATCTAGCCGATCACCTTCGGGAGCAAGTAAGCATGATTGAGAGTGGAGCAACAATGCTCCGGACTCTTGATGACATGTTTGCTACGTCTAGCGTACTACGCTAGGCAAAATGCTACTGAATTCGATCACCAAGACAAAGTGATGTCTGGAGAGGAAGTGCTTGGATCATTGTCTAACAATGATAGCAAACTTTAAAAGGGCTGATGACCATGGTGTCAAATTTGAACAAGATTTAAAAGTTGACCTTTCTTACAATCACTGCCTCGAATACTTCAATCAATTCAAGATGAATTATAATATGAATAAGATGCATCTTGACCTCACTCAACGATGCACGAGCTTGAGAGTGTCTTTGAGCGATCTCTAGTCAAGGTAAGTGCATTATTTGCTAGTGAAAGTTCGTGAAACCTAAGGGAAAGAACAAGAACAAGAAAAAGAAGAAATCGGCATTTCGGTTGCCAAAACAGTTGCAATGAAGCGGCCCAAAAGGCAAGTGCTTCAAGTGCGGACAAAAGGGGCATTGGAAGAAAAATTGCCCACGGATGAATCAACCGGTATGGGTAATTTACATGTGATTGAGGCTTGTTTAGTGGAGAATTACGATGAAAAATGGATCGTTGATTCAGGAGCCACTAACCATGTTTGTTACTCTATGCAGTGGTTCAAACATAGCTTGCTTTTAAGTGAAGGACAAAGAGTTTTGAAGCTTGGAACTGGGGAGCTTGTGTCGCATTAGCAAGTGGGACAAGTTATTTTATCTTTTGATAATTCGTAACTTTGGTTTTAGAAGATTGTTTATTTATTCCGAATTTAAGAGGAATTTAATTTCGTTAGTTGTTTGGAAAAACATGGTTTGACAGTTCGGTTTAATTCTCGTTTCAATAAGAAGCAAATCTTCTTTTATTTGTTCTCGTGTAATGATTAATAGTCTTTATTTCCTTAATCTGATTCCCTGTGAAATTAATCATGTTGAATTAAGAGATGTTGAGCATAATAATTCATCAAAGAAAAGAAAAGTTTCCAATGAAACTTATCTTTGGCATTTGAGATTAGGTCATATTAACTCTAACAGGATACAAGGTTTGGTCAAAAGTGGGATTTTAAAATCCCCGAACTTTGAACCGATACCGGTATGTGAATCTTGTTTAGAAGGTAAAATGACAAAGAGATCCTTCAAGGCCAAGGGAAAACGTGCCACACTTCACTGGAATTGGTACATACCGATGTATGTGGACCAATAAATGTCCAAGCCGGAGGAGGGTATCGATTTCATCACATTTATCGATAATTACTCTAGATTTGGACATGTGTACTTGATGCGTCACAAGTCCGAAGCTTTTGGAAAATTCCAAGAGTTCAAGGTGAGGCGAAAAGCATCTTGGTGTTCAAATTAAGACCCTTCGATCGATCGGGGAGAATACCTATCCGGAGAGTTCAAGTCTTACCTGATCAAAGAGGGGATAGTTTCACAATTATCCTCTCCAAGGACACCCCAGTAGAATGGAGTTGCTGAAAGGAGAAATAGAACCATTTTAGAAATGACAAGATCTATGCTAAGTTATTCATCTCTTTTTGATTCATTCTGGGGATATGCTTTAGAAACTGCTATCTATCTATTTAACTTAGCACCGTCCAAGTCGATTTCAAAGACACCAATAGAATTGTGGAAAGGGTGTAAGCCCACCATGAAACATATTCGGATTTGGGGTGCTAAAAGCACATGTCTTACAACATAAACCAGATAAGATGGACTCGCGTCAAGTATGCATGTTTTATAGGCTATCCTAAAGGAACCAGAGGTTGGTTGTTTTATAGTCCAAAAGATAAGAAGGTCATAGTGAGCACACACGCGACTTTCTTAGAGGAGGACTATATGGCAAATCATAAGCCAATAAGTAAGGTTATTCTTGATGAGCTAGTCTCGAGATCAAGTTTCACCGCCACCTCCTCAGCGGTTCCAAAGCATTTATTCCGTGGTTGTTCAAAGAGGGGAAAATATGGAAAACATACCGAACAAACACAGAACGAGAAATAGAACCGGAAGTTCAAAGATAATGATGAACGTATGGAAGAACAAAATCACGAATTGGTTAATCCACCTAATGAGGGTCCTCATCAAGAAATTGTTAACCCACAAAATATGGACCACATTGTAGATGCCAACATCAAGTGAGACAAAGTCGTAGTGGGAGATTGATTCGTAAACCTACAAGATTTCTCTTGTTGGGTGAGTCAAATCAGGATGTCATCATTGATGAAGATGATGATCCCACAAGCTATGACGAGGCACTAGGAGATGTTGATGCTCAAGAATGGCTTGAGGCTATGAATCATGAAATGGATTCTATGTATTCCAACTCGTTTGTCTCTTGTAGATGCACTGAAGGGTAAGACCCATTGGGTGCAAGTGGATTTACAAGAGAAATAGAGGATCGGACGGGAAGGTTGAAACCTTCAAAGCTAGATTGGTGGCAAAAGTACTCCCAAATAGAACATGTGGATTATGAAGAAACTTTTTTCGCCGGTTGCATGCTTAAATCCATCCGGATTCTCTTAGTCATTGCAAACAAATCTTGATTATGAGATTTGGCAAATGGATGTCAAAACCTGCTTTTCTAAATGGAAATTTGGAAGAGGAGATCTATATGCAGCAACCAAAAGGGTTTATAGCCAAAGGGCAAGAACATATGGTATACAAGTTGCAAAGGTCCATTTATGGACTTAAGCAAGCGTCATTCGATCATGGAACATCAGATTTGATCAAGCCATTAAGTCTTATGGTTTTGAGAAAAGTCTTGATGAGCCGTGTGTGTATAAAAGGATCCAAGGTGACGCAATATCTTTTCTGGTACTTTATGTGGATGATATACTCCTTATCGGAAATGATACAGAGGTATTATTAAGCATAAAGACCTGGCTGAGCAAGCATTTTGATATGAAGGACCTGGGGGAAGCCAATTATATTCTTGGTATTAAACTCTTACGAGACCGGAAGAATAGGGTTTTAGCATTATCTCAGGCTAAATACATCGACAAAATACTTGCCAGGTTTAGCATGGAGAATTCCAAGAGGGGAATGATACCCTTCAAGCATGGGATTCATCTCTCTAAGGAGCAATCTCCTAAAACTCCCGAGAGAGAACGCATGAGTAGGATACCTTATGCTTCCGCAGAGGTAGTCTCATGTATGCTATGCTTTGTACCTGCACGAGATATCTATTATGCGGTGGGAGTAGTAAGCCGGTACCAATCTAATCACGGAGAGGAACACTGGGTAGCGGTCAAACATATACTCAAGTACCTACGGAGAACGAGAGATTATATGTTGGTCTATTCTAGTGGGAGTCTTGAAACCATTGGTTATACAGACTCAGATTTCCAAGGAGATATTGACTCAAGTAAATCCACCTCGGGATATGTGTACACCCTTAATGGCGGTGCTGTTTGTTGGAGAAGTGTAAAACAATCATGTGTGGCTGACTCGCCACGTAGGCCGAGTATGTAGGCGCTCGTAGGCCGCAAAGGAAGCCGCATGGTTAAAGAAGTTCCTAACGAACCTTCAGGTGATTCCAGGTGTTGACTGTCCTATCACACTTTACTGTGACAACAATGGGGCAGTAGCACAGTCCAAGGAACCAAGGTTTCCCAAGAGACAAAAACACATACAAAGAAAGTATCACTTGATCCGAGAAATAGTTGAAAGAGAAGATACTTTTGTAGCAAAGATAGCATCGAAGAGAACCTGTCGACCACTTTTACTAAGAGTTTGCTCGAACGTGTGTTCGAGAGGCATGTTACATCTATGGGTCTTAAGAGGATTCCGGACTTGCTATAGCTTTAGATAGTTGTTATTTCGTTTTGTTATTTTGTGCTTTATGAGCAAGACATTATGACATTGCATTTTTTCTAAATGGTATAAATGAGGTATTTTTCATTTAAATTTCGCACACTATTTACAGACTTAAAGGTCCGGATCAATTGTGGAGTATATGATCATATGGATACGTTCATAGAGGACATGGTCATAGGTACTCACAATTGATGAATAGCTTCACATCTATTAAATTAAGTTGAGCACTTTATTTAGGCTGCAATATTTTATGAAATGGTTTTGTCTGAATCATTATAAAATATTGGTGTGAGTTAATACTTACATTGAATGGATCAAGAAGAGATTTGATTAAGGTTGCTCTTTCGTCATAAGGAATCAAATCTCCGGATAACTATAGTCATGTAGTTGCTCTTAATCCGAGTTTATTTTAAATATGTAGTCAAATAGTTTTCATTCTTTGATTTACCAACAAAGTGAGGTTTGATTTATATGACGGCCAATAACTTGGTATTTTGGGATTGAGACTTTTTGGTTATCGGTGTTTATGAGATAAACAACATGGAATTTATAGGAAATGTCCACTTGATATGTTTCGGTACTTGGATATTGAAGACACCGCCGGTGCATGTAATCCATTAGAGAAACTATCATAGTCAATGGAATAAATAATTGATTGAGTTACGTAAAACTAATCAATCAAATTATAGACATTTTATAAAGGGGTAATGCATATTCGTGTTATAATTGTCATTAATCTTGGAATTCACATTCGGGCTTTTAGTGTAGTAGCGCTTAGAACTAGATAATCTTCGCAGATTATCATGAGCCTCGATAAATGACAAATGATAGATCCCCGGCTAGCTCGAAACAAGGGATGAGGTAAATTATCAGATAATGATGGCTTAAGGGCTACATGGTCTTGGGTTTACGAGCTCAAGTTTTGTATCTCAAAGAGCAAGTGGGAGATTGTTGGAATATATGCTCTTTGGTCACTTAAGCCCAATTGGGCTTAAGTGAGACCACGGCCAAGAGCTCATGCCCCTTTAGGGTTTAGGGTTAGGTCTTGGTGTAGTAGTATATAAACCTACTTTCACCCATTGAGAAACCTAATTCACAAGGAGGCTCTCATCGTAAATAAAACCCTAGAGGCGAGACGTTCATCATCCGAACGGTTGCCCACACAACCATCTCATCCCCTCGAGAGATAGTCCGGAAGATCGATCATAGAGCAGACTTGACCGTTCGTGACTTGGACCGTTTGAGAAGGAGCTTTTAGATCGCTCATCTTTCCAGGTAATCAAAACGATGAAGGTTCATCTTTTTCTACATCCTCTCGGTTCGATACGCTTCCGCGTTTCTGGTGAGATTCCTACACTCTTAAGGGGTTTGACCAGTTCATGAACCTAGTTGTTGAAAATACCGTGGAAGTGAATGGCAACCAGAAAATTGATGTAGGCATGGTGGTAGGTTCTTGTTCTTTGCATGTTCTGTTTTATGGTCGGTGTTCAACATTCAGACACCAGTATAAGTATGAACGCTGTGTCATTGTCAATGCCTTAGTGGTGGAAACGGTGGGCTTATTTTTTATCTCACTTTTGTAGAAGTCTAATAGGAAAAAAGTCAGGTTGTAAATGTGATTTGTGTTTGGATTGCCCATTTAACTTTTGTAGAAGTAATTTTTTTTCCTAAACTGATGAATGTTTGTATTATTATTTGAAAAATCAGTTGAGATGAAAAATAACTGAAAATGACACAAATCATATTAAATACTACATATACATATTAATTGTAAATATTAAGATAAATAAAGAAAAAAAAAGTACTTTTAATTTAAATTTGAAAAAAAAATATTAAAATATTATTAAACAATAAAGTCCTTAATTAAATATATTTAATGGATAAAATTGCATATAAATTAGAATACAAAGTACATTTAATGCTTGATGCTTAGTCCTGTTCTTTTACAGCCAATTGTAGTTTCTGGGTTAATATTAAAATTGAATTATTCTATCATTTTATATTTTTAGAATAAGGAATTTAATTAACACGTGATGGATATAACTTTTCTCAAAGACAATAGTACAAACATATCAAGTTTTTGTAGATAATTATATAATTATTGCAACTTGATTATTATTTTATTAAAAATATTTATGAGTTGTAAAAGAACTAAAAGCGCACTCCATTTGAAGCATTTGTTTGGGTTGGCGGTAGGAGCGGTGGTTTAAAAAAGCTATCGACTTTAAAAAAGTCGGGTTGTAAATGGTGATTTGTGTTTGGATTTAGGTTTGACTTTTTGCGAAGTTTTTTTCTTAACTTTGATGAGTGTTTGGATTATTATTTGAAAAGTCAGTTAAGATGGAAAATGACTAAAAATGGCATTTAATCATATTGAATACTAATATACATATTAGTTGGATATATTAGGATAATAAAAAAATTTAATTTGGAAAAAAATTAAATGATTATTAAAAAATTAATAAACAATAAAGTCCTTAATTAAATATATTTAATGGATAAAATTGTTTATAAAATAAAATGTATACAAATAATACATTAATTTCTCATATTTCTATCACGGACAAGTTTTTCTCTGATTTTATCACGAAGATGATTCATTTGTGGTGAAGATTTAATGTATTGGTATTTGATGAGGGGTCTTCATCAAGTGGATCATCATTATCTTCATCTTCATCGTCATCACCCAAATCTCCTTTGGCCATTAATGCGTTCAAATTTCATCCCTTAATTCTTTAATTAAATATATTTAATGGATAAATTTTTTTATAAAATAAATTTTTATTCAACTTGGGATCTTAATTAATTTTAATTCGTCCCTTACATATATTTTATTCAACTTGGGATCTTAGGATGATCATCCCAAAAGTAAAGTGGTGAGGCAGAAATCAAAGTATATGAGACAAAAAGTGGCACAAATGTCATCCCAAAAGTACGGAGATAGTAGCTATCTGATCTCTCTTTTTCCTTTTTGCTCAGTGCGTTGGGAGATAAGCTTCAATTTGGAGCTTCCAAAAAGCCCAGTAGCGTTGAGGATTTCTTAATAAGCCCAGCAAACGCAACCCATAATCCAAACACAATGCATCAGGCTTTTTTTCTACTGGTTACTGTTTTTGACTTTTTTCTTGCGTTAAAGAGCTTTAAGTTGACTCCAAACAAGCCCATAGTTGTTGGCTGCTTCTCTTAACTTCATTTGTGCCGCCCAGACACACCAGCTACGTCCATTGACCCTAAAAGCTACCCCGGTGAGCGTCCAGCGTTTTGATTTCAGAAGCCCAGTAGTAAAAAAAGCTACCCAAATACCTTCATATAGGCTTTTTTTCTTCAGAAGCTCCCCAAAAGCTTTCTCTAAACAGGCTCAATATGAAAATTTGCTTGTTTGCCACAGGTTATCAAAGGAAATAGTGGGGTCACTGTCCATTAGTTTCTGGCTGCGCATCTGCTCCTTTGGATTTGCAAGGAACCTGTATGTTGAACCTTTTTATTGATAGAAGGATTTTGTAAATGAAAAGAATGCAGATCCTTCATTTAATAGAATATTTAAAATTTTAATTATGAAATGTTGTAGGTTCTGGAAGGGGCTCGGGGCTCATCTAGTAGTAAAAACCAAAATAGAAGATAAATGTAAAAGGGTATTAATACTGTTAATCGTTAGTTTAAAGCGATAGCATCCGGGGAACAAAAAATTATATAAACCAATTTGCTTTTGAAACTGCAATTACTTTTTTGTGCATCGAACTAATCTTAACTGGTTACTGATGTTCTGAGAAGCAAGGATATTCCAAAATGAGTCTATACTCTTATTTAACATAAAACCATTTAAATATGGAAGCTGCAACTTAAAGACCCAAAAGAAGGGTCTGGTCAACTAGTCAAGAGGCAATGAACTTTTGGAACATTAGATGGAGAACTTGTGCCACGAACGTTTAAACATGATGCATCTGTATTTATTCCAGGATCAGAATAAGTTACATGAATTTGATCCAACACGATGTTCTTTTTTTTTTTTTTTTTGACTTGGTTGCTGTAATGAATGAAGATTTAGTGCGCCAAACGACAAAAGGCCCAATACATATTGGAACAGAAAATGAAGGGAATGAACAAAGGCCCATACGAAGTAGCAAGCGAATGAAGAAGAAAACGTGGAAACTTAGGACCTGTTTGTTACAAAAAATTAGTGGGGAAAGAAAGGAAGACCCCAATCTTCCCATAGATTTTGGGTGTTTGGTAGAGAGAAAGTCCAGTCAGCATCTTCCAGTGAGTACTTATCCTCCCTTATTTGAGGGAAGATACTTTCCATCAGAAAATGGAAGGAAGGCTCCAATCTTCCTAGGAAAGTGTTTTTTTGACAGATTTACCCTTAAAATTCAAACTTGGCGGGAAGTTTGGCCCGGGTGGAAAGTTCGAACTTGGCGATTTTTTTTCACGAGTTCGAACTTAACAAGAATATATTTTTTTAAAATATATTTTAGAAAAAAAAAATCTTTTTTATTTTGAATTAATTTCTTTTGAGGGTAAAATAGACATTTCCTAATTCTTTACCAATTACTACCTCTTCATTTTCTTCCTACCAAACAACTCAAACCATCTTCCCTCATCTTTCAAATCTTCCTTTCCTTTTCTTCCCCAAATCTTCTTTGTAACAAACGGGGCCTTAGGAAATAGAGGGTAGAGTCCATATATAAAGACAAAAGTGGTTAGGGAAAGGGTATTGGAATTGTACTGGGAATCTCTCTCTCTCTCTCTCGTTCCCTCCTTTCTATTTTTGTTTATGTTGTCACTATCAGTATGTTATTTTCATTTTTAAGCTTTCTGCAGAATGTTGTGTGTAAGATATTGCAAATTCTATAGCTGCACAATACAATATACGTTCAGATATTGATACAGTGTGATTACTGCTTCATTTTTATTCGAGTAGTTATAACATTTGGTGCTTTCATTGAGAGAATTCATGGCTAAAAATACTTGTCTGAAGGAGGTGCAAGCAGAGCAAAAGCGCACTAGTGAGTTTGTAGAGGACGCTAAGACTCGGTTCACGTGTTTGGAGAACTTCATGGAGGCAATTTTATTAAAGCTTGATAATCTGGACAAAAAGTCCGAGAGTCTTGATTCTGGAGCAAGAATGGATACGTCCCTTCAAACAATACACGGAATGCAACAGGGGCTATACACGACACCCATGAATCGCCAAGTAAAACTTGATTTCACACACTTTGATGGATCCAACGCGCTACAATGGATTTTTTAAAGCAAAACAGTATTTTAAATACTTCGAGATTCCGGATCGCAGCGTATGGTGATCGCTTCAGTCCACTTTGACGGTCATATACTCCCTTGGTTTCAGCTGCTTGACCGTGCTCACAGAGTGTCTAATTGGAACGCTTTAGTGAAAGACATTGAAGAACAATTTGGGCCTTCCCAATTTGATTGTGCCAGGTCCCAACTCATTAAATTGGTCCAATGGGACAAACTAGAAGAATATAATAACCAATTTATGGCTCTAGCTAATCGGACACTAGAAATTCTAGATTCAGCCATGCTTGATTGTTATTTGGGTAGACTAAAACCAAATTTACGTCAGAATGTGTTGGTCCAAAAACCTGACTCTGTTTTTGCAGGCCATTACAGTGGCTCGACTGTTTGCAGAGGCCGCAGAATGGGACAAACCAACTAAGGGTCATGGGCTTAGTCACTTTGGTGGAACCAGCGCAACCAGTAAAGGATACTCTAATCCAACGCCTAGTACAGGGGGATCCTCGACGATGGTTAGTGACGGCAGAAAAACTAATTTACCCCCATTATTACCAACTTCGATAAGACTTTCGTTGAAGCGTATAACACCGGTAGAGATGCAAATCCAACGAGAAAAGGGACTTTACTACACATGCGATGAATAGTTTTCCCCCACCCATCGTTGTACTAAGAAACATTTAATGATGATGGTGACCGAAGATGAACCAGAAGAATGGATCAAACCCGAAATAGAGGAAGATATGCCGATAGATAGAACTTTGCACCATCTGTCTTTACTAGCTTCGAAGGGGACTCATGGTACTGCAACAATTCGATTTACAGGCAGAATCCTTGGCACGAAAGTGCAGATCCTTCTCGATAGCGGAAGCTCCAATAATTTCCTTCATCCGCGCATCGTTCAGCACCTGAACTTTCCTGTGGAATATACGAAGGAGGTACAAATTTAGGAGGTATTGGGCAGATTATGCGTACCAGTCAGCAAGTAAGTAACATCCCTATACAAATCTATGGATATACTTTATCATTGACCATGTTAGTTTTGCCTATAGCTGCAATAGATATGGTGATTGGCATGGGTTGGTTAAAGACATTGGAACCTTATGTCGCTGACCACAGTGCTTCCACCATCAAATTCATGAAAGATGGTCAATGGGTAACTCTCAAGGGGTTCAGGGGAAACACAATGACGCAAGCTCAATATCATCACCTCATAAGAGTTCATCACACCCATGCTTGGGTAGAGCTATTTCTCATGGAACCTATTGAATCAAAAACAACAAACACAAAGGAGGCAATGCCATTAGAACTGCTACAATTGTTACAAACATTTGCCCTTGTTTTTGAGACACCACAGGGATTACCACCGTCGAGGGGCCATGAGCATGCCATTGAGTTGCTACCTAATACTTCCAGTCAGTCAAAAGATGAAAATCGAAAGGATTGTCGATGAGCTACTTCACGACGGTTTAATTCGACCCAGTATCAGTCATTTCTTAGCTCCGGTAATATTAGTCAAGAAGAAAGACAACACGTGGTAATTTTGTGTTGATTATAGAGCTTTGAACGCGGTGACGGTGAAGGATGCATTTCCTATGCCTACTGTGGATGAATTACTGGATGAGTTTTATGGATCAGTGTTTTATTCCAAGCTTGATCTTTGGTCAGGCTATCACCAAATCCTCATGAAAGAAATGGATAGGGAGAAGACGACATTCAGGACACACCATAGATCATATGAGTGGTTGGTAATGCCATTCGGCCTCACCAATGCGCCAGCGATGTTCCAATCATTGATGAATACGGTGTTTCGGCCGTTTCTCCGTAAGTTTGTATTATTTTTTTTGACGATATCTTGATTTAAAGTGACACGTGGGATGCCCACTTAGATCATATTCGGATGGTGTTATCTACATTAGCTGATCATTGGCTGTTTGCGAAGAGATCGAAATGTGCCTTTAGTCAGAGACAAATAAAGTACCTGGGCCATGTCGTTTTTGAGACGCGAATGGCAATGGATGATTCAAAGGTTGAAGCAATCAAAAAGGGGCCCAGTCCACAATCGGTTACCCAACTAAAAGGCTTTCTTGGGGTTAGTGGGTATTATAGAAGGTTCATAAGGCAGTATGCACAGATCGCTGGCCCACTGACTCAATTGTTAGGAAAAGATGCCTTCGTTTGGAACCCCCAAGTGCAAAAAGCTTTCAACGCCCTAAAAACAACTATTATGGAAGCTCTGGTTCTAACCTTACCCAACTTCGCAAAACCATTTGTTTTGGAGACAGATGCTTCAAGGATCGAGATTGGAGCCGTTCTAAGTCAAATGGGCATCCAATTGCATTCTTTTCGAAGAAGCTGTCATCGCAAATGCAATGTGCGTGAATTAACAACCATCACCGAAGCTGTTTAAAAATTTCGCCATTACTTGTTCGGGCAATTTTTTTTTTTTTGTAATTTGAACTAACCACGTGAACCTCAAGCATTTAGGGAATCAAGTGATTCAAACCCCTGAGCAAGAAGCTTGCTTGCCGAAAACTTCTAGGCTATCGGTTTACCATTGAGTACACACCAGGGCACAATAACCAAGCCGCCAATGCTTTTTCCCATCCACAGTCGGATGGACAATAATGAAACTGCATTCTCACTTGCCACAGTTCCTTGAATGTTCCTAAATGTTACCTCGCTTATTTTCACTGCTCTGTCGTTATCATCCTTAGAAGAAAAATCTATATAATTCCGGTCAATAATCATTGGTATTGAACATGTACCAGTGTTATGTCTTCAAATGTGATCCTTCTAACATACCTAGATCCTCCCTAATCATGAACAAGACACAAATATGTATATTATCTGCTCAATACATGATCGCATCAATCTTTCATTTATATACCTGCCATGTCTTGATTCTTTCTCCATTTGAAGTTCTAGTGAAGTTACCATGTTGGACATGGATCTCTTCCACTTGCTCATGACTTCCATCTTTTCCCAGGCTTCCAATGCTAAAGATACACATTGACCCAACAATACATTCCTGAGAGAATATTGTAAATTTATTGAAACATGGCAGAAATAATAATCGAGTATTAATGAAAAAGTGGCCAAAAGGTTAATGCTCCTCTAACCTACTAAATATTATATACTAAAGAATTAGGGTTACATATACAATGATTGAATCCATGATGATCAACTTATGCCATGACCGGGTGCACAAGAAACACTGGTAATGTTGATGAAGGAGGAACCTCCATTCATGGCGACACACTCATCACCTATAACACACGAGCAAGACAAATTAGGAACCCATGACTCATATAAGAATAATGTGGTAATTAATTACCTAGTTGCATTGAAGAATTTGCGATAACAACGTGGGATGAATCTGAGATATCGATTCCGTCAGTGTTAGGGCTATCCTCCGGGGAATGAAGGCGCAGATAGGAGATATAGGAGCAATGGCAATCGCCGACGCTTGTATGACCAATTGTTCTGTTCACCACTCTAAATCCCGCAAGTTTCACAAAATCACACTTGTAAAATCTCAATGCCTACACCGATATAACAGATATGTCACTAGTCATATTTCAAAACTTCCCATTATTGCTTAAATCTGTAACCTTTGATTTGAGTTTATATATTTAATTATACCTGTGGCCTTTCACATTGGTTATTGGCAAAACAGTCGCCCCGAGGAGCACCTTGGCCATCAAAAGTGCCACTTCCACGAACACAAATGTCTATATACCTTGTTGAATCGAATCCATGAGCCTCTGCCGTCATCTTGACATTTCCAAACATGGTCACAAGCAGGAACAATTATGGTCCCTTCGATCTGGCAACATATGTAGGAAAACAACATATTTAACGAGGTCCAATGCTGGTATACATGTGTATACATCTGTACATGATGAAGTTGACCAAATAAAAATATTTACCGAGAAATAAATGGAGGAAGGCTTGCAAGGACCCTGAAAAGTCATAGGTTGCAACATGAAGGTTTTGCCTTCAAGTATTAAGAGGGTCGATGGGTTGCCTTGACCTGAGTTACAAACATTCGTCCATGCTTTCAAAAAGCCTTACCAGTTGTCAAATGACAAGGCAGACAAAAAGAAAAAGTAGATACAGAGTTATAAGTTAGGTAAATGAATTATATTGGTATTTTCAGAGACATACTTGGGAGTCATCAGTTTGGCCGTCTCCTGCAGCACCAAAATCAAGCACATTGAAGGTAGAACCATGTTGAGCTGTTGATGTTTTAGGTCGGGGTGTTTAAAGTATCTCGATCGTCCCAGCCAAATCCTGGACATTTTGATTCAGGAATTTTCTGTCCCGGCAGGGACCGGGACCGAGACCGAGATATATTGGAACCACGACCGGGATGAAAACCAGGATCACTTTTAACATCTGGTCCAGATCCTGGGATTACAGGGATGCAATTTGCATCCCAGTCAAAAATCGGGATCAGGAACTGAGATTGGGGAATCCCGGTCCCATCCCGGGTTTTGAACACCCCTAGTTTTAGAGAAGAAAGGCGAGGCAACAAAACATAGGAAAAATGATAGCAATTAGGCCTTCTATTTTTGTTTTGATTTGGACAAACTGTTGCAGCTCAAATTATGTGTTTATATGTATAGTGTGGAAAAAGAAGCATTAATTGGATTTGTATGTATAGCCACTTCAGTCGTGCTCGTTGTTTCTCGAAAGTATCTTTTTTCTGGGAACATGGTCAACCAGAAATTATTATGTTCACGGTTCAAAAAATGCTCTAGTTTTCCATTCTACTATGACACCGAAAAGTTTATTGGCAAGAGGTCGGGGAAATTGACCAAAATAAGATAAAAAAAATACCGAATTGGAGCACTTCAGAAAACATTTACCAGAGTAATGTAGTCAAACCTGTTTGGTTGGACGTAACTGTTGCATCGGGACCACCGACGCCATGGGTAGTGGCGTCGGGGTCATCGACGCACGCCACGCTTGTGGTGTCAGACCTAACAAGTGGGGTCACCTGCTGTGACACCACAAGTGGCGTCACAGCAAGTGACGCCACTCCATTCAATTCAATTGAATTGAATGGACGCCAAGTGGCGCCTTTTTTGTATAAAAAATAATTATATTTAAATTATAAATAATTAATTATAAATAATAAATAATAATTTTAATTTAAGATTATAAATAATAATTCTAATGATAAAAAGAATAAATAATAATTGTAATTAATAATTAAAGGAATTAAAATATTTAAAATTTATTATACACCTTAGGATACAAGACTAATTAGTAAATTAATTAATTAGTGAATTTATTATAAATTTTAAGATGGATGACTAATATATTTTGTGAAATTTGTTGTATATTATTATTTATAGAGTACCCTAAGATAGATAAGATAAGCTTAAATAGAGAATAATAATTAGTCAAATAATTAATTTTAAGGTTTATAATAATTATTTGACTAATTATTATTCTCTATTTAAGCTTATCTTATCTATCTTAGGGTACTCTATAAATAATAATATACAACAAATTTCACAAAATATATTAGTAATCCATTTTAAGGTTTATAATAAATTCACTAAATAATAAATTTACTAATTAATCTTGTATCCTAAGGTTTATAATAAATTTTAAATATTTTAATTCCTTTAATTATTAATTACAATTATTAATTATTCTTTTTATCATTTATAATTAATTAATTAGAATTATTATTTATAATGTTGAATTAAAATTATTATTTATAATTTAAATATAATTATTATTATTTTTAAAAAAATAGACGCTACTTGGCGTCCATTCAATTCAATTGAATTGAATGGACGCCATCCATTCAATTCAATTGAATTGAATGGAGTGGCGTCACTTGCTGTGACGCCACTTGTGGTGTCATAACAGTGTCTGACACCACTAGGCAGTGGCGTCAGTGGTCCTGACGGAACAAGTGTCGTTAGTCAAACTGCAGGTTTGACTGCATTACTTTGGTAAATGTTTTCTGAAGTGCTCCAATTTGGTTTTTTTTTTTAAATCTTATTTTGGTCAATTTCCCTAAGAGGTCGGTATGAGTGATTCATCATGCTCAAACATGTAGCGATGATTGGTTAAGGACGGTTTTATATATATATCATCAAATTGCCACAAATCTTTAGTTTGTTTGCTTAATCTTTAAGTGCATTGCATTATTTTGATGATTCAATTCATCCTGTGCTAAACATTTAAGAGTCTACTGTATTATCTTTTTGCCCAAAAAAGCTTTAGCCATTTCTATGCCTTTGGATTTGAGAAATAAACTAATGATGATTATGATCCACTTTTAAACGACTAAACCCTTCTTTATAATAAGAGTGGGATGGGATGAGATGTGAGTAGAGATTAGGATTCATACTTGCTCCATAAGAAAAATAAAACAAAAATTACAATTTGTTATCAAAATTTTATAATTATTGGCACCTGATCGGGGCAGGCATGAGTTCGTGATCGACCCGATCCAGTTAGACCCGTCCGCCGCCTCACGTTTATGAGTTACGAATTTACACTGGAAAAACAGGATCGGGTTGAGGTTCTCTTCCGCTTCCCAACCACTGCCATTCTCTTCTTTAACATTTTTTTAAAAAAATATTTAGGGTACAAAAAAGAGACTTCACGATACTGACCGGTACTGAAAAAATACTGATGGGTACTTCATCATCTTGGAAAATTTTGTTAGGATGTTGAAAAAATATTTTAGGGTACTAACCAGTATCTTGAGGTATTTTTTTAGTACCGGTCAGTACCCTGAAATGTTTTTTCAACATCGTAAAATATTTTTTTAAGATTATGAAGTCTTTTTCCAGTACCGTTCAATATCCTAAAGTATCTTTTTAGTACTGTGAATATTTTTTTTTTAAAAAAAAGAGAGGGATCAGGAATTATTTTGGAAGAGGATCTTATCCTCATCATTTTTCTCTTTTTCTCTCATCAGCTCATCTGGGCCATTGATTGGGAAGAGAAAAGAGATGTTAAAATAGTATTGTGATTGATTGGACGAATATGATTTAGAGATGATGTGGGATAATAAGAAAAGGATTAGGAGAGAAACCCAACCCCATTATTTTGCGTAAAAAATGACAGTGGTTGGGAGCGGAAGTGGACCTCAACCGGATACGGAAAAACGCGGTTTTTTTTTTGTTGCTCAAGTGAAAAACGTGGTTGAAGTAATAGATTTGTTTAGGAGAAAATTATTTTCCCTTTTCAGAAAGCAAACCCAAGTTGTGGGGTCTGGATCCTCTCCTCATCCTTCATGGTCCATCTCGAACCGTCCAAATCTTGATCCAACGCCTAAATTTTTTTTTTTTTTTAAATATATATTTTTTTTATATATTTTTTTTAAAAAAAAAAATTGAACGATCATATCTCGACCGTCCAAATCTGGATCGGACGACAGAGATGCAGCCGGGCAGAGATGGGGAGAGGGACTGTGAGAGAGGATCCTCTCCCCAAGTTGTGATGCAAAAATCGAACACGTATTAGAGGGGCCTGCGTCTTCAAGCTAAACCCCACTTAAACCCACCTTTGATTCAAGATGCACTTTCATCTTCAGGAATCGTTGCATCTATCTTCAAGTTTCACACCAGCCGCTTTATGTCTTGACTCTTTGGTGTGAGGAACTTGAAGCTCAATTCCGGGAACCAAGTCACCTCTTTTGTTCAAGGATGAAAATGTGTCCTTCATTCTCCCGCATTCTGATGGGTGTCAATGACTGAGCGGCCATCCCAGGTGAAAACCCTAGAATAAGTGCAGAGAGATGTCGAAGATACGGTTTGAGTTCCACGATTATCGCCCATCAATTTTCTTTTCAATTTGGATCCTTGCGATGCTCCGGAAGCGAAACGTAGGATCCTAGCTACTCACCCTCTTTTGCTTCTCGGCTCTAGTACTGAGTTTTATCCCCATCGTATTGTAAGACCCAGAACTGATGTCTAATCCCATTATACGAAGAACAGCTTTCTTTCCTTGGTTTCCTCTTCTTCATGAGATTGGTATTACTGCTTATTCCAGAGCTCCTGTTTCTCTATCATGTCCTTCCTTTTACTTTCCAGCTGCAGTATTCTCTTATTGTTCTCCAACTTATTGTACCATAGTTGATGCTACGGAAACCGACTCTCAGTTCTTAAGTTTTATGAGAAGTCAGTGCTGGTCCGGACAATTGAGAAATGTTGATACTGCCGTTGATTTTTTTGATATGATGGTCAGGATGAAGCCTTTGCCATCTGTTTTTGACTTTACGTTATTGATTGGGGTGATTGTGAAGATGAGGCATTATACAACAGCGATTTTATTAATTAAAGACATGAGTTCTTTAGGTATAAAAGCTGATGTCTATACTCTTAGTATTGCGATAAATTGTCTTTGCCATCTAAAGCAGACGGATTATGGGTTCTCAGTTTTGGGGACTATGTTCAAAGTTGGTTTGGAGCCCACTGTAGTGACATTTAATACCCTCATTAAGGGACTTTGTGAAGAAGGCTATGTGGTTCATGCAATAAGATTGTTTGAACATATGGAAAAGGTTGGGTATAAACCTGACATTCAAACCTTTGGAGTGATAATTAATGGATTGTGCAAGATTGGTGACACACATGCTGCTATTAAGTGTCTAAGGATGATGGAAGAGAGAATTGGGAAACCAAATGTTGTAGTTTACAGCACGGTCATCAATAGTTTGTGCAAGGATGGATTGGTATTTGAGGCTTTAAATTTGTGTTCAGAAATGATTAGCAAAGGTATTCAACCTAATCATATCACTTGCACCTGCTTAATTCAGGGTCTTTGTAATTTCGGTAGGTTGAAAGAGGCTACTGCAGTATTTGATGAGATGAGGCAGAGGGGAATCACGCCAGATGCACAAACAATCAGTATTTTAGCGGATGCATTTTGCAAAGAGGGAATGATTATGGGTGCTAAAGCCATAATGGGTTTCATGATTCATATGGGGAAGGAGCCTGATGTTGTCGTTTATAATTCATTGATAGATGGGTATCGTTTGCAAAATCAGATGAATGAGGCCATCAAAGTATTTAATTCGATGATTAACAGGGGATGTTTGCCAGACATTGTAACATATAGTTCATTGATTCATGGATGGTGTAAAGGAGGAGATATTGATAAGGCCATGCATCTCTTGGATGAAATGATTGGTAAAGGATTTATTCCAGATGTCGTCACTTGGACTACTCTTATAGGTGGTTTTTGCCAAGCAGGGAGGCCACTTGCTGCTAAAGAATTATTTTTTAGCATGCACAAATACGGCCAAATTCCTGATCTCAAGACTTGTGCTGTAATGTTGGATGGATTATGGAAATGCGGGCTTCATTCTGAAGCAATGTCACTGTTTGATTCATTGGAGAAGAGAAATTTAGATCTTGATTATGTTATCTACTGTATTATGCTTGATGGAATGTGCAGTTGTGGAAAACTTAATGCTGCACAGAAGATCTTTTCTAGTTTGCCTGCCAAGGGATTACAATTGGATGTTTATGCTTATACTGTAATGATTAAAGGTCTTTGTAAAGAAGGGCTACTGGATGAGGCTGAAAACTTATTGACAACTATGGAAGAGAATGGCTGCTTGCCCAATGGTTGTACCTATAATGTATTTGTCCAGGGACTACTTCTGGAAAAAGATACTACAAAAACAATGAAATACCTTCAAATAATGAAAGAGAAAGGCTTCATTGTGGATGCTTCCACCACAGAAATGCTTATCAAATACATATCCACTAATCAAGTAGACAGTGACTTTCAAGATTTTTTGACGCAGGAAAAGTAATGCATTTGAAGATTGGCTTTAGAAGTCTGTTTGAATCTAACCTTCAAGCTGATTATCTGAAAAGCCTTTTTGTCTTCTGTGCCTGCTATGTTGAACAGCATAGCATACCAATGTGAGAATCATGAAGTCATGAATACAGGGCATGCCTTTTAACAGTAAGTTCCCGGACATCTAATTGCACATTTTATTTGATAGATGTTCAAATGATTTAAACTCAGGCAGATAGATTGTTGACCTATATGGCCTTCAGAAATTAGGCTTTCACTTGCATAATTTAGTAGTCGATTATCTGGTTTATATGTGGAAATATTTTAAAAAACTTGGTTGTTTATAGAGCAAAATGGCATTGTGCAATCTATGCAATTGATCCCACTTAGTGGGACAAGGCCTTTTGTTGTTGTTGTTGTATATGTAGAAATATTTTCCTTCAACTTTTGAGAGTCAGCTAATCATCTATTTGAAAAAGTTATCAATAAGGATTTATCAGATAGAGCAAAAATATCTAGGAAGCATTAAGTGGGTGCTTGCTGTCCTTTCTGCAAGTCTTATAGCTGCAGTGTGTTGACCCTTGATCACTTCATTCCTTTAACAGATTTATAAAGAAAATAAATGAGTGTTTGACTCCTGGTTCTTTTTTCATTTTGCCCTCCTCAGATTGGAAGCTTTAAAACGCATGAGGAGGTGACTGAGTGAGTTATATCCTCCACCCGGATGAGACTTGTCAGTCTCAACAAAACTTGTTCCGCATGAAGCAAATATGCCCGTTATATTGGTGACTGGAGTTTTGAGACATCAACGGAAACTTGTTTCGCGCTAAGGCAAACATCCCTCGCCTTTGATCTGTGGAACGCTTGACTTGCTGGTGACATTGAAACCATATGGCACTGGTGTTGAATATGGTATGGGGAAAAAAAATTGTAGAGTTGCCTTATTCGAGCATGACACTGCAAATTCTTCAATGGTGTTCGGAACCATTTATGAGCACACAAGTGAGTGACAGATTAAATCGTGTGTCATAAGCAACTTTATATCTTTAGTGCGAAAATAAACAGTGTATTACTGATTAAATACATGAATTAATTCTCATTTGTTGGTTATCAACAGTCAATTTTGCGTCAAATAGTGGGCATTGTATATGGATCGGTGGAAGCTTTCATCAGAATGTTCGTCGAATTCGTTCCTTTAAATAATAAACATGGGCTATGTATTGTATCCTGTCAAGACTATATGCTCACTGAGACGCCTCGCACCTGTCTTCACTATCTTGAACAAACCTTCACAATCAGTTTCAAATATTATATGAGCCTTACACCAGAAGTCTCAGCTTTTTGCTCTTCACCTCCAAAACTCGTCATTTTGTTCGAATATCACCGTTTTCTATCATAGATATGAATGCAAATTTAGATCACTGGATATTACAATTTTGTAAGGGCTGTTCTGAGTAAAGTATAAACATTTGTTTATCAGCGTCTCCACGTCAACATAGCAACGGACATAAAATCACCCAACCTTGCAAGGTTATGATTAATGAATCTCATTTTACTAAATTCATTTAATTATTATGATGTCGTATTTCACTTAGGTTTAGGCAAGTGCTGACTTGAGTGGAAAATATAGAAAAATAAACGTGTAGGGTTATGAAGTATAAGAAACATGCATATTCCCGGAATTCCATGCTATTATTAGTTGCCATTAACAAATCTGAGTACAAATTGTGAAGTGTTTAAACCCCATATGAGGGCGCTTTGCTAAAGCTGCTATTTTAACATCAAACTGAGATAATCCTATTTCAGTGTTGAAGGCAATCTATGTCAGGAACATTGGATGAAGAACTTGTGCCATGGGCATTCTCGCAGGATGCATAGGTGGTCTTCCCAGGTTGAGAACAAGTTATGTTAATCTGTTCTAACACTATGTCGGCGCAACCTTTGTTGTTGTCACACACCAACTGAATTGCATTCTCAGTAGCCGAAGTTCCCTTAAAATTCCTATATCTAATCTCACTAACTTCCACTGCCGTTTCTCCATCTGCTCCCACGTAGTCTTGGTTTATAACTATTGGTTTCTCAGCTTCCACCAGTTATATCCTCAAATGTGATCTTTCTTGCATACCCAGATCCTCCCTGCTTCCCAACAATAATTCATTTATAAGCATATATTAGCTCTACGCATGATTGAAAGTAAACACTATACATCAATCTTCCATTATATCAGAGATATTATAAGCATGTATGTATTTCTATTATTCTATATATAATATACATATAGACAGATAGATAGATACCCGCGATGTCTTGATTCTGGCTCCATTTGAAGTTCTTGTGAATGTACAGTTCCGGACGTGGATGTCTTCCACCGTTGCCTGAGATCTCTTCAGTCCGAGGCTGCCAATGCTATAAACACGTTTAGAAATGCATTAGTTTGTTCACCAACACATAACAGAGAGGTCTGTTTTATTTATTGATGAAAACAAGCAAATTTTTACATCATAAACAGATTAATAACTGTTTCTGTTTAATTTTTAAAGTGGGAATAATGAAGGAACTAAAGAGTGATAATCACCTGATGCCATGACCAGGTCCGCAATAAACACCAGTAATGTTAATGAAAGATTAACCCTTATTAATGGCAATACAGTCATCACCTACGGCGAATATTATATTAAACAGTAAGATTAATGATTAAAACACACATTGATATTTAAGGAGGGATAAAGATTCAGAAGGTTCCAAGTTAGTGAATAATGGTGACCAGTTTCAATATTGGAATCCTGAATGATGACGTTGGAAGTTGTGGGAGATATCAATCCCATCAGTGTTTGGGCTATCATGAGCAGTGTGTTAGGGTTCCATGTGAGAAAGACACATGTTAGGAGAAGTTTTCTGTTTTAAGGAAGAGTAGTTATTTTCTGTTAGTTTTTTATTCTTATCTGTTGTATAGTTATTCATTCTTATCTGTTTAGGAAGTTAGTTATCATAGGAAGTTGGTTGTCTAGGAAAAACTATATAATTATTTGTATTGTGTTTGAGAAGGATTATGAATAAAGATATATTTTCAGAGAAGTGTTGTGTTGGCTGGAGTTAGATTCTGAGTATAGATTATCTCTCTTTTCCCTCTTCTTATCCTAAATTCTTCAAATTCTATATTCATGAGGCGCTACAACGTGCAAATTGGAGATTTATGCCCCTTTGCAGTTATCTAGGTGTATATAAACTGCTGGGCTGTTTATATGAGTGATCTCCTTAAGTTGTAGATTTTCACATTTGTGAAAACTCATAGCCATCTGCAACAAACATTTCATCACAGCATCATTCAAAAAACTGTGAGCTTTATTATGTAGAGAAGCAAGTTGTGAGAGACTCACATCAGGCCTCTTGCATTTGGATTCATAAAAACAGTCCCACCATGGGGCACCTTGGCCATCAACAAGTCCTCCTCCATTCACAATAAGTCCTTTTATGCCCCTAAAATGGATCCATCTTCCCTTTTTGTTGCCTCCTTCCCATTCCAATGACTCCTCTCGGCGCAATTAAACTTCCTTCAATCTGCCATTATGTCATTACAGAAGAAATGAAATGGTGAAAATGCATATAAGTTGATTGTTTGATTACCTTGAAGTTAATGGCTGAAGGCTTGCACTCACCCATGAAAAGTCACAGGTTGCAGCATGGAAGTTGTGTTTAGGTATTAACAGAGTTGGACTGCCCTGCCTTTCTTCACAAACATCCTTCCATGCTCTGAGAAAAGCCTTCACAGGTTCCCAAATTATTCATAAGTAATTATTAGCCTGCGAGTACATTCACGGCTACACATTTGGAGTAGTATTTGAAATTTTTAAAATTTAAAATTCAATTCCATAATCCATGGCTAATTTGCCTTAGATAATAATGATAATTAATTAGTTAGATATCATAGTATTGGGAATAATACTTGAAATTTAAAATCTAATCCCATAATTCATGCGCTGATTTGCTTATGCTAATTAATAGGTTAGAGATCATTACAAGTATAGGCATCATAACAGATACTAACATATTTTAAGCATTTTTTTGTTTTTTCCCAAAGATATTCATTTTTATCCATAGAAGTTTAAAAATATATTATATATTGCCACTTATTTTTATTATCATTTAAAAAAATTATATTATGATTTTTTATTAGCTTATCTAAAATATTAATTTTTATATTTCAATTAATTTATATTATTTTAATATGACTAGTTTGACCCCAAATTAACCCTGGTCCAACCTATTGACCCTTGAATCATTATTTCAACCGATTTAGTGCCAAATTCGATTTTTTGTTCTTTGATTTTTTTAAAAAAGATTAAGGAAGCTAAATAAGTTATCAAATCATATCATATATTGTATATCCTTAAATAATATATGGGAAAATTAGTTTATAAGTTTGTAAAATAATTTAGAGAAAAATGATAAATATAAATATTTTAGAATAATTTAATTATTTTTCTTAATATATATATAATTAGCATTATATATCTTGTGTGTAGTATTTCAAAATAACCCAAAAATTGTTTCTTATCAGATAAGCCGAAAATTAAGTTAAACCCCATTATATATTAGTTTATAAGTTAAGACAAAATAATTTAGAGAAAAATGATAATAAATATAAATATTTTAGAATATTTTAATCATTTTTCTTAATATCTTAAAAAAAGTGAAATATGTCTTGTAGAAGTAGTATAAGTGTATAACTATAAGGCAAGATAAGCCAAAAATTGTTGGCTAAAAAAAAAACAGATAAGCCGAAAATTAATATAAACCTAAAAAAAAAAAAATTGTTGCCAACAAACTTGCGCACTTCAGGAAATGGCACGCCACCTGCCAAAATCCAAAAAAAAAAAAAAAAAAAAAAAAAAAAAAAAAAGGCCAAAAAGTGGATTGGCAGCGTACGGTATGTCGAGGTTTGAAGTCAACTTTCTCTCATTCTCGAACCGTATCAGTCTTTGGGATCAGACATCGTTGTTGTCCAATTTTTACTCATTCCCCTCCTTCCTTCATTTCTCCCCCTCGTCTCTGACTCTTCTTTCCTCTTCTCCTCAAGTTCCACACCTGTTTCCCGGAAGATCTCTTCCGATTCTTCCCGATATGGACGGCGGTGCGCCACCTTCCTCTGCTGGCTCCGGCGGAACTGGAGGTCCAGCACCTTTCCTTATCAAGACCTATGAAATGGTCGATGATTCTTCCACCGATGATATTGTATCGTGGAGCTCCACCAACAACAGCTTTGTCGTCTGGAATCACCCTGAGTTCGCTCGTCTTCTTCTTCCTACCTATTTCAAGCACAACAACTTCTCCAGCTTCATCCGTCAGCTCAATACCTATGTGAGTATATTTCTTACGCCTTCCGCGATAGCGGGTGTCCGAATTATTCTGGATTTCAAATCAGTTCTGGTCATTTTATTTTAGCATATTGCTTCAAAATAATTATCAGTTATTTCTTGTGGGGTTGTACCTGTTTGGCTACCCTTCTGCTTAAATGCTGAATAATACTCCTCCGGTCCTATAGGACATAGTGTACAATTGCACTTCAAACTATGCCGACCGGAGGTAGTATTTTAATTACTGACAATAGTTTCTGTCAGTTTCAAAAGTTAGTGAATTTGATGGTTTTATCTGCCCTTTTTTCACTGCTTGTACCATTCAAGAGTGCAGGTCGTCTTTCTTAGTCGTTGTTTTGTAGTATATTTGTTGTCAGGAAGTCTTAAATTAACTTCCTGTCCTGCAATTGCACCTGCATTTTTTATGGAGCATCATGGCGTGCTTACCGATAGTCTGATGGAGTGCCAATACTTAGTACCTTGCTTGATCCCACGAGGAAGTCAATGTTTTTTACTCGATAGTTGGATGGAGTGCCAGACTGCCAGTATTTGCTAGTTATTATAATTGTCTGGAAGGGGACTTAATCCTTTGTTAAACTTAAATTCCTTGACATTTGAATCTAGTGAACGGTTGCTACTTCTTTTAGCTGTGCAGTTGGCAGGGTTCACAGTCACCCAATTAGTCAATGTATACAAGTATATGCCTAGGCCTGGACCATCAATTTCATGATACTGTTAGTTTGGAGGTTAATTTGTGTGTAGGTTGGAAATTTGATCGGTATCTTTGCAGTATTCAGGAATAAAAACGTTTGGTAAATTGTTAACATCCACTGTAAAAACTGGAAAGGCTTGAGCTGGTATGGAGTTTGTTTCTTTCTTTGCATATTACATCGCTTTAATCAATGATGACTTGGGGAAAATACCGTAGGTTTCTTTATTAGTTCTTCTGCAATATATGTAGTAGAGTGCCAATCTTCAACTATAGAGGTGTATGTGATACTTTTATCAGTCATGCTGCCATCTTGTTGTTTATGCTAAACTTCTTAATTGAAGCATTTCACTCTACTCAAGGGTAGCTGGGTAGGAGCTTATATCAACACAGGTCTTTTTTGTTGTTTTTGCTTCCTGCTGATGTGGAAATGGCTGCTTGTTGTTTCAAACACTCGTATATCTACCAAGTTAGCCATTGTGTTAAAAAATTCTTAATCATTGTTTCATGTTGCGCAGAAGTATACAGCTGTTTCTATCAAGCTTGTCAAGATTGGCTCTTACATAGAATCCAGAAAGGGATTAAAAAAGATAGAATCTTATGTTTGAATTGAGGAAACGGGATCCTATCCCCTCTCTCTATGTATATAAATAAAATTCTTAGATAAACTAATGAAACCACATTATTCCTCCTTAAAACTAGTAAAAGTTGCAGAAGTCACAATATCTCATACATAATTGAAACAGCATGTTACCAAAGTAATATATCCATGCCTTAAAACTAGTAATTTGAAATAAAAGCCTCAAATCACATGATAAAAATAATGATTGATGATACCTATACTCGTTCGATAATCAAGTCCGTCCAACAAATTTCAAGAGAATCAATAGTCAAGACTCAAGACACAACAATAACCAAATATGAGCTAAATCAGAGGGGAGGCCACATTTAGTAAGTTAGCTAAAGAGGTTCATTCTGGCCTTGAAAATGATTCATCTTATTAAGTCAAATAAAGGACAAGCAATATATTGGCCTTCATGAGGTTAATAAATCTAGAGTCATCGCTGGAATTGCATAAATCCTTCCCCCTTTGTTCTCCGAGAATGAAATAAAGTGCAACTGACTTTTAAGTCTCACTAGCTGAAAAATATAATTCTCATAACAGCATTATGTGAATGTCACATTTGACGTTGGAAATTTGATGAGTTGAGTCATATGCAGACTACCACAGGAGACTGTACGTCATATCCAGATTGTAACTAAATATATGTTCTATTCTAGTTGAATTTGTTTTGTTAATAATGGCCAAACCTGAAGAGAAATCCACTCTTATACTTTTCTCCCCTAATGAGAGGAGTTACTTTTACCTTGTTTGTGTACTTCAATATTCTTCTCCTGTTATATATATAATTATATACCTCAAAAAATTATTGATTGAAACATGCATATTAATTCATGTCACTTTGCTGGTAGCTAAATCACTTTTTTCTGGCACTAGTCCTAGCTATGTTGAGCATTTGTCACTGTAATCTTATACCATAATAACGCTACTATTACTTGTTAGAAATACATCGTTGCATCCTTTCTCAGTCATGCCTATTTGGTTAACATTGTTCTGTGAATTTGGAGCCCCTAAGGTTTTGTTCCATTGAATGTGTTTTACTGTCAGGGATTTCGAAAAATACATCCTGAGAGGTGGGAGTTCGCTAATGATGATTTTGTAAAAGATCAAAAGCATCTTCTCAAGAATATTCACCGCAGGAAACCTATCCACAGTCACAGCAATCCTCCAGGCTCTGGTGTGGACCCAGAACGAGCAGCATTTGAGGACGAAATTGAGAAACTTACACGTGAGAAATCTGCTCTTGAATCCAACATCGTCAGATTTAAACAACAATCGGCTGTAAAGCTTCAGCTGGAAGATCTGTTGCAGCGATTAGATGGTGTGGAGAAGAGACAGAAGAATTTGCTGAACTTCTTTGAAAAGTATCTTCAGAATCCTTGTTTTGTTGAACATCTTTCACGGAAACTTGATTGCATGGATTTATCAGCATATAATAAGAAAAGAAGATT